>CM061135.1:81217389-81817389 GCA_030789695.1 Scilla litardierei | reverse complement strand
TGTTTGCTGAGCCCGTTTCCTCTGCCCCACCCGAGCGCCCGCCGACCATAGTTGAGTGCGGAGAGCCCTCTGTCCCCACTGCTGTTGTATTTTCCGAGAGTGTCGTGGCGTCTGTCCACACTTCTTTGCCACCGACCTCTCCGGTCGCCTCGCTGCCACTTTTGTATTCTTCTTTCGCTGCTGTTGCCTCCACTTCTCACCGTCCTGCCCAGCCTCGCACTGAGGCCAGGCCCACATTTGCGAGCGCAGCACCTTTCGTTCCCCTACCCGCTGAGCCCGTCACCTACGCCACCAGAGTACACCAGCCCCGACCTGCACAGCCCCGACCGGTGCGTCCCTCTGCACCACCTCCCCCTGACACTGTACTTCAGAGCATTCGTGCTCTCGAGGGGGCGGTGAGTGGCCTCAGAGGCGACCTTCAGACCTTGTCCTCCATTGTATCCGCGATGGCTGGCCGCTTTGACCTGCTCCCGCACATTCACTACTGTCTTACCCAGGTCCTGGAGCGTCTCCCCCGCGTACCTGCACCCACCCAGCAGGTTCCCACCCACACTCCCACACACACTCAGCCTGCTCCCACTTCCACACCCACTCCCGCTCAGCAGCCACTACCACCACCTCCTCCTCCTCCGCCTCAGGACGGAGACGGCGCAGCCCCACCTTCTTAGGCACTCTTGATGCCATCGCCTCTTTTTGCCATTGTGCTGCCCGTTTCTGCTGGGTCCTGATGCATTTTTGTCCCCGTCCCCTCACTTATTTTGGGATTCTCATTCTGATAGTATCTTTTTATATCTTTTTTGGGGGAGAGGGAGAGTTTTTGGTGCCACACCTATATATCTGTATCACTCCTATTTCTGCATTCATCATGACCGCATCATCTTTTCTGTTTCATTATTTTCTTATTTTTCATCATGCATGCATCCTCACTTGCCCCTCACATTACTTGTCTCTCGGTGTGCCACACTTTGCACATTGAGGACACTGTGCCATTTAGCTTGGGGGAGTGAGTTCTCACGTTCTTTTTTTCGATTTGCCACCTTTATTTTTAATTTTTCACACCATTTTCCGCTTTTGCACTTATTTTCATCATTTTTCTTTTTATTTTACCATGCATCACGTTTTTCTTATTTTTCTGTGTGCCGCATTGTAAATAGTTCTATTTTCCCTTTATCTTTATTTCCTTTTTTTCTTTTCATCTCATGCTAGAGATGACTTTTCTATGATGATGATGACGTGGAGTTAGCTTACTCTATTTGCATGCTTTATTTGTCATGTCTTGGACTTTATTTCTGATATCATATGCTATGACTTGCCTTGCATCTAGAGATAGTAACCCACACTTTTTCCACATGAAAAATGGATGAAATTTTATTATTAGCTGAGTCTGAATATTCATATGTATGCTATCACAGAAAACACACCAAGATTCACGCATTGAATGCCTATATCTGGAGTATCGATTTCTTTTCCTATATCACTTCTATATGCATGAATTGTACATTTCACTTCAGGATGATTGAATGATGTTAGCTATGATAAATCTGGATTAGTTAGCTTTTTTGTGATCGAAACTGAGTAGATTAGATTACCATGCTGAAGTTGTCGTGCATGTCTTATAGAGTGAACCGAGAGATATATTTATTTCTTTCTCCACAAATCTTGAACATCATTTCTCTACTATTAAAATCATTGGTGAATCTCCCCTTAGCGATTCTATTATATGGCATTTCCCCCGCTATTAATTCCTAGCTCCAAATTTCCCAAACCAAAAAAAAGAGAAAATATTCTTGTATATCATTATCTCTCTTTGAGTTGGGATCGTTGTGTATACATGCTATGTCAAAAAAAACAACAGAAAAAAAAAGAGCAAAAAGAAAAAGAAAAGAGGAAAAATCCTCAATGAAAGATCCCAACTCACTTTCTTTCTTTCTTCTCTCTTTTCGTGTTCATTTTCATTGCTTTTGGAGCTTTAAAAAAATGGGGATGTGATTATTTTTTATGCCACCATGCTTATAGATAAGCTTGGGGGAGAGAATCCATTGATGTGTGAGAGAGTGACTACTTGACGTTGCACGACAACCTAGGCTAAGTAATATTCTATACTCGGTGAGATTATTTTTAGCTTTACGAAATCCAGAAATCTAAGCCTAGCACTCGTTTCATGAAATCCACACTTTTCTATTCTCTCTATTCTATTGTGTGATACTCTTATACTTCTCATAGAAAGCATTCAATTGAAAAGTGTGTAATCTGCGATTTGTATACCGCTTTAGATGATTCAGACGATGTTAATTCTAAAATTATTCCGTTTTTCATGATTATATCGTTGTTCGTGGGTTTTCTATTTCTACTTGCATTATTATACTATGATATCAAAATAAAACTCTTTGACATGTATTTCTCATTCAGTGCATGCTATTTGAGTAAGCGGAACCCACGTCATGAGAAAATGATCTAGCAGCTTACCTCTTCGCTTCTTTCTTTCTTTTTTATTTTTATTTCGTTTTTCATTCTTCTCCGGTTTTCATTTTTCATTTTTCGCCGTTTTCATTTTCCGAATCCACCGGGTTCGCCTTTTACTTATCTTCCTCGAGGACGAGTAAGAGGTAAGCGTGGGGGATTTTGATCACTCCTTATTTTACACTTTTTTCCCGCATGTTTGCATGCCATTTAGATCGCCCAAATCATGTTTTTCACGATATATCGACGATATTGCGATGCTTTTCACGATTTGTTGTTTTTGTCGCATTTCAGGTGATTTGGAGCGATTTGGAGTGATCTCGAGATACGCCTACTCCAGAGTGTCACCGACGACCTCCCCGAGGGGTATTTTGCTGTTGGAGAGGAGCGAAAGAAGAACGGACGTCACAGGAGCGACGAGGAGGCCAAAACAAGCTGTTTGGGCATTTTTGGTGTCCCACTCGGCCGAGTGAAGGAGTCACTCGGCCGACCAGCGAGACACCGCTCGGCCGACCAGATCAGACACGATTCATATGTGCACTCGGCCGAGCGACGGAGACCACATCGGCCGAGTGACGAGATCCCGTCTGCCCGAGTGGCGCCCAGACGAAGCCATTCAAAAATCGCCAACTTACTGTTTTTCGGCTGCCTGAGCTTCAGAAGACCGACTCGGCCGAGTGGATAATCCCGACCGCCCGAGTACCAAGAAGCCATCGGCCGAGTGACGACAACTCACTCGATCGAGCCGCCCCCGAAGTGAAGACCCCTGAAGATCGAGACTTACTGGAAATTTACAGGGTTTCTCACTCGGCCGAGCGACTTTTGTCACTCGGCCGAGTGCGACGCGCTGCCTGTAGCGAAAATTGCGGATTTCAGGCTGCGCAGGGGTATTTTGGTCACAGTTTTTGGACGATTTTGGGGGGTATTTAACCCCTGTTTTTACCCTAGTTTAGAGAGCTTTTCTCTTAGATTTTTGCAGCTTTTTAGATTAACTTTTTAGCTTTATTCTTGTGATTGGAGAGGAGACAAAAGTTGATTTTTTGTTGAATTATTGGAAGAACTCAATTGGTTTGCATCTCTCTTCTCTAAAAATTCTATTTTTATTGCTTATCTCAATATTGTGATGAATTCTCTTGTTTATTTCATTGATTATTTTTGTGTTTTTGCTATGAATTGTGAGTAGTCTCCACGTCTTGGGGCGTGGGGATGAACCCTACAAGCCCAATTTCATATTTGTGATGAATTGGTAGAAATTTTGCTAGAATTACTATTAGGGATTAGTTTGGGAGCGATTTACTACGGATGGCTAGGAGTTCATATCGATTGGGATTTACAAGAGATTGGATCCCAATTCGATAGGAAACCCTAGAAATCCGAATTGGGTTGGAATCGAATTTTCGTAGTATCGGTTTGCAAGAGATTGGACCGATACTAGGGTTTCCGGTTGCAATTCTGTGCCGATACCCGTTTGCAAGAGATTGGACGGGTAGGAACTATCCCAACCTAGGTCGTGGGCCGAGTTTGCAATAGATTGGGCTCGGTGCGCGATTGAACGATGATGTTGACCCTAATGCTAGCTTTCCTAGGCTAGGGTTTGCAAGAGATTGGACCCGAACCTAGGATAGCTATAGACCGGCAACAGCGCGAGAGCGTGAGCTTGGTTCTACATTCAGTTGCAACTAGTTCATCCAAAATCTTATTCTAGCAATTTTTACCGATGAACCACATTTACGAAATACGGTGAGTAGTGGGAATTCCCCATTCCCTAGACGTTCTTTATTTGATTTGATATTTCCATACTTTGTCTTAAGATTGTGACAGGATCGCCAAAGGAAAATTTCTCTCTTCTTAAATATCCAGGTTGATTAGAACAAGCACGGTCATTCGTCCTCCCTGTGTTCGATAACCCGCTCGCCGCTATACCGTGCGCTTGCGGTAAAACTACAACCGTTCTTTGGGTCACATCCCAGAGCGATCAAGATACAGAAATAAAATTCCAAATCTCAGCAATGTCCAAACATTAAAATTAAGTTCAACATCCAGAAAAGCCACCAGGCTAAAAGAAAGAGTCTAAAGGCCCAAAACATGGCCAACAAAAGCCAACACGGCACAAAGTATTGGTGCTACGCACCGACAACTAAAGCAGTCTAAACAACAACACGAACAGTCTATACGACTGATCACCCGTATCCTCAAACTCCTCGATGAACGCGGGCTCTGACTCAGCGTCAGCGAACACCACGTCCTCAGCAGCAACCTCAGGCTCAGGATCTAACGTGTGTCACCCAAAAGAGTAAAGGGGCACATGTCAGCAAGTCTAAAAGACTTGGGCAAGGAAACTGAAAGGAATGTAAACTAACAACCTAGCAGTTATAGTATGATGCATAGCATGACGAGTTTAGTATGTGAGTAACAATGAGGTAAGGTGCAAGCAACAAGTAACAAGTAGCAAGTATGGCATAGATGACAAGTTTTACAAGTATAAACACGGACAAGTACAAGTCAAGTAAAATCACGTCAAGTAAACACGTCGTGCACAGAGATTCCGCCTGTTGGCTAGAGTGGCTGATCGGGCCAACTCCTAAGCTCAAGTGACCGTTTATCCCTACCCATCCACGTGTATCGAGCCAGGGCCTTACCCCCGAACACGAAGTGCTCGCTTCTGGATCATGAGCCAGGAAGTGTTTTGCACGTATATCGAGCCAGGGCCTTACCCCCGAACACGGAATGCTCGCTTCTGGATCACGAGCCAGGAAGTGTTTTCAACACGTATGGCATAGGGTTATGCCCGCATAACGGGTGCCAGCTGGATCAAGTAGTACAAGTAATGTAGCGTGTGCTACGAATGCAACATTCAACATGGATGACATGGCATGGCATGAAGTAAGGCGTACAGATAAGGTATTAAACATGGCAGTTTAATATGCATGAACAACAAGTTAAAAGGATTGGATCTAGTTTCGTCGTCAAGCTAGATCAATTGGGGTGACAGATCTAGTTTCGTTGGCAAACTAGATCAAATAGGCGTCTAGGCAGCTATCATTTCATTGTCTAGTCTCTTTTACGCTACAACAAGCAAATGGCCTAAGGCATGGCCCAAAACGCTAAGTGGCAAGTTTCACTTGCCTAGCACCGAGGATGACGATCAACGAGGCACGCCACAAAAATGTTAACTACGGAGATGAGATCGCTGCCATGACAAAACAATATTAGAACAACATCCAACCTAGTTTTATTAGGGTTTCAATAAAATCACAATGAGGGTTATGAGAATATTAAAGGATCAAACACTACCGTATAGAAGTAGAAGATCGATGCTGAGCAAGCACGGCGACAGAAGAACGATCCGAAGAACTACGGCTCAGATCTGGAAATGGGGAGAAAATCTGGAGAAATGGAATTTTGGGGGTTTTTGGGGGTTGGAGGCGGCCTAAAGCTTGAAGGCCGGCCTAAATGGAGAGGGAGAGGGGCTCTTGAGGAAGGAAGAATGGCTAGAGGAAGGTTGGGGAAGATCAGAGGTCAAGGGGGAAAGGAAATGGCCAAGAGAAGAGAAAGAAGAAAAGAAAAAGATTGGGGGTTTAAATAGAAAATCGTGCGGTGGCTGGGCAAACCCTAGGTTTGCGACAGCGGTTAGTCGGTCAGAGAAGAATTGTTGACCGACTAGTTTGAGAACTAGTCGGTCGGTCGACCAACTGTGACCGACTAAAATCAAACAGTAACTCAGGTCGACTAAATGGTCAATGAATTAGTCGGTTAAAGAACAATGGCTGACCGACTAGTTTGCAACCTAGTCTGTCGATGGTTGTTCTTAGACCGACTAACGATAAACAGTAACTCAGGTAAAATTAATCGAAGGAACTAGTCGGTCTGAGAGCAAGTTCTGACCGACTAGTTTCACATCTAGTCGATCGGTGGTTGTTCTTAGACCGACTAAGAGTAAACAATAACTTCAGAATTATTGATTTAATGAACTAGTTGGTTCGAGAAGAGTTCCCGACCGACTAGTTTGGAATCTAGTCGGTTGGTCCCCCTTCGTGAACCAACTAAGGTGCAAGAAAAGTGCCGAAATGAAGCGCGAAGCTTCGGGAAGATCTCTATAGCTTCTAAGATCACTCTAACTCTAAGATATGGTCGATATGGAGCTCATCACGAACGACTTACTCCAAAACTCAACGATCTAAGGAAGAAGCTAGAAAATCACAACGAAACGAACGAAAACGAAAGCTACGGAGACGGAAACCACACACATAAGGAGAAAATCCACCAAAACATACAAATAATATAGATAATCCAAAGACATGAAAAACCACTCGTTACAGTTTGAATCAAGTACATCCAATAAGAATCGGGTCTCAATCCAATAGACTCAAAACAAATCCACAAACCCACAATAATTGAAAAGAAATCCAAACAGATTTCACAGTTTTAGTTAGCTCCCGTGATAGTAGGGGTCGAATACTTTTAGAGAGGGGGTATACCATAATTAGGGACGGAGATCAAGCTCTCAAAATAGTCGGCTCCAGTACAACTGGGGGTCGAATACTGCAGTGGAACTTACTTCAAAAATTTCTAATCAAAACACTTATATCCCCAAAATAAAATATGGAAATTCTAATCTAATATATATGCACACAAACAATCAAGCATACACAAGCATTAATAATCCCTATTATAATGTGAGATACCAAGGGTTATATAGGGGTATCTCACTTAGGTTATAATACTAATCTAATCACCGTGGGAACCAAATCCAATTGGGTTTGGATTTCCCATCTTTTACAAACATGTAGATATGTGAGTTATGAATATCTTTCATAAAATTAGTTACATAATCATTAAAGGCATTTCGATTTAACGATTTAGGAACCCAAATTTTAATCGATTTTCCTTTATTAGGATTAGAAGTTGAAGGGGTTGTCTTTCTAATAAAAGTTTGATTATATGGGCTTTTAGGGGTTATATAATTACTAGTATTCGCATTTGGATCAAATCCTAATCCCATTTTATAGTTTTTATAGTTTTTAACTAATTGTGATCCTATCAAAGTATTTAGTGTCTCTTTGCCTTTATTAAACTTTTAACCATTTACATATAAATCATTATACTTATTAAGTGAAAACTCTACCTCATTACCTAGTTTTTGAATGATTTTATGGGACCTTAGGGCAATAAAATCGACGTCAGACCTAAGTCGGTCGGATGAAGTTATCAAAACCGTAGCGGAAAATAGACTTAAAACAGTTTTAAGTTAAGCCCTAAAGGGAACAAACCCTAGCCAAGATCTCTAATATCCTGGGGTTAGGTCCGCCAACCCCTACGGATAGATCTATCTAACATTTGCAATTTATAAACACATGTTTAATTTAAACTACATACTTTTCACTTCGTTTCCGCAGAATACGAAGCATCATTTTCAGCAACATTTCTTTGACCCCGCGCCGCTTCTCCTTAGCCGAACCGTGTCCCGAGCCGCACCATGTCCCGAACCAAACCAATTTCCGAACTGCACCGCATCGCGAGGCGAGCAACACCTTTGTCACTGAGCCAACCACGCGCCGAAGAAGATTTCACCTTGAGTGGATCATCCAGCAAGACTTCGGATCCGATCTGAGCTCCTTCGTAGCTTTGCTAGAGCCCGAACAGGAGCAAGGAAGAAATTTAGGGAGAAAGAGAAAGTTTACTTTAAGCTCAGATTCAGGCTTGCTCACGTTTAATGGAGCTACTCAGATCTGGAGCTTGAGAAGAGTTTTAAGGAGGGGAGTAGGCCCCTATTTATATAGACGGCTGACCCCTCCCATTCACTCCATATCTGATGTGGGACTAAAAATTTTGGAGGAAAAAATTATTTAAAGCTTGCCTTTCACAAAGGCCAAACTTTTGCGAATTTTTCCTCCCTCACCATTGAGCTTCGCAAGTGATACAACCTATTAAATCGAATAGGGTTGAATGGTGAACGCGTAGGAAAAAACGGCACGTCATTCCGAGTTCGCTTGACCCCTCAAACGAGTACTTAAACATGGCCTAAAACTAGTTTTTCGCAAAAACTACTGTCATCGCACAAAACTGGGTTTTAAAAAACCCCTACTGTGACCTCCAGGCTCTAGGCGGGCGTCCGACCCGCAATGCCAAATTTGGCTTTTTTTCACTCTTTTGGCTATATTTTGTGTGTGGGTGTCGGTTTTTGACGCCGTTTGAAACTGCGTTTAGACCAGGACGATCCCATCATCTAGGTAACCTTTACCTCGTGTTTATTATATTAAATATGCAGTAACCTTTTCCTTGCGTTTATTATATTAAATATGCACGTAAACATTTTACGACACATTTAATTCCCTTTGCATCATATGCAAAATTCCCATATCTATTATAAAAAATCATTTGCATCAAACACAAATGAACTAAGGGCATATATCCCCCAACAGTTTTTCTATCCTAGTATTCAATATTTTAGCAGTATTAAGAAGACTTTTATTTTCAGGTTTTAAATGTTGGTTCTCCAACATAAGTTTTTTGTTTTCATTATCTAATTCATGGTTAAGAAATGTTAACTCTTCGGGGGTCTCATTTAATTTGCTCAATTCCGATTTTAAACTAAGATTCTCTTCTTCAAAATCTTTTCTATAACATCTTTTATTAATATTTTCTAAATCATGGAACTTCCTAATCAATTTAGCATGCGCACTACAAAGCTCATCATAAGAGCCATTCATATCAAACTCAAATCTATCGCTATCATAATCATTATTATTACTATCATCACTACTATTATCATTACCATTATTGTTGCAACTAGCTACATCACTAATTTAAGTAGAAGTGCTTACCTTGTATGTTGAAGCCATAAAGCACATGAGTGCTCTCTCTTTCGGTTCTTCCTCTGATGATGAAAAAAAATGAGAATGATGACTCCTCCGAGCTATCCTCTCCATTGCTATGGTCCCATACTGCGACTGCCTTCTTCTTTGGCTTCTTCAATTTTTCATCTTTGTGGCTTCTTCTTTTTCTTCTCTCATTTCCTTTGTCATTGTCCTTGCTCCTTCTTCTCATATCTTTGCTTTCAATCCTAGCAATGTCCTTGTTTCTTTCTAGAGGCAATCTCTCCCCATGTGTCTCTCCCCACGTGTCTTGGCTTATTACAACCAAAACAAATAATATCATTTGCCAAACGAGATTTATGTTTAGAGAACTTACCAAGTTGGAATTTTTTGAAGCTTTGTGATCGAAGTGATATCTTCTTCTCATCCTTCTCAGATAATTTCGATTCCGTGTCACTCACTCTAGCTTTGAAAGCTAGGATTTTCTTCTTGGGTTAAGCCTCCTCTTTTTCTTCGTTGAGTTCAATCTCGTATGCCATGAGAATCCCAATTAGTTCTTCTAGGGTCACATTGTTCATGTCATTTGCCTCCCGTATGACGGTGGTCATTGGCTTCCACTGCGGCCTAAAAGACCTAATGACTTTTATAGCATGTTCATACACAGAAATCGTTTTGCCTAACCTGGCATGGTCATTCATGATTTTGGAAGAACTAGTGTTCATTTGTGTGATTGTCTCTTTCTCAAGAATTTTGAATGATTCAAACTTTGAATTCAACATATTTATATGTGATTATTTTACCTTATATGTGTCTTCATGTGCGACTTCAAGCATGTGCCATATTTAGTGTGTGGTTTCACATTGTGATGCACGTGTAAATTCAGTGCCAACTAGTTCACAAAATAAGGCATCATGGCCTTACTAGTTTGATTACCTTTCTTTATTACCTCTCTGTCTCTCACATCTCCATGGGTGTTGTAGGGTGATTGTATCCATTCATTGTGATTGACCAAATGTCCAAGTCGAGTGATTGTAGGTGGTACATCATCAGGAAATTCCAATTTGGATAGTTGGTCCCGTCAAAGAGTGGAGGTCGAGTAGTGGATAATCCTTCCTATGGTTAAGATGTTGATGCCATCTTGCAAGCCAAGCTTTGGTATCACTAGTTAGATCTTCAAGCTAAACATTAGCGCGGGGGGGGAGTTAGTTTTTCATAGAAATTTGCACAAATTAAACCGAATCCTCAAGTTTAGCCTAATCTACTTGATAGAGTTACCTACTCAAGAGCTTAATCAACACAAAGTGATGCTTACAACTAACTTAGAATAAATAGAATAACGAAATAAAAACACAATTATGCAAGCAAAAAGGAAGTAGAGAAAATCACAATGCAAACACCTATGGTTTTATCCTAGTTCACCCTCCCTTGGGCTACTCCAATCCCAAACCTCTTGTTGGGATTTTCACTAACCAACTCTCTTGAACAAGAGAGAAAATGCCTCACAAAGAGAGCTTCTAATACACTTGCCTAGTTCCACTTACTAGTCCTTCCAAGTAACAACATTTACCTGTCTCCAATGAGGACCTTTAACAAGGCTTTTCAATACAACAGTTTTACCAAATGAATTAAATTACCAAGATCTTACCACCACTTTCTTAGTGGGTTTACAAATCTTTTGATGATGGTTGGTGGTGCTCACAAAGTCATATAGCCAAAAAGATTTGAGCATTAAGTGTGGCTAAGGAAAGGTTCTCTTCTTTGATTCTTGAGAAAATGAAGTTAAAACACAAGAGAATCAAAGAAAGATTTTGATTTGTTTCTCTGAAAAGTGAAGATCAAAACAAAGATAAAACAAATCAACTTAAGCCAAGAAATTAATGCTTAAAAGGTTTTGAAACTAAAACTGAACTTGGCTTTAGAAATTGTGAGAGAGAGGGGGTGGGGTGGGGAGATAGAGAGAGAGAGATAGAGCTTGAAAATTACTTTGAATGCTTATGAATATTTGAAAATATTGATCATTCATTACCCTCAGAACTCCAGCCAACTCCCTCTATTTATAAGCCATTTTTCCGTTGAGAATTAATCCCACAAATACCCTTGAAATGGCTAGAAAAACAAAATCCCGTAAAATCTGGAAGTCTGTTATGAAGCTCAAAGTAATCCACTACCCTTATGATGGTAGTCGACTCCCCAAAGAACTGCGGTTGACTATCATCATTACTGTGGTCAACTCTTTTGGATCCGAAGGGCAGACCTGCCATTCCATTCAAAGTAGTCGACTAAAATCAAAAATTAGCCAATTATAATTCTGATACATGGGGTTTAGGACTTCAAAACTTTGTGAAACTATTTCAAAATAATTTTAAAACATTTCTAAAACTTTTAATACGTTTTAAGAAGTTTAGTTTGTGTATGGCTCCAATCTTAAGGCCTATAAAAGATATAAGAACAAGAACAAGAAATACATCAAAATACCCAAATTTGGCTTCTTAATGTTTGAATGTTCTCCTCTTCATGCATTAGTTCCATCATAGCTTCTTGGCCTTGGTTTGAGCATCCACACCATTCCTCAAAGCTTTTAGCTTGAATTCTTTTCCTTGGCTAAGCTCCGTAGCTTTTGTTGACTTTTGATATAGAACTTCATTCTCCTTGACTTTATAATATCTACATGATCAATGAAAGAGATTACTACTAATCATTGGTTGATCATCATCAAAACATCATTAGGGATACTTAATATCCAACACAACCCCCTCTACACAACCTCATCCACATGTTGTTCCACCCTCTTTTGATCAATCCATCTTGCTTTCCAAGCTTGAAGAGTTGAAGCAAGAGCTCAAGCAAAGATGCAACGGGCCTTTGCTATATTTGATACTAAGTTAAATGGGCTTTATGAAAGATGAATGTATCCGATTATAGTATTGCCGAGATCCAAGAGGAGATTGCTGAGTTGAAGGAGAGGATTAGAGGCCGACCTCCACCAAGTTAGATTTTCATTTTTCGGTGAGCGTGGGTGGTTGCTTGGATATTTTAATGTATGACATTTTTATGTCTCAAAACAATGGTTGATGCTACAACATGGTTTTGCTTATTATGGTTGTTATGTTTGTCATTTTGACGTATGAACTATTTGGGATATGTTTGCTACATTATGTCTTTTGATACACAATTTTGTTATGTAATATTTGTTGTATCAATAATATTATTGTCACGCTCCGCTTCCCAATCGACGGAGGCGAAGCGTTACTAAGACCCGCTTAGGCCGGGGCTGAGAAGCCCGGACCCAATAAGCGTCTGTGTGGTACTCCAAGACGAAGGAACAGGTCCCGGCATGTTAGTACGGAACAATAAAAAGTACTGAAAACGAAAACATTCATTTTATTCCAAATTTATCAATCCAGAGTACTGAGAGTCTAACAAAAGCCTGAGTCGGCTACAATGGCAGAAAAAGTAAACTACTGGTGCAAGCACCCAACCTAGACAGAAAGTAAACGGTGCTACGCACCCAACAAAACTACAGTGGAACCTCTGAATCGGCAACACGAAGATCTCTAACTCTGGTCCTCCTCGGGCACGTACTCAGGATCGATGTCCTCCGGCTCTACGTCCTCGGGTAGCTCTGCCTCGTCGACGTACTCTGGCTCCACACCTGACGTACAGCACCCAAAAGAAAGGAACTGTACGTCAGGTAAAGTCTACAAAAAGATGTCAGACTCTACTGCAAGTGTACCGAACTATTAGACATCAGTTTACTGGTTGATTAGCATGCTGAGGTTATAACAGTGTAACAAAAAGGAAGTAACGCGGCAGGAAAGTAAAGCGTAGCAAGCAGTAGTCGTAGCGTGTGCTACCGACTACGGGACTAACCTAAACGGGTCGTGACAAGACGTGACAAGACAAGCAAGACAAGACATGACACGACAAGACAAGACAAGACACGTTTGACTCGAAGGGTTCATGCCTTACGGTTTGAGGGGGATCAGACCCTCTTCCCGTGCGCACGCTCAAACCTACCCCAACCCAAGTGCTCAAGACAGGACAAGTCCGTACAAGGGATCACTCTGAGAGTGCCCTATTGCCCGCAGGCTGTGTATCCGTACAAGGGATCACTCAGAGAGTGCCCTATTGCCCGCAGGCTTTGTATCCGTACAAGGGATCACTCAGAGAGTGCCCTATTTCCCGCAGGCTATGTATCCGTACAAGGGATCACTCGGAGAGTGCCCTATTGCCCGCAGGCTGTGAATCCGTACAAGGGATCACTCATAGAGTGCCCTATTGCTCGCAGGCTGTGCAAAACAAGACACGTCGTGACATGATAGGGATAGTTCTTCTAGGGGGTCCACACGCATGCACACACAAAGTAACCCTACGGTGTCAAAATTTGTTGTTGTTACGCTTAGACTTCGTCGTCAAGTCTAAGTCGTCAGGGCGTCCCGGACGCTATCATTTCACGTCCGGTTCTATTTGTTCACAGTCTAATAGTTCTAGTAGTTTAAGACCAAAGCACGGCCAAAAGCGCAAGTGAGTACACTCGCCTGCGGTGGCGAGTGTGTCGTCCGTCCGGGGCGTCTCGTCCAGGCGTCTCGTCCGCGGTAGTCTGCTGAAACAGTGTCACGGCGACGGTGTCAGGTCGCGATTTTCATTAAGTCCTATTAGGGTTTGTTTCTTGGTTATCGGGACTATCCTATTTGTCAACGTCACATTTTGGTCTTTCGTTCAGCCTAAATCGACCACTACCCTTTATGCACAGAAAAGTTGTCTGACGGTCGATTTCTACATTGACATCGTTTTACTGGTGCAGAAAAGTAAATTTAATTATAGTTGTCCGATTTTTAGTTTGGGTTCAGTTTTGCTACTGTGTGGGTTTGCTACGAGTTCGGGGGACTAACCTCTCCGGTGTTTGATGTGGGATGGACGTAGCGTCTGAACGGGGGATCTCCTCGTCGTCTACGACGTCTCGGCTACGGGTAGCGTAGCCGGGAACGTTCTGACGGCGAACCGAAGGTGCGGGCAGCGTGCGGGGATAGCGGACAGCGGACACGGCAACGGGGAAACCAAAACAGCGAGCTACGGCATGTTCACGGTGACGAAGAGTGATTGGAAGGCTATTCGTGGCTGACCGGCCTAGGGGAAAGTCGACGGCGGCTTGTCGGTGATGGGGGAAGGCCGTGAAGGGCCTCCGGTGATGGAGAAAGGCCGTGGGGCGGCGGAAAATGGCAGCCGTTGCTGCTGCCGTTCGCAGCAGTGACTAAATTCGCTGGAGGAGGGCTCCGATGGTCAAGGCGGTGATCGGGGGGTGCAGCGACGCAGGCGAGGCAGTCGGCGGTTCAGGGGAGCGCAGGCAAGCGGCGCGGGGGTGCGCAGGCAGGCGTCAGCGTCAGAAAAAGCAACGACACGGCGGGCTGCGGTTGTCGTTGCTGCGGAACACACCGGCGACGGGGGCGTTCAGGCGTCGCGGGCAGAGTCAGGGCGCAGCACAGGCGAGCGGGGGTGGCTGTGCGGTCGCGGGTGTCGGAGAAGAGGCCGCCGGCGTCGGGGGGTTGAGTGCACGGGAGGGAGGAAGAGAAAAGAGCTCGGGGCTTTTGTTAGGCGGCGGCTGCAAAAATATTTCACAGCCCAAGCTGTTTGCACGTGAAGAAAGTTAGGCTAGGTTTAGTTGTTTAGGGTTTTAATAATAATTTATTTGATATATAGGAATAGGATATGGGTTAAGTGTGGGAGAGAGAGAGAGAGATAGATAGAGAGAGTGCAAATTGGGGAAAGGATGGGTGCAGATAAAAGCTGAAATCATATTCCCAATACGTATGCAGATACTTAGGGATCTAATCTGATTTGATTAACAGTTTGAAATTTGAATTGATTGGGGATGATTAATGGTCGAGATTTATCCGGGTGATATCTTTCGCCTTGGGCGTCAGAAAAATAATCCGAAAATACCGAGGCGATCGTGGAGACGAGACATGCAGATCTACGGAACCTGATCGTGCGCTACGCCTACCAAAAATTTACATAAAATTGGAAACTGTGTTTTGAGACAAATGACTAAAACGCCACTATCATTCCAAGTCGTTTTGCGAGAAAACGAGCCGTGAAATGACGTTCCCAAAAATTACCATAAAATTCTACACTACCAAACGATCACAACGGCATATCACATCGCATATGTCGGAAACCAGAAATAGCCAAATAAAATACGTGCACGATAAAGCACGTGCACGCAGAAAATCCATAAGGTCGGAAAGCGACCGTTATATTCTACCCCACTAAAATAAAGATTCCGTCCTCGGAATCAACAACACTAATCAGCAAACAAAAATGGGAAACGCTCCCTCATCTCCTCCTCGCGCTCCCAAGTGGACTCTCCAGGTGATCCGTGACGCCACATCACTCTCACCAGGTCGACTATCTTATTCCTCAATTGCTTCTGTCGACGGTCCAAAAACTGCACAGGCTGCTGGTTATACGTCAGGTCTGGACAGACCGTAATCTCTGAAAAATCAACCATGTGCGACGGATCACTGACGTACCAACGTAACTGAGATACATGGAAAACGTCGTGAACTCCCTCCGAAGATGGTGGCAGAGCAAGGTGGTAGGCCACTCCTCCTACACGCTCCAGCACATCGAATGGTCCAATATACCTCGGAATCAGCTTTCCCTTCTTCCTGAAACGGATGACTCCGCGGTTCGGAGAGATCTTTAGAAAGACGTGATCTCCAGGCTGGAAATCCAACGGTCTCCTCTTGGCATCAGCCCAATGCTTGAATCGATCATGCGCAACTCTGAGCTTCTCCCTGATGTCTCTCACGACATCCACAGCTTCGACTATCATCTCCAGACCCAACAGCTCTCGATCTCCAATGTCATCCCAGCTCAGTGGCAATCGACATTTCCTTCCCTATAAGGCAGCAAACGGCGCCATGCCAATGCTCATCTGGTAGCTGTTGTTATAAGAAAACTCCACCAAGTGAAGATGGTCCTCCCAAGATCCCTTCAAATCGAGCGTACAAGCTCGCAGCATATCCTTTAGAATCTGAATAGTCCTCTCGGACTGGCCATCGGTCTGCGGGTGATACGACGTGCTGAAACTCAGACTCGTACCCAAATTCTCCTGCAAACTTCTCCAGAACTGAGATGTGAACCTCGAGTCTCTGTCAGACACGATGCTCACGGGGACTCCGTGTAAGCGTACGATCTCCTGCACGTACACGGTCTATGTCACAACTAACTCAAAAAGGAAAATTAAAAGAGAAGTAAAATAAAATTTTACCTCTAGATATTTCCCCGCCAATACTTCTGTAGACTGACCCACTCGGAAGGGGATGAAGTGCGCAGACTTGGTCAATCGGTCAACGATCACGTAGACTGCGTCGTTCTGCTTCGGGGTCCGAGGCAAACCAATCACGAAATCCATCGTAATATGTTTCCACTTCCACTCCGGAATAGGAAGCGGTTGTAGCAAACCAGCTGTACGTTGGTGCTCAGCCTTCACCTGTTGGCATATCAAACACTTGGCAACGCTCCGTGCCACACTCCTCTTCATGCCAATCCACCAGTAATTCAGACGGAGGTCCTTATACATCTTGGTGCCACCAGGATGTATAGAATAAGGCGAGCTATGAGCCTCGCTCAAAAGCTCCTCCCGAACATCACCTGTAGGTACGCAGAGTCTGCTGCCGTACCGCAGCGAACCATCCTCATGAATCACAAACTCCGTCCGTAGTCCAGCTTCAACCTGCCTCCTGATCCTCTATAGCTTCGGATCTTTTGCCTGTGCTGCCTTGATCCGATCCACGATCGTGGACTGAATCTGCAAATTCATGAATGAATGAACCACACCAGGTAGGACGACCTCTAAATCCATCTCTTTCAGCTCCTGCTGAATCCTCCAGTCGGTAGTATGCATCATCGAAGTAGGACGTCTACTCAAAGCATCGGGCACTACGTTCACCTTCCCTGGGTGATACTGCAAGTCTATCTCATAGTCAGCCATGAGCTCTAACCATCGTCTCTGATGCATGTTGAGCTCATTCTGCGTAAAGATGTACTTCAAGCTTTTGTGATCGGTGAAAATCTTCACGCTCTCACTCAGCAAGAAGTGCCTCCAGATCTTCAGTGCAAAATATAATCGCTGCCAACTCCAGATCGTGCGTCAGGTAATTCTTCTCATGAGTCCTCAACTGACGAGAAGCGTACGCGACCACGTGGCCATGCTGATGCAAAACGCATCCAAGTCCCTTCCCTGATGCATCACAGTATACCTCGAAGCCTCCGCTCCGATCCGGTACAGCCAAAACCGGTGCCTCGGTCAATCTCGCCTTCAAGATACTGAAGGCCTCCTCACAAGCATCTGTCCAATGAAACTCAACATCCTTCCTCGTCAGCTTCATCATCGGCTCTGCAATCTTCGAGAAATCCTTGATGAACCGCCGATAATAGCCTGCTAAGCCAAGAAAGCTCCTGATATCAGACGCTGACTGCGGAGTCAGCCAATCTCTGACTGCTCTGACCTTCTCCGGATCCACAGATATGCCATCGCCGGACACCACGTGTCCCAGGAACGCGACTCTATCCAGCCAGAACTCGCACTTACTACATTTGGCATAAAGTTTATGTCGGCTCAGTGTCTCCAGCACTGTCCCCAGATGATAGCTGTGTTCCTCCTCAGACTTCGAGTAAATAACGATGTCGTCTATAAAGATAACGACAAACTTATCCAAGAAATCGTAGAAAATTAAGTTCATCAAATTCATGAACACAGCTGGAGCGTTGGTTACACCGAAAGGCATAACCACGAACTCATAATGTCCGTACTTCGTCCGGAAAGCTGTCTTCGGAATATCGTCCTTCTTCACCTTCAGCTGATGATATCCGCTCCTCAAGTCCAACTTCGAGAAAACTCTCGAACCTTCCAGCTGATCAAAAATATCATCGATGCACGGCAGCGGATACTTATTCTTCACTGTGACAGCATTCAGCCCTCGATAGTCCATGCACATCCTGTGGGACACATCCTTCTTCTTAACGAGCAAGACTGGTGCACCCCACGGTGACACACTAGGGTGGATGAAACCCTTCTGCAGCAACCCGTCTAATTGTTTATGTAGCTCCTCAAGCTCAGCAGGAGCCATTCGATACGGCACCTTCGATATCGGCTGCGCTCCCGGCATAAGATCATTACCAAATTCTAGAGCTCGGTCGGGCGGCAGACCCGAGATATCCTCCAGGAAGACGTCATCGAAGTCTCTGACGACTGCTGGTTGGTCGATCTCCATCTGCATAGCTGCTACAATCGGCATCTCTGGCTTGGCCCGAAATCTGATGGGCCCAAGCGACTCGTCTCTGCTACGGAACTCGAACTCCGGATGGCCTGGAATCCGAAATACCACCCTCTTGCTGTGGCATTCGATCGACGCGTGGAAGTCTCCCAGCCAATCGATGCCAAGAACGACATCGAAATGCGGTAGATCGTGGATGATGAAATCTGCAAATAGTTTGTGTCCACTGACCACCAAGGGGATCGATCGACAACCCAAATTCACAGTCACCACTCCGTTCCCTGTGGTGATGTCCCAACACTTAGGTAGTGTATGGGTGGAAATGGAGTGCCTTGTTACAAATCTCCGGGATAAGATGCACATGGATGCACCGGAGTCGAACAAGGTCAAGGCAGGGTGAGTGAACACTAGAATGGTGCCTAAGATATGAAAGAACTACGGTCAAACCAAGCTACTCTAACAAACAAGGCAAACAATCATAGCTAACATTAAGTTCTACTCTATGAATTGAAAGTCTAGGTTTGAAGTATACCTGCAATAACTCCATCCAGCTCCTCAGTCTCAACAGCGATCATAGTGTAAGCCGGCATCTGGGGTTGCACTGCCCGCTGAAACATCTGCCTCTGTAGCGCCAAGGGTGGTCCACGTACAGCAGCTCCTCTCTAAACCGGGGCAGGTGCTCTACTCTGTAGCGGGGCTGGTGCTCCAACTATTGCATGATGCGCTCTCGGACATTCCTTAGCAGCGTGCGAGGCATCTCCACAAACCAAGCACAATCACAGCTTCTTCCTACAATTTGTCTGAACATGTCCTGGCTTGCCGCAGAAGTGGCACGGTCCCTTATTC
Source organism: Scilla litardierei (assembly GCA_030789695.1). Lineage (NCBI taxonomy): Eukaryota > Viridiplantae > Streptophyta > Magnoliopsida > Asparagales > Asparagaceae > Scilla > Scilla litardierei. Next base: position 81,797,987 of record CM061135.1, on the reverse strand, counting down.
TGACTCTGCATAGGTGCTCCTGGCCTCTTGAAGGGCACTGTCTGAACTGGCCTCATCGCCGGCCTAGCAGGTGGCCGGTACTGCTCCATGGGACGCTTCCCTCTATCAGCTGGAGGGTCAGGTAGACGCGAGATGGTCTCATGGTTCCTGCGGCATTCAGCATCGCTCCCATGATCGTGAAATCTGTCGAAGACATCGAAGCCTGAATCTTCGGATGCATTCCCTGACGAAAACGATCAGCTCGTTTCTCCTCCTTCCTCACCATAAGTGGGGCAAACCGACTCAGTATCTCGAACTCCGCCTCATACTCGTCAACGGTCATATCCCCCCTACTTCAGATCTACAAATCTGCTCAACAGCTCCCTCCTAGCAGCCTTGGTGAAATACTTCTCCTTGAACATCGATCGAAAAGTCCTCCACTCCACTGGCTTCTACAGGCGCCTTTCCTCAATGCGCCACCAGTTCCTAGCATTCTCGGTCAGCTGCATCTTCGTTATCTCAACTCTAGTGTCGTCAGGAATCTTCGCAGCAATCAGCTTCTCCTCAATTCTCAGAATCCACTCATCAGCAGCCAACGGTCCTTCCTTTCCAGAAAATGTCTTCGGCTGAAGCTTATTGAACTGCTTCACTCCTGGAGCAGCTCGAGGTTTAGGCGGAGGCGGTGGCGGGGCAACTGGAGGAGCATGGGCAGCATGGTGGGATTGCTGAACCAACTGGTGCTGCACGTCCAGCATCTCTTTCATCACGCCCAAAAATTGGCGAAACTCTCCGCCCTGGTCTTTCGGAACTCCATTGCCTGAGTTCCTGGATCGGGTGACGCGTCGTCCTGCCATCCTATTGTCAAGAAATACAGAGATTAGACTCGTACAATTACTGGATAACAATAAAATGAATGTCAATACTCCTATTGTTCCGTACTTGCAGAAAGAATTGGGACCTGCATGGGCCACCACTAAAACCTGTCACGCCCCCGCTTCCCAAACGACAGAGGCGAAGCGTGACTAAGGCCCGCTTAGGCCGGGGCTGAGAAGCCCGGACCCAATAAGCGTCTGTGTGGTACTCCAAGACGAAGGAACAGGTCCCGGCATGTTAGTACGGAACAATAAAAAGTACTGAAAAAGAAAACATTCATTTTATTCCAAATTTATCAATCCAGAGTACTGAGAGTCTAACAAAAGCCTGAGTCGGCTACAACGGCAGAAAAAGTAAACTATTGGTGCAAGCACCCAACCTAGACAGAAAGTAAATGGTGCTACGCACCCAACAAAACTACGGTGGAACCTCTGAATCGACAACACGAATATCTCTAACTCTGGTCCTCCTCGGGCACGTACTCAGGATCGACGTCCTCCGGCTCTACGTCCTCGGGTAGCTCTGCCTCGTCGACGTACTCTGGCTCCATACCTGACATACAGCACCCAAAAGAAAGGAACTGTACGTCATGTAAAGTCTACAAAAAGATGTCAGACTCTACTGCAAGTGTGCCGAACTATTAGACATCAGTTTACTGGTTGATTAGCATGCTGGGGTTATAATAGTGTAACAAAAAGGAAGTAACGCAACAGGAAAGTAAATCGTAGCAAGCAGTAGTTATAGCGTATGCTACCGACTACGGGACTAACCTAAACGGGTCGTGACAAGACGTGACAAGACAAGCAAGACAAGACAGGACACGACACGACAAGACAAGACACGTGTGACTCGAAGGGTTCACACCTTACGGTTCGAGGGGGATCCGACCCTCTTCCCGTGCGCACGCTCAACACTACCCCAAGCCAAGTGCTCAAGACAGGACAAGTCCGTACAAGGGATCACTTGGAGAGTGCCCTATTGCCTGCAGGCTGTGTATCCATACAAGGGATCACTCAGAGAGTGCCCTATTGCCCGCAGGCTGTGTATCCGTACAAGGGATCACTCAGAGAGTGCCCTATTGCCCGCAGGCTGTGTATCCGTACAAGGGATCACTCGGAGAGTGCCCTATTGCCCGCAGGCTGTGTATCCGTACAAGGGATCACTCCGAGACTGCCCTATTGCCCGCAGGCTGTGCAAAACAAGACACGACGTGACATAACAGGGATAGTTCTTCTAGGGGGTCCACACGCACGCACACACAAAGTAACCCTACGGTGTCAAAATTTGTTGTTGTTACGCTTAGACTTCGTCGTCAAGTCTAAGTTGTCAGGGCGTCCCAGACGCTATCATTTCACATCCGGTTCTATTTGTTCACAGTCTAATAGTTCTAGTAGTTTAAGACCAAAGCACGGCCAAAAGCGCAAGTGAGTACACTTGTCTGGGGTGGCGAGTGTGTCGTCCGTCCGGGGCGTCGCGTCCGCGGTAGTCCGTCTGAAACAGTGTCACGGCGACGGTGTCAGGTCGCGATTTTCATCAAGTCCTATTAGGGTTTGTTTCTAGGTTATCGAGGCTATCATATTTGTCAACGTCACATTTTGATGTTTCGTTCAGCCTAAATCGACCACTACCCTATATGCACAGAAAAGTTGTCCGACGGTCGATTTCTACAGTGACATCATTTTACCGGTGCGGAAAAGTAAATTTAATTATTGTTGTCCGATTTTTAGTTAGGGTTCAGTTTTGCTACGGTGTGGGTTTGCTACGAGTTCGGGGGACCAACCTCTTCGGTGTTTGATGTGGGATGGACGTAGCGTCTGAACGGGGGATCTCCTTGTCGTTTACGGCGTCTCGGCTACGGGTAGCATAGCCGGGAACGTTCTGACGGTGAACCGAAGGTGCGGGCAGCGTACGGGGATAGCGGACAGCGGACACGGCAATGGGGAAACCAAAACAGCGAGCTACGGCGTGTTCACGGCGACGAAGAGTGATTGGAAGGCTGTTCGTGGCTGACCGGCCTAGGGGAAAGTCGACGGCGGCTTGTCGGCGATGGGGGAAGGCCGTGAAGGGCCTCCGACGGTGGAGAAAGGCAGTGGGGCGGCGGAAAACGGCAGCCGTTGCTGCTGCCGTTCACAGCAGCGACTAACTTCGTTGGAGGAGGGCTCCAGCGGTCAAGGCGGCGGTCGGGGGGTGCAGCGACGCAGGCGAGGCGGTCGGCGGTTCAGGGGAGCGCAGGCAAGCGGCGCGGGGGTGCGCAGGCAGGCGTCGGCGTCGGAAAAAGTAGCGGCACGGCGGGCTGCGGTTGCTGTTGCTTCAGAACACACCGACGACGGGGGCGTTCAGGTGTCGCGGGCGGAGTCAGGGCGCAGCACAGGCTAGCGGGGGTGGCTGTACGGTCGCGGGTGTCGGAGAATAGGCCGCCGGCGTCGGGGGGTTGAGTGCACGGGAGGGAGGAAGAGAAAAGAGCTCGGGGCTTTTGTTTGGCGACGTCTGCGAAAATATTTCACAGCCCACGCTGTTTGCACGTGAAGAAAGTTAGGCTAGGTTTAGTTGTTTAGGGTTTTAATAATAATTTATTTGATATATTGGAATAGGATATGGGTTAAGTGTGGGAGAGAGAGAGAGATAGAGAGTGTGCAAATTGGGGAAAGGATGGGTGCAGATAAAAGCTGAAATCTTATCTCCAATACGTATGCAGATACTTAGGGATCTAATCTGATTTGATTAACAGTTTGAAATTTGAATTGATCGGGGAAGATCAACGGTCGAGATTTATCCGGGTGATATCTTTCGCCTCGGGCGTCAGAAAAATAATCCGAAAATACCGGGGCGATCATGGAGACGAGACACGCAGATCTACAGAGCCTGATTGTGCGCTACACCTACCAAAAATTTACGTAAAATTGGAAACGGCGTTTTGAGACAAATGACTAAAACGCCCCTATCATTCCAAGTTGTTTTGCAAGAAAACGAGCCATGAAATGACGTTCCCAAAAATTACTATAAAATTCTACACTCACAACCGATCACAACGGAATATCACATCGCATATGTCGGAAACCAGAAATAGCCAAATAAAATACGTGCACGATAAAGCACGTGCACGCAGAAAATCCATAAGGTCGGAAAGGGACCGTTACAATTGTGTTCTATGCCTTAATGTTATGAAACATTTCTCTTTTGTCATTGAGTATTTTGTAACCTTGTTGCAAAATTTCATACAGTACGTTATATTTGCAATGTTGCTTATATTATCACTCTTTTGAACATTGTTGTAATATTAGGTATGGAATTTTGATTACGTGGATTATTGGATATGTTTTGAGCATGTATGCTCATTTGTGATGAATGATTGGATTTATTCCATGGTGACCATTACATTTGTTGGACTTATATTCATATGTTTGAATATAGAAAATTCATTTGTGACATTGAAATGTTTAAGGACTTAATATTGTCATAGGTTGAATTTTATGAGTTTGAGGCTATTTTCATTTTATGGATATCACATGCTTATAATCCTAGTGATTATCTTATTTGATATTCCCTTTCTGCTCACAACTCTTGTGTGTGACATTTACAATTATCACAAATTGTTTGAAAAACTAATTATTTTGTCGATAACCAATGATAAAATAGAAGATTATTATTCATTTATTATAGCCTTTGATAAAATTAAAATTAATAGATTTCATATTCATTTCATTTCTTCATAATCTCTTGATAATAACCGAATATCATGTCAAGATAGTCGACTACAGCTTGGTATTTCTCTATAAGGTGCTCTTATTAAAAATATTTTTTGGTACATGGATTGTTTGATATTGAGTGAATTTATACTTTATTTTTCTACTCTCTTTGTGATGAGACAAAGGTGGAGAAATATGGTAATGCATAAAAAATTTCCATGATGTCAAATGTCATGCTTCATCTATGTGTTATATTGGACTTTATGTTTTGATGAGACCAAGTGGATTTATGCTTGACAATGGAATATGTTAATTTTTTTGAGCTTAATGAATCATGTTTGACTTTTGTATGACTTAAACTTTATGTATCACACATTGTGATGTAATATGAAATTGTATGTTAAATGCTTATTCTAACATGCAAGGATGCAGTGGGAGTTCGCAAAATTATGGTTTAACACCATGCATCATTATAGGGGCGAGTAAGTAATTCCTTTTTGAATTCATATTATATGAATTTTAAATCATTTGTTGTCATCATAAAAAGAGTGAGATTATTGGATATTGAGTACCCCTAATTGTGTTTTGATGATGATTAAACATATGATTATTACTAATGGCATATCAAGTGTGTATAATTAATAAAGCCAAGGAAATAAGCTTCAAAGGCAATGAAGTAAACAATAGTCAAAGAAGTCAACAAAAGTCAACATCAAAGGGAGACTCAAAAGCTTAATCAAAGGAAATTCCAAGTTAAAAGCATCTAAGGATGATCAAGAGATGTGTGGGAGTTCAACCAATAGGCAAATAATCAAAATGAGGCTACGACATAAAGATGAAGAAAAGAAATGCATCAAAGAAGCCAAAGAAGTGGATATTTTGATGTAATTTTTATTCATGCGCTTAGAATATTTGTAGGACTTAGGATTGGACCTACACACACTTAGAAAAGTTTTTAAAAGATTATTAAAACTCACAAAATGATTTAGAAAAGTTTTAAATATTTTTGAAATGATTTCCTGAATATTTTTGAGCAAAATCCCATGTATCAGAATTGTAGCCGACTACTTTTATAGTAGACAAATACTTTGAATGGGAAGAAGGAGGCATTCTTCCTGTTGCTCAAAATAGTCGACTACAGTTGTAACAGTCACTTTTCGATCGTACGTATTTTAGCGCGTATCTTTGTTGTTTCGTGTTCGTGTTTCCGTATTTGTTTTTTTTCATTGTCGTTCTCTGTAGTTTAGACGCGCGACCGAACCCCGTATTATCGACCCTCTCAGAGGCGCGATCACTCCGGTATCTTCCTTGTAATTTTAGGACGTCGATGGACCAATCTGCTATAACTCATTTTTTATTATTAAGACTTTTTATTTTACTTTTGGAATTTCCCATGCTAGCTTATGTTTTAAAGGAAAACAGGTTATATAGTATCTTAAACTAATTATCACATAGCTTAAACTACTAACTATATAGTGTTCTGTCACTTCTAAAACAAAACGAAAAACAAAAAAAACTTTGCCTTTCCTAATGGGATTCTGTTATTAAAAAAAATAGGTTTTCTTTTAAAAATCAATTTCAGTTGTGTTACTGGGTGCGGTTTCCAAAAGGGAATCAAATTGTTTTAATATTTTTAGTACGTATCCCTTAAGAAATAAAACCGCTGGGGTGATCTTATCCCCTTAGAATCTTAACAACCCCCCTTATCTCTACCCACGTGAGCCATATTCCCCTCTACCTACTCTAAATAAACCCATAGGCTGAGAGTTTTTTTCTCCCCCTCGACTTGCAGTCACGCCCATCTCATTTCGAAATGAAAACCAGCAGACTCTAGCCGTTCCCTCCCTTCACACATAGACTGCTGGCCTTCTCCCCTCGAGGCCTGCCGTTCCCTTCTCCCCTTCCCCTCTCTTCATCCCCACGGCCTACGCCGACCATCCTTACTCCGGCTGCCCTCTTCCTCCGAGCACTCACCCACACAGACTGTCGGCCAAGCACCATATGGCATCCAATCAAACCCACAAGCTTTTCTTCCATGCATCTTCCCAGTGAACCCTAGAGATCTTCCCATACTGTTGCCGCAAGCCTCAGGCCTTGTTCATGCAACTCTCCAGCGCCTCACCTAAATTCCCGAGCCCATGCTCCTCCCTCCGAGTGACACACATGAAAACTTCGACCTGCGCCTTCTCCCCTCACAATCGCGCTCAAGCATCCACAGTGTGCAACCCACCGCCGGCTACCCCTGCTCCCAAACCGACGATCAGCCCTTCAGCCGTGGTTGCTGCTGAGCCGCTGCCCTCGCTGCCGTGTGCAAACCCTCTGGGCCGTGAGTTATCGCAGCCGCAAGTTCATCCGTCGCTGTCGCTGCCGTTGCCGTTGCTGCAAGCCACTTCGTTGCGCTACTCGCAACCGAGGCGATTCCGACGAGCATCCTTACTGCGCTACCTGCAGTCGAGGAACCAGAGACGATGAGACCCACAACCGTTTCAGACCCGATGTCCAATCAACGTTTAAACACCGTAAAGGTTGGTCCCCTAACTTGTAGTAAGAACCCAAATCATAGCAAACCAAAACTTAATCTAAAAATCGGCAAATTTAAATAAAGTTTACTTTATGCTCTTTAAACCGATGTTCAACTCTAGAAATCGACGAATGGACTTGATTATCTGTGCACATAGGATAGTCGTCGATTAGGCGGAACGAATCAAATCAAATCGTGACTTCGAACCATTAGGGTAGCCCCGTCAAACCTAGAAATGAACCTTAATAGGATTAATGATGAGTGTGACCTGACACCGTCACTTGACTCGTTTCAGAAGACCCATTACCGATGCTCCGCCTCGACGAGACGCTCCCGCCAGACGTACCGCTCACCCCCGCAGGCAAGTGTTTCCACTTGCGTACTTTCAGCCACGTTTAGGCCATCACCCTTTAACTGTAAAAGTACGACTAAAGAGAACCGGACATGAAATGATAGCGTCCGGGACCTCCATTGACAGCTTAGACTTGACAACGAAGTCTAAGCACAAACAACAACAACAACTGACACCCTAGGTCCTATCTGTGTGTGCGTGCGTGTGGACCATCTTGAATGAACAACTCCTTACCAATTGTCATGTCATGAAATGTTACAAAAAGCATATGGGCGTTTCAGATGCTCTCCAAGCGAGAGTGATCTCTATATTACAAAAAGCCTACGGGCGTTTCAGATGCTCTCCAAGCGAGAGTGATCTCTGTGTTACAAAAAGCCTACAGGCGTTTCAGATGCTCTCCAAGCGAGAGTGATCTCTGTGTTACAAAAATCCTACGGGCGTCTCAGATGCTCTTCAAGAGAGAGTGATCTCTGTGTTACAAAAAGCCTACGGGCGTTTCAGATGCTCTCCAAGCGAGAGTGATCTCTGTGTTACAAAAATCCTACGGGCGTTTCAGATGTTCTCCAAGCGAGAGTGATCTCTGTGTTACAAAAAGCCTACGGGCGTTTCAGATGCTCTCCAAGCGAGAGTGATCTCTGTGTTATAAAAAGCATACGGGTGTTTCAGATGCTCTCCAAGCTAGAGAGAGTGATCTCTATGTTACAGATTCACCTACGGGATGTTCGGCGCTCACCCAGGAAGTGAGAGTCACGTTATGGACCGTGGGGATAGAGGCACTCGTCAAGCTAGAGCGAGTGGTCCTTTATTGTCTTGTCTTGAGCACTCGGGTTTGGGGTAGGGTTGAGCGATCGCACGGGGAGAGGGTCTGGCCGCCCTCAAACCGTAAGGCATGAACCCTTTGTGACACACACGGTACTTCTTGTCTTGTCATGTCCTGTCTAGTCTAGTCTTATATCCAGTAGCACACGCTACGGCTATTGCCTGACACGTTTACTTTCCTACTCAGTTTTTACTTCCTTGGTAAAATTGTATAATTGTCATGTCATCGCAACTGCATGTAATCAACCAGTAAAACGTTGTTTAGTAAATTGTTTCACACTTGCAGTAGATTCTCACCTTCTCTTCGTAGACTTTACCAGACGTACAGCTCCTTTTCTCTTGGGTGTTGTACGTCAGGTGCTTAGCCAGAGTACGTGGACGAGCCAGAGCTACCTGAGGACTTGGAGCAGGAGTACATTGCTGATCAAGAGTACGACCCGGTCGAGCACCAGTTTAGGGGTTCCTCAGTTGCTGATCTTGGAGTTTCCATTGTTCGTAGTTTGGGTGCGTAGCACTCTTTACTTTCTATTTTAGGTTGGGTGCGAAGCACCATTATTTTCCTTTTCTGCTGTTGTAGCCATGCTGGGCCTCTTTTTAGACTCTTGTACTTTTGGATATCTTTGTGGAATAAAATGAATGCATCTTTCTTTCTGTACTTTCTGTTATTCTGAATTTTATATATGCAAGGACATGTTCCTATCTTTGGTGTTCCTCACAGACGCTTATTGGGTCCGAGCCTTACTGCTCCGGCCCAAGCGGACCTTTGTCATGTCTCGCTTCCATCGTTTTGGGAAGCGGGGCGTGACAACAGTTGTGGTGATAGTCAACTACAGTGTTGTGAGTTGCCAACTATCGTGAGAACTGTAGTCGACTACTGATATGTCCATATTTTCCAAGCTTTTATCGCATCATTTCATGTCATATTCGCCTCCAAACCCCATATTTTCATATATTATCGCGCTTCTAATGCCATATTCGAGTTTTGTATAGATTTAGGGATTTTCAAGAGTTTTGGAGCAAATTGGAGCTATTTTGGGACATGGACACATCCGACACGTCCGAGACGTCATTGGCAAGGCTCCATGGGAGTTCATCGAGGTATGGAAGAAGATCTGTCACCCCCCTCTTCACAAAAGATTGGGCAACGAGGCATGGCTAGCCCGCATGGACTAGAGCCGTTGAGGCTCGGGATCCAATAAGCGTCTATGGCAAGTTATGATATGGAGGGGAAGGTCCGATCGAACGATTTAGCATGAAACAATAGAAATAGCAGTAAAATAAGATATTATTCAAACGCAGAAGGTAACCAACAAAGAGTTTAACATAGAGACCTAAACTGTACGTACCGGAGGCAACTAAGAGGAAAGAGTCTGCTGGGGTCCTCAGGTTGTGGCAGCTCGGTCAGGTCTGAGACATGTGCAAAACACATGTCAGCAACGAACTAATGAGACCATAAGTTAATGCAGTTATACAATTCTAGCAGTTCTAAATGGAATTTAAATGACAAACTACACAGGCAGTCCTAGAAAGCAGGAAATAAGTAATGGTTATTCTAATCGATCTGCTAGGGGTGTCCATCTAGACAGATCGTCTAAGAGTTGTTCATGTAGTTCTGTCAATCTGCCAGGGGTGTCCATCTGGTCAGATTGTCCAAGTCTAGAAAAGGTCAAACGACCGGAATGCATCCCTGCGAAGCGGACAGGAGTGCACCAACTGCGATACAAAGATAAAGCCTAAGGACTCAAGCTGCGTAGGTGGAGGGGAGCTACCCCCCAGGCCCAGCTAGACTCTGTTGTCCAACCCCACCCGTGAGTCGTTTGTGTTATGGACATGAGGCAACAAACGCTCCATCTAGACACGAGACAAGACAAGGATCACGAATGATACTGCGTATCATACCGGGACGCACCGGTCACGAGTGAGCCAAAGCTGGGGAGCACCAGTCCTCAATGGTCACCCCCATCATCGATCCGAAACAAAACATTAATCATGAATGATACTAAATATCATACCGGAACGTACCAGTCACGAGTGAGCCAAAGCAGGGGAGCACCAGTCCTCAATGGTCACCCCCGTCATCGATTAACTATCCGTAAGCGAGACATTCCTGGACGAGCCAGCAAACGCTCCACAAGTCCGTAAGCGAGCCGTCTCTGGGCTAGCCAGCAGACGCTCCACAAGAGTAGTGCCAACCTCCGTATAGGAGAGGCCCACGCCTGTGATCTTCTACAAAGATCCACACAATTATAATGTCTGGCTTATTAATTAGCGTGTGAGGTTTAAGTTGCATCTTAAAAGTGGGTTCGAGCAGAAAGTAACATGTGATCATTTTCAAGTATTTTGCAGAAATAAATCTAGCAGTTCTAACATCAATTCTATAAAAGCATAAAAGCAATTACCAAAGGTTCATTCCTTGCCTAAAAGATTCCGACAAGGATGTAGTCCAGCAGGGTCTGGGTCAACCAACGGATCTACGGAACCTGTACGATAATCCTATCATCACAATCATGCACTCTAACATCCACAGACAACGACATAAGATAAGCCAGATTAACTGGGCCCGCTTTGGGTCACCAGACCTATGGTATGCTGCCTAGTTCGATCGATCATTCCATCTATCCTATGTGCACAGCAGAGTAAGTCCACTGATCGATCGAGGTGATTTTCTAATGAGTTCGTTCTATGTGAGTTACTTCATGCAAGTTGGCCCTAAATACTAGAGCAACAAGGCTACATGTTAACTACGTTAAATTATTAATACGAATAGTATACCATATCTCATCAAAACGACCTAGACTAATATTTGCTAATAGTCACGTACACCAGTTATCAATCCTACAAGTAATCAGGTTAACATCAATATTAAAGCCCTCTAGCATGCTAACATCATTTTATTAAGTTACTTACTGTTCATATATTAACATAAAAAGCAGTATTTCTTTTCATTAAAACCAACATCCTATAACACTACAAGTTATAAACTCTAACAGGGTCAGAACCACTGCTAGGATCTACTAATCTTAATATTTAGAAAGACTAACAACATGATACTGATGGGCCAATGGTAATAAACCCAAACAGTTAATCTTAGAAATTAAGCTAACCTCGGGTTTCTCCTTCTATAGCTGCAGGTGGAGGAGCGAGGGGACGTCGGCTGAGTTGTGGGTGGCGGAGGAGATCACGGGGTAGGTCGCCGGCGACGGCAGCTGGCCGGAAAATGCAGGACAGCGACCGGTTGGGGTGTTTTGCGGGCTGCTGCTGATTCCCGGGCGGTCTCCGACGAGAGAACAGCGGCCCACGGGGTGGAGGAAGGTTGGGGGATGAAGAAGACTCGCTGGCAGTGGCTGCTTGGCCGGAGAATGCCGGCGAACGGCGATTGTGGCTGCTGCTGTGATATACACCGTCGCCTGGGCTTTTCCGGCAGAAAACGGCGGCAAGGAGGGACCACGACGGCGCAGGCGAAGGGAAAGAGGCCGGAGAGATGGTTTTCGGGGGTCGGAGACGCGAAGACATGAAGCGGCGTCAGGGGAAAGAGCTGTGCTTGAAAGAGATAGGGGGCGGCGGCTCTTGCCTTGGCTGGGGGAGTTAATAAAAGACCTTGGGGTTTTTTTTGTTTTTAAATAGAAGTAGGGCAATTTCTTATTGGGTATGGGCTATGAAAGGATAGGCTGGGTTAATGTTTTGTAGGGTAAGAGCTGCACGTGACTAGGGTTTTTGGGCCTAGGAGTTAAACAACCTAGTCCTAGGTTCCTGTAGCTAGGCTGTGTGATGCTATTTGTTGGCCTCAGGGATCATAACATATGAGTGTGTTTTTATAAGCTATAGAGTGTGTGCGTGTGTAGTTGGTGCGGCCCTAAGGGGTAAAAGACTAAGTCAAGTTAATAAAGGCTAATAACAGGGTAGATTAAAATTATAACAAGTATTACTTAAGGGAAAATCTCAAAACATAGGGTTAAAGCAATATTACACTATGGAGAAAAGTGAAAGTAGATCAAACGAAGCCCAAAAATTGTGAGACAAATACTGGGGTGACCGGGACGACGAGAGAAAGAAGGCAGAGAAGACGGATCACAATTTTGATGACAAGAAACGAAACTAAAAATTAAAAGGCCTTGCGACAAAAGTGAAATTCGTGACGTCTCTGCAAACAAGGTCAAATTGTGGGTGAACGGCCCGTGAAATGACGTTCCCGATTAACACCACAATTTTAATACTATCAGATAGGGTCACAATGGCATAACACACTATAGGGTTCTGTTACGGACAAGTTGTAAAATAAATACGTGCACGAACAAGACTACGTGCACATAAAGCGTATAAAGGATACGGGGTCCAAAGGCGACGGTAATTCTAAGTTGGGCACACGTCGGGGTTGGCTTGCTAAGGATGCAACCAAGGTGCTACGGCCCTATCGACTCAACGACACGACTCACATACCAAGCACAAAACCAATCAGGTACTCGAAATTGCTATACGCACAGCCGTATGACAAATAGCGAGTACCGGCCGTTACATCCTACCCACCTTAGAATAAAGTCCGTCCTCGGACTTTCTTAATTTCAGGCATGGCTAGACTCCTCTAGTTAACTATAATAACTACCCCGATCATTCCTAGCACAATACTTCAACCAACATATAACCTAATACATCTATCTATATACATGCTCAGTAATAATATACATCAATTATTTCCCAACCATTATATCTTGTACTTATAGCTAGGTTAATATTATTCACACATACATTTCTAACTCCTGGAAGTGCCTCCGCACATCCATACCTACGCACAATCATATTCCAACATTCAATAATCACCCCATCATATACAACCATTGTATTATACATATATTACACATATACTAACCAGGGTATTTAAATTCATCACGAATTTAAAACCGAAAATACATATATCTACTCAATATAACCTACAAAGGTATATCCCCTAGTACACATTCAACACATCAATCATAACAATAATACTTAGCTATATTATAACCATTTCGCCATAACACCAATGACAAACAATTTCTTATTACAAGCAATACATAATCACACTATCATGTTAATCTATTCCTACAACACAATGCATCCAGCCTAATAACTATGCATATAGCACATTTCACTCCTAGTTTAACTAACACATACTCATTCAAACATGTAAACCCTTCATTCATAACTATATAATAAACATGTATCTATATATGGTATAGCTACGCACATCCAGGTGCGTAGCGTAACCCAGCACAAACACCTATATAACTACATTCACCATATCATATCATGCACGGATATATATAACACTATACTCACATCCGTAAACCGCAACCACATTATAAAATACTTACTGAGCATACTCACTCGCTCTCGAGTGAGACTCCAAGATACATACCAAACAATATACAATCTATGTACTTATACACACACTCCTATATATCTATATGACACGACTCATCATATGTAGCCTTAGTAAATAGCTAGACATCACTATACAATCATTCACACATCAGAACATGTAATTCATACTTATCCCATATATACGTATATACAGTCATGCAACACATTCTTATCCTAGTATCTATAAGCATGTCCACTCGTACTCGAGGGAACACTAAGACTTATATGTATTCACAGGCATTATATATTCACACCTATTATCTTACATAAGTATCTATACTTATTCATGTACTATATACACATAATCATTACATTCATCGCAATACACATATTCCATTATTCATCCATAAGCTCACATATACCTAAGTAATAATACTAAGCATGCCCGACAATGATATATATTCACACGAGCCGGGTAATCCTCCTCATGGATCTACGGGGAAGGCAGAACAAACACAAGGCTCTAATGTGCAGACACTTCCAATATTTGACATCTAGGTTGGTTAAACAACCTCCAACTAACCAGCCCACCAATAAAATTTCCAACTCAAAAGCCCGTCCATGAGAACCTATTATAATGATCATGTTGTTCTCCGCTTCAATTGGTTCTTGGCTCAGCTGCCTCTAGGAATCTCTAAAGTGAAACTACCAACCAATTCTAGATTTTCGGGCGTCTGACATACTTACGATTTCTTTTTCAATCCAAACAACCAAGGCAATCTACTAACTCTTTTCCCATATTTCCTGATCATTGAGCACTCGTAAAATCAAACATGCTCACTTGACTTGATCCAGAATTTTCATTGACACTTAAACTGCTAGTCACTGTTGACTATAATCCATCCACATGATCTGGAGAAGTCATCATCTTTCACCATTTCGTAAACTGTAACTGGAATCCAGTGATCAGTACGCACTCGATGCGTATTCAAACGGTCGACTTTGAAACTCCCATAACATTCCCAAGATCCTTAATTCCTTTAAATCACTGTGTCCAAAACAGATCATGTTGTCGATCTTATACAATCCATCATAAGATCAACCTCGTCGTCACATTATCACTCTGAATCACTTCTGTTCATCTCTAATGATCATATTATTTAGTTCAACCACGTTGCTATCCTCGAACTAGTTTTTTTAACCCAGGTTATACTGTTGCTACTCGGCTTATATATAAATATGCTCATAATATCCGATGCTTAACATTTCACTTGATCGATGTAGGTCTACGCCTTTGGTCGTTAAGACAAGACTTCTAATCACCACACTTCTATCACGAGCAGCATACTAAGAGTCGATCTCATTCCCTCGATTCAATGCTCTCACCTCTATGGTTCCTTGTCAAGTCGAGAATCCAACCTTATAACTATCCAATGTGTTAGAAATACATCACTTTAAACTTCATCGTATTCCTGTATTCTCACTCAAATCCAAACTAGAGGGGGGCCAAGGAACTAGTCTAAACCTAACTAACTTATGTCAGACTTGAATATTGTTGGTTGTTTGAATAGTTACTGCAACACTATTGTTTCGATAAATCATTCGATCAAGACCTGCATGGGCCACCACAAAAACTGTCACGCCCCGCTTCCCAAAAGATTGGGCAACAAGGCATGGCCAGCCCGCATGGACTAGAGCCGTTGAGGCTCGGGATCCAATAAGCGTCTATGACAAGTTATGATGCGGAGGGGAAGGTCCGATCGAATGATTTAGCATGAAACAATAGAAATAGCAGTAAAATAAGATATTATTCAAACGCAGAAGGTAACCAACAAAGAGTTTAACACAGAGACCTAAACTGTACGTACCGGAGGCAACTAAGAGGAAAGAGTCTGCTGGGGTCCTCAGGTTGTGGCAGCTCGGTCAGGTCTGAGACATGTGCAAAACACATGTCAGCAACGAACTAATGAGACCATAAGTTAATGCAGTTATACAATTCTAGCAGTTCTAAATGGAATTTAAATGACAAACTACACAGGCAGTCCTAGAAAGCAGGAAATAAGTAATGGTTATTCTAATCGATCTGCTAGGGGTGTCCATCTAGACAGATCATCTAAGAGTTGTTCATGTAGTTCTGTCAATCTGCTAGGGGTGTCCATCTGGTCAGATTGTCCAAGTCTAGAAAAGGTCAAACGACCAGAATGCATCCCTGCGAAGCGGACAGGAGTGCACCAACTGCGATACAAAGATAAAGCCTAAGGACTCAAGCTGCGTAGGCGGAGGGGAGCTACCCCCAGGCCTAGCTAGACTCGGTTGTCCAACCCCACCCGCGACTCATCTGTGTTATGGACACGAGCCAACAAACGCTCCATCTAGACACGTGACAAGACAAGGATCACGAATGATACTGCGTATCATACCGGGACGCACCGGTCACGAGTGAGCCAAAGCTGGGGAGCACCATTCCTCAATGGTCACCCCCGTCATCGATCCGAAACAAAACATTAATCATGAATGATACTACGTATCATACCGGAACGTACCAGTCACGAGTGAGCCAAAGCTGGGGAGCACCAGTCCTCAATGGTCACCCCCATCATCGATTAACTATCCGTAAGCGGGACATTCCTGGACGACCCAACAAACGCTCCACAAGTTCGTAAGCGAGCCGTCTCTGGGCTAGCCAGCAGACGCTCCACAAGAGTAGTGCCAACCTCCATATAGGAGAGGCCCACGCCTGTGATCTTCTACAAAGATCCACACAATTATAATGTCTGGCTTATTAATTAGCGTGTGAGATTTAAGTTGCATCTTAAAAGTGGGTTCGAGCAGAAAGTAACATGTGATCATTTTCATGTATTTTGCAGAAATAAATCTTGCAGTTCTAACATCAATTCTAGAAAAGCATAAAAGCAGTAACTAAAGTCTCATTCCTTGCCTGAAAGATTCTGACAAGGATGTAGTCCAGCAGGGTCTGGGTCAACCAACGAATCTACGGAACCTGTACGATAATCCTATCATCACAATCATGCACTCTAACATCCACAAACAACGACATAAGATAAGCCAGATTAACTGGGCCCGCTTTGGGTCACCAGACCTATGGTATGCTGCCTAGTTCGATCGATCATTCCATCTATCCTATGTGCACAGCAGAGTAAGTCCATTGATCGATCGAGGTGATTTTCTAATGAGTTCGTTCTATGTGAGTTACTTCATGCAAGTTGGCCCTAATTACTAGAGCAACAAGGCTACATGTTAACTACGTTAAATTATTAATACGAATAGCATACCATATCACATCAAAACGACCTAGACTAATATTTGCTAATAGTCACGTACACCAATTATCAATCCTACGAGTAATCAGGTTAACATCAATATTAAAGCCATCTAGCATGCTAACATCATTTTATTAAGTTACTTACTGTTCATATATTGACATAGAAAGCAGTATTTCTTTTCATTAAAACCAGCATCCTATAACCCTACAAGTTATAAACTCTAACATGGTCAGAATCATTGCTAGGATCTACTAATCTTAATATTTAAAAAGACTAACAACATGATACTGATGGACCAATGGCTATAAACCCAAACAGTTAATCTTAGAAACTAAGCTAACCTCGGGTTTCTCCTTCTATAGCTGCAGGTGGAGGAGCGAGGGGACGCCGGCTGAGTTGTGGGTGGCGGAGGAGATCACGGGATAGGTCGCCGGCGACGGCAGCTGGCCGAAAAACGCAGGACAGCGACCGGTTGGGGTGTTTTGCGGGCTGCAGCTGATTCGCGGGCGGTCTCCGGCGAGAGAACGGTGGCCCACGGGGTGGAGGAAGGTCGGGGGATGAAGAAGACTCGCCGGTGGTGGCTGCTTGGCCAGAGAATGCAGGCGAACGGAGATTGCGACTGCTGCTACGATATACACCGTCGCCTGGGCTTTTCCGTCGAAAAACGGCGGTAAGGAGGGCCCACGACAGTGCAGGCGAAGGGAAAGAGGCCAGAGAGATGGTTTTCGGGGGTTGGAGACGCGAAGACATGAAGCGGCGTCGGGGGACAGAGCTGTGCTCGAAAGAGATAGGGGGCGGCGGCGCTTGCGTTGGCTGGGGGAGTTGATAAAAGACCTAGGGGTTTTTTTGTTTTTAAATAGAAGTAGGGCAATTTCTTATTGGGTATGGGCTGTGAAAGGATAGGCTGTGTTAATGTTTTGTATGGTAAGAGCTGCACGTGACTAGGGTTTTTGGGCCTAGGAGTTAAACAACCTAGTCCTAGGTTCCTATAGCTTGGCTGTGTGATGCTATTTGTTGGCCTCAGGGATCATAACATATGAGTGTGTTTTTATAAGCTATAGAGTGTGTGCGTGTGTAGTTGGTGCGGCCCTAAGGGGGAAAAGACTAAGTCAAGTTAATAAAGGCTAATAACAGGGTAGATTAAGATTATAACAAGTATTACTTAAGGGAAAATCTCAAAACTTAGGGTTAAAGCAATATTACACTGGGGAGAAAAGTGAAAGTAGATCAAACGAAGCCCAAAAATTGTGAGACAAATACTAGGGTGACCGGGACGACGAGAGAAAGAAGACAGAGAAGACGGATCACAATTTCGATGACAAGAAACGAAACTAAAAATAAAAAGGCCTTGCGACAAAAGTGAAATTCGTGACGTCTCTGCAAACAAGGTCAACTTGTGGGTGAACGGCTCGTGAAATGACGTTCCCGATTAACACCATAATTTTAATACTCTTAGAGAGGGTCACAATGGCATAACACAATATAGGGTTCGGTTACGGACAAGTTCTAAAATAAATATGTGCACGAACAAGACTACGTGCACATAAAGCGTATAAAGGATACGGGGTCCAAAGGCGACGGTAATTATAAGTTGGGCACACGTCGGGGTTGGCTTGCTAAGGATGCAACCAAGGTGCTACGGCCCTATCGACTCAACGACACGACTCACATACCAAGCACAAAACCAATCAGGTACTCGAAATTGCTATACGCACAGCCGTATGACAAATAGCGAGTACCGACCGTTACAAGATCGGAGGAGAGAGGCGAAGAGAGCGAGAGAAAAGAGCCATGGCTCAGCTCAGTTCAGTTTCCCAGGTGACTCGACTGAGTGGCATCAGCTACTCGGCCGAGCTGACATGCAGAAATCACATGGAAACGGTCTCAACCTACTCGACCGAGCAGACAGCCAACTCGACCCGAGTTGCATCAAACAGAGTGACGATTTTAAGCTTTTCTCCAAGGCACTATAGCTCGACAGAGCAACAAAGCAACTCGACAGAGTAGTTCACCTACTCAACCTGAGTCGTAATCCAACAGAGCAGCGTTTTTCAGGAAGTTCTGATCTAATGTAGCTCGACCGAGTAGGGGGGGCTACTCGATCGAGTAGCCTGAATCAGCCAGAAGCAGAGCAATAGCAAGCAGAGCCTGAAGTCGACTCGACCGAGCAGGCACCGCTACTCGGTCGAGTAGAGCGACACCCCAGCAAGTTGCAGGCCCAAGTGCCCAGATTTTCTGATATTTTTTGGGGTCCCTACCCCTTTTATATAAGCACGTTTTACCCTATTTTCGAGACATCAAGAGATAGAGATATCTAGAGTATTAGCCTATCTTTAGAATTTAATTAGAGTTTTTAAATCTATAGA
Organism: Scilla litardierei; assembly: GCA_030789695.1. Taxonomy (NCBI): domain Eukaryota; kingdom Viridiplantae; phylum Streptophyta; class Magnoliopsida; order Asparagales; family Asparagaceae; genus Scilla; species Scilla litardierei. The sequence continues at coordinate 81,778,773 of CM061135.1, read as the reverse complement.
GTTTTGTGTCGTCGCTAATTTTGTGAAGATAAAGCTTTGATTTTTATTGTTCTCTTGTGCAAGGAAACTTTATTTTCTTAATTCTCTTTGGATTGCTATTTCTCTATGATGTGTTGGTAACAATTCTCTAAACTTTCTATTGATTTTGATGGTTTCTATTGCCATGATGAATTCCTTTGCATCTATTGAATCTTTCTTTGTTTTTTCTATGATGCGTGAGTAGTTCCATCTAGGGCTAATGGATTAGCCCATGGACCTTAGGATTTAGATGAAAAATTAAGATTTTTAGGTTGCGTTGGTATAAAAGGGACATATTTTGGTTGATCTTGCAAAGTTTGTAGGAGATCTCGTACTGAGATCGTGCCCACAGTCGGTGAAATCGATTGGTTTAAGGAGTATCATATAAACTTAATAAGGGAGCTAGTGGATTCAATTAGGGCTCGTGACCATGTCCGGCTCGTGTCTTGATAGGATCAACCGACGAACTATATTACTAATTGACGGCTACCGTCATTGCGTCAATGAGAGCCACCAAAATACATCGAAATTCTAACCCACGAAAGTGGCGTGAGTTGATATCATCTTGAACATGAGAATGCAATGAATATTCTCGGTTCTTAAAGCACGTATCGTGTGCGCCTATCGCGAGAGCGGGGTTAATGCGATACGTTAGATTCATGGCGCTTAGAGCCATGGATTCCACATCTTAGATGCGACAATCCCTAATAAAGCCAATGCAACGTAAGAGTCTTAACCTAGCATTGACATCTGATGATCCTAGTGATGAGTCTTAAAGCCCTAGTCTTTATTAATTGATCACAATCCCAAACAAACAATCTGTTGAAACCGACTGCTATCTAAATTCCGAGATTTGGAAATAGCCCGTGACAATAACATCTCTACCATCCCTGTGGGATCGATAATCTTTTATTCTATTACTTGACACCGTACGCTTGCGTAAAGTGCCGGGAATTCGCATTTGGGATACATCTAGCCCTTCGCATTCGTGCCATTGCTAGGTGGCTTCTAGGTGTAAGTTTCGGGAGCATCAAGTTTTTGGCGCCGTTGCCAGGGACGGTAACATTGTTTCTTGGGTTATTTTTCTATTGACGAATTTGTTAGAAAATCTTACCATTTCTTACCTTTTCGCCTTTTTATTCTTTTATTACTTTGCTACTGATGGTATTTTTTTGAGTTCTTGTTGTGCATGAACAATCGCCTTGGGGGTCTTGACACAGAATTATTATTTGACCCCGAGATTGAAAAGACTACAAGAAGGCTCAGAGCAGAGAAGAGGAGTCAAACTATTATAGATCCAATGGCAGCGGGTAATACTTCTCCTTCACGAAAAGGGTCCATTCGAGACTATATAAAGCCAAATTTTACTGGTGCTTCTTCTATCTTGAGGCCGCAGCTGGCGGCAGGAAGCTTTGAGCTGAAAACTGGGTTGATAAATCTAAGGCAGTAGGACCCCTTTCACGGGCACCCACATGAAAACCCAAACCACCATATAGACACATTCTTGGCGAAGTGCGACACATTCAATGCCAAAGACATGAGTGAAGATGTTAGCAAGCTCAGACTATTCCCATTCACTCTAAGGGACATGGCCTCTTATTGGTTGCGAGCGCATGTTTTTAATACCTTCACGACTTCGAAGCAATTGGCTACAACCTTTGTGAACAAGTTCTATCAACCAAGTACAAAGATGATTATTGACGCCTCCACTCAAGGCGCTCTCTTGGACAAGCCATCCGATGAAGCTCTATCTTTGCTGGAACAAATGGCTGCAAATACTCCATAGTGGAGCGACGAATGCTCATCTATTAGATGCCCCGAAGTAAAAAATCGCTACCCATCTTGATAGTCATATTGAGACTCTTTGCAAATAGGTGGCGAGGATTGAACAGAGGTTGGACGCTATTCCAACCACTTCTAGAGCTCTAACTTATCCCACACATGAAGACTATGCAGAGCAAGACTATGCTCCTAATGAAGGACCCTACGATGGAGCAGACGTGCAAGCTGAGTAGGTACACTTTGTAGCTCGAGAGAGAAGAAATCAATGGCAACATTCGGCGGCGAGAAATCATCCCGAACATTCTTATGGTAACCCCAATGGAGGATTGCAACCTCCTCAACAGCAGAGACCTCCACCACCTCCTCAACAACAAGGTGCATCTCCACAGAACCAAAAGTATGGGTTTAGGCCATCTGGGCATTATAGACCGCCAGGATACTATAGCTGTCGCCACAATAACAATACCAACCGGTGGCCCTGAGACCCAATCCAGAGGCAACCTACTTTGAATTTTTGAATGCAGAATACCATAAAAAGGCATTTATGACATCATGACGACGTCAGCATATGCAGAAGCGGGCCTGGACACGGGTTTTGAGCAGGTTTTGATTCATTTCGAGTCCTAAACCCAATAGGAATCCTTCGCCAATATATACGTGGTTTTGATGAATTTTGGGCCATCAACTGACGTCCAACAAATTCACATAAATACTCAAAGTTTTCGTATTTCTGAGGAGCACATCAGGAAGGTGGTTTGAACAACAGGAAAATTCGACAATAATAAAAAAAGGACGGTTTTATAGCTCAATTGAAGGCTTTGGTGATAAAAATCTCAACTTTCTTTTTGTATTAAATTAGATTCTTGTATTAGAGACTAAAGATGATGTTTTTATTAATTAAGATTGAATTTTTTCTCTTAATGCTTGGCTAATTCACTTATGTGTTGGTTGTGATGTAGTTAGGGTTATTTAATCGTTGTTATTAATGTCTTTTCGCCCTATTTTCACGTCATATCAAGTGTTTTATTGGTTTCTACATATACTATTTGAGTGTGATCGTTGTTGACATGCTTAAATCAAATATTTCAAAAACCGGTGACCATGTCTCCCCAGGAGGAGTTTTGTGGACACCGGTGACCTTTCTTGGTGATTTTGCTGAGTTTCTTTTGGTTTAGGATTTGTTGTTAGCAGTTGGTGCGTGGCACCTATACTTTGTACTCTGCACTTTTGTTGGCCATGTTTGGGCCTTTAGTCTCTCTTTTATTTCAGCCTGGTGGCTTTTCTGCGATGTTGGAATTTATATTTATGGATATTCTTAGATTATTCTTTTGTCTCATTTCATTATTATTATCTTGTTTCGTTCGCGTTGCAAGGACCTGCAGTTTTAAATTTGATTGACGCTTATCGGACTTGCAGCTTTGTAGCTTCAAGTCTGAGCGGACCTTCTCACGCTTCGCCTCCATATTTTTGGGAAGCGGGGCGTGACAGGTTTTGTTGGTGGCCCATGCAGGTCCGGTCTTGCAATTGCGAATTAACGGAACAACGATAATAACGGAATGTCCATTAAATAAATTGCAACATCCGAGTAATAAGCCCTGAGTTTAGTCGTTCTCTTATGACACTAGGTGATAAGAAGACTTAGTTAGACGTCTGTGCTTGCTAGTTAGAGGCCTCTGTTTGTTAGTTAGACTCCCTGCCAGCAATTGATTTAATCATCGTAGGAGTCACCTTAGTGGTTCATGTCTACCTCTGATCATATTAGAGTTCTAGATTTCCCTTTAGTCGTTCGCTTGGGTTCATCGATTTCGGACCAAGCTGAACGCATTTCATTACCGTCTAACTCCTTAGAAAGTCTTAGCACTTAGTTCTTGGTCTTTAGCTGATCGACCGTATGAGTTTCCCCGTAGATTCTCCTGATTCATATCCTAGGCGTATGTATGTTCTGATCATCCGACCAATTTCCTTGCCTCGATTCACGAGATCACCTCATGACGATCATCGCCAATTTTCGAATCTCTCCGTTACAAGTTTTGAAATCTTTTGAAGGTATTTCTCGATTTCCTTTTTCCCTAAGTTTAAATTTGCTCAATTATTTTCTTACATTTCATACTCCTTCGTTGATTTAAATTCTTAAAACTTTTGGCGGAAATTTTTGAATACTAGCTTATGATATTTTTCCAGCCTATGTTTTTCGTACTTATGCAAATGCGTTGCCCCTTCATATATCAATTTTATTCTGGACCGTACTTTTTCTTTGCCCAATGCGATTTATAATTTTTCCCTCCTGATTTGTGCCATTCATATACTTTTCAAGACACATGGAATTTCAGCTTTCAGCAAGTTGGACTTTGCTCGTCGTTTTCGCTACTTCGGATTTTTGCAAAATTACTATTTTCATAGCCTCTTCCTGCTTTAGACCCTCCCTGATTTGATTTTAAAGATTTGCTATTCGATCTTGATAATTCTTATGCTAAATTACTATTATTTTCTTTCCGCTAACCATACACGCTTTTAGAAAAATTTCTAAACCAAATTGAATTTCAATTATTTTATATCCGTGCCAGACTTGTTGAGCTCGTATATTAAGAACCTTGCGTAAATCAGTTTTTTTTTTCATTTTTGGCAAACCCTGGTTCACTAAAAGCAGTTTCAAATTGATCATTTTAAAATTTTCCATAGCCTAAAGTTTTGAAGCATTTAACATGAGTTTAAATTCTTCCGTTACTTGATTTCATTCTTTGACTTTCAAAAACTTTTGACAACATTGTATTAAATTACTAACGTATAAGATTTCTAAAACCTCGTCCTTAATATTCGTGTAAATGATTTTACTTCCTTTTACATTGATTTTATATAAACCAATAAAACATCTTCTCTTATTATGAATATTCGACTCAAACTTGTTTCAACTCGCTTTATCGATCCTTCCCTCGTCATGCTCTCGACCTCTCTTTATTGCTTAGGCCTTAGGGTCCTTCAATGTCTGTGTCAACTCTTAGTTGTTAATAGACACTTGGACCCTTGTGAGGTTGTCGTGGTGCACGTACCTAAGTTGTGTACGTGGGCTTGAATGAGAATTCCCATAGTATATTGGTGCTTGCCTATTGTGTGATATATATATATATACTCGGAGTTACTCGTGATATTATGAAGTTGTCGTGTGTTAGGAGTTATAGATTTTTGTGTGGATAGCTATACTATACTAGGGATGCCGGTGTGTATTAGAGTTAGCGTTGAAATATCTAAGTTGTGTATGTAGTTAGAGATACTTATAATGGTTGAAATAAATGATTGGTAAAGCTATGTGTATGTTAGTAGTGATAATAATAAGAGTACGTATGGATAAGAGGGTAGGCCTATTAGTACGTATGTGTATGTGCTCGTATGTAGGTATGTATTATGCTTAGACGCAAGTAGTTATGTTTTGTTGCCTGAGTATATATGTGATATGCATATGATATTAGAATTATAATTTTGATTGGTATTGCTTGCTTTGCGGGATGTTGCATGCGTGCATACCGTGAGGTATACACGCCTATTGCACATCTTAATTATGTATGTGTGGATGTGTTAGTATACTAATTATAAGTAGTAGGTTATGGTGTGAATATATACACTACTTATGTGTGACTATACGGTGAATGTTTGTACTAAGCAGTATATTATAATTATACGTGTGCTGATGTCTGTATTATTATTATGGTATATAGAGTGATTGAACTATGTAAGTATTACCTGACTAAATATTAAGTGTGATTGACCTATGGTATGCATATGGTTGTATTGGTAGATATATATATATATACTAGTCATTACCCGTGCCCATAGGGCACGGTTTTTTTAATGGCTGAGTTTTTTCCACCACATATTTCAAGTTCCCCCAAATTTCATGTTTTTCCACAAAATTTTAAGTTTCCCCCCAAATTTAAGTTTTCGCCCAAAATTTAAGTCCCCCAAAATTGTCATTGCCACCTAGAACCAACTTGGTACGTAGGACAAAGTTTTGTCCAAGTAAGATAAGATTCAAAATCTTCAAAGGACTGAAAAAATGGTCGGAAGGGGGGAGAATAAAAAATGTGGGTGGGTGTGTGGGGAGGGTCAAGGGGCAACAATGCAAAAACCAGGGTTGTATGTGCAAAATTTCCACCTCCTCTTTTATCCCTCAAAATCTCATCTATTATATTTTCTCTTATCCAATTTCCCTCATTTATATAATAGATAGCGAATGCCCGTGCCCGGAGGGCACGGCAAAGATCGTCTCACGGACGTGAAACCGACGGGGACAGCTGGCTCAAGGGCAAAAGAATGACGGGGACAGTCGTCTCCCGGACGCAATACCGACGACGAAAAGGTAGTCATAACCCGTGCCCCAAGGGCACGATTCATTTAAAATATTGTCCCTTCAAAATTTTTGGACCCCCTAATTGTAAACGAACATCAATAGTCAAAGCGCAATAATTATTAGGACCCCCTATAAAATCTTAGTTCCTTAAAAATTTAGTTCCCCCTTAAAATTTTAAAAAGTTTAGTTCTCCCAAAACTTTAATTCCCATCGAGAATTTAATTTCCCCATTGTTTATTTGGTGCCCCCAAAAAATTATAAACAAATTTACTTCCTTTTTGCCCACATTGTCTAGACAAATTATCTCCGATGACAACAATAATTAGTTGTCACATAGCTCTACTTATGGACTTGAAGAACATTGTGTTGACACTATCAAGTTTGCAGCTTACTTTAAACACCATAACATTTGGCTTTGATTTATGGGCCTCTTGTTACACTTCAGCTGACTGGCAAAAAAATAGAAGGGGTTTCACTTAAGACTTTGTCACATATTTTATTAAACTTAAATTTTCATTGTATTATGAAATATTTTGAGTCTTTGAACTTGATGTTATTGCCATAAATCTTTTCAGCTTTTCTTGTGTTGTGTGTACTTGATTTTCTATGCCCATACAACCCTCTTAAAATGTAGGTTTACAATTAGCAAGCTGTCACTTGAGAGCTGTGGAAGTGTACAGAGGCAAACGATGCACACTCATGTATTGTGGGAGATCAACATTCAAAAAATATTGGATGGAAAGAACAATAAGAGATGAACCTGATATCCTATATTTAAAACTTTAGGCATCCTACAATGTGACTCTCAAGTCCTAGCAAATTTGATTTTAAATACTTATAATAGTCGCACTTGAAAATTTGCTCATCTCATTTCTTGAATTTTTATCAAGTACCAATAGGCGTTCCCATAATTGCTTATGTACTTACGTTGTTCTCTATTTATGTTTCTTTTTATCTAATAGCTTTAAATGTCAGTGACCTGAATCAAGTGCTTAGAGATATAACAAATGTGAAAATCAATTAGATTGTATGAGCTCCATACATTAGAGGAAGGATAATCTCACACATATGTAGGTGGAAAATAAGATACCGGAGAGTTTAAAACTTTTTAAAATGGGATATTTTGTAAACTTTAAAACTGACGTAAACTCTCCATATCTTCTTTTGATACATAACAACATATACGCGAGGTTGGTATGGCACCATCAATTTTGGTATATTGTCGTTTAACATTTCAATGTGCATACCAATTCAGAGGTGTCCCTTTTTGTTTTCTTTGGTGATTAAGTGACATTGATTAGAACAAAATCCCGACAATGAGTTCTGACATTTACATTCAAACTCGGATCGTTTATCAAGACACCACAAAACTTAACCACACAAATCAACAAATTACCTAGGAAATTAGAAACCCAACTTGTTTTACTTAGCCGTTTCTTATCTAATCATCATCATCCAAATCATAACTACTAATTACATCCCAAAAAACCAATAATAAAGAGAAGAGCAATTCAAAAAATCTATTTTACAATTGGGAGAGTTTCCCCGTGGGCAAGACAAATCCATAGGGAACCACCCCAACAAAAAAATTTGTCCTCTTCGAACATACGGACAGCCGAGATGGCGGATGTCCGCGATCCAACGGCACGCGCAACGTCCTCTTAGCTCCCGAGGCCCGCAACATCTCGCTGACACTTGCGTGTAAACCAAAGTTATTCAATATATGATGTAAGCTTAAAACCTGAGGAATACAAAAATGGATTTTGTCATACAAACTTTTTATAAATGAGAAATATTGAATAAATAGAATTTAGCTGCAAATAATCGAAATCTCCATGACAGGGATCTCCATGACAGAAGTTTTACATAATGCACTTACTTAGCTATTCCTAGAACATATTTTGCAAGGTTGTTAATTCAAGTTTTCCCCCTCGCAGGTAGGAGGCTCAAGCTACTACACTTTTTTAGAACTTGTGCACTGGATTATGTGTATTTTTGCATTGGAGGCTCCACACAATAACCTGGATACTTTGGCTATATTGTGAAGCTTGAAGCAACCTGAAGGTTATATAATTTTTTTAGAATCACCAAACAAACATATATCCCTTTTTAGAATCACCAAAACATATATACTGTTTTTTTTACAGAACCAAAGTTTGACATCAAAACTATATAATTAAATGTTTGGTTTGTAGAATCACCAAAAAGGCATTTTTCCACATATGGAAAGACACTTTTTGTTGTATAATAAAACCATGAGTGATAACAATATTAAGATTTCAACAATAAAACAATTATTTGAATCAATAAAACCATAAACTACGTGAAACATAAAAATCTTTTCTTGCTAAGAAACTAAATTTATTTCTTTTAATTTGGCAGTCCTGATATAATGTTTGGTTAAATGCAGCAACTCTTTAATTAAATATGTCCTGCCATAATCAAAACCAAAGTGTCCTGCCAAAAAGGGATTATAGCAGAATCACCAAGCAAACAAAAAAGGGATATAATTTTTTTGGTGATTCTGCAAACTTTGGTTTTGTTTAGAGAGTTTGGTTTTGCAGAACTTATATTCTTTTTTTGATGTCACCAAAACATATATAACCCTTTTTAGAATCATATATATAATTTTATTTGCAAAACCGAAGTTTGACATCAACACCTTAAAATCATAAGTTTTATTTCCATATAAAACATGAGTCATAACAATATTATGATTTCAACAATAAAACAATTATTTGAATAACCAAAACCATAATAATTATATATGGCAGTATTGATATATTTTGTAGTATTTAAAGCAAACACCAAAAACAGTCCTGATATATATGGCCGTATTTAAAGTTGGAACCTACCATATACAACACCAACAACAGATATGTTAATCCTAATAACTATAACACCAATGATAACTATATCATGACTACCAAAATATTTTGCAGAATCATCAAAAATTATCTTGGAATTGAATCACCGAAGTTAAAACCAAAAATAGTCATGATATATATGGAAGTTTTTAAAGTTGGAACCTACCATATACAACATCTAGACCAAATATTACCGAAGCACCAAAAATTATCCATACATGTCAGTCCAGATAACTATATCATGACTGCCAAAATATTTTGCAGAATCACCAAAAATTATCTTAGAATTGAAGCACAAAAATCATAATAACTATATATGGCTGTATTTAAAGCTAATACCAAAAACAGTCCAGATTTATATGTCGGTATTGGAAGTAGAAACCAACCATATATAACACCAACACCAAAAAATACAGAATCACAAAAAATTATCTATATATGGCAGTCATGATAAATATGTTTACATTAGTACCAAAAATTATGTTGGACAGTAAAGAATGTTCTTTTGGTACCAAAAATTGCCTAAGATGTAGTATCAATATAATGCAGTCACATAGTTCTAAAACAAAAGATTATATCAGGGCTGCCAAAATCTTTTTATTTGAATCACTAAAACCATATACTATGCGAAACAAAAAATTCTTTTCTTGCTAAGAATCTAAATTTTTCCTGTTAATTTGACGGTCCGGATATAATGTTTGGTTAAATGCAACAGCTCTTTAATTAAATGTCATGCCATAATCAAACCAAAGTGTCCTGCAAATAAATGGATTATAGCAGAATCACCAGGACACCTAAAAGGGATATAATTTTTGATGATTCTGCAGACTTTGGTTTGATTAGAGAGTTTGGTTTTGCAAAAACTTTGGTTTACAAAACTTATATACCTTTTTTGATGTCACCAGAATATATATATCCCTTTTTAGAAATATATATATCCCTTTTTAGAATCATCAGAACGTTTTTTTTGCCGAACCAAAGTTTGACATGAACACTCTACAATCAAAGGTTTGCTTGCAGAATCAATATGGCAGGCACTTTTAGTGGTGTAATAAAACCATAAGTGACAACAATATTATGATTTCAACAATAAAATAGTTATTTGAATCATCAAAACTGTAATAACTATATATGGCACTCCTGATATATTTCGCAGTATTTAAAGTTAATACCATAAACAGTCCTTATATATATGGCAATATTTACAGTTGGAATCTACCCTATACAACACCAACAACAAATAGGTCAGTCCTCACTCCTGATAACTATAACATTAACACCAAAGATAACCATATCATGTCTGCAAAATCATTTCTAGAATCACCACAAAATTATCTTGGAATTGAACCACCAAAGTTAACAGCAAAAATAGACCTGATATAAATGGCAGTATTTAAAGTTGGAACCTATCATATACAACACCAACACCAAAAATTACAAAAACCACAAAAATTATCCATATATGGCAATCCTGATAACTTTATCACCAACACCAAAGATAACTATATCATGACTGCCAAACTCTTTTGAAGAATCACCAAAAATTATCTTAGAATTGAATCACCAAAACCATAATTACTATGTATAGCAGTATTTAAAGTTACCATCAAAACACTCCTGATATATATGTCAGTATTTAAAGATGGAAACTACCATATACCCCACAAACACCAAAAATTACAGAATCGCTAAAAGTTATCTATATGTCAGCATTTACAGAATCACCAAAAGATAGTACCAAAATTTATGTAGTACAGTAAAGAAATTTCTTTTGGTACCAAAAGTTGCCTAAAATGTTGTACTTAAAAATTGCAGTCACATGGTACCAACACAAAGTTAATTATATCATGTCGGCCAAAATCTTTTGCAGAATCACTAAAAATTATCTTGGAACCTACCATACACAACACCATAATAACTTGGAACCTACCATATACAACGCCAACACCAAAATACATTGGAATATAATAAATAAAGGAAGAGCAAAGAAGGAAAATCAAGAATAATGCCAAGTTTAATGGCTACCTAACTTTTGATGTCGAGGAAATGCTGTCAAATAGCTACTTGAAAAAACCGAAAAAAATCATCCAAACTTTTGTGTTGCAGAGGATTAAACCCAAATGAGATAAAACATAACCCGGCTTTTCATGTTGAGGACTTTTGATGTCGAGGGATTAAACCCAAAAAAGATAATATTCGAGTTAAGATAACGGAACCCTTACCTTTCTTTGATCATTCGGGTGAATCATGTTTACTACCACTGGATCGATGTCATTAAGACGCTCATAGCTAGCAGTCAAACCTGCATTGCCAAAGTCTACCAAGAAAATGTAAGAAGCCAAAATTTGTGAAACAATAAAATTTAAGCTAACTATTTTTGAACTATCAATCAAATTTTTCATTTCGTTTCTAATCTTGTATGCTGATTATAGTTCCTTCTTCCATATCGTCCATCAAATCATCTATAAGGAATATAATTGCATCAATTTTGGCGAATAGTTAAGTACTAAGTATTTGAAAATTTGAAGGGATGAAAAAGAACCTGGATATAGTAATTTGTACCCCCCAACAATAACTGGTAGGCAATTGCGAGATAGTAGGTCGTCAATAATCTAACTCATCCGAGCAAATACCAAAAAATCACTTAGAAAATAAGTAATTAATCAATTAAATCAAAAGCCAAAGTAGAGATTTTTACAGGCTCAGCATGATCACGAAAATCTCTGGAAGTGAACTCCACGGATGCAATAACGAACCTACGAAGGTGATGATGAACACCTGAAATCGATGTTATAAAGTTTACACTGAACTCTATAGCCTTTAAGCAAATATAAAAAGGATTAATAAAGGTGTCACCTTTGCACGGTCTTTGACCTCAATGATATTCAGAAGCGATTTCCTGTAAAAATTACAGAAAGAAACAAAAGACACATTGATTAGCAACAATCAGGAAGATCAAAAATTGCCTTAATAGGACTATGAAGGAACAATACAGTATACCCTTCACCCAATTGCGGCATGCACAAAAATAAATAGATAAAATTATAAAACCCATGTTGTTGTTGTCATTGTTGATTTTGTTTTTTCCAACCATAGATTTTCACGTGCCTAATACATGCATGTTGCTTGAACAAAATTAATAGTAGATAACTACAGATTTAAAAGTATACATTTTGTTGGATCAGGAAAAACAATTTGTCCAAGTCGTGCCCTGTCAATCTCTCCATTTGCTAATAAGATATCATTGCCAAATGTGTTTACAATCTTTTTCCATCATCGGGTACAAATCAGTTGAGATGAAATAATATTTATGCAAATCAATTGGCGCATACTAATCAATCGCTTGAGAATCCATGGTTATTATGTTTTCAAAATTCCCAACATTCTCAACAAATACAAATAGAAAATTTCTCAACATTCTCAACATGTACTTTCAAAATTCTCAATTTTGATATATTTGAAATGAGTTGATGAAAACATGTACAAATTTGTTGATATCTCACATGTAATTGAATATTTATAAGGCTATGCCTCAAAAGAAATGAACATAAAAGGTATGCATTTTCTTAACTAAATTTTCATATGTTAATGGCACTGATTAAATCTTTCGCTTCATATTAGAATGCTCAATTTCATAAGAGCAATGGACACAAAAACGTTGGATTTGGAATCTGGAACATGAGCCCATGATACATGAGAATCTGATACATTAGCATGAAGCTGTAATATGCGTAGAATGTGTACATAATGACATAGTTTTTATGCATGAATTTTGAATAGGAAATCTGTAATATGAATATGGATTGTGACTGTGTGGCGTATCACACCATGAATATACATTTCTTTTGCATTCCAAAAATCTGGTCCAAAAATATGGCAACCCAAAATTCTAGTTTAGTTCGATATGTCATTGTTGAGTTAGATAATCAGTTAGATATGCATTCGGTTAGATAGTTTAAGAATTTAAGAAAAGGATTCAACTACATATACTGTAATTGAAAAAAACACATACATTCCTTATACAACTGTAGCAATTTGATTGGAATTTGATTGAACAATATCTAACTGAATTTGATATATTTCTTTTCAAAGTTTTGCTATTACAGGTAATGTAATTTGAATAACTTTTGCTAAGACTGCCAATTTAAATTGAATAAAATTTGCTAAGACTGCCAATTTTGCTAAGACAGATTCAAAGTTTGAAAACTGTCAATTCTGAAATTGGTTTGAAATTAGTTTGAAAATTGGCAGTAATTTGAAATAACTGCCAATTGATTTTGAAACTGAAAATTAGCAATTTGAAAATTACTGCCAATTTGAAATTTCAAATTACTACTAATTTTGAAACTGCCAATTTTCAAACCAATTTCAAAGTTTGAAAACTGCCAATTTCAATTTCAAAAAATAATTCTGAAACGGTCTTAGCAAAACAGATTCAAAGTTTTGCAAAGAATTCCCCTAATTAAAATTTTGCCAAGACTGAAACAGAAAAGAATAACTTTTCGGTCAAATAATGAAAATTTTCAACCCAAATATTGATGAGAATTCAATCAAATTTTCAACAATTCATTTTTGTCAAATATGAAATGGGCATCAAATTGAATGGTTTTTGGTGAAAATTCATGGCTGCTTACAGAATAAGTGAAAGCCACAGGTCGACCATCTTCAAAAGGAACTTCTCCTAACATTGTTGCAAATGACTCATTTTCTCTGAAACTTCATTTGCATGTGACATTTGCTCCTCAACTATAAGATTCAGCTTCGAAACTGGCAATTGCATAGCATCAACACATGTAAGGCAAAACATATTGTAGGACACGAATATAAATATAAATTGCAAAACAATAAATAGAAGGGCAAAGAATATATATCTGGCTACATAAATTACAAACTAATTTAATCAAAAATCTTTGTTAGTCAATAGCATATATAACATATATATGTGGCTACTTCTAAAAGAATTTGGAGCGAAATCCTTCACATTCAAACTTCGCATGGAACTTTAAAATACTAAATTTAGAGCCATATTCTGGACAAAAGCACAGAACATCGTCTTTTGTTAAAATAAAAAACTCATCTTTTGTTCAAAAGGACCTATTAAAAAATAAGTCTATAGGATTTACATGATGCAACTCATGAGAACATTTACATGGTTGCATCAAAAACTAATTGTTATTCTGAACAAAAGCACAAACCCTCAGCTTTTGTTAAATCTTTTGTTCAAAAGGCCAGATTAACATCAGAATTGTTAAAAACTCATCTTTTGTTCAAAATGAATAGGATTTACAGGATGCAACGCATGAGAACAATTGCATCAACATCAGAATTTTTGGGTTTATAGGATGCAATTGAAGGCACTACCTCTACTGAGCACTACTATGCCCGTACCACACTCCCTCATGAAATCGTTGATGCCGATCACATCAAGCTCCCTTCTTGATGCCGAGCACTACCACCAGCAACCTCCTCCTTGATACCGAGCAGTACATGCATCAAGTTCCTCCATGATGCCGAGTACTACTCTGAAAAAACATAGAGAGTGATATGTTCTCAACAAATTACAAAATTCATTTACAGAATTTGATGCAATTGAAAATTTTAACAAAAGAATAGCACTCATGATTGCGAGCCTTAAGTAAAAGTGAACTCGTAACTTATTCTGTAAGCAGCCATGAATTTTCATAAGCAGCCATGAATTTTGTTTGAATTTCATAAGCATCCTGTTTATTTCATAAGCCAGAACAGGTGCAGCCTGCTTATGAATTTCATAAGCAGCCATGAATTTCATAAGCCATGAATTCATATGAAAATTTCATAAATTAAAAACTCATGGCTGCATATCCTGCATATGAATTTCTGTTTATCCTGCATATGAATTTCATGGCTGCATATCCTGTTTATCCTATGCAGCCACCTGTTTATCATATGAAATTCAGCCATGAATTTCAAATGCAGCCACCTGTATCATATGCAGGATATACAGGATATGCAGCCACCTGTTTATCCTATGAAATTCATGGCTGCATATCCTGCATATGAATTTCATATCCTGCATATCCTGCATATGAATATCCTGCTTATGAAATTAAAAATTCATTTTCTGTTTATGAAATTCAGGTCCTGCTTATGAAATTCATGGATTCACCTGCTTATGAAATTCTGTAAGCATCCTGTTTGAAAATTTATCTGTTAAATTTTGTTTACATGATTGCACCTGTTCTGGACAAAAGCACAAAACATCGGCTTTTGTTAAAATTAAAAGCACAAAACATCAGCACAAAACATATATCCTGCCATTTATATATATCCTGCCATTTACAACATAAATCATAAATCATATATCCTTCCATAAATCATATATCTGCCATTGTCACGCCCCGCTTCCCAAAAACGTGGAGGCGAAGCGTGAGAAGGTCCGCTCAGACTTGAAGCTACAAAGCCGCAAGTCCGATAAGCGTCAATCACTTCAAACTGCAGGTCCTTGCAACGCGAAACGAAACAAAGATAATAATAACGAAAAGAGACAAAAGTACATCTCAGAATATCCATAATAATAAATCTCAACATCGCAGAAAAGCCACCAGGCTAAAATAAAAGAGTCTAAAAGAGGCCCAGCATGGCCAACAAAAGTACAAAGTACGAAAACAAAGAAAAGGTGCAAGCACCGACATCTAACAGCAACCTAAAGCAAAAGCAAGTAAAATCAGTCTCTAAGACTGGTCTCAGGTGTCCTCGAACTCCTCAACGAACGTAGGCTCTGGCTCAGCGTCAGCAAACACCTCGTCCTCAGCAACTATCTCTGGCTCAGGGTCTAACATGTGGCACCCAAAGAGAAAGGGGCACATGTCAGCAAGTCTGGAAGACTTGTGCAAGGAAACTAGAAGTGGGAAAAGGAAAGCAACCTAGCAGTTCTAGCATGAATGCGATGACATGGCAGTTTAAAGTATGAGTGCAACAGGTAAAGTAAAGTAAGGTACGAGCATGGCATGGCATTCACAAGACAAGTACAAGACAAGTAAAGATAGCACCTCGTGCACAGGGATTCCGCCTTTTGGCTAGAGTGGCTGCGCGGGCCAACTCCTAAGCTCAAGCGAACGTTTATCCCTACCCCTCCACGTGTATCGAGCCAGGGCATTACCCCCGAACTTGGAATGATCGCTTCTGGACCACGAGCCAGGAAGTGTGTAAACAAGTATGGCGTAGGGGTGCACCTAGCCGGACAAGTAGTACAAGGACAAGTATTGTAGCGTGTGCTACGATGCAACAATCAATGCATGGATGACATGGCATGGCAAGTAGTAAAGCGTACAAGTAAGAAAAGTAAACGTGACAGTTTAGCATGCATGAATGACAATTTTAATGGTTGGATCTAGCTTCGTTGTCAAGCTAGATCATTTAGGTGACGGATCTAGTTTCGTTGTCAAACTAGATCAAGTAGGCGTCTAGCCAGCTATCATTTCACTGACTAGTCTCTTTTACGCTAAAAGCAAGTAAGTGGCCTAAAAACATGGCCCTACACAAAAGTTGGCAAGTTTCACTTGCCTGCAAGTACGACGTCTGAGCACACCGTCCAATGAGTCCAAAAATCACAATTATCCTACGTGCACAAGTCCACCGGCCTAAAGTCCATATTATTAATCTTGATTAGTGAATTTAAAACATTTAAAATACTTTAAAATACTGATTTTTAATCTTTGTTTAGCATGCAATTTGGTTGGGGGTCCTAGGGGTGCAAAGCGTTACCTCAACACGACGCGAAAGCTACACCGGCGTCGGGTAGCGACACCGGGGGTTGGAATAATAGATCGCGCTCCAAGTCCTGATTCCAATATATATTCCTCGCTGGAAAATTCAGAGCTTCAACCGGGGCGACGATTCCAGATTCCAAAGCTCGCACGTGCGACGACGGGCTACGACGTGCGACGACGTCGTACGCGGCAAGTCGTCGAAGAGAACGCACCTAGGTAGGGCCCACAGTAGTCCTAGGGACCTTTGGGGGACCCACAATAACTCTGGAGAACTTGGGGGGCCCACGGTGGCAAGCGGTGCGACGGATGCGGGGTTGCGACAAGTGACTCTCGGTCGTACCCCTCCAATGCGGGAGAATCCCTCGGTCGTGCGCTGAGGATGCGGGGCTGCGACGATTTGGTGTGCAGCGGCTGCGGGGCGAGGCTTGGTGCGAGGGTTCCTATCGGTCAGACCGGTCGGGCGCCTCGGTCAGACGCTTGGGCTGCAGCGGAGCGGGGGTTGCGATGCGGAGCGGTGGAGCGGGCCGGTCAGATCGATTGGTCCTCTCGGTCGGAGCGGGGTGCGAGCATTGCAAAGGAGCGGCGGGCGACTGGGTGCGGAGCGGCGCTTGAGCTCTCGGTCTGACCGAGAGCTCCCTTCGGTCGGTGCGGAAGAATTGAGCGGAGCGGCTGTGCAGCGATGCGGGCCAAGCTTGGTGCGGGGGCGGCCAGCGGTCGGAGCGGGGGAACGGAGCCCGTTCTCTCGGTCGTGCGGCTGCTGAACGTCGCAACGTTGCGACGAATCGTCGCAACGTCCAATTTCAAGTTTGGAAGAGGCTAGGGCTAATTTCTTGCGAAAATAGGTCTTCCTAGGGGTTGCTTATATAGTATAGATGGGTTGACTTGGTCTAGGGCTAAATCTAATAGGATTAGAAGTTTAAAATAATTTAAAATTTGAAATTCAACTTCTCCAACTCACCCTAGGATTTGACTTGGTCCAAATGAGCTGGAAATTGGCTCAAAAATTCTTTAAAACGTTTTAAACTCAAATAAATTTTATTTGGCCGAAATTAATTTAAAAATAAATTATTAAAAATAATATAAAACTTGTTAAAAATATAAAAGTGGTCAAATAAACTCCAAAAATTATAAAATAAATATCGGGGTGATCGTGGTGACGAATGTGAGCTAACTAAGAAGACGGATCTCAGTTTTGACGTCGGACGACGAAACTAAAAATAGAAACGTCTCCCGTCAAAAGTGAAAATCGTCACGTCTCATCGAGTAAGTTTAAATTGCGGGAAAACGACTCGGAAAACGTCGTTCCAAATTAGTGCCACTATTTAATACTCTCAGAGACGTTCACAACGGCATATAACACAAAAGTATTCAAAATCAAACAAAGTCTAAAATAAACACATGCACGGTCAAAAGCACGTGCACGAACAACGTACAACGAAAAGCGGTCGTTACATCCTCCCCACCTTAGAATAAAGTCCGTCCTCGGACTTTCTAATATAGCTAGTCACTCTAGTAACTACCCCAATCAAGTCATATAATAATTCAACCAGGTATAGTCATTACAAGTGCTTATATATGCACTAAGTAGTCAAACATTAATATTACCAACACGTATATACATTCACGTACGTATACACTTATACTTATTATAGTCAGTCAATTTCATACATGTATTTCAATCAT
This sequence comes from Scilla litardierei, assembly GCA_030789695.1. Classification (NCBI taxonomy): domain Eukaryota; kingdom Viridiplantae; phylum Streptophyta; class Magnoliopsida; order Asparagales; family Asparagaceae; genus Scilla; species Scilla litardierei. The sequence continues at coordinate 81,760,333 of CM061135.1, read as the reverse complement.
ATATATATAAACATACATCCCTTATATAACTACTACTTTCCTAATCACAAAACAATATTTCATGTACTCATATAAGTATGATCTCACACTTAGCAAATACAATCATTGCTCTACCTATATGTAGCTACCTATGCACAAACATCAAGGGTATAATCCCCTCTAATATTCATCCAATACAAAACATCTCAACACATATAGTCACACCATACCACTTATTAAATCAAATTCACCATATATATTATACACTCACCACTTCTACAATTTCATAATATATATAGTCATTCAAATGCATTCCAATATTTCACCATACATTCACATTACGTACGGTCCTATAACTGTATTTTCGACACGCCACATATATCATAGTCATCAAGCCTATAACTAAGCACATACCTACCCGTGCATGGTGCACACCCATACACGCTAACATTTCATTTACGCATACCAATCATACCATTACATTACTAGTACATCTGCACACCTAGTTTTAGCTAGTACACGTACGTTCACACGAGCTAGTCCTTAGTAATTAGCTATACCACAAGACCAACACCTATAACTATATACTGGTGTAGCGACCCACAATCATGTGCGTAACACAACCAGGCACAAACACTCCTATCATTATCCATGCATCAAACATCTCTATATTCAAACTACAAACATACATTCAATGTACTTAGAGTATACCCACTCAAGCTTGAGTGAGACTCAGTACACACATCAGAATATTCTATATACGTAACACGGCATTCATACATATACCAATACCACCCCATTATATATATATATATATATGCATCTACCAATACAACCATATACATTCCATAAATCAATCACACTTAATATTTAGTCAGGTAATACTTACATAGTTCAATCACTCTATATCCCATAATAATAATAATACAGACATCAGCACACGTATAATTATAATACACTCCCTAATACATGCATACGTATTCATCGTATAGACACACCCACATCTAACTTATATATATATATATATATATATATATATATATATATATATATATATATATATATATATATATATATATATATATTCACACCATAGCCTACTACTTATAATTAGTACACTAACACATCCACACATACGTAATTAAGATGTGCAATAGTCGTGTATACCTCACGGTATGCACGCATGCAACATCCGAAAAGCAAGCAATACCAATCAAAATTATACTCCTACTACCATATGTATATCACGTATATAGTCAGACAACAAAACATAACTACTTACGTCTAAACACAATACATACCCACATATGAGCACACACTCATACGTGCTAATATATATGGGTCACTCAATAGGCCTACTTACTTAACTATACATGCCCTTATTATTATCGCACCTAGCACACACATAGCTTTACCAATCATTTTATTTCAACCATTATAAGTATCTCTAACTACATACACAACTTAGATATTTCAACGCTAACTCTTATATACACAGGCATCCCTAGTATAGTATAGCTATCCACACAAAATCTAAGACTGCTAACACCCAACAACTTCATACTATCACGAATAACTCCGAGTATATATATATATATATATCACTCAATAGGCAAACATCAATATACTATGGGAATCCTCATCCAAGCCCACGTACACAACTTGGGTACGTGCACTACGACTACCTCACAAGGTCCAAGGGTCTACTAACAATTAAGGGTTGACACCGACATTGACGGACACTTAAGCCTAAGCAATAGAGGGAGGTCGAAAGCGTGACGAGAGAAGGATCGATAAGCACGAATTCAGATAGGACGGATACAAGGAGGCAGCTTGGTTAGGGAAAACATTGGCTCAATGGTGATGTTTAGGTTGAAGGATAAGGAAATGTAGAGATGCTTAAAAAGGATACAGAAAGATAATAGGGTAAGTAGCACAAGCTAAAATACGTGAAATCTGAAAACTGTTTTTCTTCAAAATCAGAATCCTCGTCTGAAAAGAAATATTTCGGAATCGATAAAACGAGTTGTTCAAAATAAATTTGAGTCGAACATTCATAATAAAAGAAAAGGGTCTATTGGTTTTAAAAATTTTAAAAGGAAGTAAAATCATTTACACGAATATTAAGGACATGGTTTAGAAAATTCTTTCCGTCAGTAATTTAATATAATTTTGTCAAAAGTTTTGGAAAGTCAAGAATGAAATCAAGTAACGGAAGAATTTAAACTCATGTTAAATGCTTTCAAAACTTTTAGGCTATGGAAAATTTAAAATGACTATCATTGAAACTACTTTTTAGAGAACCAGGGTTTGCCTGAAATGAGAAACTGATTTACATAAGGTTCTCGATATACGAGCACAACAAGTCTGGCACGGATATAAAAATAGTTGAAATTCAATTTGGTTTAGAAATTTTTCTAAAAGCGTGTATGGTGAGCGGAAAGAAAATAATAGTAATTTAGCATAAGAATTATTAAGATCGAATAGCAAATCTTTAAAATCAAATCAGGGAGGGTCTAAAGCAGGAAGAGGCTATGAAAATAGTAATTTTGCAAAAATCTGAAGTAGAGAAAACGTCGGGCATAAAATCGACTTGCTGAAAGCTGACATTCTATGTGACTTGAAAGTAATTTAAAAGTAAACACGATGTGTTATTCGAATGGCATAAATAAGAAGGAAATTATAAATCGAATTGGGCAGGGCAAAAGTAAAACTAATATATGAAGGAACGACACATTTACATGAGTATGAAAAATATAGGCTGAGAAAATACCATAAGCTAGTATTCAAAAATTCCGACAAACGTTTTAAAATTTTAAATCAATGAAGGAGGATGAAATATAGGTATATTAAAATTTTGAACAAAATTAAAATTAGTGGAAGGGAAGTTTGGAAAATACTTTCTGAAGGTTCAAGATTTGCAAAGGAGATGTTTGAAGATTGACGACGTTCGGCATGAGGCGATCTCGTGAATTGAGGCAAGGAAATTGGTCGGATGATCAAATCATACATACGCCTAGGATATGAATCAGAAGAGTCTACGGAAAACTCCTACGGTCGACCAACTAAAGATTAGGAACTAGGCGCTAAGACTTCTGAAGGTTAGACGGTAAAGAAATGCGTTCAGCTTGGTCCGAAATCGATGAACCCAAGTGAACGACAAAAGGAAATTCTAGAAGTCTAATATGGTCAGGGGTAGACAAGGACCACTAAGGTAACTCCTACGACAATTGAATCAATTGCTGACAGGGAGTCTAACTAACAATCAGAGGTCTCTAACTAGCAAACACGGACGTCTAACTAAGCCTTCTTATCACCTGGTGACATAGGAAAACGACTAGACTCAGGGCTTATGACTCAGATGTTGCAATTTATTTAATGGACATTCCGTTATTATCGTTGTTCCGTTAATTCGTAATTGCAAGATAGGACCTGCATGGGCCACCAACAAAACCTGTCACGCCCCGCTTCCCAAAAACGTGGAGGCGAAGCGTGAGAAGGTCCGCTCAGACTTGAAGCTACAAAGCCGCAAGTCCGATAAGCGTCAATCACTTCAAACTGCAGGTCCTTGCAACGCGAAACGAAACAAAGATAATAATAACGAAAAGAGACAAAAGTACATCTCAGAATATCCATAATAATAAATCTCAACATCGCAGAAAAGCCACCAGGCTAAAATAAAAGAGTCTAAAAGAGGCCCAGCATGGCCAACAAAAGTACAAAGTACAAAAACAAAGAAAAGGTGCAAGCACCGACATCTAACAGCAACCTAAAGCAAAAGCAAGTAAAATCAGTCTCTAAGACTGGTCTCCGGTGTCCTCGAACTCCTCAACGAACGTAGGCTCTGGCTCAGCGTCAGCAAACACCTCGTCCTCAGCAACTATCTCTGGCTCAGGGTCTAACATGTGGCACCCAAAGAGAAAGGGGCACATGTCAGCAAGTCTGGAAGACTTGTGCAAGGAAACTAGAAGTGGGAAAAGGAAAGCAACCTAGCAGTTCTAGCATGAATGCGATGACATGGCAGTTTAAAGTATGAGTGCAACAGGTCAAGTAAAGTAAGGTACGAGCATGGCATGGCATTCACAAGACAAGTACAAGACAAGTAAAGATAGCACCTCGTGCACAGGGATTCCGCCTTTTGGCTAGAGTGGCTGCGCGGGCCAACTCCTAAGCTCAAGCGAACGTTTATCCCTACCCCTCCACGTGTATCGAGCCATGGCATTACCCCCGAACTTGGAATGATCGCTTCTGGACCACGAGCCAGGAAGTGTGTAAACAAGTATGGCGTAGGGGTGCACCTAGCTGGACAAGTAGTACAAGGACAAGTATTGTAGCGTGTGCTACGATGCAACAATCAATGCATGGATGACATGGCATGGCAAGTAGTAAAGCGTACAAGTAAGAAAAGTAAACGTGACAGTTTAGCATGCATGAATGACAATTTTAATGGTTGGATCTAGCTTCGTTGTCAAGCTAGATCATTTAGGTGACGGATCTAGTTTCGTTGTCAAACTAGATCAAGTAGGCGTCTAGCCAGCTATCATTTCACTGACTAGTCTCTTTTACGCTAAAAGCAAGTAAGTGGCCTAAAAACATGGCCCTACACAAAAGTTGGCAAGTTTCACTTGCCTGCAAGTACGACGTCTGAGCACACCGTCCAATGAGTCCAAAAATCACAATTATCCTACGTGCACAAGTCCACCGGCCTAAATTCCATATTATTAATCTTGATTAGTGAATTTAAAACATTTAAAATACTTTAAAATACTGATTTTTAATCTTTGGTTAGCATGCAATTTGGTTGGGGGTCCTAGGGGTGCAAAGCGTTACCTCAACACGACGCGAAAGCTACACCGGCGTCGGGTAGCGACACCGGGGGTTGGAATAATAGATCGCGCTCCAAGTCCTGATTCCAATATATATTCCTCGCTGGAAAATTCAGAGCTTCAACCGGGGCGACGATTCCAGATTCCAAAGCTCGCACGTGCGACGACGGGCTACGACGTGCGACGACGTCGTACGCGGCAAGTCGTCGAAGAGAACGCACCTAGGTGGGGCCCACAGTAGTCCTAGGGACCTTTGGGGGACCCACAATAACTCTGGAGAACTTGGGGGGCCCACGGTGGCAAGCGGTGCGACGGATGCGGGGTTGCGACAAGTGACTCTCGGTCGTACCCCTCCAATGCGGGAGAATCCCTCGGTCGTGCGCTGAGGATGCGGGGCTGCGACGATTTGGTGTGCAGCGGCTGCGGGGCGAGGCTTGGTGCGAGGGTTCCTATCGGTCAGACCGGTCGGGCGCCTCGGTCAGACGCTTGGGCTGCAGCGGAGCGGGGGTTGCGATGCGGAGCGGTGGAGCGGGCCGGTCAGATCGATTGGTCCTCTCGGTCGGAGCGGGGTGCGAGCATTGCAAAGGAGCGGCGGGCGACTGGGTGCGGAGCGGCGCTTGAGCTCTCGGTCTGACCGAGAGCTCCCTTCGGTCGGTGCGGAAGAATTGAGCGGAGCGGCTGTGCAGCGATGCGGGCCAAGCTTGGTGCGGGGGCGGCCAGCGGTCGGAGCGGGGGAACGGAGCCCGTTCTCTCGGTCGTGCGGCTGCTGAACGTTGCAACGTTGCGACGAATCGTCGCAACGTCCAATTTCAAGTTTGGAAGAGGCTAGGGCTAATTTCTTGCGAAAATAGGTCTTCCTAGGGGTTGCTTATATAGTATAGATGGGTTGACTTGGTCTAGGGCTAAATCTAATAGGATTAGAAGTTTAAAATAATTTAAAATTTGAAATTCAACTTCTCCAACTCACCCTAGGATTTGACTTGGTCCAAATGAGCTGGAAATTGGCTCAAAAATTCTTTAAAACGTTTTAAACTCAAATAAATTTTATTTGGCCGAAATTAATTTAAAAATAAATTATTAAAAATAATATAAAACTTGTTAAAAATATAAAAGTGGTCAAATAAACTCCAAAAATTATAAAATAAATATCGGGGTGATCGTGGTGACGAATGTGAGCTAACTAAGAAGACGGATCTCAGTTTTGACGTCGGACGACGAAACTAAAAATAGAAACGTCTCCCGTCAAAAGTGAAAATCGTCACGTCTCATCGAGTAAGTTTAAATTGCGGGAAAACGACTCGGAAAACGTCGTTCCAAATTAGTGCCACTATTTAATACTCTCAGAGACGTTCACAACGGCATATCACACAAAAGTATTCAAAATCAAACAAAGTCTAAAATAAACACGTGCACGGTCAAAAGCACGTGCACGAACAACGTACAACGAAAAGCGGTCGTTACAGCCATTTACACCAAATCATATATCATGCCATAAATCATATATGTTGCCATTTACACACATTTCCTTCCTTCTTTGACCTAGGGCTTGGGGAGCCCTCATTCTTTTTTGAATTAAATTCTGTATTAATTCTTAAAAAATGCAATTACATACACAATCTGGTGTATATGACAGGATGAATGCAATTACAGTTCAAATGCAATTACACACAAATGTCTAGAATTGGAATTGGATGAATGCAATTATTATAATACACAAATGTATATGACAGTATGTAAATGGCTAGAACTGTAATTGCATTCATCCAAACAACATATTAGCACCATCCTCTCCTTTAATTCAAAATCTGGTGTTTTTGAATTAAATTCTGTATTACCTGTCAATCATATATCTTTCCATACATATATCCTGCACTTTACACCTCAAATCCAAGACCACATGAATGAAATTTCACACAACAATCACAAATCGGACAGCTCACTGCACAAACGATGGTAAGAAGCCAAAACAAAAATAGCGAGATTGTGTCTTTGAGATTTTTGCAATAGAAAGGACCATCAAGATTGCTGAATGCCGAGATTTTTCCAGTTCAAACAGACAATAACATCAAAATAGACAGACCATTAATATTGCATCTTTGATATTTCATGAAACCCCACAAACCGACATGACCATCAAAATTTCTAAATGCCGAGATGCAACGAAATAAATTTGTGAATACCAAGATGCATTCTAATCTTGGAATCAAGACTGCAACTGTGCATGTCGATGAGAACCATGTGCACGTCCTTGGTACACTCCTCACTGGAACAATAAAGGTAAAAAAGGAAACGCAGTCAACCCGTTTGATGAAATGCCAACGTAAACAAACCAAAAAATATTAGTTTATTAGAATGAAGGAAGAGAAAATACCATCTCGTGAAAGCGATGCCATCCTTGGCACACTTCAGCGAGTTTGCCACGCCTCCACCCTCTTCCTTGGCCCTGGTGGGTTCGCCTTCAATGAAACTCCCCTTTTGATCATCTGAAAAAGACCCGTCATCAAATTTTATCAAAAATCTATACATTACAAAATTCTGGATCTAAAATGGACTGAAAAAATGTTATGATAATTAACACCATCAAAGAACACCATCAAAGAACAGATGTTATGATAATTCCGGCCTATAATAATAAATAATAAAATTAAATGATAAAGAACAGATTTTTATGAGAAATCAAAGGATTTGATTGATTGATTTGCGGTAACTTGGTCTTCATCTTGCAGAATCCTTGCATCGCGAGATTGAGATAGCTTAAGGATTCTTGCTCCTTGTTATGATGCAACTATGAAACCTGAACTTAAAAACAGAACCATGAAACCTGAACTTAAAAACTGAAATTAACACTAAAAACACTGCAAAAGTGTCAGTTAGGTGTGCCCCGTTGAAAAGCCTGGGCATAAAGTATTGCCTAACTACTTGCTGCTGCAAACGGGATTATTGCATAATAATGGATGGCTGAATTCTAATAATATGATGTATAGATGGAACAACACTGCACTATGAATCATGTCTGTTAGCTACCTTTTAGTATCACTTACATGAATGTGTATAAATTTTTCAAAAGAAAAACATAATGCAAGCTCATTCCTATAACATTCTATGATTTTTTTAAATGAGGAAAACCTATCATGTTATCAAATCTTCATTTTTATTTTGAGAAAAAAGAGTGACAATTTGACCACCAAATCCATGCTTTGGTAAATAAATCCAACAAACAATAGCTTGACATAATATCAAAAATAAATTGGCATGTCATGCTAAAACAACAGCATATATACATACTCCCATGAATCTATCACACACAACTCATTGTCTAATGCATGAAACAATGAAAGCTAGCATTTTTATCACCTTGAAGAATTAGACCATAGGCCATGGAGATCATTAGATCCTTGATTTGTCGCAGATCTTCCTCTGTGCTGAGCCGGGCTCTGCGTTCCAAGGATGTTATGGATATCGATCGAGTTGTCGTCGGAGATCTCACCGGTAGACCCATTCTCAAATCCATCAGATTGGCCTGCAAACAAACATTTATCCAAACTTTCAAATGACATGATGAAAATCATGAAAAAAGAACTCCAATAGAAAATACCTGAAGAAGCTGCAGGTGCAATAGTGCTCTTCACAGTTCGATACATCTGCAGTATATCATTTATATACACTAAAAATCAAGAAACCCATTTGAGATAATGAATCCAGCATTAATAATCTCTTAATTTTTTAATATACCTGCAAATGAGATTGTGTATGTAATTTGTTTGTACCCAGATTCTATTCATGAATTTTCTATTTTGTGTGTGCAATTATCAGTTACCCTCAACTGATTTGACATATTCAAGATATAAACTTCAATCTGACTGCGTATGACAGTAGTGGTGGTCTCACCACATGTAAGAGTGCATGTCATTTAGTTAAATGAGAATCGGCTCATATACATTAACCCCATATAGTAAACCTATTTCCACTTGGAAGCACATATCAAAATTGTACATGGTAGTGTGAAAAACCAAAAGCACAAACCAAAAGCTCAACTTCATAGAAAAATAATTAGGAAAGCTACTGCACAAAACTGCATTTCTATATTAGTTCAAATTGATCAAACTGAAAGCTCATTAAGGATTAAGGATAAATTACAGCTAATATATAGTATAAAATGTACCAACATGAGTTTAATGGACAGCAAACATACTTTCTCAAAGATACAAACAATCTTGGTTGTCCTCGAAATCAACTTTTGCCCAGTCTATGCCATCTTGGATGTATTCCTGGCAAACATGAAATATGTGAGATTAAAAATTTCGTCTTAGATGCAAATATCAAGCTCCTTCCTCTTCTTCTTCTTCTTCTTCTTCTTTTGATTACAGTCAAGAAGAGTGGAAGCGAGAGAGACTCTGTTTGTTTATTCTACATCCAAAAACTCTTCATTTCCTTTGTAAATAAAACAAATAGAAAAACATTCAAATACAAAACATTCAAATACAATGATGCATTTGCCAACCAAAGCTACAATTTGGACTTATGGGGAAATCATTCATAATGATGCATGATTAGTCTTTTAGATAACATTCTGTAATACAATATGGGATAAGATACAAAAATACATTAAGCGACTCAAACAATCATGTCCGATGGACACTTTAACAAAGAGACTGATATTTGAATTTACAGAACTCTAGGGCAAGCTAGTTGATATTAGATTCAAAATATTACATATCCACTAAATGTATGTTTTTTTTTCATTTATGCATCATAGAGAAACGTTGGGGATGGTAAATTTTGAATTGCAGCTGCTATTTTTCTCATTTTCCCTTTGTTTGGGTCTGCTGTTTTTGTAAAACAGTGCACAAATGATTTTTTCTTTTATTAAAAACTTCCGGACTACTTGTACCATGAATAAAAACATCCCCTTCCAATGCTAACTGTTGCATTACAGAATGTTGCCTAAATGTTTGTGTAATTTGCAGAATATGATTGTGTAATTTCATTTTGAGAGTGCTATGGAATGTAATCAATTATTTTGTATGAGTTATAGGATATCAAGAATTTATATGTGCATATTTTCTGTAAGGGCATACATAAATGTAAGTCTAAAAGAATTTAGTATATAAGGGTAACAAAAAGGAATTTTTGTAAGCAAAATGATTTTATGCATACTGAAACTGTATAATTTAACAGCATACTATTTTTGTAAGCATACTGAAAAATGTATAAAAATGTTCAGCGTTTTATATGAAGGAGAGTATGCTCTATTTGATAGGATTAAATGTACAATAGATTAACATCAAACTATCCTTCAGCATTACACAAACTTCAAACCAATAATCCAATTTTATGCCAACATCCACCCAAGTAACAAAAATACATATACTCTGTAGACAATGACATGCTTTAATCTTCAGGGACAGATTCAAACTTCAAAATTAAGAAGTAAAATTTTAATTAGCTAGACTTTCACTAAGAATGGCAGAGTACAACTTGGAATTTTTGTAAGCAAAATGAATTAAAAACACAAAAATTAAAAACACAAAAATTACAGCATACTCTCTTTCAGTAAAATGAACTGATTAAAAAGAACTACTCAAAAAAGAACTACACAAAAATTACAGCATTCTCTCAAACCACATCTTGCATAGTTATCTATTATACATTTAAGACCAAGAAAGAATGTAGACTTACGTGGGTGAATGTTTGGCAGAAAAATGGTTTTTTTGTCAGAAAAATGAAATTTATTTTGACCTGATACTTGAAACGCGTGGATAGTTGGAAGAAAAATGGAATTTTTGTGATCACTACCATTAATGGCTCTATTAGCTACTCTTGTATGGATTGAGATGTGAACACTACCAAAATAGCTCATACATAGCAATATCATAGTTGAAATGAGCAACTGAGCAACTGTGATATTAATGTTTATATTTAAAAAATGTAACCATGAATGGCAGTTCATTTCAACTGTGAGCTATTTCAACTGTGATATTATTGTTCTTCATTTCAACTGAGAGCTATTTTGAACCTTGAGATGTGAGTAACTATGATATTACTGTTTATATTAACAAAATGTGAGCACTGCCATTCATGGCTCTATTTGCTCACATTATTAACCATTTCAACAACCATTATTAACAAAATGTGAGCACTGCCATTCATTTCAACTGACTGAGCCATCTCAAATAATTCTCTTTTGACTTGTAACTAATGAGTTATTATCATATCTCTCAGCATATTTCTGCTCATCCATTCATTTTGTTACAAATAAACCATACTCACTACAAATAATTTGACCAGCCTACAAATTTTATGAACTCAACATTTGAGAATGATAATCTAACAGTAAGCTTCATTGAGAATTCAGATTTTATCAAATGGGAATGAAGCTCTCAGGTAAATAATTCAGCACACATCCCACAATATTTCGGTTTCAACAAAAGCATTCCCAGGTTTGAAAAATTTGTATAATTCACCAAAAAATTATGTTGAGGCTAAATAATTCTCTTAGGAACGGTTCAATATCTTTGGTTGAGGCTAATCTGGAAATAATTCACCAGGGAATGATTTAGAATTTTTTCACCTAGGAATGATTTAGAATTTCACCTCAGATTGAACCATTTCATCTGGGAATGATTTAGAACTATTTCCAGGTTTAGGCTAAATAATTCACCAATTTTCTAGTAATTCTAAACCAAAGAATTATTTCCAGGAGCTCACCTGCTACATAATTCTCAGCCTCAACCAAAGACTGATTCTAAATAATTCACCAAAGAATTCACCAAAGACAAATTTGTATAAATCATTCCCATGGTATTATCTACCAAAGAATTCACCAAAGACAAATTTGTATAATTCATTCCGAGGTTATTATCTACCAAAGAATTATCCACCAACAAAATCATTCCCAGGTTAGTACTACTTAACTAAGTTAGTAAATGGCAATTAATAAAGCTCATGTAGGCAATACTTAACCAATTTAGTAAATGGCAATTAACAAAGTTGAACATGTGGGCGTGCGTGATATATCTAGACGTTTGATTATGGATAAAGTTCCTCAATTGATAATTCTAGATGAATTAAGATGCAATAAGTCATGTGTAATTATGGGAACAGCGGGCTTTTGATAACAAAACAAAAGACTGGTATGAAATGAATTAAAATTAGAGAAGAGTAAGTATAATCAAGCTTGGCTCTGAAGTCTTGCACATTGTAGAATGCATATGTTGTAAAAAAGAAGATGAAGAAGAGGAGATGAAAGAGCAAGCTTTTGCACATTGCACTCTCCAAATTACTGATCAATTAGATATCTGTATACATCCCCAAACAAATGAGAAAATTCTCCAAAAATGTGAAGGATCCGAGTCCTACAATTCAAGGGCTTTGTCAGGCAAACCATCAAACAGGTTCTATGCATGAAAATTTAAGACTTCAAATTACCAATAAAGGATGAATGCTTTCCAACATAAAATTTGAGCAAAACCCCATCACTAACCTGGAAGCTGCCTCCAAAGTGCCAGCTGCACTTGTCTCCCAGAAAATATGAAGGGTCGCACATATTTTTCTATCTCTTGCACTTGATGAAGAAGCTTGCCTTACCGAATCATTGGATCAAAGCTCTACAAAAGCAAAAAAGATGAGATCCATGGCTATGCGAGATAGGGTTTGGAGGGGGAGGCGGCAGTTGAAGGAGAGGCTGAATTTTTGAATTTTGAATATATGAGATCGTGCAATCCTCTGCTATGAGATCAGGCGATGGGATCAGGAGATGGGATCAAAATTTTCCCTCCTTGATTTCCCCCTATAATTCCCTCCAAAAAATCCCCCCTCACAACGTGGTGATCAACAGAGAAAATTTTCAAATTGGTTTTCAAATTTTAAATTGCTTTCAAATACATAACCCCAATGTATATAACTTAACCAATTTCTCATCTCCCAATTTCTCATATCTCATATTCAACATACAACAACAAAATGTATTACCCAATTACCCAAATTCTCTTATCTTTTATCCATATTCTCTTATCCATTTTCTCTTAACCAATTTATCTTATCCAAAAACTCTTATCCAATAACCCATGATAACATCCCTGTTTTATAATATAGATAGATAGATAGATATATATATATATATATATATATATATATATATATATATATCTATCTATCTATCTATATTATAAAACAGGGATGTTATCATGGGTTTTTGGATAAGAGAAATTAGATAAGAGATATTGGTTATGTGTATTGTTGTATGTGGATATGTGTATTGTTGTATAAGAGATTTTGGTTAAGAGATAATGGATAAGAGATAATGGATAAGAGATTTTGGTTATGTGTAATTGGGTGTGTTGTTTATATAGATTTTATATATAGGGTATGAGAAATTGAGATATGAGAAATTGAGATAAGATAAGAAATCAAATCATTTTTTATTTAAATTTTGAAATCAAAATTTCAACACATCACATATGAGAGGGAAAAAATTTGATCACATCACAGTTTACTCCGTATGAGAGAGAAAAAGTTCGCTGGCATCTTCATCCTTCACTCTTCAAATCTCACTGGCCCCATCACACTGGCCAAAACAAATCCCTCACCTTCGAAACCCCTCACAGTCCAAACACCTCGCCTTCGAAACCCAACACCTCAACTTCGAAATCCCTCAACTTTGAAACCCATCACCCTCAGCCTCAGGGCCTTCGAACGCCCCTCAAGTTTGAAACCCCTCACCCTCAGCCTCAGGGCCTTCGAACACCCCTCAACATTGAAATGGTCAGTCTCCGAGATCTCCAGTCCAGTGTCTCACCCCTCAACTTTGAAATGGTCGATTCAGCCGCCTCTGCTGCTAATAGGCTCCGAGATCTCCAGTCGTAGCATCTCCACAAGCACCACAACAAAGTGTACGCTTTTCTTCACTTTTTTCTTTTTTAATTTGAAAGCTTTGTTTTTTTCTTCCTCAAAATTAAAAGTTTTGATTTTGATGAACTGTGTTATTTCAATAGTTTTTTAATTGCAATATTTGAAACCCTATGTCTATAAACCATTTGCAATATCACATGTTTATTCATATGGGAGACGAAGGCAAGGTTCGAATTTTAGTACCAATTTGAGAAAATTACAGAAAGCAATCTATATTTGAGTACCAATTTGAGAAAATATGTATTCATATGAACTGATTTTAGTACCAATTTGAGAAATTACAGAAAGCAATCTATATTTGAGCATGAATTCTGACTGATTGGCTTGAAAAATACAATTTCAGGTACCAAATAGATGAGCAAATGAAATGATCATTTCTAGCAATGTATTCAATAGAATAATGGTGTTTGTTCTAAATGAAATGGATAGAATTCTTTGTGACCTGCTGAATGCTCCCAGCTCTGGAGGAAAAAAGGAAACAATAATTGAACTAACAACCACAAAATCCTTGAAGAAACATGGTAGTCTAATGAAGATATTCCTTGGCAACACACTCCAAAAACATGGTAGACTGATGAGCAGATGATATCATTCACATTGAATCGTGTGAAGGCATCAGCTGTATTTTTAGCTGCATTTCCTACTCTTTTGAGGAAGTATATTAAAGTATGATCATCTCATATACCGTTTGTAGTTTGTACAAACTGGTCAGAATTCATGTTGGTCAAAAAGCAATCTATAGCTAACTGATTTTAGTACCTATTTGAGAAGTTACAGAAAGCAATTTATAGTTAGTACCAATGTGCATGAATTCTGACCAACATTGCATATGCATCCAGAAAGCAATCTATATTTCAAATAATAATGTTAAAATGTACAATTTCAGGTGGCACTCCACTCATGGGGTACTGGAAGAGGTGAACTGTCGGTTGTTTCATTCATATTTCTAAGAGATTTGTGCATTCGTCTTGGTTCAGATTGTCTTGATACTTGCCTCAAGGGTGTGTACAAAGCATATGTGATGAATTGCAAATTATCCAAATCTGTTAGCAGATCAAAGCAGCCGCACATTCATTTTCTTGGGAATTGTGTAACTGAACTATATGGTGTGGACATTGCATATCAACATGCATTTGTTTCCATTTGTCAGTTAGCTATGATATTACGGGGTGCCCTTACTGAAAGAGGGAATAAGGTAATCTTAATCCTCTGTTTCCATTTGTCAGTTAGCCAACTGATTGGCAATTTATTTTTTTCTATTTTATGTTTTAGTCTGAATATATCTGAATATAGCTACCTTTAGATATTTGATTTGGGGGTTTCCATTTTTGTTTTAAAAGTTTTTTTATTTGATCTGTTGAAATTTGATGAATAGATTTAAAAGGATCTGTAATTTTATATATCCAAAAGATTGGGTATTGGTGATTTTATATATCTGAAAGATTATTTTATGTAGATGGTTGTTTCTTTTTATAAAAAATATTACGCATTGAATACGCATTGAATAACTTAATCATAAGGGCTGATTTAGTCTAACTTAAAGTAATTTAAGGGACTAATATATGAATATCAAAGTACGGATGAATAAAAGGATGCATATACTCAGAAACCCTTTTTTCCCAAGTGTCCCCCTGTTATATGTTTTCGGTACCCGCAATCCTTATACCTTTCCAACTTTGATGTATGTGGAATGTCCCTTCTATGCAATTAACTTAGTAATGCAATAGTACATTGATAAATAGAATGTCCCTTCCATGCTAATTTTTATTTCTAAACCTTAGTGATGGTTACATATAATGATATATGTGATTATTTTTCTTTCAAATGAAAAAATACGTCCACATCCTTTGTGTTTTACTTTTTTATATTTTGAGAGTTAACTTGCAATTAAAACCTACATGTAACAAACTTTGAGGACCAATGTGCAAAAATTCAGGCACAAAACTCCAATTTGCCTCGCATGCATAACAATTCAAGGTATCCATACTATTCTAATTAATATGCTGTACTAACCATGCCATCATTTCTATTTGAGGACAGGGTTGTGTGGTTATGGGAGCAACTGTCGCTACAATCATCCCACTTACAATGGGCAGGTGAAGGGATCGCGATATCACCGTAGATGTTTGATGTCAGTAATTTGATTTTTTGCTAAATTACTCACGTGTAAAATTAGGAAAGACTTGATGTGTGAATGTATTGATATTTGGATGTATTTGGTTGCTATAGGGAACTCAGGACAGAGGAGAATTGCCTGAACGAGTTGGCCAGCCTGATTGTTAGGTATATCTTTCATGCGTGCCTCTGACAGATAAACATGCATAGGTCCAACAAAATGGAGCTTGCCTTCTTTGTTTAGCATCATAATTTATAGTCAAGTTAGGTAACTTTCACTGCAACGGTGAATGTAGCTAAGGTTGTCGTATTCCTTCCTTTTCTGAACAATGAATAATTGGTATTATAGTTTCAATTGCCAGAGAAGCTCTATTCTCAACTGAAAGTGTTGCATGGATGGAAGACAATATATTGTTCTGTTCTAATTCCTACCAGAATCTTAATAGATGTTTTTTTGTGATTTAATAGGAGAGGATTCATCATGTCAGTGTCCTATTATTATTTTTAGCGTCATAGTTACAGTTTGAAGCACATCTTCAGATCAAATTATAGAGTGTTAATGATATGCCATCCATTCTTTTCCCTGTAACTCAAGCCTATATTCCCTAAGTAGAAAAACAATAAGGTACTTTAAATTTAACATAACCAACTTTGTTTTGCAGTCTTTAACTCTACATATGATTTGATTATCACCGCTCAGTAACATGTAATAAATACATATACTTCCCCTTGATCAATTGAATGTCTTATATAATCCCTGCAATGTTAAAAACTACAAGAGTTCATTCCTTTAAGTAAGCTTAAATTAAGTGACTACTATGGCAGATTTTAGGACTACTTCACTATAAGGGCTTCCAGGACACTCTTATTCCATTTTGTCATATGCAAAGTTGGATTGTAGCAAGTTACCATGAATACTGTGCTATGATATCAGTATATGACGAAATTTGTAATGACTACTGGGAATATTAAACATTGGCGTTATTTTAGCTTCCGGTGCTGAACACTAGGGATCTTTGGCACATCAATAAAATTTTGTTCTCCTTTTCTTTCCCTTTGTAGTGTTGTCTGTTGTTCGGCATATCACTATCAACTATTGTTCGCATCATTATTTGTGTTGCACCTCTCAAGCCCTGAGGAACCAAATCAAATAAGCATGCATGTGTTGTTTGGTTATTGTATTGCCTTAATATGGTCTTGGTACTGTATTGAGTTCTTACCATTTGGTTACTGCATGGTATGTGTTAGAATGTTTGTTGCTGGCAATTAGCTTTCTTTGCTCCCATTAGCTTTCAAGGTATCTCCCACTTTTCTTAATGGATGTGTATATTGTGGAGTCAAATTCTAATGATCCAGTCAACCGCAGATTAGATCACTTGATCATCTGGCCAAACTCACTTCTCAAGCATGCATCTCAATGGGAGAAAGCGGACATACTGGTGTTCAATTCTTATATATGATGGGTTACTGATGATACATACTGGTGTTCAATTCTTACAACTTGCCTTTCAATTAGCTGGCAAATGGGATGCTGATGATACATACTGATGATACGTACCAGTAGTTCAAGATAATTAGTTTGCAGATGGGATGCTGATGATACATCAGCTTGCAAAGATGCAGATGGATTAGATGCCATGAGATTAGCTTTAAGGAAGTTGGTTGATTGGGTTTCTTCAAGGGTGAATCCCCAAGCCCAGTAAGTCTTCTTTTAACCATGTCACCTACACATCTCTGGTGAGTGTTTATACTTTATTCCAGTAAGAAACACAGCTTAGATGCCATGAGATTAGCTTTAGAGAAGTGGGCTGATTGGATTTCTTCAAGGGTGAACCCCATACCCAGTAAGTCTTCTTTGTAACCATGTCACCTACCCATCTCTGGTGAGTGCTTATACTTGATTCCAGTAAGAAACACAACTTATTATCTCTTAGAACAATTATGTAGTAATCTGAAGAATTATACAGCTGTTGCATTAGATTTACAATAAAAACATATCAGTGTTAAATTATTATGGGAATCGTATGTTTTTGTAAGTGAAATTCATTTCATTTGAATCCCCTATCTTGCACTACATTTTTTGGAGTTGAACTTACTAATTATTTACAAACCTCAATTTCAGTTCAATTTCAGAGACCTACACCTACACCATATTTGTTTCTAAATTAAGTTAAAATTGCTTTATGTTACTGTTAACCACACGATAAATGCTGTGAATTGATATCATTTCTTTTTGAAACAAATGTTTGAGTTATCAATATAAAAATACCGTAAATTTTTTTGAAACATTAGAAAAACTTTAAGTTCTTTTTGAAACATTCAAAACATTAAAATTTTGTTAATGACAGTGTGAGCAAGTAGAAAAATTGGTAACGGCAGGGGTGAACTTCCAGTGTTTGGTATGTTTCTTTAATGGAGGGTTGATTTTTTTGTACACTCAACAAATTTTTGAGTATACTCAACAAATTTGAAATGTTTGAGTATACATTTGTTTCAAAAAGAAATGATATCAATATTTGTTTGAGTATACATTTGTTTCAAATTTATATTGATAACTCAAACAGTTGTTTTTATATTGATATCAACATTTGAAAGAAATGGTTGATACATTTGTTCCAGTGTTGAGTATACTCAAAAATTATCAATATACTGAAATGTTTGAGGATACTCAACAAATTTTTTGTACATTTCTTTAATGGAGGGTTAAAATTTTGCTCAAATGTATACTCAAATTTATATTGATAACTCAAACATTTGTTTTTATATTGATATCAACATTTGAAAGAAATGGTTTAGTATACATTTGTTCCAGTGTTGAGTATACTCAAAAATTATCAATATACTGAAATGTTTGAGTATACTCAACAAATTTTTTGTACATTTCTTTAATGGAGGGTTAAAATTTTGCTTAATATTAAAATTACAGGGTTGAACATTCTTACAGTGTTAATTTTGAGCAAAACTTACATGTGTTAATGGCAACTGTAAGTTCACTTTTTACTCATTGAGTTCTTTTTGAAACATTAAAAACATTAAAATTTTGCAGGGTTGAACTTGCCCAAATTGGGTTGAACTTACATGTGACTGACAATAGAGCTTGATATTCCCAATATAAAGCAGTGTTTCTTTAATGGCAAGTAGAAAAATTGTTTGAGGGTGTGAATGTAGGGAATAGGCCAATTTTGGGCAATTTCCTGTCAAAAACTGCATTATCCTGTCAATTTCTATTTGCAAATATAATGCAGTTTGCCCAAAATATAATGTAAGTTTCAAAAATTTCAAAAAAACTTACATACCCAATATCCTGTCAGACATTATATTTTTTAAAAAAACTTACATTCCCAATTTCAAAAAAACTTACATTCCCAAAAAACTTACATTCCCAATATCCTGTCAGGCAGTTTGCATTATCCTGTCAACTTACATTCCCAATATAATACAGTTTGCCCAAAATTCCCTACATTGCTTAGTTAGAAATTGATGCTTAGTCAAAAATTCACTTAGAATTTTTTTGCCAGGATAATGATTGAAATTGTCCTGATTGAGGCATTGAGAAATTGATGAGATGCTCATCAATATTCATATTGTATCAGGAACTGGCTTGAGGCATTGAGAAATGGATCGAGGCAATATGAATATTGATGAGCTGCCATTAAGAAATTTGCCAATTGAATATGTCCCTAATAACCCTCAGCTAATATGGATTCAGCTCATATTAGAGGTTTGAATTCAGTTGAATATGCCATTTTTGCAGCTTGCCAATTCTAGATACCCAATGAAATCAGTTTGAATATGCAAGTTCAACCTTTAATAAACTTGAATGTTTCTTTAATGTAAGTTAAGTTCAACTGGGTATGTTTCTTTAATGGCATACCATGAATATGCAAAACTGAACAGATTAAAGAAACATACCCACTTCAGTTTTGCCTATGCAAGTTTAACCCAATTTGAATCTGGCATATTCAGTGTCTGAAATCTGGAGTTAGTCGATCTTTGTGGGAGATTTTTAAATTTTTAAATTTTTTCGTAATTGGATCAGGAGTTAGTCAATGGCATCGAAGCGGATCTTGAAGGAATCAAAGGATCTACAGAAAGATCTGCCCACATCATGCAGCGCAGGTATCATCAGATCAGTGATCAATCGCACGGATTTTATACTTTTTCTGTTCAATTATGGCATTTTGAAAAATAATCTGATTTTGGATTTAGAGGAAAAATGATGGTGATTTTATCAACTGTTAATTGAAAATCTAGCACCTAGGTTGATTTTGATATATACTATTTGGAAATAGGATGTGATGTGGTTTTATAAAGAATTAGTATCAATACTTTTCAATTCTTGGCTATGATCATAGGACTTGAATGATTTATTACATAGTTATGTTTGCTATTTTCGCTCACAAGATTATGAATTGCATATTGTTTGACCTGTAAAGGGTACATGCATATAAAGAACCTGAACCTAATTTTGAACATATTTTTGAAGAATTTCGTCTTGATTACGCACATTAAAAGGTAGTACATAACGGACAATCCCCATTAATAATGTATTTTGTGGCTGCATTACACCAGCTCTGGGAGGTCTCCTCCAACAATAGCAGCAAAACGTCTCCATCATCTTCAATGACATCATCACCTTCATTGCAGATAGAGAGCTTCACATCTGCCTTTATCTTTAAAAGAAATGGTATGATTTCTTCTTCTCTCTTAATCCTAAGAACAATCTATTTGGCTGAACAAACTTTTTTCCTTCACCTCCCATGTTGCTATCCTACCATCGTAGTAGAGCAAGTTTCATCTCAATTACTCCATACTTCACAAAGCAAGGATCCAATAGCTTTTCAACGATCAAGGATCCAATCTATTTGGCTGAACCATTTTTATGAATCATTTGAGAGTACTTCATCTATTAGCTATTAAATGGTTGATCTTTGTACAAATCGATGTGCTGCTCCTGTACTAATCTGGATGTTTAATTTGTTTATTTTGACTATTTATTATATGATTGCTGTATATGTATGTTTTTAAATTATCTTTCGGAGTGAACGAGATCTAATTATGTATCGTGTCCACATGATCATGATTTGTTCGCTGTATTGGTCAATAATGAGTGTTAGAATAATAGTTGTCTATTGAAACAGACTTTATTTTTATTTTATGATTTTTGTGAAGTCTATTTGCGTACCTTTGAATAAATTATGTTTACATCTTCGATACATGTACGATTATTAGTTCATACTTTTCGACGTCGTTCTTCTTGGTGATTTGCTTATTGAGTTAGCCAAAAATCATCGAATTGTGTAGGTTACCTTGATGCCCCTATTTTGTTACAACTTGATTTGACTAACATGCAAGATGCCGACCACAAGAAACAGCCATCTTCTCACAGTCTTTTTCTTTCTCACTCTCTGGTTTTCCATTTCATAGATAATGGAGATTTAGGGCCGAGCATGTCGTAAGACATGGATCTTTTGGTATTGTTTTTCGTGTTAGTTCTTGATACTCCTTGATATGAATGAATTGTCTTCCAGGTTAGTTCCAGGTTAGTTATATAGAAACACAAAGGATATATAGAAACTAAAATGGTCTGTTTTTTTCTTCATATAACACTATATTTATGATATTCAAATGCTTTACAAATTTTCGGCGGTATCTAAATTGATGAAAAAACGTGAATCCCAAGTTATTATGAGTATTGACTATAGGCATCAGTTGAAATTCATATTTTCATGGTGGCTATGCAGTGAAGGAGCCTTTGGCAATGTTGTTCTAGACGCTTATTTTCGTAAAATATTCTTGAAAGGTCCAACAATAGTAAAAAATGAGTACATACGTTAATGCAAATACTCTTATCACTTAAATGACACTAATCGTAGGAAAACCTGCACCCACATATTTGCTAGCATAGAAAACCCTTGATATTCCATTAGCTCATTATTACTCAGTGAAAGGTAAGTTCTTAGCGTTCATCTTTGATTGATTCTTACTTTAGTTCTCATACATAGATGTCAAGGCTTCATTTCTTTCACTTTTCCATGTTTTTCTTTATTGCCTTTTGTTTTAATTTAAGTTAATGTATGAACTTTTTTCTTCTGTCGTTTGCGTTAAGTTGTGTTTCTATTATGTTTCTCTCTGGAAAGAATGCGAATATTAGCTATCTACTTAATCATGGTTCTGTTTTAATTTGATGTCTATTATATTCTATGAGTGAGCATACCACAACCTTATTGACAGCCAGTATATCCCAGGAAATCATGATTCTTCCAACTGGTGCACATAATTTGGAGGAAGCTCTGCAGATGTGTTCTGAGACTTATAATCACCTAAAGGTAATTTCATGGAAAGACAAATGGTATGAATTTCTATAACTATTGTGAGATGTTATTGATCAGTTAATTTTAATTAAATCAAATGATTACATCTCAAGATTTCTATTATCAGCATATGCTTGGTTTTGGATTGCAGAACATCAATTGATGATTGATAATATGTAGAAGTCTCTCTTAGGAGATATCATAATATGTCGAGACATCATTTATAGAATCCCAGTTATGAATTGTTGAAATTCATTGACTGATACCTACTGTCTTGCTTTGAGATGATGAAATTAGCAAATTAATTATTTTTAATATGACCTTTGCTAAATCCATTTGAGAAAACTTAAAACATTTCTTTACATCATCTCCTATGTATCAACATTCTTTTACGGTTTAATTGCTTGCAGTGTCATAAATTGTTGGAAATATGTCTTATAGAAATACGTGGACATCTTCATACTCCAAATGTCATTTGTATTGGAGTAAGTCTCACAGGAGGATGAAGCTAAATATCTGATCATTTGTTTTTGTCAGTTCCTTGGCATATTGTCTGTTAAACTCTTCACACATGGCTGTTTACAATCAGAACAACAATTAGTATGCATTTGGAGCTTCTAATCAAATAAAAATCCTTATAATTATCATGAAGCATTTCTTTGAATGTTTCATTGCTCCAAATGATTCACTGTACAATAAACAAATTGCTTCAAATGTTTCATTGCTTTTTCACTTGATTTCAATAGATACAATTGATTTGTGAGAAAGTGATGGTTTTTGTTCAAACATCCATAATTCCATTGTTACCAAAAACACAGTATTTTGATGCAGATTTGTGAAGCTTTGCAGTGCAACCTGGGAACATGGGAGAACTGATATCAATTGAAGCTTGGAACTGATAGTAATTTCTTTAGTCCCTAATTCTAATATCAATACTTTCTTCCTCGACTGTTTGATATAGTTTCTTTCAGGCAACTTCTTTCTTCAGGAACCGATGATCCTTCAGGCAACAGGATGAACAACTCAAGGACATGGATTGAAGTCGGTTGGGTGCTAAAATACACAAGCTTTGCTCGGTTTTTGGGACTTTCAAAATGACTGGTTTATATTGAACATTCTTTTAACAGTAAAGAGAACATACAAGAAAATTGCATGTGAATGTCATGTGAACCCGAATTGATTTTCATGACAGTATCCATCTATTGTTTTTTCGATTTTAATTGTAGGTTCAATATTGATTACGTGATTTCTGAAAAATTAGTCACGTATGGTTTTCATCACATATGGTTTTCATGATCGTTAAAAGATGCATCTATGATATTCCATTGTGCGTTATGCTGCACTCATATGTTCATTGTCCAGGGAAGTTCCTTACACAAATTGTAGGTTGTCCTTCTGTAATCCAAACATCAAGCAATTGCCGATGGCATTTCATGATCATAGTTTTTGAAATCATTGGATCCACTGTGTAACTTTTCTGAGAGATAGTTTTGTATCATAAAAATAAATGAGCAATAGGTCAATCCCATTATAAATTACTTTCCAAAATCTCGGGATTCCTTTTGTAGGCTGGTAACGATAGTATAATCTTATAGCTAAACTATGCCAACCAACTGCCTTAATAATCAAAACACGCTTATCCTACCTATGTAGTGATGATGTGATAACGATAACATCGAGAACATCAAATGGACTTTTGTAGAGTAGACTCATCCATTTGAAAGGCAAGTTACAACCTTGCTCAAATCTTTATAAATATCGACATTTTGTACGGAAAATCGAAATTTTGAACTTAAAACCGAAATTTTGGATGTGAGTTTGTGAAAATTTTGAGGGCAAAACACTAAAATTTTAGAGAAATTAAATATGAAGAGAACTGAATTTTGGGGGGGAATTAAAATTTTTAGGGGGAACTAAACTCTTTGGGGGAACTAAATTTTGGGAAAAACTTAAATTTTTGAAAATTATTGGGGGAACTAAATAGCGATTCTTGCGCTTTAATTATTGGTGTTTGTTTAAAATTAGTATATCCAAGATTTTTAAGTGGAGAATATTTTAAATGAATCGTGACCTTAGTGCACGTGTTAAATCGGAAGGAAACTAAATTTTAGGGGAACTAAATTTTATTGACTGAAATAAATTCTTTGTGTGAAGTAAATTTTCGGGGTACTAAAATTTTTAAGGGAATTAAGTATCATATATGTTCTTTAATTATTTGCGGAACTACGATTTTTAGGGGGTAATATCGTTAACGAATCGTGTCCTTATGAGAGAGTATTTTGTTTGATAATTAGAATGTATCAACTATTTGCAATCCATCAACAATGTGCCGCATACATAAATCTGTATTTCAATACATTGTACAAAAACCTGCTTCCGCGCCAGAGGTGCCCGCACCTCCGGCACTAATTTTTTACGCTAATTTGTTGTTTCACGTCGAAGGCGATCGTGCCGAATTTGTTGTTCTACACTAATTTGTTGTTCCACGTCGAATGCACCCTTGCTGAATTTGTTGTGCCGCGCCGAAGGCGCCCATGCCACTAAATATTTTTATACTAATTTGTTGTTCTTTTAAATTTTGTCAGTGGAAATAATTTTTTGGGGAACAAAGATTTCGGGTGATCTTAAACGAATCGTGTCGCATCGAATTTGTTGTTCTATACTAATTTGTTGTTCGGCGCCGAAGGCGCATGTACCGAATTTGTTGTTTCGTGTCGCAGGCGCCCGTGCCGAATTTGTTGTTTCGTGTCGTATGCGCTCGCGCCGAATTTGTTGTTTCGCACCGAAGGCGTCCACGCCGAATGCGTCCATGCCGCTAAATATTTTTACGCTAATTTGATGTTTTTTAAATTTTGGCAGTGGAAATAATTTTTTGGGAAATAAAGATTTCGCAGGGAAAAAAATCTTAAATGAACCGTGCCCGCGGGCACGGGTTATGACTAGTACATATATATAATGGAGTGGTATTGGTATATGTATGAATGCCGTGTTACGTATATAGAATATTCTGATATATGTATTGAGTCTCACTCAAGCTTGAGTGGGTATACTCTAAGTACATTGAATGTATGTCTGAAGTTTGAATATAGCGATGTTTGATGTATGCATAGTGATAGGAGTGTTTGTGCCTGGTTGTGTTACGCACATGATTATGGGTCGCTACACCAGTATATAGTTATAGGTGTTGGACTTGTGGTATAGCTAATTACTAAGGACTTGCTCGTGTGAACGTATGTGTACTAGCTAAAACTAGGTGTGTATGTGTGCTAGTTATATAATGGTATGATTGGTGTGCGTGAATGAAAAGCTAGCGTGTATGGGTGTGCACCATGCATGGGTAAGTATGTGCTTAGTTATAGGAATTGATGACTATGGTATATGTGGCGTGTCGTAAATGCAGTTATAGGACCGTACGTAATGTGAATGTATGGTGAAATATTTGAATGCATTGAATGACTATATATATATTGTGAAACTATAGCGAACGTATATAGTGAACTTGATTTAATAATGGTACGGTGTGACTATAGGTATTGAGATGTTTGGTATTGGATGAATATTAGAGGGTAGTATACCCTTGATGTTTGTGCATAGGTAGCTACCTATAGGTAGAGCAATGATTGTATTTGCTAAGTGTGAGACTATCCTTATATGAGTATCTGAAATATTGTTTTGTGTTTAGGCAAGTGGTAGTTACATAAGGGATGTATGCTTATATATGTACGTGATTGAAATACGTGAATGGATTTGACTGACTATAATAGGTATAAGTATATGACGTACAATATATATATATATATATACGCGTTTGTAGTATTAATGTTCGACTACCTAGTGCATATATAAGCACTTGTAATGACTATACCTGGTTGAATTATAATATGACTTGATTGGGGTAGTTACTAGAGTGACTAGTTATATTAGAAAGTCCGAGGACGGACTTTATTCTAAGGTGGGGAGGATGTAACGACCACTTTTCGTTGTACGTTGTTCGTGCACGTGCTTTTGACCGTGCACGTGTTTGTTTTAGACTTTGTTTGTTTGTGAACACTTTCGTGTGATATGCCATTGTGAACGTCCCTGAGAGTATTAAATAGTGGCACTATCTTGGAACGACACTTCTCGAGTCGTTTTTCCACAATTTAATCTTACTCGATGAGACGTGACGATTCTCACTCTTGACGGGAGACGTTTCTATTTTTAGTTTCGTCGTCCGACATCGAATTTGAGATCCGTCTTCTTAGTTAGCTCACATTCGTCATCACGATCACTCCGATATTTATTTTATAATTTTTGGAGTTTATTTGACCACTTTTATATTTTTAACAAGTTTTATATTATTTTTAATAATTAATTTATAAATTATTTTCGGCCAAATAAAATTTATTTGAGTTTTAAACGTTTTAAAGAATTTTTGAGCCAATTTCCAGCTCATTTGGACCAAGTCAAATCCTTGGGTGAGTTGGAGAAGTTGAATTTCAAATTTTAAATTATTTTAAACTTCTAATCCTATTAGATTTAGCCCTAGACCAAGTCAACCCATCTATACTATATAAGTAACCCCTAGGAAGACCTATTTTCGCAAGAAATTAGCCCTAGCCTCTTCCAAAACCCAAATTGGACGTTGCGACGATTCGTCGCAACGTTGCGACGAAGCAGCCCCGCACCGACCGAGAGAACGGCCTCATTTCCCCCGCTCCGACCGGCCGCTGCACCGCACCAAGCCCCGTCCGCACCCGCTGCTGTCGCCCACCCCGTTCGCCCGCATCGATCGAGAGAAGCCCTCGGTCAGACCGAGTGCTTCGCCCGCTTTCCGCTCCGCACAGCCGCTCCCCGCCCCGCACCAAGCTCCGCACCAAAGCAGCTCCGTTCGCCCGCATCGCGCCGTGCCCGACCGACAGCTGCCCCCGCTCACGCCCGCTCTCTGCAACGTTGCAATGTTGCAACGTTGCAGCGCCCAAGCCCCCGCATCCAAGGCGCCCGACCGACCCCTCCCTCCGCACCGACCGAGAGCACCAAGGCCCGCACCGCACCCGCAGCTGCACAAGCCCGTCCCCCTGCACCGACCGAGCCATTCCCCCGCATTTGGCTGAGTACGATCGAGAGCAAACGTCGCAACCCCGCACCCGTCGCACCACTTGCCACCGTGGGCCCTCCAAGTTCTCCAGAGGTATTGTGGGTCCCCCAAAGGTCCCTAGGACTACTGTGGGCCCCACCTAGGTGCTTTCTCTCCGACGATTCGCCGTGCACGACGTTGCGACCCGTTGTAGCCCGTCGTCGCACGTGCTAGCTTTGGAATCTGGAACTGTCGCCCCGGTTGATGCTCTGAACTTTCCAGCGAGGAAACTATATTGGAATCAGGGCTTGGAGCGCGTTCTCTTATTCCAACCCCCGGCGTCGCTACCCGACACCGGTGTAGCTTTCGCGTCGTGTTGAGGTAACGCTTTGCACCCCTAGGACCCCCAACCCAATTGCATGCTAATCAAGACTAAAATAAGTATTTTAAAAGTATTTTAAATGTTTTAAATTCACTAATCAAGATTAATAATATGGACTTTAGGCCGGTGGACTTGTGCACGTAGGATAATTGTGATTTTTGCACTCATTGGACGGTGTGCTCAGACGTCGAACTTGCAGGCAAGTGAAACTTGCCAAATCTTGCTTAGGGCCATGTTTTTAGGCCACTTCCTTGTTCCTAGCGTAAAATAGACTAGTCAGTGAAATGATAGCTGGCTAGACGCCTACTTGATCTAGTTTGACAACGAAACTAGATCCGTCACCTAATTGATCTAGCTTGACAACGAAGCTAGATCCAACCCTTTAAACTTGTTGTTCATGCATACTAAACTGTCACGTTTACTTTCCTTACCTGTACGCACTTTTAACTGCCATGCATTGCAACTTACATGTCATCCAAATTGATTGTCGCATTCGTAGCACACGCTACAATACTTGTACTTGTACTCCTTGTCCGGCTAGGTGCACCCCTATGCCATACTTGTTAAAAACACTTCCTGGCTCGTGATCCAGAAGCGAGCATTCCAAGTTCGGGGGTAAGGCCCTGGCTCGATACACGTGGAGGGGTATGGATAAATGGTCACTTGAGCTTAGGAGTGGCCTGATCAGCCCTCTAGCCAAAAGACGGAATCCCTGTGCACGAGGTGCTTACTTTTCTTGTCTTGTACTTGTCTTGTGAATGATTCATGCAATACTTGTCATCCATGCCATGTTTAAATGCCATGCTCGTACTTTACCTTACTTTACTTTACTTTACTTGTTGCACTCATACTTTAAACTGCCATGTCATTGCATTCATGCTAGAACTGCTAGGTTGATTTACCTATTTTCAGTTTCCTTGCACAAGTCTCTTGTAGACTTGCTGACATGTGCCCCTTGCTCTTTTGGGTTTCACATGTTAGACCCTGAGCCCGAGACCGTTGCTGTGTACGTGGTGTTTTACTGACGCTGAGCCTGAGTCCATGTCTGCCCAGGAGGAGTTTTGTGGACACCGGTGACCTTTCTTGGTGATTTTGCTGAGTTTCTTTTGTTTTAGGATTTGTTGTTAGCAGTTGGTGCGTGGCACCTATACTTTGTACTCTGCACTTTTGTCGGCCATGTTTGGGCCTTTAGTCTCTCTTTTATTTCAGCCTGGTGACTTTTTTGCGATGTTGGAATTTATATTTATGGATATTCTTAGATTATTCTTTTGTCTCATTTCATTATTATTATCTTGTTTCGTTCGCGTTGCAAGGACCTGCAGTTTTAAATTTGATTGACGCTTATCGGACTTGCAGCTTTGTAGCTTCAAGTCTGAGCGGACCTTCTCACGCTTCGCCTCCATATTTTTGGGAAGCGGGGCGTGACAGTTTTCTACGATAGCATACATATGAATCATCAGACATCAGCTAATAATAGAATTTCATCCATTTTCATACGGAAAAAGAAGTGGGTTACTATTTCTAAATGCAAAGCAGAACATATCATACGATATCAGAAACAAAAGCTATGACATGACAAAATTAGCATGCATATAGAGAAAAACTAACACCACGTCATCGTTATTACCGAAAAATCATCTCTAGCAAGAGATGAAAGAAATAAAGATAAAAGAAAATAGAACTATTTACAATGCAGCACACAAGGAAAATAAGAAAAACGTGATGCATGGAAAAAAAAATGAAAAATTGATGAAAAATGGGTGCAAAAGCGGAAAAAACGTGAAAAGCTAAAAAATAAAACTGATAAAAGAAGAAAGTGTGAGAACTCACTCCCCCAAGCTAAAGTGCACAGTGTCCTCAATGTGCGAAGTGTGGCACACCGAGAGACGAGAAATGGACGGGGTGGGTGAGGATGCATGCATGATAAAAAAAAGAAAAATAAACTGAAAATATGATGCGGATGTGATGTATGCAAAGAGCAGAGTGATGCAGATATGTGTCACCAAAAATACTCTCCCTCTCTCCCAAAAAAGATATAAAATGATGTGATCAGAACAGGGACCAAAATAGTGAGGGGAGGAGGGGGGCAAAATACTCCAGGACCAGCAGAAAATGGGCAGCATAACGACAAAAAAGATCAATGGCATCAAGGGTGTGCCTAAGCTGGTGGTGCTGCACCATCTCCATCCTGTGGCGGAGGTGGAGGTGGTGGTGGGTGTGGTGGGTGTGGCCGCTGGCTGGGTGGCTGTGGAGGTGAAGGCAGTCTCGCCAGTATCTGATTCAGGCAAGCCTGAATATTGGGAAGTAGCTCTAGGCGAGTCTGCATGACGGTAACTGTGGAGGAGAGGGCCCTAAAGTCGCCTCTGAGTCCACTCACCGCCCCCTCAAGAGCACGAAGGCTCTGAACTAGAGAGTCTGGGGGTGGTGGGGCGGAGGGACGCACAGGTCTAGGCTGTGAAGGACCGGGCTGCCTCATACGGGTGGCATAGAGTATGGGGCCAACAGGAAAGTGCGGGAAGGGGGCTGTGCTCACTAATGGCTGCCCAGCCTCAGTGTGAGGCTGGGACGCAGGCTGGGACGAGGAGGAAGCAGCAGTAGTGGTGGAAGACAAAATCAGTGACGAGGCAGCAAGAGAGGTCGGTAACACAGGTGTGGGGACAGATGTCACGACACTCTCGGATAGGACAGCTACGGTGGAGACAGAAGGGTCGACCACTGGGGAGGAAGTGTAAGGACCAAAAGGTGATACCCCAGCGGACAGCAAGCTGGATAGGGTCTGCACAACAGCAGGGAAGGAAGGCTCGCCGCTCTTTAGTATGGTGGGTGGACGCTCAGGAAGAAGTGAGGAAATAGGCTCAACCGAGATAGGCACAGCAGTGGTGGGGGTGGTGGTAGACGTGGTGGACAGAGTAGACGTGGTGGATGACTCAGCAAGGGTACTCCCGACACCGACAGAAGTGTGGACAGAGGTACCGGGAGGTGCAGACAGTGCAGGCTCAGGCTGAGGGATCACGGGGTCGACAAGTGTAGGTGGTGCCTGCTCAGCTCCCTCGGCCTCTAGCACGTAGGCGGCGGGGATCAGGAGATCCATCGTCGGAAGCCAGTCCACGTGTGCCAGTCCTATATGTGTCCGAGCGAGGCTCAGGAGGATCATGTAATCGGCACTAAAGGGACCGTGCAACCATACCCAGTGGCGCTGGCCGTGGGGACGAAGCATCTTCATCCGGGCCATAACATCTATCGAGAGTGCAGTGGGGCCAGGGGCTCGTCGAAGGTCGTCAGGGAGGTCTACGTCGGTCATCAGTGCTAGAAGCATGATCAGACCGCCGCAACAAATAGGTGAGCGAGCGCTCACCGAAATGATGATGCGATCTAAAAACCAGCTAGCAATATCAATCTCAACGGCGAGGACCAGATCGTCACTACCCCTATCAAGAACTCTGGGGCGAGTCATCGCGTAGAGCATATAGAGCTCAGGCGTAGACATCGTCCCAGGCTCGTACCTCGCAAGGAAGGTGGTGGCCATAAGGCGCTGTGC
Organism: Scilla litardierei; assembly: GCA_030789695.1. Taxonomy (NCBI): domain Eukaryota; kingdom Viridiplantae; phylum Streptophyta; class Magnoliopsida; order Asparagales; family Asparagaceae; genus Scilla; species Scilla litardierei. The sequence continues at coordinate 81,729,213 of CM061135.1, read as the reverse complement.
TATGCGGAGGCAGAGGTGGACTATAGCTGAGGACTTGGCCCTACTAGGGTCAAAGCCAAGATGGGATCCCGTGATCCGTGTCCAGAAGGTGGAGGCGTCTAACGACGGCGGTGGGATGTGTGTGGGCGCGTAGGCACGATCAGGGACAGGGACAGGAGGCCACTGGAAGAATGCACGAAGCATGTCGAGAGTGATCTCGCACTCTCGATCCATCAGGCGGAATGTGCAGCCTCCAGTGGTCCGGTCAATCGAGCTCAGGACCTCAAGTGTCAGACGGATGTAAGTATCCGCCGACACATCAAGAAAATCACGCCATCCCACGTTGTCGTACAACATGAGAAGCCCCTCTAGTACCCCTAGGCGGTCAAAGTCGGCTAGGTGTGCGAACCTAGTGGGTACTATCGAGCGATGGAAGATACTTTCGAACCGGGCGTGGTGTGTGTCGTTTCGGAACGTGATCCCCATCGGCCCGACAACGGGAGCGGGTGGAGGGACAGGATCGGCTGGGATAGGCTGTATGGGTGGCGGTGGCGGTGGTGGGCTAGGTGGAGGGGAGTCCTCCCTAGCGTGAGAGGGACCGGGGTCATCGGTCCGCCTCCGCTTGGGGGCGGATCCCCGCGTGCGTGGCCTGGTGCGGGGCAGCATGTGTGCCGCGAGTGCTCACCCAACTAGAATAATATGTGGCGTGCTAAAAAATGGAACGAATGTACCCGAACACGTCGCGAGAGTAAATCAGCTAATGAGTGCGAAGAACGCCGCCTCCGTGAAGCTAAAAGCACATCCTGAAGATCCCCAAAGCTCCCCCAAGATAGCCTGCAAATCAAACAACGATATCAGCGGATAATATTTGAAATACATTGGGGAAATGGGGTCTAATAGATAGATAAAAGAATTAATTTGATTTTTGGGCTCAACGGGTCTACGGATCGAGAGAAACAAGGAGAAAATAGGATATCGGGGCAAACCGAGGAGATAGGGGGAAAACTGAGGCGACGCCTGCGAGAGGGGACGGCGGCCGAACGTCGGCGTGGGAGGGGAGCTCGGTCGACGGCGATCGGTGGCGGGTCGGTTCGATTCGGGCGCGGGAATTTGAAACCGCGGGCGAGGGAGGTAAACAGCGCAGCGGCTCGGGCAAAAACGGGGGTGAATTGGGGTTTTAGAAAATCGCGCCCGCCACTCAGTATATATATAAATTGTTACGACTCGGCTGAGTGGAAATGTCACTCGGTCGAGTGCGTAAACGAAAGAAATTTTGAAAATCTCGTTCCCACTTACGACTCGGCCGAGTGGCTTTTGTTCACTCGGCCGAACGGAGAAAACTCATTTGGCCGAGTGGCTCTGCCACTCGGTAATTTTTAGGCTTGGAGGGTATCTGTTTCACTCGGCCGAGGGACTAAACGTACTCAGCCGAGTGGCAGTTAATACTGCTATGCACAAAAAAGACATAGAGTTGGTTTTGCAGACTTCCCTGGTTGGTGCCCCACTCGGCCGAGTGGGGTCCTTTGCTCGGCCGAGGCGCATATGATACTCGGCCGAGTAACGTGTTGTTTTCTGCTTCGGGGCTCTGTTTTCGCTCTACTCTCTGTTTTTCTTCCTCCAGTTGGTTTCTTCCTCCTCCTAAGGCCTGAACGCATTCCTGGAGTGCTCTTCCTTGCCTCTATCTTCCTCATATGATTAATCTCCTTTTCTCCTTCTCCTGTCATGAAAAATAGGACCCGTTGTCACGATTTTTATGGGCAAAAAGACTATAAAAACTAACAAAATTCTAAACCAAAAATGAAAATCACATAAAAAAATAAAAATAATGCAAAAACCGTCGGGTTGCCTCCCGAAAAGCGCTCGTTTAAGGTCTTGAGCTCGACCCCTTTGGATTTTAAATTTAGCGCGGGATGTTGGGTGCATATGAGATGCACCCGTCGAATTTGCCGGGAAGACCGCTCAGATTTGGATCGTGGTGGTTCTTGGCCTTCCCCAGCGCCCCTTCATCATGAGCAATGTTGGTGGATGGCTCCCCCAAGCTTGGGCTTGTTCCGGTCCTTGGCTTCACCGGTGACACCGATCTTCGAATCTGTGGAGCTTTCCTTGGATTCTTCAATGTCGAGAGCTTGCAAAGCTCTCGTATTCTCGCGACATCAGCGTCGCCATCTTCTTTTACCGTGGAGCTATTGGGAGAGTCCTCCAACGTCTCTTCTTCTACCAAATCTTGGCCTTCTTCAAAGCTGTCATCGTGGAGTGCACCGATGGAGTAGGGGATAGCCTCTTCTATGACCTCATCAAGGAGGTCCACATAATCTAGCTCCTCATGATACGACATGTGCTTCATAGCCTTTGGTATATGGAGCTCTACTTCAATGTTGCCAACGTTCAAGGTAAGAGTCCCCTCCCGTACATCGACGATTACACCGGCGGTGGCGAGGAATGGGCGTCCAAGTATGAGCGATGTGTCACCCTCTTCCTTGATATCCATTATCACAAAATCACAAGGCAAGCATATGCCTCCCGGAACTTGAAGTGGGATGTTCTCCGCGATCCCAACTGGCCTTGTAATCCTGTCGTCTGCGAGTTGAATCCTCAAGTCGATTGGCTTTAAATCTGTGCCGGTATTCAACTTCCGGAACATGGTGAGAGACATGAGGCTCACACTAGAGCCCAAATCAACCAATGCTTTTTGTAAGGGGACGCCTCCTAGTGTGCAAGGAATCCGGAAAATCCCGGGATCTTTAAATTTGGCGGGCTCCTTTTCCCTCCTAGTGAACCAAGTTCCTTGTTCCGCGAGCATGATCTTCTCTTTCCTTCTTCTTCCCGTAATCAAGTCCTTTAAGAACTTTGTGTAGGATGGGATTTCCACTATGGCATCAAGGAAAGGGATATTGAGGCTCATCCCTCTCAAGTATTCAAGGAACTTGGCTAGCCTCTTCTCGATCTTGGCTCTAGCTAGCCGTTGAGGGAAAGGCACCGGTGGCATGAATCGGCGCTCATCAATAGGTTCCTCCACTCTAGATTTTGCTCTTTCTTGCGGCTCCTTCTCTTTTTCCACCTCAATTGCCGGCTCGCTCTCTTCTAGAATTTCCACTACGTGTTCCTTGGCTTGAGTCATGACGTGAGTGGTATCCTTCCTGCCTCTTGTTGTAACCGCAACGACGGTGTTGATATGGCCGGTGTTACCCCGTGGATTTGGCTTGGGTTGAGCCGGTAATTGTTGGTTGTTTCTATTGAGCAACACAAGTTGCTCCCCAATTTGAGCGACGACGGTGGTAAGAGAATCTTGTCCCGCCTTCAACGTGGCGTTAATCTTTCTCTGCTCCACCATAAACTCCTCCACCTTAGCTTCAAAATCCGAGTGTGGTTGAGCTTGCGGAGGGTTGGGATTTCTCCAACCGTGATTATACCCAGGTGGCCTATAAGGTCCCACTTGTTGCCTAGGTGTGAAGTTTTATTACGGTGGCCCCCTTGGTTGATAATTCGGTTGTGGTGGTGGAGCCCGAGCTTGAGGAGGTTGTTGTGGCGGGGGGTTCAAGGCACCATCATTATTAGCATAGGAAAAACCCTGATGGTTTCTAGCGGCTGGGTTGGCCCAATATCCGGAATTCCCAGCAACATACTGAATTTCCTCCAAAGCTCCTTCTCCATGCTCTCCTCCTACATACATGGCTTGGGATTGGTCTTGCCAATCACTCATATGATTTGTCGGTGTGGATGTAGAAGGAGCTCCATGCGGCTCGGTAATGTATTTCTCCAATCTCTCCACTATCTTGTGGAGAGAGTCAAATTTGTTAGCAAGCTCCGCCACGGCCTTGGCCTCATAAATACTCGTGGGCTTCAAGGAGGACGAAGAATGTCCTCGCTCGTCGCCCCACTGTTGGTTGTTGGAGGCCATCTCCTCTAGCAAGGCCGTAGCTTCATCGGGGGTCTTTGACAAAATGGCTCCGTTGGCGGTAGAATCAATAATCTGGTTTGTGCCCGGTTGGAGTCCATTGTAGAAACTGTGGACAAGCTCCCAATCCTCTATGCTGTGATGAGGGCATTGATGTTGCAATTCCTTGAAGCGCTCCCACGCCTCATAGAGAGTCTCCTGTAGTCCTTGCTTGAAGGACATGAGAGCACTTCTTATCTTCACCGTCTTGGAGGGCGGGTAAAATTTGTCGACGAAGGCACTCGCCAATTCATCCCAAGTGGTAAATATTCCTTCAGCTTGCTTCCTCAACCAATATAAGGCTTTGTCCTTGAGTGTGAACGGGAAGAGGCGCAGTCTGATAGCATCTATGGAGACGCCCGGCATTTGGAAGGTGGCACCTTTTGATAAAAAGAGCTGGATGTGGTAATGAGGGTTTTCATGGGAATTCCCATGAAAAGGGTCTTGCTGCATCAGAACTACCAATCCAGTCTTCAACTCGAAATTTTTGTCAGCCGCCAACTCTGGCATAGCTATGGACGAGGTCGTGGAGGAAGTCTTAGGCCGAAGCCTATCTCTAATGGAAATGATCCTCGCCATTCACGCCGCCAATTCTTCGGGTGTCTAAGGATGGGTCATAAAATTCCCCTCCGTATCTAGTCTCCTCTCCGCTCTGATCCTCCTCAATGTACGTTCGATCTCCGAATCGTATAGTATTTCTTCAGGGTCCGCCGTGGATCGCGTGTACATGCAAGGAAAAACAGAGTTTCAAAGAAATAGTTAGCACAAAGGAAGGGTAAAATAAAAATAGAAATAATAAAACAAAAAGAAAAATAGCTAGGTAGTTAGAAACAAACACTATCGCCTCCCCGGCAACGGCGCCAAAAACTTGATCGCCCGCCCCCGAACACCCACCCGGGGCGAGAGACTCGCTAGTCTTACCGCAAGCGCACGGTGTAGCGGCGAGCGGGTATCGAACACGAGGAAGGAAAATGACGGCGTCTTCTTCAATTCACCTGGCTATAAGAACAATCGAGAGATATTCACTATAAAGCGGTCACAGTCGTCCAACTGTATAAAGAAAATATCAAATTAATAAAAACGCCTAGGGATAGGGAATCCCCGCTACAAACCGTATCTCGTCATTGTGATTCGTAGGTTTCACAATTGCTAGACTTGAAATTCAGGTGAACTAGTTGCAACTAAATGTGGAACCAAGCTCACGCTCTCGCGCTATTGCTGGTCTATAGCAAACCTAGGGTAGGGTCCAATCTATTGCAAACCCTAACCTAGGCAAGCTAGCGTGAAGAACAACATCATCGTTCAATCATATCTCGAGCCCACTCTCGTGCAAACTCGAGCTACGACCTAGGTTGGGATAGTTCCTACCCATCCAATCTCTTGCAAACGGGTATTGGTATAGAATCGCAATTGAAAACCCTAGTTTCGGTCCAATCTCTTGCAAACTGATTCCAGAGAAACCCAATTGTAACCCAATTCGAATTTCTAGGGCTTCCTATCGAGTTTGGATCCAATCTCTTGCAAATCCCAATCGGTATGAATCCCTAGCTATTCGTATTAAATCAATCCCAAACTAACCCTAATCAATTCTAGCAAGAATTTCACCAATTCATCACAAATTAGAAATAGGGTTCGTAGGGTTCATCCTTACGCCCTAAGACGATAAAACTACTCACAATTCATAATGCAAATCATTAGAAATTCATTAATAAAAACAATAGAATTCATTGCAATAAACAATATATCAATAAAAATGAGGTTTTTGATAGAGAGAGAGAGACAAACCAATGAAGTTTCAATAGCATCCAACCAAAATCTCCTTTCTAATCTCTCAAAAAGCCTTAATCTAAATCCCTAAAAAGCTATCTAAAAAGGCTGCCAAAAGTATGAGAAAAAGCTCCCCAAACTATGTTAAAAACTGGGGTTAAATACCCCCCAAAATCGCCCAAAAAACTGTGACAAAATTGCCCCTGCGCAGCTTGAAAATCGCACTTTACGCTACAGGCAGCGCGGCTCACTCGGCCAAGTGACAAATGTCATTCGGCCGAGTGACAAACCCTGACGGATTCCAGTAAGTCTGGACTTTTGGGGGTCGGCTCCTCGGGAGTCACTCGGCCGAGTGACTTTCTTTGCTTCGGCCGAAGGGACTTCTTCACTCGGCCGAGTCAGAACTCGGGACTGTACTGACGGATTACAGTAAGTTGGGAATTTTTGGTTGCCGTCATCTTGATGCCACTCGGGCGAGTGGTGTCTCCGTGGTTCGGCCGAGTGGGCTGGCGATGGTCGGACAAGTGCACGCTGATACTCAATATGTTGCGTGTCCGATCTAGCCGGCCGAGCGGGCTGGCGATGGTTGGCCGAGTGACTCCTTCACTCGGCCGAGTGACATGCTGAAAATGCCCAATCTTCGTATTTTTGCTTCCTCGTCGCTCCTACGACGTTCTTTCTTCTTCCACTCCTCTCCAATCACAGAATTCCCCTCAAAAGAGTCACGGGTGACACTCCGGAGTGGGTGCATCTCAGAATCACTCCAAATCGCTCCAAATCTCCTGAAATACGACAAAAACAAGAAATCGTGAAAAGCATCACAATATTATCGAATAATCGTGAAAAACGCGATACGAGCGATCAAAATGGCATGCAACCATGCAGAAAAAAGGTGTAAAATATGGAGTGATCACTGGGGTGCGGCAGTTCCTGGGCTGGTGTTCGGTAGCTGTAGGGGAGTTGCCGCGAGATGGGTGGAGCTCGACGTCGTGAGGAAGAAGAGGCCACGGGTTTTTGTTTGCTGGGCGTGAGCTGCTCATCACGTGGAGAAACAAGGACAGGGCGGCTGAAAAGCCCTAGGGTTTTTAAGCTAGGTTTCCTTAGGGTATTATTTATAAGGAAAATAGGACAATGGGACAGCACGTGATGAGGGGTACTGAGCCATGGGTTTAGCCCTTAGGGTTATAGGCAGAGGGTTTATTATTTAGAAAAGAAGTAGGGTACTAGGTTTGGCCTTAGGGTTTCTATATAGAGATGGGCGTGGGGTTGTCACGTGGGTAGAGGGAGAAAGGAAAGGGTACGGCTGATGTAAAAGAAGCCTATGGTTAATATTATATAGGAATAGTGTGAGTGCAGTTGTAGTATAGTTGTAGTATAGGTTAGGTTTATTATAATAGAGTAGAGTTTCATATGAAAGCTTTGGTGTGGGAGTCTTGGCAGCGCATGAGTCAAAGGCCTTGGGGTTTATTATACTCCCTTATTGTTGTTTCCTGACTGTGCGCGTGAGTGTGTTTCGGTCTGGGTGAGTTCGGCCTCGGTTCAAAAATTTGCTAGAGTAGTTTAGGAATGGATTTGAAAATCCTATTAATGGGATTAATATTAAACGGGTCAAACAGATACCGATAATTATGAGAAAAATATCGGGGCGACCGTGTCAACAAGAGAAACTAAACTAAAGAGATCGATCACGGCTAGGGCAACGAGAAACGAAACTAAAAATAGAAAGGTCTCACGACAAAAGTGAAGATCACGACGCCTCTTCAAACAAAGTTAATTTGTGGGGGAACGACCCATGAAATGACGTTCCAAAATAATTCCACAAATAAATACTCTTCGAGAGGGTCACAACGGCATATCACATCATAGAGTTCGGATACAAGCAAGGTCCAAAATAAATACGTGTATGAACAAAAGTATGCGCACGAAGAAAGTACGATCGAAAACCGACAGTAACATCCTACCCACCTTAAAATAAAGTCCGTCCTCTTACTTTCTAACTACGAATAACATATCTACTAGTCTTCTAGTAACTACCCCAATCACCCATTATAATGCAACCAGGTATAGTCACTACAAGTGCTAATATTGCACTAGATAGTCAAACATTAATACAACATACATGTATACACGTGCACTCTCTATACGTATACCTATCATAGGCAGTCAAATTCATACACATACATCAATCATTCTTATAATCACGTACATCCTTATATAACTATCACTCATTTATCTCATAACCAAGTCACACATACTTTCATACAATTAAATAGCTCACACCAGCAAATACAATTGTAGTACTTCACATTTAGATTTCTACCTATGAACAAAACAACAAGGATACACTACTCCCTATATCTCCTAGGGTACATTCAATCTTAACAACACATGTAATCACACCATACCACATTAACTCATGTTTGCTATATCTAATATACATTCACCACTACCTTAAATTCACAGATATATAGTTATTCAAATGCACACAAATATTTCACCATATATTCACATCACATGTTGTCCTATAACTACATTCAAGACACGCCACACATACCATAGTCACAAATACCTATAACTAAGCATATACTTACCCGCGCACGGTGCACGCCTACACACGCTAACATATCATTCATACATACCACTCATACCGCTATATACTTAACACAACTACACACCTAGTTCAGCTAGCACATATACATTCAACATGTAAGTCCTTAGTAAATAACTTTACCACAAGACCAACAATTATAACTATACAATGGTATAGCCACCCATAATCATGTGCGTAACACAACCAGACACAATCAATCCTATCACTATACATACATCAACCATTACTATATTCACAGTACAATACGCAAACCTCAGACATGAGTAACAATATACTTAAAGTATACCCACTCAAGCTTGAGTGAGACTCAAACCCACATCAGAATACTCCATATACATAACACGGTATCTATACATATACCAATACCACTCCAATATATATACATCTACCAACATAACCACATACATACTATAATATCAATCACTATATTTAGTCAGGTCACACCCAAATAATTCAATCACTTGCATACCATAATAATATTACAAATATCAGCACACGTATAATTATAATACACTCCCTAATACATGCATTCATCGTATAGTCACATACATGTAATATATATTCACACCATAACCATCTACATATAATTAGTACACTACTGCATATACCCATCCATGCATAGTCACTACATAAAATAATCATGCATACCTCATGGTATACACGTACACACACAACACCCTATAAGGCAAGCAATACCAAACAAAATTATAAACCCATTACCATACGTATATCATAAATATTCATGCAACAAATTCATATCTACTTACGTCTAAGCACAATACATATCTACATACGAGTACATGATTACATGTACTAACATATAGGTTATATAATAGGCCTACACACTTAACTATAAATACACCTATTATCATTACACTTAACATTCACATGACTTACTTATATATATATATATATATATATATAAAAAGCATTCACAAGTATCTTCAAACTACATACACTACTAGTATATATTCCAATACAATTTCCAATATATACACAGACATTCCTAAAGTGTTATAGCTACCCACACATATATAACTAATATCATCCATACAAATTTCATATACATCATGAATAACACTGAGTATGTATATATCACACAAGCGGCAAACATGAATATACTACAGGGGAGTACACTCATACGTGAGTGATACACCGGGGTTCACACACACGGGTCCACACACTCTACTTATACATGCACCACAACGACACCGCAATAAAATCATTGGGCTCACTACTATACTAAGGTTGACACAGGCAACGACAAGCACTAGCATCTAAGCAATAGAAAGGAAACCGAAACCAAAAGCGTAACGAACAAGATCGAAAAGAGCGAGTTCAGATAAGGCGAGGATAAGGAGATAATTGGTTGGGTGAGACAAAAAATATTGCTCTAAATAATTAAATAGGTGAAAGAGAGTCATGTGTAAAATATGATGTCGTATATATCTATTCTTATGAAAATATGTAGGAAAAGCGAGCAGACTGGAAAAATTTGAAAACACGGAAAAAGTTTTTAGGCGAAGAAATAATGAGTAGGGTTAGGTAGTGATCGTGTTGTAAATGAAAATAGATTTATACATAAATTTTGAAATATGAGCATGATGAACACAGATCTTATATTAAAAAAATATTGAAATTCTATTTAGCTTAGAAAACATTCTAAAAGTAAGTACGATAAGTGAAAATTTTAATAATAAACTAAGTAGTATAGAAATGGAAGGAATGATATATTGAATTATCAAAAATGGTAATAATATTTTAAAACCGAAATACGATAGATATATGTTAGAAAACGGTCTCGAGATTGTAATAAAAATTTACGACCAAGACGACTTTAAAATCTATGAAAGTATGTTAACTCAACCGAAAGTAAGGAATTTAAATATATAAGCAGGGGTTTAAAGACAAGATTTAAACTGAGTGAAACTTTTAGTAAGGAAAATCGAAAATAACTTTGGAAGAATCAAGATTTGCAACGGAGAAGATTCGAAAAGAAAAAATTAACGATAATCGTCGGAAAATGATCACGTGTATCGAGGGCAAAGAATATGACCACATAATGAATACGCCTAGGATACGATTCATGAAAAACTACGATGGGGTTATACGGTCGATAACACAGAAGCGTAATGATCAGGAAAATGATAGAATCAAGGGTCCTAATTACCAGGTCGACTATAGGTCAAGAGAAACTTAACACTAAGGCTCTTTAATGGGCTAGAATGTAATAGAAATCGCATGAAAAGGGTCTTAGAGAATCAAGATTACGTTCTGCTGGGTCCGAAATTGTCGGACTCAACGAAAGGCTAAAAGAGAAGCTCTAGAAGTCTAATATGGTCAAGGCTGGGTGAGAGGTTACCTAAGCAACCTAAGACTAGCACAATTAAATCTTGATGAAGGCACCTGACTATCAAACCTAGACATCCATCTAAGTCTTCCTACCATCTAAGACGGGGAAAAATCCTCAAGTTAGACTCGATTTATGACTTAAATGTCCCGAATAATTTAATGGATGTTGTCATCATTATTGTTGTTCCGATATTTTGCAGATGCAAAAAGGACCTGCATGGGCCACCAAAAAAACCTATCACGCCTCGCTTCCCTAATATGGAAGTCGAGACGTGAGGAGGTCCGCTCAGACGTGGAGCTGTGAAGCTGCAGTCTGATAAGTGTCTGTAAAAAAATTCAAATAGTAGCAGGTCTTTTGCATTGCGACGAAACAACAACAATGATAATAGTAAAACAGATATAAAAGAAAACATCCACCATCAACCAGAATATTATTCCAACATCACAAAGCAGTCACAAAAGTACAAGTCTGAAAAATAGGCCTAAAGCATGGCTGAAACTACAACAAGAAACTACAACAAGTATTGGTACTGCGCACCTAACAACCTAACAACAGCTACTAAGAAAGTAACAAAAACTAAAAGAATGTCACCGGCTGATACTAAGGGTAGGACCGTAGTCCTCGAACTGAACGTTAGCAACATGTCTTCCTCTGCAACTAAGTCAGGCTCAAAACCTGACATGTGACACCCAAAGAGAAAAGGGCATATGTCAGCAAAAGTCTTCCAAAGAAAGCGGAGGACTTTGTGCAAGGATACAAATAATAAAAGATCGACTAGCAGTTCTAAATAATGAATTGACTTGACATTTAAAGAATGCAAGAATTTAAGATGACATGATGACATGCATGCACGTCGTACCAGAAGCTACGAAAAACACTATTTCACGAGTCACGAACATTATCATTTCACGATGTGCATAGGGTTTACGCCTTTTGGCTGAAATGGCTGTACGGACACACTTCTACGCTCAAGTGATCGCTTAACCCTACCCCTCCCACATGTATCGAGCCTTGGTTTCCCAAGTACGTGAGCTCACTTCTGGATCACGAGTCCAGGAAGTGTTTCTCAATATGGACTGGCACCCATCTTCTGGATCACGAGCCAGGAAGTGTTTTTAGCATAGGGTTGTGCCCGCAAAGCAGGTGCCTAGCCTCAATCATTACAATAAGTGTAGCGTGTGCTACGAAATCACGATGAAACAATGATGCATGCAATGACATGGAAATGAGCAAATAATTTGCGTACCGTTAATTGAAATTAAACATGGCATGATAGCATGAATGCAAGCATGATAAAGGTATCGGATCTAGCTTCGTTGTCAAGCTAGATCTAAAAGGGGCGTCTAGGCGACTATCATTTCACCGCCTAGTCTCTTTTACGCTACTGTACAAAATAGCCTAAAACGTGGCCTAAACAGAAAGCTGGCAAGTATCACTTGCCTGAAAAACAACCAAGTCACAATCCTGCTCAATCAGTCCGAGTCTACCTACGTGCTCACAACGCAATCCAGCATACAGTCCCAATTTATTATTCTTGATTAGTGAGTTACAAAAGCGATCAGATACTATGATTTTAAAGTTGATTAACAGGCAAGGTGGGGATTCCTACGGAGAGAGACTTACCTCAACACGACGCGAGAGCTACTCTGACGTCGGGTAGTGACGTCAGGGGTTGGACTCCGGCAGCGTGAACGGTACAGAACGACGGATTCTTTGTGATAAAACACGTGCACGAATAAGTTTGTGACGACAGGCTAGATTTATTAGACAAATCTTAAAACGTCTAATGAACCAATTTTAACAAGTTCTCTGTCCAACGATGGGTTTCATAACAATATTAATGATCGTTAAAATTACTAACATTATAAATACGTCACGTAGCTAGTACGAAAATACACAACAATATAACTAGCAACCTATGCTAACACGTTAACCTGAAATTGTGTAAACAAATTATCAACCCTATAGGTTATCAAGTTAACATCTATATTAATGTTACTAAGTTGATACTCACCTATAATGGTTCAACAACTGATAGCAATAGGTATAAAATGTGATATCACTAACCTTACTAACCGTAACGAGGAGATGTTCCCCCGAAGCTACCGGAAGATCGTCGTGAGTCGTCAATGGCCAGAGAGGAAGACCGAGCGCGTGGACAACGGCTAAGGGACGTTGTCACGCACCGCTACGACCAAGAAAAGTCACTGCCGCGTGAAGGGGAAGCCGCTGCAAAAAAACACGGCCTGCTGCTGTGAAGGAGGGCGCTGCCGTGGATAACAGTGGCCAGGGGCTATTTGTCGGCGATCTCCGGCACTTGGCGGTGCTGCCGTCGCCCGAGTGGCACTGCAACAACACAAGCCAATCCACGAGGGTTATAGGCCGGAGAGAAGGCCTCTGTGCGAGGAAAGATGGTGGAGGAAGCCGGTGTCGTGGCTGAGGGGGGTCGTCGGACGACGTGGGGAGAGGCTGACGAGGGAGAAAAGATTACAGCGGCACTGGGGTGCACCAGTTCCTGGGCTGGTGTTCAGCAGCTATAGGGGAGTTACCGCGAGATGGGTGGAGCTCGACGTCACGAGGAAGAAGAGGCCGCGGGTTTTGTTTGCTGGGCGTGAGCTGCTCATCGCGTGGAGAAACTAGTACAGGGCGGCTGAAAAGCCCTAGGGTTTTTAAGCTAGGTTTCCTTAGGGTATTATTTATAAGGAAAATATGACAAGGGGGCAGCACGTGATGAGGGGTACTGAGCCATGGGTTTAGCCCTTAGGGTTATAGGCAGAGGGTTTATTATTTAGAAAAGAAGTAGGGTACTAGGTTTGGCCTTAGGGTTTATATATATAGATGGGTGTGGGGTTGTCACGTGGGTAGAGGGAGAAAGGAGAGGGTACGGCTGATGTAAAAGAAGCCTAGGGTTAATATTATATAGGACTAGTTTGAGGGCAGTTGTAGTATAGGTTAGGTTTATTATAATAGAGAGAATTTCTTATGAAAACTTTGGTGTGGGAGTCTTGGCAGCGCATGAGTCAAAGGCCTTGGGGTTTATTATACTCCCTTATTGTTGTTTCCTGACTGTGCACGTGAGTGTGTTTCGATCTGGGTGAGTTCGGCCTAGGTTCAAAAATTTGCTAGAGTAGTTTAGGAAAGGATTTGAAAATCCTATTAATGGGATTAATGTTAAAAGGGTCAAAAGGATACCGATAATTATGAGAAAAATACCGGGGCAACCGTGTCGACGAGAGAAACGAAACTAAAGAGATCGATCACGGCTAGGGCGACGAGAAACGAAAATAAAAATAGAAAGGTCTCACGACAAAAGTGAATATCACGATGCCTCTTCAAACAAAGTTAATTTGTGGGAGAACGACCCATGAAATGACGTTCCAAAATAATTCCACAAATAAATACTCTTCGAGAGGATCACAACGGCGTATCACATCATAAGGTTCGGATACAAGCAAGGTCCAAAATAAGTACGTGTACGAACAAAAGTGTTGGGGCTTTGGCGGACCCCCAGAGCTCGGATCTGCGTCCGTCCTAAGTCGAACGGACCACAGGGGCACAAAAGCGCAGCGGAAATCGAAAATCAAAATTTTCTAGACTAGCTAAACTAAGCTAGGCTCTGAGGGAGCCAGAACCTAGCCCGATCTATGCCAACTTGGGGTGGATCTGACCACCCCAAGAGGGATCTACTCTAAAGCGACTAATTAAATCTACACTAAAATTACTTAACCACATACCAGGAATCTAGGCCCTGGAGAAGGCAAGATGTACCGCACCGTCTTCAGAAGCTCCTCGTAGCCGAGCCGCCTTGACTCGATCCGCCTGAGCCGCCTCGCACCCTCGCACCAATCCGCCCGAGCCGACTTTCTCCTTCGAGCCGATCACACGCGGTAGAAAGTTTCACTTGAGAAGAACCCGCGTCTTAGACGTCCGGATCAAAATCCAAATCCCCTTCGTAGTCTTGCTAGGACTACTCCAGAGAAGAGGAAGAGAGAGAGAGAGAGAATAATTTAGTCACCGATCAAGCTTGCTCTAAAAGTCTGGAGCTACTCGATTGATAACTTGGTGTGTTTTTCAACGAAGAGAGTGCACCCATATTTATATAGGGAGTCGGCACTCACTCTTTCGTTGCGAGCAATGTGGGACTATTGCAAATGAGAGGAAAAATCAATTAAGCCAATTTGGCTTAATTTGTAGTTTAAGTGAGCTTTTCATAAAAGCAAACTTTAACTAATTAATTCTCTTTGCTCATTAAACTTTAGACACCAAACAAGCTATCAATCCGAAGGGCTTCGAATGGTGAACGCGTAGGAACCGACGGCGACGAATTTCGACTTCATTTGACCCCTCAAAGAATTGCTCAAAGTTGGGCAAATTATCAAATTTCGTAGCCGAAATTTTGGAGTTTCAAAAAACCCTAAATGACTTAAGTTGCAGGCGCGCCCGCTAAGCTTAGCGGGCGCGCCCGCCCAAGGGGACAAAGGCGGGCCGCACGCCCGCTGGGCAGCGGGCCACGCCCGCTACTGCAGCGGGCGCCCGCATGCTGTAGTCAGCGGGCCATGCCCGCTGCTGCCAGCAGGCTGCGCCCGTTTGCCTTTGTCTATGGGCTTATTAGCCCAGTGGGTCTAACCCACTTTGCCTTGGACTGTTTTCGCGTTTCCGGGCTTGTTTGAACTCCGATTTGGACGTAGTTTGAACCTGTGTTTAGACCGGGACGATCCCGTCATCCAAGTAATCCTTTCCATTATATTTGTTCCTACTAAATTTGTCGTAACCAATTTACAACACGTTTAATCATAATTTGCATCAAATGCAATGTTTGTCCCTATTGCTATTGCGACTAACTTTCACAACACGCTTTGTGAATTTCATCAAATGATATCTCTCTATTCTATCTTCCTATTACTAAGACACGAACGCTACTCGGTGTGAGACCCTACAGCCTGACCTTACTACAGGTTGGGGCTCGGAACCCCTAGACGACGGTTACTACGAGCAGTAGCTATCGTCCATGTTTCAGAATCATCATAACGTGATCGACCCCTTGACAAAAGCATCATTGGGTTTACATTGGCTGTGTCAGTGATGAACTCTGTTAGCTATAGTCCCTTCGTCAAGACTGTGTTCATGTTGGCCTAGGGTATGGTTTACTGTCAACCCTATTAGACAACATTGGTCAGTATACGATGGTCTTTGTTGTATACACGTTGTACTTCTTACAACGTACCCCGGTCAAGGATTAACACAAAGATCGTACTGAGCCTGTAATACTAACTTCCCTTTAACGGAAGTGACGAATCCCATCTTAGTCATCTACTCACCTCGAGAGCTTCAGGTGCAACTCAACCTAAGATCTTTCAGCAGGCCTAGCCTCGAAGCTAGATCATAGGTCTAAGCTACACCGTTCACTCATAGGTTTGTACAAATGACTTCAGGTCTTAAGGACCAGCTTACCTATCATCACCCTAGATTTATTAAAGACAGTTTAGTTAAAGTCAACCATTTAATAACTCTAATTTGTTCGTTCAGTGAACTCATTCTCCAATGAGCACCTGTGTCTCGTCTCCGAATTTACCAAGTCGAATGACTATGAGATCATCATTACCGTATGGTAAGACTAAGACACAATGTTCTATCTGATGTGTCGATATCCAGTTCTCGACACATCTATGACCACGAACCGTTTAAGACTTACGTTTCTATTCGGTCGCTTACTTACTCATAATCGAGATCTCATCTAGATACGTAAGGACCTAACTATAAGTCTATGGATATTATCTAAGTATATTAATACGAACGATTTTATACTTAGGATAATATGTACCATATATAGTATGAACAAGACGTATACATAGGATAAATTGCCTTATGGGCATATATTCTACTACATCTCCCACTTGCACTTAGGCTATTTATCTCGGTATCTCATACCGCTATAGCATATCAGTCACTATGACATTTATATGACAAACCTAAGTGTGGCTTTACTAACGATTATCTACAACGAATTTTAATGAATTAAATAATACATCTCTTGATCACACAGGGTTGATCCTTTTGAAAAATGATCTGGATCAATTTTTCTTATCTTTGTATAGCTAACAATTAGCTTATACAATCTAGATGTAGGGTCTAACATTATAATCTATAAGTCAGTCTCAGCTCATTCCACTTTTCTTGTATCAATATGTCAGGTACATACATGACACCCTGAGTCTCTATATATATTCGATTAAATCAAAACAATTTTGATTCAATGTTTTATATAGATGATTTATTTAAGGTGGAAATCCTTTTTACTTAGTCCGAAAGACCGGAACTAAGTATACGAGCTAGCTCCCACTGACTTTGAGAATTACCTGGTTAAATACTTCAATATTATATCTAAATCATATTAAGATTGTATATACGAAGATATAACCATTTGATAAGTGCTTTAGATGGAATGTACTAGTGTCAGGTTCGGTTTGACGAGTGAGTCAAGTCAAGATCGGTTTAAGGAGTCTTGACATTGACTCGCTCAATCAAAACGTCCTACACTGGACTTTTCCCTTAACCATAATTAATATTAAATCTTTAATAACTAAATGCAGTTTATCAAGAATTAATCTTAATATGCGTATAATTGTGATCGCACACAATTTATACACCCCTGGAACCTATACTTAACTACCGATTGACTATAACATTAAGTCAGCTCCAAAAAAAACATTTTCCGAAGCTTCACATCATTATTCGAGAATATTCGCAACCATCTCAGAAAGCCACAATCACAGAAAATTTAATCCAATCAAATTTCAACTCAACATAAAACGCAATTTCCGAGACATTCATTAAAACAACGGATTCATTAAGATGAACCGTAATTTGTTTATCTCATAAACTTTGAGTGTAGAACACTCAATCATTGTTTTCAAACTTCAATAAATGATACATTTTATTTAACTAAAATTAGTATCATCTCCTTCTTGATTATGTCTCTCGAAGTCGCTTGAACGGCCCTAGCAGCAACGATTGCTCAGATAGCCAACAGTCCTCCGCACTTCTCCCAATCTCCGCTTCATATCAGCCACCTGTATACATTACACAGATGTCTTTAGTATCTCATACTATATGATTGGAAATAATTACATTTTATTGAATTGAATTTGTACCTGAGGTAGTGGCATCAGTATGCCCCTTCTTCTTCTCTGCAAGATAGATCTTACAGTTCCTCTTCCAGTGGCCAATCTTGTGGCAATGGAAGCACTCAGATTTCGACGGGGCCCCTTTAGCTTTTTCTTCCCTTTCTTTGCCTTCGCAGGTTGCGGGACCTGCCTCTTCTTACCCTTGCCTTTCGGCTGGTCGGAAGAAGCAGAGCCAACAACCAATGCAGTCGGCTTCTTCTAAATCTCCTCAAATTGCCTAAGCATTTGGAGGAGACCAGGAAGATCCGTTTCAAGACTATTCATTATAAAACCAGTGATGAAAGGCTTAAACTCAGGAGTTAAAGACTTCAGGATAATGTCCACGGACATCTCATTGTCCAGGACAAATCCTAACTGGGCGGCGTCCTCTACGTACCCGATCATCTTGATAACATGATCATGTACGGGCCCTGCCTGCATCTTTGTGCCCCAGAGGTTGCTGGTGGCTTCAAACTTGGCAGCTCTGGATCGCTTGCCGTATAACTCTTGTGCATTGAGAAGCATGCTTTGAACATCCATATATTCATGCTTCCTCTGCAGCTCGTTACTCATCGAAGCCA
This sequence comes from Scilla litardierei, assembly GCA_030789695.1. Taxonomy (NCBI): domain Eukaryota; kingdom Viridiplantae; phylum Streptophyta; class Magnoliopsida; order Asparagales; family Asparagaceae; genus Scilla; species Scilla litardierei. Next base: position 81,710,825 of record CM061135.1, on the reverse strand, counting down.
GAGTAAGGCACCTGGCCTTCTCTGCATCCCTCTGGTACAGTTTGTAGGCTTCCTTTTCCTCGAAGGTCGAATCTTCATCGGGCTTATCCGGAGCATCCTCGAACAATACGTATCCTATCCCGGCTAGGGAAAGGACCAACTTAATATTCCTAAGCCATTCTTTGTAGTTCATTCCATCGAGCACGTTCTTCTCAACCATATATCTAAGACCCGAATCCATTCTGCATTTTTTAGATACTTTAGTCAGTATATGTTCGTAGTATAGTTTTAATGGTTTTAATAGAAATATATTCTCCCACTAAATTTATTAAAGCCAAAATAATAAACAATTTATTATAAAATAACATTTGTGAGAGAGGAATCCGACTACCCTGAGTCTGACAACCTTGAGTGTATCTCAACAAGTTGTCTGACTCTGCAGTCGGTAGACGAACTCGTCGTCAATCATATTAACTATGATTCCCTATCTATTTTTACCCCTAGTCATTTGTGATCATGAGTGTGCTCAACCGGATCACAATGGCTAGCCTAGTCGGACCCTTGTTTTCGTGTCTAGCCTGACTTGCCACGCCGATCGGTGTATGCACGACACGTTGGTTTGGGTCAGGACTTAGATTACATTCTTGGTTAGACTTACGCCGATGCTCGGAGGATGAGACATCGGTTTCAGTCAGGTCAAGATGTCAATCAAGAAATCGGTTCCTATAAGATTGACATGTCACGGCTTGAGTGTAGCTCAACAACCGTAACACGTTTCTTACAGTTGCCAACTCCTAAAACAAGGAAGGTTATGATTTATCTTGAACAAGATTATTATCGTATTGACTTAGGTATAGTCGATGGACTTACACAGTCATGAATCGACTCCTTGCGGTCCAGCGGACGTGGCCAGGGAATTGACTAAGCCAAGACCACTTGTTACCCAGTCTAGCTAGGTCGGTCCAGCAAACTTAGCCAAGCACGCTGACCGACATCATGATCCATTGAAGGAGTTTTCATCAATTCTATGTTTGTCCAAACAACTAAATGGCTTTTAATTAAGAAAACTAGTTAATCCTTATCAACTAATGGATCCTAAAATTCGAAATTTTATGGATTGATTGAACAATTTTTATTAAGTCCTTATCAACTATAAGGTCTTTTCGTTCAACGTGCTACCCCAATCTAATTAGGATTCTATAAAACAATTCAACATTTGTCTTTTATGAAAATCATCAATTAAACGATTTAATGAAATGATTTACAATCAAAGAGACTACCCTAATCTGGTATTAGGTTTTGATGTTGTTTTGTTTTATCAAACATAACATGTCACTAGTTAATTAAAATTTCATCTCATAAAATTTTTAAACATTTAATGGCTAACCTAATAAGGTTCATGAATACATTATTCAATATGTCCATTAAAAATGAAACAACTAATTTATCCGCATAAAGAAAAGTTTCAACTGTGACATATAACGAGTATTTGCAAGTTTAAAATTTTCTACATAATGAAACATGCAAATCTAAAATTTAACAATTAAATTCGAAGATACAATTTTAAAGCTTCAAAACATTTTATCACATAAAACTAGGTATAAAATTATCAAATAATTTTAAAACCTAGACTTTAAAATTTTAATCAATCATTTCTAAAATTAAAATATCGCATAAATAATTTAGAAACATATATGTAAAATAAAAGAAACAAGTTTAGATTTGATCTCATGAAAATAAAATATTTCTTAAATTTACATATCCATTAAAGCAATTTTAAACACTTTTAAAATCATTAGAAATGGATTTAAAAGCTTTCAAATAATGTTTTTAAAATTTCTAATCTTTATGTAACTTAAGAAAAAATTAAATTTCAAAAATAAAATATTTCTTAAAATTACATAAACATTTAAATGCTTGGAAAAATATTTATATCTCATAAAAACTTTTATAAAGCATTTGGACATTCGAGATTCATTTAAAATTATCGCATAAAATAAAATCGTCTCAAAAAAATTCCGTGTTTTAAAAACAATTTTTAAAACACAAAACAATTTTAAACTAATTTTAACATAAATCTAAAATAGTTCGTATGTTTAAAATTAAGCAATTTTAAAGATTTAAAATGTCGCTATAATAGATCTATAGCAAAACCTGGCTCCGATACCACTGTTGGGGTTTTGGCGGACCCCCAGAGCTCGGATCTGTGTCCGTCCTAAGTCGGACGGACCACATGGGCACAAAAGCATAGCGGAAATCGAAAATCAAAATTTTCTAGACTAGCTAAACTATTTAGCTAGGCTCTAAGGGAGCCAGAACCTAACCCGATCTATGCCAACTTGGGGTGGATTTGAACACCCCAAGAGGGATCTACTCTAAAACGACTAATTAAATCTACACTAAAATTACTTAACCACATACCCGGAATCTTAGCCCTGGAGCCGGCAAGATGTACCGCACCGTCTTCAGAAGCTCCTCGTAGCCGAGCCGCCTTGACTCGATCCGCCTGAGCCGCCTCGCACCCTCGCACCGATCCGCCCGAGCCGACTTTCGCCTCCGAGCCGATCACACGCGGTAGAAAGTTTCACTTGAGAAGAACCCGCGTCTTAGACGTCCGGATCAAAATCCAAACCCCCTTCGTAGTTTTGCTAGGACTACTCCGGAGAATAGGAAGAGAGAGAGAGAGAGAGAATAATTTAGTCGCCGATCGAGCTTGCTCTAAAAGTCTGGAGCTACTCGATCGATGACTTGGTGTGTTTTTCAACGAAGAGAGTGCACCCCTATTTATATAGGGAGTCGGCACTCACTCTTTCGTTGCGAGCAATGTGGGACTATTACAAATGAGAGGAAAAATCAATTAAGCCAATTTGGCTTAATTTGTAGTTTAAGTGAGCTTTTCATAAAAGCAAACTTTAACTAATTAATTTTCTTTGCTCATTAAACTTTAGATACCAAACAAGCTATCAATCCGAAGGGCTTCGAATGGTGAACGCGTAGGAACCGACAGCGACGAATTTCAACTTCGTTTGACCCCTCAAACAATTGCTCAAAGTTAGGCAAATTATCGAATTTCGTAGCCGTCATTTTGGGGTTTCAACAAACCCTAAATGACTTAAGTTGCGGGCGCGCCCGCTAAGCTTAGCGGGCGCGCCCGCCCAAGGGGACAAAGGCGAGGCGCACGCCCACTGGGCAGAGGGCGTGTGCCCGCTGCCGTAGAGGGCTATGCCCGCTGCTGCTGCGGGCGTGCGCCCGCTGCAGCCAGTGGGCTGCGCCCGTTTGCCTTTGTCTATGGGCTTATTAGCCCAGTGGGTCTAACCCACTTCGCCTTGGACTGTTTTCGCGTTTCCGGGCTCGTTTGAGCTCCGATTTGGACGCGGTTTGAACCTGTGTTTAGACCGGGACGATCCCGTCATCCAGGTAACCCTTTCCAATATATTTGTTCTTACTAAATTTGTCGTAACCAATTTACGACACGTTTAATCATAGTTTGCATCAAATGCAATGTTTGTCCCTATTGCTATTGCGACTAACTTTAACGCTTTGTGAATATCATCAAATGATATCTCTCTCTATTCTATCTTCCTATTACTAAGACACAAATGCTACTCGGTGTGAAACCCTACAGCCTGACCTTACTACAGGTTGGGGCTCAGAACCCCTAGACGACGGTCACTACGAGCAGTAGCTGTCGTCCCTGTTTCAGAATCATCATAACGTGATCGACCCCTTGACAAAAGCATCATTGGGTTTACATTGGCTGTGTCAGTGATGAACTCCATTAGCTATAGTTCCTTCGTCAAGACTGTGTTCGTATTGGCCTAGGGTATGGTTTACTGTCAACCCTATTAGACAACATTGGTCTGTATACGGCGGTCTTTGTTGTATACACGTTGTACTTCTTACAACGTACCCCGGCCGAGGATTAACACAAAGATCGTACTGAGCCTGTAACACTAACTTCCCTTTAACGGAAGTGACGAATCCCATATTAGTCATCTACTCACCTCGAGAGCTTCAAGTGCAACTCAACCTAAGATATTTCAGCAGGCCTAGCCTCGAAGCTAGATCATAGGTCTAAGCTACACCGTTCACTCACAGGTTTGTACAAATGACTTCAGGTCTTAAGGACCAGCTTACCTATCATCACCCTAGAGTTAGTAAAGACAGTTTAGTTAAAGTCAACCATTTAATAACTATAATTTGGTCGTTCAATGAACTCATTCTCCAAAGAGCACTTGTGTCTCGTTTCCGACTTCACCAAGTCGAATGACTATGAGATTATCATTACCCTAAGGTAAGACTAAGACACAATGGTCTATCCGATGTGTCGATATCCAGTTATCGACACATCTATGACCACGAACCGTTTAAGACTTACGTTTCTATTCGGTCGCTTACTTACTCATAATCGAGATCTCATCTAGATACGTAAGGACCTAACTATAAGTCTATGGATATTATCTAAGTATATTAATACGAACGATTTTATACTTAGGATAATATGTGCCATATATAGTATGAACAAGACGTATACATAGGATAAATTGCCTTATGGGCATATATTCTCCTATGCGCACGAAGATAGTACGATCGAAAACCGACCGTGACAGTTATCATGAGCATTGACATCGAGTCTGATCCGAATATATCTGTATATAGTTGTTGGGGAGAAAGTTTCATCACAATCCTTTTAGGGCCTGTTTTTTTGTGTTTAAAGTTGTGTTTGTTGGAATGGGTGAATAGTGTTGGGAAAGTAGAGTAATGTTTTTTTTTGGGTTGATGTGGGGTTGTGAAAGTGGATGTTGGAATTTTTTGTGGGGCCCACGATACTTTGTTGTGTTTTTTTGTGTTGAAATGTGTTGTGAATGTTGTTGTGAATGTAGGAGGGAGAAAGTGGTGAGTGGGAAGTGGTGAGAATAGGTGAACAACCACCCCCTCATATTTATTGTGTAATTCCTATAAAACCCCAAAAAATTACAATGTACATTGAATTATTTGGTGAAAACATATGAATAGGGATGACAGATACAGAATGAAAAGATCTAATAAAATTTGTAAAGCCAAAAGTACAATTTCCCAGCCTTTCTGTCAGCAAAGGGAAACAAAATTTCACACCCATGACTGTTGCAGTGTGACGAGATGGAAAAAAACTTCATTGTCATTCATTGTGTAGATTCACCCACAAAAAATCGCACCGTTGCCATTCCCAGGTTGCGAATTCCCAAAATAATACACGAAAATTAATACACCATAATCACATACTCCAACCCACTAACCACATGCGGATACATTTCAAATTATCCATAACAGAGTTTAACTTCAACGAGCATTGTTATAAAACAAAAATACAGAAAAACCTATAACAACTACGAGGGATAGCAGTCCGGCCTTAATGGAACGGTAATCGGATACGATGCTCGCCAACTGCACATTGGTCCTCTCAAGTAGACCGACAACAGTATCCAGCCGGCCCTCCATCTCTACAATCCTACTATCGGGCAAATGCGTCGTCGAACTTACAGTTGTGGGCCTTCGATCAATCTCATCCATGTAATGCAAGATCACCAATCTGGATAACTCAGGGGTGGGGGGGATCCTTCCATAGGAAGAAAGGGAATCTACCCTCGCGAGATGTACAACTCCAAAATCTACGCCCAGGGTTTGCTCTTGTCCATGACGTCCTCCTCGGGACCTCATTACCACAATATCAGATCTTGGAGTCTTCGAAATCGGCATCAAAGTCACCACGTGTCGCATCTCTTTGTCGAGATCTAGAAGTAGAGCTTGACTGTTGACTCATATGTACCTGGAAAGCAAGAAAAAAACCAGATGTTAACATATAACTTGTGACATATAAAAATTGATAATTTAAAATGAATGAGTGAACAACATACCTAACAAAAGTGGTAATCAGTGGCATGGTCGGGTGGCGGCAGTGTTCAGATCTCATAAGCAACAATCAAACAAAAAGAGCATATAAGACAATTATGCAGAATGCAATAGGAAATAATAGCCAAAGTCCAAACCCCCTTCATATAGATTATCATACAGAAGCCCTCAGATATATTTTTTCTCATTTCCCCATCTGGTTGCTTGCCACTGGTTCCTTCATTCTCTATCCACACCGTCACATGTCATGTAGTGTTTCCAACCAATATGATTCAGGATAAAGGTAATACGATAGGAAAAAAAAGCACACTGCAAACATTCTTCTCAACGCCAAATTCCTATAAATATCCATACCAAAACAATTTGTGACCTACCACCTACCTCATAAAAGCCAATGCCGTAGACCAGAGCCAACTTGGGGAATGAAGGATCCTGAGTGCAAGCCATCCAGCATGAGGTATATTCAGTAAGCCCCATTATCATCATAGGGCTAGTAGATTATATTTCACAAATAATTGTGATGGCCACCAATCTTATATCATTAGGGGGGTGACATAAACATCATGTGAATAACCAAAACAGCATGAAGTCATTAAAAATTGCACCTCCTATCAGGCTAAAGAATGACACATAAACCCCAAGAAATCCATGCTCCATGTGGGTGACAGATAGAGCTTGCAAAGACACCAAAAATAGCAACCACCAAACCTATTGACAGTACCAATGAGGCTGAAGGATGCCAAAAAATACTCCAGAAATCCAATGCATTTGTACCCAGGCAAAATGAAATGCCCTTCAGTCTACAACATTAAAACCCAGAAATCCATAAAAAGCCTTAAATACTGAGGCATTTGGGGTGAAAGATACCTCATGACAAGGACCTCCAAAAAAGCCCTAAGACTCAACATATATTACATATCTATTCAGGCTGCTGTATGCAACATTAATCCCAGATATCCCAAGGCATAGGGGGTGACAGATACTTAATCCAATGGGGTCACGGATACAGCAAGGCAAGAACAAGATAGGCAATGTTTTGCATTTCCTTTCAGTCTACAGCATCCCACATATAAAACAAGATAGCCAATGTCCTTGGGTGAGACAAATATAAAATGCAAATACACCAAAAAACATGGAAAGAACCCAAAAATTGGATTGGCCATATGTCTATGCAGTAGAACACAAACATAACCAAGACATGAACAAAAAACCAATGAAAAACAAAATGTTTTTCATTTCCATTTAGTCTCCATCATCCCACAGATACAGCAAGGCAAGAACAAATATAGAATGCAAAGACACAATGAAACACAAAAGTGTTATGCATAGGTGTTGACAGATGCAGCAAGGCAAAATCCAGTGTGGTCACAGGTACAGCAAGGCAAGAACAAAAATACATTGAAAAACAACATGTTTTGCATTTCCATTCAGTCTCCAGCATGCCACATAAAATCCATGAACTCCATAGTCCAAGTGGGTGACAGATACAGCTTGCAAACACACCAAAGAAATGGAACCAACAATCCTATTGACAGTACCAAGTGAGGGTGAAGTATGGCAACCCAAATGATGGTGAAGTATGGCAAAAAAAATCCTTCAAACCCATGATACATTTCCTGAGAAATGCAACCCATATGTGGTGAAATATACTGCAAGGCAAGAACCAAAAAAATTATCCTAAGCATCAACTAAGATTGCATTTCTATTCATGCTGCAGTATGCAACATTAAAACCCAGAAATCCCAAGGCATATGTGGTGACAGATACATATTCCAAGGGTGTGACATATAGATATTGATTTGAAAATATCCCAAAGGCCAAAAGTCTTCAGCATGCCACATATAAACCATACAATGAAACACAAAATGTTTTGCATTTCCATTCAGTCTCCAGAATCCCACATATAAACCAAGTGATCCATAGTCCCTTGGTGTGCCAGATATAGAAAGCAAAGACACAAAAACACCATGGACACAAAATATAAACAAAGAGGCCTATAGGCTGTGAAGAATGACCACAAAAACCCCAGAAATCCATACTTCTTTGGGGTGACAGATACAGCTATGAAAGAAATCCATATAAATACATAGTCTAGCTTGGGATGCCAGAGATAGAAAGCAAAGACACAAAACCAACATGGACACAAAATATAAACTAAGAGGCCAATAGGCTGTGAAGAAAGACACAAAAACCCAGAAATCCATAGTCCTTTGGGGTGACAGATACAGCATTGCAAGAAACCAGGAGAAAATTGAAGCTCCCAACTATTTTGGCATTTCCATTCAGTCTCCAGCAACCCACATTCCTCAACAACTGCAACCACACCTTCATATATATTGAATATCAAACAAAAGCCCTCAGATTTGTTTTATTTTCAATTTCCCCATTAAGTTGCTTTGCTCTGGTTCCTTCATTTCCCCTTATCATACCGTTTACCTGCCAACCAACCAACAAATTGGGGAATGAAGGAGCCTGAGAGCAAGCCATCCAGAATGAGGAAAATTCAATAAGCCTCATTGTCTTCATAGGACTATTTGATATAATTTCACAAGAACTTGTGATTTCCATCAATCATATATCATTAGGGGGTGCCAGATACATCATGCCAGTAACCAAAACATCCTGAGTTAAATTCACAAATGGGCATTGCCATTCAGGCTAAAGATTGCCACAAAAAAACCAAGAACTCCATAGTCCCAGTGTGGGACAGAAACAGCTTGCAAAGACACCAAAAAAGAATGGAACCAAAAATAGTAGGTGATATTGACCACTGAGGCTGCAGTATGCCTCAAAAATCTCCAGAAATACATAGGACTGGGTTGTGACAGATACATAATGGCAATACCCAACATGAATTTAAGTATCCTTCACAAAATGTAATGCCATTCAGTGTGCATTTGTCTAACTAAGACCAATATATCCATAGGCAATGTGGGTGACAGAAACCACATAAATCCATATAAATCCATAGTCTAGCATGGGATGCCAGAGATAGAAAGCAAAGACACAAAACCAACATGGACACAAAATATAAACCAAGATGCCAATAGGCTGTGAAGAAAGACACAAAAACCCAAGAAATCCATAGTCTTTTGGGGTGACAGATACAACATTGCAAGAAACCAGGAGAAAATTGAAGCTCCCAACTATTTTGGCATTTCCATTCAGTCTCCAGCAACCCACATTACTCAACAACTGCAACCACACCTTCATATATATTGAATATCAAACAAAAGCCCTCAGATTTGTTTTAGTTTCAATTTCCCCATTAAGTTGCTTTGCTCTGGTTCCTTCATTTCCCCTTATCATACCGTTTACCTGCCAGCCAACCAACAAATTGGGGAATGAAGGAGCCAGAGAGCAAGCCATCCAGAATGAGGAAAATTCAATAAGCCACATTGTCTTCCTAGGACTATTTGATATAATTTCACAAGAACTTGTGATTTCCATCAATCATATATCATTAGGGGGTGCCAGATACATCATGCCAGTAACCAAAACATCCTGAGTTAAATTCACATAAAACCACATAAAACCACATCAATACATAATGGCAATACCCAACATGAATTTAAGTACCCTTCACAAAATGTAATGCCAATCAGTGTGCATTTGTCAAACTAAAACCAATATATCCAAGGAAAATCATCAGCATTTCAAAGAAAGGGCATGCCACATAAAACCACATAACAAATGCATATACAGTCATTGTGATTTTTGCAACATAACAACACAGAAAGTAAACACAACGCATACTTAAATTAAGATACAAACATATAGCCAATTAGACTTCTAAGTCATGGAGGAAGCCTATACATAAACATGCCTAAAACCATACATATAGTACGATACACAAATATACTGATATTACAAAATACGTTCCCACAACCCATACAACATCATTACCACAAATCACAGATACATCATTACCAACAACAAAAGCTAACCATTGTATGCAACAATCCATACACCATCATTACCATAAAACTTGCTATTATAATACCCATCCACTTACCCCATAGCCCAACCGTCGTCATTGCTCCCAAACTTCCTACATATTCCAATCTTCTTCTTCTTCATCCACCTCGCCTCCGGCCTCTTCAATAGCCCGCTGCATAGCTGCAACCTTCTTCGCGACGAAATCCCTCCTAGACTCCTCGGGCATATTCACGAATCTACGCACATTTTTCTCATTATCACTCAATTGCATATACAACTTATCCAACATACGTCTCGGATACTCGGTAAATGCATACAGATGCTGCGAAAGAAGGCTCAGTGTGTTGGGGTATGCTCTCTTTATTGCTAAGGCGACCTTATGGACATTGTCTACCATCTCCTTCATGAGGTCGGGATCATCCCTCAATGCACGTCGACAGATTTTCTTTTTACCCACGTGGGGTGGGTTGTAGAGGTGGTCCCGGCAAGAGAGGGAACCGTCGAGGATGGATTGGGGATGTCTGAATAAGCATCAAAATCGGTTGATGCTTGCGAGAAGGGTGGGGGACTAGAGTGATCGCCGTCACCATCATTATAAGAGCCCCCAAAATCATGATAAACACTCTTGCTATAATCCCCATTTGCTGCATCGTCACCAACAACAACCCGAAGATCTTCTAGCCACGGTAAGGGAGTGTTGACATAATCTTTCATTTTAGCGTTTGACTGCATTAACATTGAACAAACCATTATCGATTCATAAAATTACATACTCCTATTTATCATCGGCATTATGAACAAACCAGTATGTCTCATAAAAGCACAGAAAATAGCCCTTCAACTTTGTGTAGTTGAGAAGTCCATACCGCGGCCCATGTTGCATAGGTCTCATCATCGAGGACAATCATCTGCAGTTCATCTGACCACCCTGCCCCGCTAATTTCCCTGCACTTTTCAACATCCTTAAGCCGACGCTGAAGACCCTTCATATGGTTCTTGACATTCAACCAACTGTAATCCGTGCCAAACTTCCTGTTTATATGTATGGCAGCAGCGGTGAAGGCAGTATTCTTGAAGGTCTTGTCGGCTCTCAGGCCTTGTCTAGCTTGGGATGCCAGGAATGGGATTAAGGCAAGGTCATGCTCCAGCAGCCATATTTTATTCGTCATCCCCTTCTTGGTAGGGTTCTTACTCTTTTTCCGGGGACTCGACACGGATACATCAATGTCATCGTCCCTACGACCAGACTTCCTCGACCCGTCACTCCCACCTGTTGTGCCATGCCCACTTTGTGGTGAAGGCACGGCGTAAACACTTGGCGACGCTTGGCTTCCAAATGGTGGTATAGACCCACCCCCTTATAGCATGTGCATGAAGCCAGGTGGAGTCGGCATTTGCATGGGCAATGGCATGCTGTACGCAGAGTATGGTGGAAATGGCATGGGTGATCCACCTACTTGGAAGCTAGGCGGAGTAAATTGATAATCACTTGGCCTCCGCGGCATTTGCCTACCTAGCAATGGATCGGTCCGCCTAGCTTCCTCTGCCCACTGGGTACAATAGGCCGGGTCATAGAAGGGAGGCATAGGATCACTCCCTTGCCCTTGTTGACTTGACCCGTCCATGCCTACAAAAATATTATTGACATAACAACCCAATAAATTACACATCCACATGTAGCCACGAATAATAAATAAAATAAACTTCAATGTATGGAATATTGGCTACCACACATAAAATCGGAAAGCAATGTCAATATTCATAAAGTAAACAAATGAAGGCATTATAATGTCATCACATCTCAGGCATTACATAGCCTATCTTACATTCAGATCCCTTTATACCACAATTCATTCAACTAAACATCATATATTAAGATTTTTTTTTAAACTCCGCCCTCAAAGGCCATGTTCAGTGGTGTTCCCGTTGTTGTGGATGGTACAATAGTCCACCCACATATCCCACGCTAACTGGTCCCTACGACTTTTCCACTGATCCCGTTGTGAAGTCTGTTCACGAATGGGCACCTGTTGGGAAAGATCCATAATCGATTCATCCATCTCATCCATCTCATCCCCATCCTCATCAATCCTAGACCCATCCTCAAGTAACTCAGGATCATGCGGATCTGCTATCTGGATATAATTATGCAACACTGAGCAAGCAAGTACAGTTTCGACCTGAGATTTGAATGGATAGTGAGGCTTTGACGTCAAAATTTTGAACTTGTTCTTTAGAATGCCAAACGTCGACTCGATCTTTGTTCTTAATGAAGAATGTCTAAGGTTGAATAGCTCTCTGCGATTTCGAGGCACTCTATCGGTATGGTCCTTCAGATGGTATCTAACGCCCCGATATGGCGATATGAACCCAGGCATAGTTGTGTACCCAGCATCACATAGGTAATATTTCCCTACAACCGAAGAATGCAACCCGATTTATAATCAGAAGGTTTCATATAGACGCATACAATATATTTAAGCAGGATTTTGCATATTACCCTCATACACACGCAGCCCGTGGGGTGGGGGTAAAGACAAAGCATCTTTCAGGACCGTGAAATCATTCGCTGATCCTTCCCACCCTGCCATTACGTACGTGAATCTTTTGTTAGGTGTTACAGCGGCCAGCACATTTTGTGTTACCCCTTTACGGCCTCTAAATCTTGGTACGAGTTTGGCAGGTAGCATGGCATCGATGTGTGTCCCATCAATTAGACCAATGCAGTCCTACACCGTATTCAGTAAAGGTCACGTTGATTACAAAAAAATCATATAACGATACTGAATGAAAATCATTACTAATCTGACCTTGAAATATGGGAACCAATTAGGATTATTGATTATCTCTGGTGGTGTCTCATTTGGGGCTTGCTTCATGAACCTATCACGAAGAGAGCATACTGTAAACATGACTTTGTTAAAGTAATTGCTAACCGTAGACCCTGCTCTTATAAAATCAACTTGCATCACCCTGTTCTTTGACTTGTGCCCTATGATGTGCAGAAACATTGCCAACTGCTCCTCGATTGACACATGATTACTGTCTTGCAGTATCCCGCTTTCGCGCATTAGCGCAGAAAGATTCATGAAAGCATGTCTCCGCATTCTTAAGTAATGTAAACAACTACTATCGAAACCAAAAAGAATTCGTCGCATGTGTGATTTTCTATGAAGATCACGCATCGCTGACGGCTCCCTAGGTAGAGGGGGAGCACGAGCTTCATCGTATAACACCCTGAATATGACGGTAAAAATGATTGCTGCCGCGGCAGATGCACACAATGACAACCCCGAACTTCCTCCACCTTCATCCATCTAACCCTTATTTGCATCAAACATATATTCAATCATTCGATGTACAAGACATTTACTTTTATTATAAATTTGTGCAATTTACCTATAAACATAAAAACTTGCAAATTGACATGTCATCACGAAATTCAGAAACATCAACCAACAAGAATAATATACATGACAACCAAAATTCATAAACTTAAAATTAAAAATATTTCTTTAACTTCTCCAAATTTAAATTACATTTAAAGTGCATCCAAACATTTTTAAAAGTAGACCATAAAAATCCATTATTAAGGGGCTGTTCGTTTGTATTTAAAGCCTTGTGAAAGTGGGTGAAAAGCACTATTTACGGCACTGTTCACTCTTTTCACCACACACCTCATGAAACATCAACCCACCCATCATGTCCAAGCCTATCATGAATCCATATATACTTGCCCTCAGAATATTAATCATTTAATTAACATTGCTGGTTTATTGACATACTACCAGCATACCCTAGCAATTGACCAACGTTGCGTCATCATTCCAACTCCCACACACTGTATATTCAATTTACTTGGCTCATCATCGGGCTCTATTTTGTATGTGCCATAACGTTAGGGCCGTCGTAATACTTATGGAACTTCATGAAAATTCACCAAACATAAAGTCAATCAAATAATTTTTCCTCCTCATGCATCCAACTTTGTCAGCATAGCCAATTTTTTTTCCAACCAGCCCTCAGAATACCAAAATACAAATGCATTATATACAATCAAACATATCAGACACAAGTTTAATGTATCATCATTGGGCATTAATCGTAATGGAACCGAAATATTTATGGATTCATAGGGCTTGTACATGAGTGGTGAGCTGCGTTTCATTAGTGAAATTAAATTCATTTGCCGTACTCACCAGATACGGCACGTGGAATACTGATTGGAATGGGGCAATTTCAGATTCCGCTATTTTGCAAGGAATTAGAACAAAGGGATATTTTTTTGTTCTTGGTTTGCTGTATCTGTCGCCCCCAAGGCCTATGGATTTCTGGGTTTTTATGTGGGATACTGCAGACTGAATGGAAATGCAATATTTTTTTAGTTTCATTTTACGTTTGCTTCCATAATATTTATACTCTTGCCTTCCAGCATGGGATGGGGCCAAAAATTCATCCCACCCATAGGTTGCAAGAATCCTTACTCATTCAAAGCCATACCACAATAATATCGACCTCCTATCAAGACCACATGCTGAAATTATTCACAATGGATGAAGAACAGCAAATATCAAAGACATCAGCTTTGGATGTGAGATTATACCTCCGGTTGCAGACCCAAAAGCCCAGAGAACAGAATGAAAGACCCAACACCAACCTCCGTATTTCAGCAGAGAGGAGGCCGAGCTCAGATGGCCGTCTTCACCCCCAAATAAACCCAGATCCGCAACCCTAGATGAAGATCGAGCACTGGCGAGCACAAACACCAAACCCTAGTTGCAGATCTAGAGATCCACCTTCTAGGGCAGCAAGAACCCCAAAAAACCCAAGATTTCCGCCTTCTAGGGTTGAGAAATCTCAAAAAAGAGGACCGTTGAAGGAGCCGTTGGGGGAGAGGGTGATCGGAAGCAGGAGAGAGGTAAAAATGGAGCATGTGGGGCCCGCAAGCGACGAGAATCCACCGTAATCCCCGCAAAATCCGGCGACTACGAGGGTTTTTTTCTCGCTGCCATGGCGACGCGATCAACACGGAGAGAAAGCCAGCACAAACGAACGCGAGAAAAGAAAAGGGGCGTTGAAAAGAGTGAACAGTGCCGTAAATAGTGCTTTTCACCCACTTTCACAAGGCTTTAAACACAAACGAACAGCCCCTTACATGAGTTATAATGATAACTATTCTCAATCAGCATAACCTGTACTTCACTATTTTCCATCTACACTATTCTTCTGTCTTGAAGATTCACTTGCAGCCAAAAGAACACTTTCCTTAAGAACGTCTTCTAGGTCCATACCTTATTTACGTGCAAAGATCTTTTTCAGATCATATTAGCTATTTTTACAAAGTCCCTACTCCGAATGGCATCCTGGAAGTTGACAAGGCATCATCAAATAAGACGTTTTACTCGACTCCTTCGTCTCATGAGGCTCAAGTAATCATGTGACTTCCTAATGATTAATTTGAGGAATATCATATTGATAAGGTCCTCACAGAACCTTATCAAGAACCTAAGCATTATTTTCTAGGGCTTAACCCAGAAGGAGGATTGTAACTCAAAGTCACTTGCCATGTATCACACCATGTCTAACAGAGTGTGATTCATGCCTTCCAACACATCGATGTGTTAAGAGACTTGACTTGAGGAAAATATCATTTTTCTTTTAATTACGCAAAAAATACATAACTTAAGTATTATCCTCTTCGATCTGAGCAAAGTAGTTCCAATACTTCTGCCATTTATTTCTCTATTTTATCAGACCTATCTTTCATCAAGAACACGTATCGTAATAAAATAAGACTACCATATCCTGACTAATTTAGACTTAGGTCTGGATACGTCCATATGTACGCGACCACGAGTTCTACAACTCATTCTCCTATTGTCTTACAGAAGTAGGTTTGGTCATCATACCTTTGAGGCGAGACTCATAAGTGTCTTTCAACTCATAATCCGAGAAGTCAACAGACCCCTCTATATGTGACTTGTCAAGACAGTCTCTTTGGTACGGCCTAGTCTATTTTGCCATTGATAAGTTTTCTGTAACTTGCACATTTATGTATTAACACTTAATACAATATTGTTATACAAAATAATCATGTTAAAACATATCTACTAAAGCAATGTGACGACATTTGCCATTGTAATATACGTCACATATGGCCCAAAGACGACTCTTACACATTAGCCAATATATGAGACAATCTCTTTCTTTGTATAATAATTTTTCTGAAACTTTAGACATCAAGCATGTCCCATTTTCAGTTCCTCCTACTAAGCCTTTTTTTAATAATATACCAAACGTTCTTTCTCAATGAATTTTCCTTAGTGCCTTCTCTTTTCTAAATCACATTTAGACATTTCATGTCCTAACACAAAATTTTAGCTGTGCAAGCATCACATGCATCCAAACACGTGAGCTTTACAACCTTGAGGAGACTCAGCAAGTTGTTCATCTCAAGATCTAATTTGGATACATGGTCTTGCGCCGCTCTTATACTCATCTTCGAGTCAAACAGGTTGATCGAAGTTTCGAAACTTGAGGATTGAAACTATTTTCCATACAAACTTGATGAGACTCAACAAGTTGTACGGAGAAAATTTCTTTGAACATCAGTATGTTCAAGCTGCCCCTGCTCATAGAGGCTGGTGTCAAGTAGCGTGCTTTTATTGTGCTAGACTTTATAACTTAAGGAAATCATTGTCCTTAACTCAGTGCTATGAAGGACACTTTAATGTCACTGAGAACATAACTTGGTTTATCAAATATTCCTTAACCAATCATTTTGTCCAGTTGACTTATTCCTTTTTGGATTCCACCAGGTAAAACATAGAATTACCCTGGTTTAGCATATGTTCATGATTTTTAAATATAGCTAAAATGGTTTCTATCTAACTATATCCTCCCACTATTTTAGCGATCATCTTAAGCCATATAGATGAATGAATTAAGACATTTAATGGGAGAGGGACACAACCACCCTGAGCTTTACAACCTTGAGGAGACCCAACAAGCTGATCGACTTTGCAGCTGGTAGATAAATTATTCATCAATCACATCACATGTAATTCCATATTGGTTTTTACCCTAATCACTACTGATCTTGAGGAAACTCAACAAACCATAATGACTAGTCTATCGAACCCTTGTTTTCATTTCTAATATTAACTTACATCGATATTCGAGGAGACTCGACGGATCAGTTTAGGTTAATACCAGACTACATCATTTGTATAATGGAGTCGGTTCTAAAAGAGACCATGTCATAGCTTGAGGAGACTCAACAACCACGACATGCATCTTTTAGTCCCATAATCCAAAAATAAGGAGGGCTACGACAAATCGTGAAGAATATTTTAAATGTATTTGACTAGATGTAATCGATGTTTTCATATAATAATAATTCGCATCTTTGTGGTCCAGCAGAATACGGCCTGGGGAATTGGCTAGGCCAGGATCACTATCCCCAGTCGAGCTGGGGTGATCCACAACACTACTCAAAAAAATGCTAGACACATGTTCATGATCCTTTAAGGATACTAATTATTTGTATGTGTGGCATCGATTTGATATGGCTTCATTAAAACTAGTTAATCCTACCAACTAATTGAATCCTAATATTCAAAATTATTAGGATTGGTTAATAACTTTTATTAATGTCCTTATCAACTATAAGGAATTATAGGGTGATATCCTAATCACTTATTAGGGATTTAAAATAAAAGTTGCAACAATTTAAATCATAGCCTTTTTCAAAACTATTATTAGAACAATTAAAATTTTATGTGATAAATAAGATCTTAACAATTTTTAAATCAGAGCATTTCCATCAAAAATTATCTTAAAATTTTTTTGGAAAACTTTTAAATGCTAACCTAATAGGTTTTCTTGCGTTATCATATAATGAATAAGAAATATCACAACCATTAAAAATACTAAAAAAAATTATCACATAAAATTTTAGCACGAACACTTGCAACTTAAAATTATCACATAATTAAGTTACAACAATTAATAATCATCTCATAATTATTAAGATCTAATTTTAAAATTATCACATGATTTTAAAATAGATCTAATTTTCAAAAAAAACTACCTCAATATCATGGAGAAACATGCTGCACTATATGCTCTTTATAATTGCAAAATTATATATCAAGGTAGACCTTGCTATGATACCACTGAAGGTTTTCTGGGTCCTTAGGGGTATAAAATCGACGTCTGGCCTAAGTCGTATGGACGACGAAATTAAAGTAAGCAGCGGAAAGCATCTTAAAACTATTTTAAGAACAACCCTAAAGAATAAACCCTAGACAGAATCTTTACTATCCCGGGGTTGGTTCCGAACAACCCCTAAGGATATATCTATAAAACTATTGCAATTATAAATGCAAGAATATTAAACTACATACATGTCACTTCGCTTCCAGGCGAAGCGTCGTTTTCAGTAACTTTTCTTTATCTCCGAATCGATGCCCTGCATTGGGGCTGAGCCGCTTCTCCCGAGCCAAACCGTGTCCAGAGCCGAACCGCATCCCAATGCGAGCAACACCCTTGTCGCTGAGCCAACCATGCGCTCTAAAAAGTTTCACCGTGTGTGGATCCTCCGTCAAGACTTCGGATCCGATCCAAACTCCTTCGTAGCTTTGCTAGAGCCTGAGCAGGAGCAAGTAAGAATTAGGGAGAAAGAGGGACTATTAATTTAGCTTAGATCCGAGCTTTCTCACGTTTAATGGCGCTACTCAGATCTGGAGCTTTGTGCATGTTTCAAGGAGAGGGGTTGGCCTCTATTTATATAGGCCGCTAAACCCTCCCCTTTTCTCCATTTTTGATGCGGGACTAAACTATTTGGAGAGAAAATCTATTTCAAGTTTACCTTCCATGAAGGCTAAACTTTGTCGAATTTTCCCTTCCACACTGTTGAGCTTCGCAAGTGATATCATATATCAAATCAAAGAGCACTGAATGGTGATCGTATAGAAACAAACGGTGCTCCATTCCGACTTTGTTTGACCCCTCAAACGATGTCTCAAACATGACCCAAAAACACGTTTTTCGCAAACACGCACCCACCTACGCATAAGGCATGAAGCCCTAGCTGTGTAGGGCCCACCGTAGGCCCCACATGCCCAGCCACCGGCTAGGCATGTGTCTTGCACACGACTAACAGGCGCGTGCAAAGCACGTGCCCTTGGCGCTACATGCACCCGCAAGGGCTCTTCCTACAGGCGACCGCAAGGGCGCCTGTGTTAGAGTTGACCTGGCCCAATAAGCTGGTTCCAGGGGCTTGGTTCCTTTTATATAAAGGATTTGGGCCTGTAATTGATATATGGCTCATATTTGAGCCATATTGGCTCCTATTTGAGCCTTCTTGGAACCGTTTGAACACTGGTTTCGACCGGGACAATCCTGAAACCTTTCTATGCCTTTATTATTTAAAATACGCTTGCAAACAATTTGCGACATATTTAAATCCTTTACATCTCATGCAATAAATTCCACATCATTTAATATTCCAAAGCTTCTATCGCAAACTCTTTGTCACGCAATTAATTCACATAAATCCGATGTATTGTCTCCTTAATTTCTACCTACTACTTGACGAAGGTCTCACTTTGTGAGACCATACAACCTGGCTCGACTATAGGTGGGGCTCGAAAATCCAGACGGTATACACCACGAGTAGTAGGTGACGTCCCTGTTTTGGTATCTTAATTATGTGGTTAACTCATTCACATGAGTGTTGTCGGGACCACCCTGAATGTGTCCATGATGAATACCGCAATTTTAGTCCCTTCGTCAAAACTATGCCGCTTGGTCAAGCCTAGGGTATGGTCAACTATCAACCCAAATAGCTCGAAACCGGTTAGTCTCCATCGATTTTTAGTCAAATAATGTTGGACTTCTTCCAACATACTCTGGCCAGAGTTTTTACTAAAGACCGAACTAGCACGTGCGACACTAACTCCCCATAAATGGGAGAGACGAATCCTCTCTTGGTCATTACTCTCCTCGCATGCTTCAAGTGTCACCCAACCAAGGGCTTTTCAACGGGGCTTGTCCCGAGGGGCTAGATCGGTGCTCAAATTGAGACCATTCATGTACAGGTTCGTACAATAACCTCAAGTCAAATGACCAACTTGCCTATCATCACTAAGAATTATCATTGACAGATTAGTCAATGTTAACCATATGATAACTCTCATTCGGTCGTTTGGTGAACTCATTCTCTAATAAGCACATGTGTCTCGTCTTCGACTTCGCCAAGTCAAACGACCACGAGATCATCATCACCACTCTATGGTGAAGACAAAGACACAATTGTTTATCCGATGTATCTATCCTTTTCTCGAAACATATACGACCACGAACGATTTTAGACTTATGCTACAAATGGTCAAACACTTCTCCATGATCGAGATCTCCATCTTGATACATGTTTGACCTCGCATTAAGTCTCAGGATTTTACCGAAGTTCTAATGAAGAATACATTATTATTAATTTAGGTAAATTCTTACTAAACAGCTTACTGTTATTTTGAACAAGATATCTGTACACATATACATAGATAAATTGCCTCGAGGGCATACACATCTCCCAACAAAAGTAAGTGTTTTTCCTTCTCCTTCTTCTTCACTCTAGCAAAGTAAGGAGGGCGGTTTTAAGTTCTTAGGGGCTCATGAATTGTGGAGGTGTCTAGGCACTGGTTGGAGAAATGAGATCTAAGGTATTGCTAGGAGGAGATGAACACGTCACTTTTGGTCTTCAACAAAAGAGATTAAGGATCTGCAAGTATCACTTGAGTATACTTGCACAAAGGTACAACCTTTATGTTTTTTATTCATCGATAATTCGTAAATTAGCAGTAGATCTTTGGTTTGCTTACTAGTATATAAAAATTTTGAACTTTATGGCTTTTGCAGCATGATCTAAATAGTTTAGATTACTAGAATTTTAACCTTACATATCCTTCCTAGATATCTTGTTCATGTTTTTGATATTTACATGACCAAATATTTTATGTCATAGAAGAGGGTTATTGGATGAGGCTACCAAACATACTTTTGAGTTATTATCATGCAAGCTTTGCGTATAAATGTCTTCTCTACATCTACCTCTAATCAAAATATCTTGCATGGAACTATCATAGACTAAGCATTCATCACTAGTAAAGACAACAATATAGCCTTGATCACATAATTGACGAGACTAATAAGGTTATTCTTTAAACCATAAACCAAGATGACATTTTCAATTAGAAGTTTTGTTTTATCACCGATGTTGTCGAAGCCAACAATCTTACCCTTCTTGTCATCTTCAAAAGTTATTGTTCCTTTGTTCTTCCGTTGAAGCAAATTTATGAGTCTGGGGTTTCTATTCATATGTTGGGAGCACCCACTGTCCAATATCCAAGTTTCTTTCAAAGGAACCTGAAATAGAAAACCTTAAGACTTTGGTACCCACAAAAGTTAAGTCAATAAAGATTAGACCAACGAGTTCTTCACTGATGAAGAAACTCACTATAATAATATTATCATTATCTAAACACAACAGAGCATAAACTGAGTTAATGTTAGGAAAATATAGTGCTAGTTGTCTCCTACACATACCATAGTAAACTACCATGGCCGAATAAAATATATCAGTGACAACATCAGGAGGAAAGTTGACTTCGATATATGCATGAGTCAAATCCTATTAACAAAGTATAGAATATGATGTAAATATGATATCTACTATCATCCCGAATGCCCATAATATATATTAAGTTATATACTACTGTTCTACATGAGGGTATCAAGAATATAATCATGAAGGCATATAGATACCATATAAACATAGGGTCAATCAAATCTAATCATTAGGAACCCACTACCAATACAGATGTGATTTCCAAAGCATATATAGGTAATTATGAATATCATGCATGTTTTTAACAAGATTAAGAATATCAATACTTCTATCTTTTTTATTCAAGTGTTTAGGCACCCAAATCATGTCATCATGCAATCTAAGGTTGTTTCTAAGATTGTGCATAACATGAGGTTTATCAACGTGTTTATGTGGAGCATGGTGCATGTTGGATCTAACATACCTACCAACATAAATGCATGATTCTTTTTACCATAATTAGCATGCACAATATTATCATTTCTACAAATATTTCCATAAGCATGATTATGAGTGGGTTTAACAATGTGAACATTCTTAACAATGTTGCTAGAAATAGAATCATGTGCATGTGAAGGAGTGGCTTTTGCACTATGATGTTCTTAAACTTATTAAGCTTAAAAATTCATTCTTCATGCTTCAGTTTTCTTGTGGATAAATCAATACTAAGTGTGTCAAGTCTATCATTTAAGCTAGATATAGTTATGATATGTTCATTTTCAAACATTCATATTCATGTGATAAGGTATCATATTTAGTTTCAATCTTATCATAATCGGCAATTAGATCATTATGGAAACCATCCAACTTCTTATATTTCCTTTTTAATTTCACGTGCTCCTTATATAACAGTTCAAAGGCTCTTACTAATTCTCATCTCAATTTTTGATGCCATCTCAGGTACCTCGATCTGATACCATGTGTTAGGATCATGTAGATGGTAATTAATACAAGAAGGGGGTTGAACAGTATTATCCAACATAAGATCTAATTAAAATTATCAATCCCTTCTAGAGATTGTTTAAGTCTCCTCTTAGCGTAACATTGATGGGTACATAGTCAACTACTCAATTACCTGCAATAAGTGATTAATAAACAGCAGAAATAAATGATAATATTGCAAGTAATGAAAATAATAAAGGCAAGAGACAAGAGACAATTGCAAAGACACACGAAGTACACTGGTTCACCCAATCATGGGCTAGTCTGGTTAAATTTCAGTACCTTGCCTCAAAATAGAGGGCTTCCAAATCGCCTATCATACTAAAAGGATTTTTACACATGTGAATCTTCTCCAATAAAAGGGCTTATACAACAACCAAAATAACCTCACCAAGTGAGGACCTCATGCAAGAGGGTTTTCACAAAGAACAATATCCAAGTACAATGACTTACCACCACACATTTGTGTGGATTTAACTTACGCTTTCACTTTTGAAGATGATGTGGTACAACCTTCCTATAGCAAAAAAGTTGAAGCTTTTTGTGTATAAGTGGCCATGGAAAATCCTTTTGATCTCAAGAAAAAATAGAGGAGTGAAATCCCTTGAGAACTAAAGAAAAACTTGATCCAATCTTAAAATGATAGAGATTATGCTCCAGATATTGAAATCAAAGTAGGCCAAAAATTGCTTTAAAGCTCTTATAAGAAAATCAAAACAAATAGCCTATAAAATAATAGATCAGAGCAATAGAAATTGGAAAAGCTTTGTATACCCTTGAAAATTTCTTTTCAAATGATCAATATATCTTATAAAATTTTTATGTAAAACCTTGCAAAAGCTGTCTATTTATAGAGAGGAATTCTGCATAATGCAGCACCTCTAAATCGTCTTCCACCAGATCTATTTGGCACAATCGCGTCAATCAAGAAAATAGTCAAAGTATGACCATTGGGGCCTGAGAGTTGACTCTTATTCTCCATGGAGTCGACTACTACCTAAGGAGTTGACTACCCATGCAACAGGAGTTGATTACCTGGGCAACAGGAGTCGATTATCCTGGTATTGACCGAAACTACTCTAAATGAACTAAGCTCCAGTTGTCAACTCCTATAGTATGGAGAGTCGACTACTTTTCTGATACATGAATTTGTATCACAAGAGAGTATGATACTATATCTAAATGCTTTCAAAATATTTTAAAAATATATTTATGAGTTCAAAATATTTTTTAATTGATAAAAATATTTTTCTATATGTGTGCAAGCTTCAACCTATTGGCTTTACAATTCTAAAACAAGTTTACACAATTAAGACACCACTCACACAAATCTTGGAGTCTTGGAATCTTTATTGGGTCTTGACTTGTCTTGAGATGCTTGTGCACATCTATGAGTCCTTGGGTGTGTTACTGACTTCATGTTGAGCTCTATATCTGTTGACTTTTAACCTTCAATTTCTTTGACCCCATGTCATCATTCTTTGCAAGCTTGAGTGAGTTCGTTGACTATGTTGACTATGTTTCCTACACTCACAAATCTTCATGAAACTTATTGGTAACGTAAATTGTGTGCATATCATCAATACTAACCTAGGGATGATGCAATAACCAACATAATCCAGTAACGCTAGTCGACTAGAAATGATAGGGCATAAATAGCTTCTGATCCTGACTGGCATAGTCAGCTAGAGTGTATGGACTTGTCGACTAGCTCATGTATAGTCGACTAGAACATGACCTCTAATCGACTTGTACTATTCGTTGGGCTCTAACGGGAAGAATTTTAACTAGCCATTTTTATTGTTAAGTGTCTTTTAGTAATCTGTTTTGACTTGATTTGAGCCATATGTATAAAGGGTTGTTCAACATTTATCTTATGAATTTATGATCATTTAAGAAAAATAATTTCAAAAGAAAATTGGTTTTTGAGTTTAAATCATTTCAAAAGAAAACACTCTCTTTGGCCTTGTTTCTAAGAGTTCTCAAAATCTTTCTTGGCCAGATTTTGATCTCAAAGAGCTCTAGTTTTCTTATCATTTGGAGATCAACCACTATAGCCATACTTCATCAACACAAGAACTTCAACATTTTTTTTGGATATATGTAACATTGTATTGTAAGGCTATATAGGTAACATTGTATTGTAAGTATCTCTCACTTGTGTGAGGTGTTCTGTCTTACGGAGAGGTGTTTGTACTCAAGCTTATTCAAGGAATTGTCTCCTTCACCGATGTGTGGTATTAAAGAGATGTTGTAATTTTGGTTCCATGTGAAATATGAGTGGATTTGTCCTTGTGAGGATGTATGGACAGATGTAGGGCAAGTGTGCCTAAACCAGTGTAAATTGATTGTCTCTGCAATTGTCTCTCTGTATGATTGTTTATATTTAGAAATAATGTAGCTTTTGCAATTCATATTATATTTATTACTTGCAAGTTATATTTTGTTGATTTGGGATTAAATTGGTAACTCAAGTTGAATCCTTAGGTAGAAACTTGTTAATTGATTTTAAATTTTTTAAATAGAATTCACCTCCTTCTAGTGTTCTATTTGCCATCTCCAAGGATCTAACACATCCTCCCCTTAAGTAAATTTAAGTCCCTGGTTTTTTTAACCCGTGTCACCACCATTGATCTCTTTGATTTTTACATGGCTTCCTTCTTTATCGTAACCTTGCAACCCATGGAATCCAATGCCCCCAAAGAAACCAGTGACTTACTTAGCTTTGGAACCTGCCACATGTTAGTGAGTGTGCACACTATGCCATCATACATCCTGATTCTCACCAAACCAACTCTAACAGCTTTGCACGTTTCATTGTTGCCCATAAGAACTGATCCATCATACTTCCTCTAGTAGGTATGAAAACACTTCCTATTTGGCGTCATATGAAACGATGCCACTGAGTTCATGACCTATGCGTGATTCTCAACATCTAAAGAGTACGCTGCAAGCACAACATGGACCTCCTAACTCCTAACCTCCTCTGTATGTACAACTGCAATTAACGAAGATCAGGGTGTATCGTCCTTGTCTATGTTCCTTATTATCTCTATGTAGTCTCTTTTCTAATGCCTGGGTTTCTTACAAATATAGCACATTGTTCATTTAGTCCTCGATCTCGATCTCCTCCTATTGTTGCCTCTCTCACTACTTCGTCCTGAAGCAAATATGCTCTGGTTTTTGAATCTACTCCACTCTAACCAATTCCTACCATCCAATCTCTCAATTCCTTATTGTAGAACACCGCCTTCACATCCTTAAGACTGAGAGTATCTTGACTGGAGACCATGGTGTTGACAAAAATCATGTACCACTCTAGCAACGACATGAGCTGAATCATCACCTCTTGCTCCGCCTCTACGTCAATTCATTAGCCATCATTTTCATTACTAATCCATTGAAGATATTCCAGTGATTCTTCAATGAGGTCCCATCTTACATCTTGAAAGAAAAGAATGTCTTTAGCAAGATTAGACTATTGGTGAGTGACTTTTTTCAATTGCAACTTCTCGAGGTTTTCCTTAATCTCTTGGGCATAGTCTCCTCGGATACCTGATAAAGCATATCATCCAATAAATTAAGCTGGATAGTTGTCATAGCCGAGTCCCCCATCTCCATCTTCTCCCTTTCTGAGATATCTGTCGATAAGTCTTTGTGTCGTACACCACCATGTGGACACGATCCTTCTTCAATTACCTTCATCTTGTATTTGTGGGATCATGTAGATGACAGACAATACTAGAAGGGGAGGGGTTGAATAGTGTTGCATATAAAGTAATGAAATTTTTTCGTAAAGTAAACCCTTCTAAAAGTTGCCTAAGTCTCCAACGAGAGTTATCTCATTGGTACTTAATCAACACAAATAATGAGCTTGTAAAAAATGACGAGCACAGCAGAAAAAAAGATTATAAGCAATATGAATTAAGAGTATAGAGACAGAAAGAGTCACAACACAAACACCAAGATTTTACCCTAGTTCAGCCAACCTTGGCCTATGTCTAGCAACCGATCTACTAGATCTCAATCCTAAGAGCAACCTTACCTCAACTCAACGAAGTGCACTTGTACTAGCACATAGCTTCCCTTGCTTGGAATTTCCAAACATCTTGTAACAACCCAACTAGGAAATTCTACAAAATACAACACAACATTCCATTACACAAGGGAGTACAACTTACCAAGCCTTCTTCCAAGGCTTTACTAACCATTCGACGATAAATTTGATACACCCTTTGATACCTATAGCCAATCTTGTAGAGCTTGTGATTTTAATGTGGATATATAAAAATCAAATAATTTGATCAAGAAAAATAATAAAAGTCATCACAAGTAGATCAAAAGCCACTTGAAAATGAATCTCCTAAAATTAAAATCTTTGAGCTTTTTAGAGATCAAAATCAAGTTTTAATAGGGCCAAAAGAGTATAAGAATATCAGAAAATTAGCATAAGAATTTAAGAACAAATGGCCAAAAAGAGAGCTCTTGAAAATGAGAGAGCCTTTAAGAATTTAGCTTGAACATTATGAGAAAATGATTAGAAATCGATAACTAAAAATTATGAGGTTTTCAGTTTTTATATAGTAGTAAACCAATTCAAAATGAGCTAAAAAAGTCATCTCCAACGGCTAGTAACGAATAGAAAACGAAAATCATGCTTTCCTTAAAAACTGGAAATTGACCGACATAGTCGGCTATCTCAAGGAGAAAGTCGGCTATATTTTTTCATATAGTTGGCTATAAAGTGTGATAGTCGACTATTATAGTAGGCTGAAAGTTCTGAGTTCAAAATAGAGAGCCAATAGTGGGTTATATGAATTGGATAGTCGGCTATTTTCACATACATGAGTTTTTCCTCATCAAAATACTTTGAAAATATTATAATTAATTATATACTAATTTAAAACATTTTAATACATTTTAAAAACATTTTTCAAAGATTTTTGTGAGTGTGTAGCTCCATGATATTGGCTTTAACAAAATTATACTACTAACTTACTAAAAACACCCCTAGGGGGGTGAATAAGGTGTATGGCATAAATTTAAAAATAAAGCACAAGATCAGAGATAATCTGACACAAATATGTTTAACAGAGTGGCTACTTGCCTAGGCTCCCCACTTCTGCTCTGACCCCAAAACCTTTAAGGCTTTGACCCGCTTCTATAACCAAAAGAGAAAACAAATCCGATCACACTTCATAGAAGATATAGTTCAAAAGTTGAAGCACACATATAGCTTTTAAGTAAAGCTATTCACAATATGATCTCACAAAAATAAAATCAAACTGATTTAATATTGTAGTAAAAATTCAGAAAAAATCTCTATGATGAAGTCTGTGAGATCGTGGTCACGTAGGCACATATGATTCGCAATTCCGATGTCTGGATCAAAAGATATGTGCTTTTTAAGTTGACTGCACAAATCTGTCTCAACTACGTCTATATGCAAAGTAGGGTGTGATGGCTTTTTGGAATCAACGGTCAGACTCAATGATGGGCCATGCTCCGCTTAGTCGAAATTTCTCTGTGGTACGGTGCATGAGTTGTGGGATGTGCACTAAGAAAGCGCATGTGAAGAGCACCAACAAAGGCCATGGTGCAGTCTCCTAGCGAGCATGGCTCGTCATTTCTTGCTTGTCAATGGGTTGTGTGACTTGGGACTCTGCAGCATGAGCCAACAATGGCTGTGGTGTTGTTCTACCAGCGAGCATGGCTAGGAAATTTGGCCTTGTCGACCGAGTACGTGAGTTGGGAACTGAGATAGACTGCTTCACCGAGTCAGCAACCATGTTGGCACATGGTTCTCATGGGTCTAGCTCTAGAAATCAAGGATGTCGACCGTGCCAACAGTGGGGACTTCAGCAGCATAACCAGAAAGCAATATGGCTTGTGGAATCAATGCACCAAGCTCATGGAATCACCTCTGCAGAGCTTGGCTATGACTTGTAGATGCTCGGGGATGTGACTTGTGGCAAGGGCATGTTGATGGAGCTTGTGGAAAGGACTTGATGGTTGATGAGGCATTGTAGATTGCCACAACAAGATGTTGTTAAGGGCTTGATGGCTTGCGGCAATTAGATATTGAGGGATTGATGAAGATGGCCGACTACAACTAGGTTTTGTGAAGCTTTCTCCTTTTTGAGTGAGGCCTTGACGTGTGCATGGAGAGGGGTTTAAATAGAAGAGCAACCCATCCTATTGAAGAGAGGATTCCATTTTAGATAAGATTAATATTTAGATAAGGCCCCCTTTTGAATCAATCAAAACTTCAATCTTTGATCAATCAAATCTTCATTTTCATGGTGCATGCATAATAGTTGATGAAGTAGGACTCTCTTTGAATTTTTTTGCACAATTGTTCACACTTTATTTTTCTTTTGCACAAACAATTTATTTTGCACATTTACCCCTAAAATCACTTAATGAAAATATTAGTGCTACATGACTTGTTTGTCATCATCAAAATTAAAAGAGTGATCTAGTTAGTGAGCTAACTAGGCCAACGATATCTCTTTTTTGATGATGGCAAACAAGGCTAGAAAAATTGAGATATAATATTAAAGAGCAAGTCATATAATGCACATGATCATGAACATCATTTAAAGCTCACCCTATCGATGTGCTCTCATGAATTATTGTGACAAGCTCCCCCCTCAAAATGTGCATCTCAAGCTCCCTCGCAAAATGTGCATCTCTCCCCCTTGATCAATGCATTATGCTCTCCCCTTGATCAATGCAATATGTCTTAATTTTTCTACTCTCCTTCTTTTACCATTAACCGAAAAGGCCATAAATACTAATGAAACAGGTAAGAATAAAACATGAAACAACGTTAGCGTATCAGAGAAACACGAAATTGATGAATATGTGCACATTAATGCTTTCTCCCTACGATCTCAAATTATAACTAAGTTATGAGCATTGAAAGCATGCGTTCATTATGAGAAACTAACAAGAAGTTATCACATTATAAAATACTTTGACAATTGAAGGATGCTTAGAAGCTAAGAAGCCAAAATATAAAATTGTCTAAGACAATTTGTGAGCTTTCATATCTATGGAATAATCAATAAACAAGGTGTAAGGAGACACCTAATAAAGGATACCATGGTAATAAATTTCGAGTCCTTTGGAGTTGAGGTGCACTAAATGGCTACTTCATTTACCATATTTCATACGCATTGCACAACAAATTCCTGAAATCCGGTTATTAGTCGTCGGTTTCAAAAATATATAGCATATATGGAATGTTTTTGCTAAGAATATTTATTTATTTTCATGTTCAATGTATTCTTTATTTTGTCCCCCCCCCCCCCCCCGTTTTATACGATATTAGTGTATCAGAATAGTTACGCATTAAGGCATCGACATATTTGACTCCTACTAGGTAAATACAATTTAAAGTTTCGTGTTCATTAGAGTCTAAGCACTTCCAATTTTCTAAATATTTTATAAAATTCAATCAACATGTTTGATTCAAATAATTTGGCATGCTAATAACTTTCACTCTTTCATTCATAATTCAAGCATGTGGATTTTACAAAAATACGATTCAACATCACCAAAAACATTTTTACTGTTTCTAGGATGTCTAACATGGTTCATATCAAATACTCAACAAAAATCAATAATATGCACAATGGACATGCATGCACATACACTGGATGAACTAGCCTATATTGACATGAGATGGTGTGTAATATGTATATGTTAGATACAATGTTTAAGCATGTGTATATGCATGGATAAGCATGCTAATACTCAATTAGTGACATAATACCCAACTCCCTTCGAATAAAGAAAAATAATTTTTGGTCTAAGGGTTTGGTAAATGTCTGTTAATTGTTTTTTTGGTATCAAATAGTCTAAAGAGATATCTTTCTTATCAACATGATCTCTAAGAAAGTGGTGACGAATATTGTAACGACCGTGTTTTCGGATACGATTGAGTGAAATTCTACTTATCTATCTCTTCCATTAATAACCCTTGATGTCTAGCTTTCATTATTATACTTAGAGTTACTTTATTAATATTGTAATATTGATGTTTTAAGAATTTCAAGTATTTTCAAAATTCGAATTCAAATGGTTTCTCTTTTTATACCATAATTAAATCATAGCTAATTTAGGAGTATTCTCCCATTAAACCCTCTCTTTTAATTCTAATTTTCAAACCTTCCTTTTCCTCTTACTCATTATTTCCCCTATTAATGATGTTATTCAAATACTTTCCAAAATCCAATTTCAAATTTATTTTAGAAACATTCCTTTGTAAAAACTTCCTAAATTATCTAGCTTTATTTTCCTAATATCTATTTTTAAAAGCAAATCTATTAATTCCAGAAACCTTCCCTATTAGTTTTACTATTAACTTCCCTAATCAATTCTTATTAAAACAAAATGATTCTTATTTTGAAACACTTTCTTTTTTTACTTTCCCTAATAATTATAAGTAAAGCATATTATTTTTATTTTTCCCCAACTCACCCTAGGCTACCCACGCAGTACCTGAAGCACAACCACAACTTTTTCTCTCCCTCTCTATTAAATAAAACATATAATAGAAATCTTCTAAACCCTAAGAATAAACCCATGCCCTTATCTTTTACACCTGTACTAGCCCTAGGTCTTCCCCTAAAACCTAGCTTTATAAGCACCTAGAGCTCTACCCTCCCTCTAAAACACAAGCACAGGCTACAACCCTAACTCCCTTCGTACAAATAACCCAAATGCTATTAAACACAACCCATCCTCTAGTACAACCCTAGTACCCTCTCCCTAAACCTTAGCACGGCCTTTATAAATATTTTTGAAACCCTAGCCCACATTTACAAACGCAGGCAGCAAACCCTAAGGCTACTAACCCTACTCTCTCTCTCTCTCTCTCTCTCTCTCCATCTCTCCCATCCTCTAAACCCAAGGTCGACCCGAAACCCTAGCTCTTCACGACGGCGTCCTCTCTATCTCTGTCGTCTGCATCTCCCCACAGCAGCGTGCCTCTTCCCGCCGCTGCAAGCCCGAGCACGCGTCTCCCCCGTGTTGCTCCGCCCGCACCCCACTCCTGACCGCCGCCTCAGCCTGCAGAGCAACCGCCGGCCTCCTCCCTCGTCAGCAGTCCGCGCCTTCCGCCTCCCTCACCTGCAGAAGCACACCAGCACTTCAACCACGCCTCCAAGCTTCCCCCAGCGGATTCCTCTGACGTGCCACCTCTCCCCTCCGAGGTCGAACGTCGGTGCTAATTCGCACCTCGTTGCACTCTTCCTTTCCCCCGACTTCACCGCCCACACGCCCGCTGACCCGACCAGCATCCGCTCTCCCTCCGATCAGGTCCGCCACCCGCCGCCCGGAAGTCACCGACACCACTGACCTCGTCGCAGCAATCATCGCACCGTCGTCGTCCAAGACCTCCGCGTCGAACTCCCCACGCAAGCACGCGAGCGGGAACGTTAACATCACTGGTAAGTTGTCCATGAACTTTGTATTAAAAATATTTGTGAATGTTAAAACTATTTGTATTAGTGTATTAAAAACATCATTGTGTATTAAGAACTGAGAGTGTGTGCTTGGCTGAACTGTGAAAATATTAAATAACATATAATCTGTTTATGTATTGTGTACCTTGTTACTAGCATCAGACAGTATGATACATGTAGCATACCTTATATATATTACTGTTGTAACTTTTGTGTTATAAACTTAGTTAAGAGGTGTACTACAAGTTAGAATTAATATTATGTAATTGGCTAACCCATATATTAACAAACAGTAAAATTTTTATAAGATCAGTAGGTTAGCCAACAGTGTAACTTGCGAAGTTAAAATGTGCTTACAAAGTGGGTTTAGTATTATTTTCGAAATTGACGTTAACCTAATGCCGCAGATAACCACGACTCTCATCCGGACACCAAAGTCGTACAAAACAGGCCTCGAGTAAAGGCTTATACATCGGGTTGACCAAAATGAGGATCCCAAATTGCTGTCCCGCCTCTTCCAGGCCCATCACAAGGAAAACGAAAACCGAGATTTGCTTTATCGGGTATCAAACAGGAACTACGAGCGCTAACACATCATTCAGAAGGCTAGTTCGGGAATCCTTCGAGGCCCGTCGGTTAGTCAGTTTTTCGGTTGATGTCTAACTTAAAATAAAGATAAAGATACTAAGGCCTCAATAAAACAAATATTTAATGCCGAAGGTGTTCCATCTTGCAAGTAGGGCATGTCTTGTCTAGACAAAATTTTAGAAACGATGCCAGTGAGTCAAGTCACGGCCATTGGAAAGGTCAGGTCGTGTTCACAATATGAGTTTTTTTTATCTTTAAGAGCCTTTATTTATAGCGAGTGAGTTGTAGAACTCTCTTTCCGAACCTGTTTCGCGAGCGAGTTGACAAGCTAGTATCATCATTATTGCGAGTTTACAAGCAAGCATTCATCCTTATATTTATGAGCGAGTCGCAAAGTAAGCATTGAAGGGGGGATGGTAAGACCTTACCAAGTGTGCATCATATCAAGGCTATGGGCCAGGCAGCAATGATAGGTCCAAGGAAGAGACCGGTAGGTTTGGAAAGCCTGTCGATCCATCCTGATTAACTTACGTAATTTCTGACCAGAGAGAGGACTTAGATCGGAGAGGGCCAGCCACTCGAAATTCACGATTGTTCTATATCTTGATGTTAGCAATGTAC
Source organism: Scilla litardierei (assembly GCA_030789695.1). NCBI lineage: Eukaryota > Viridiplantae > Streptophyta > Magnoliopsida > Asparagales > Asparagaceae > Scilla > Scilla litardierei. The sequence goes on along the minus strand of CM061135.1, from coordinate 81,677,726 downwards.
ATCGGTCAAATAAGTTTTAGTTACATTACGTAGAATTGTATCTTAAATTTTCTTCATTTTTTGCATATCAATAACTAGAATGAAAAAAGGGAATGACAAGGCACGCCCAACGAGATGCACCAACCTCGGGATGCTTTACTCCTAACCCCACGACGGTTCCGAGACGGAGCTTAACCTGAGTCTCGGTTAAGAACGGCGATGATCTATGTTTCACACGGCGGCTCTGCCCTAAGCCTCTCTATGGCCTAAGTACCATCTGCCCATCTCCTCTCCCGGTGGTCGAGCCTCCCTTGCGGGCCTTGGTGTTCTCCTCTCCCGGTCTTCCGCTAACGTGCCTTTCGCTTCCATTCCTTCTCGATCCATGTGACCCAGTTTTAGGCATAACATCGATAGTGCATGCCCCATCAGAAAGAACGTAATTCTATTAAGCAGTAGCATTCTTTTTTCTAAAAAGGTTTTGACTTTCGAAGTTTCAAGAACTTTGCCTGATTGGATTGATGATAAAATCGAATCCTGGGTCGCGAACAGGATCAAGAAGACGCATTCAAGTTCCATTTCAGGGAAGGACGACGTACCATGATACTTTCTGTTTCATCGAGCCCAGCTTTGGTCTCTGGTTTGATGGTTGTACGTGCTAAAAATCCAGTACATTCCGTTTCGTTTCCCATCCCAGTCTTTTGCGACACTTCAGGTTTACTTCTTTTGGGGCACGTCACGTTGGCGAGACGGCGACGGAACACACAGTCCCAACAACAGGGAGAAGTATCGATGACGAAACCGAGCTGGGTGGGAAGGCACGAGACCACTGAGACTTTAGCACATATACGACAGATCCTGAAGCTGAATGCATGTGGACTAAAGAAAGAGTTAATCGGAGAATTCGGCTGTGAAGTGAGACCAAAGAGCAAAGCAGAAAGGTCAGGTCCGGAAAGGGTAATTCGAGCATTTCATGCGATAAGAAGGGCTATAGTATTACCAAGAGCTATAGTCATAGTGATCCTCCTATTTAACTACTTCAACCATTTCCGAGCACTTCTGTAATGACCCCAATTTTAATGTATGCGTATTTATACGTATTTTGGCGTAAATGCGTACGTATAATTTTTGGAAGTATGCTAGTATTTTTCTTTTAATTATTTGGTGTAGGAATTATTTTTAAAAGATTTTTAACTCATCATTTGTTATTAGTGAATAGAAGTATTTAAGGAAATACCATGTATTTGACATGTATGGTGCATTTCCTTATGTATTTTTATTTTTCAAAAATACAAATTCCTAAAATCTATAACCATGACACCACATTAGCATGGTGTCATCATGCATGCATACTTAGCTAACAAGTGTATTAAGCTTTGAACAAGTGTGTGGATGAGAGGTTTTTGGGGGGAAAACAAAAATAAAAAAGGAAAACCAAAAAATCAAAGAAAATCTCTCATTCTCTCTCACCCTCTTCCCCACACAATCAGGCCAAAATTCTACCCTCTCCCTTTTCCTCAATTTGCACCACCTCTTGCACCACCATCACCACCCCAAGCTCCTCCCACTTCACCACCAAGAATCCCCACTTTTCCCCATCATTTTAACACCAAAAATTCTCCCCAAATTACTCCACAAATCCAACTTTTGAAGGCTAGTAGGAGATTGAAGGAAGGTGACTAGGAGCTCAAATTCATCAAGGAAATAAGAAGGGCCAAAGAAAATTTTGAAGGACTTTTGGAGGTAGAAATTCTTATCACCTTAGTAGGGTTTAGTTTTAGAACTAAGGGTTTAATTAATTAGCACGTTCTTTAGATTTTGAGTAGAAATTAAGTTTTGAACTTCATGCTGAAATTTACACAGAATTGGCTGATATTTTGGTAGATTGCTGCACTTAATTGGCTACGTAGAAATTCATGAAAAAATATATATGTTGTTCATATTGAATTCCTTAACAACTTTCATTTTTACAAGTTTTGCAAATTCGAACTGAAAAATAGAGTAAAAATTCAGTTTCTAAAACTGGTCTGTTTTTAGACAGTTTTGACACCTTTCAGTAAAACGAGTAGAACTCCATGCATACTTTATAAAATATTATGATCTTGATGCCGTTGGAAAGATGACTTCAAGATCTTTAACCCATAATTTTCTTAGATTTCAATTCTGTCTGTAACTTGTAGCAAAATGGACTTGAACTGAACTCAGTTTCTGGTTCAGAATTCTGAAATTATACCTGTCAGGAGAAAATCCACCATAAATCACATATGTCAACTGAGTTTTTGAAAATTGGTCAGTGAAAGGAAAACACCCATATATACAACTTTCGTGAAGGGACTAGACACCAATTCTGACTGTAGATAGGCTAAAAGTGATATTCTTTATGCTGTAACAGTTTTGATAGATTCATATGCTAATTTTGCTTAGTACTTATCATGGTGTAGTTTTGTTTGAAGTTAAGTTTGTTTATGCTAATCATGTTCTCAATGACATGCTCTTGATACATGTAATTATGCAGATGGTTCATGAAATATTCGTTATGTCAATAATGTTTAAGTTCAATTTGTTTATGCTTTTGTGCTCACATTAGTATGTTCATAACGATGAGTTTGTGATGATATTCCATGCAATTCTTTAATTGAGATGATGATGATGATGATGATGATGATGATGATGATATTTGTTAAAAGTTGGTTAAAAGCGGTATTCAAGAACGCTAGATGATTCATTGACAAACGAAGTAACATCTTAAAAACTGAGAGTGAGAATGAGGAATGTATCAGTCCTCCTAAAGGAGGGTGACACAGGTTTGGGGGAAAACAGGTAAACTTTAGGAGTTAAGGAGCGGACGTATGAATTATGATTTCTCGTCCGATGTGTTTCCCCCAGAAGGGGAGTTGGAGAGGGCTAGAGAGGCCGGTGGTGTGCCCGTGTCGCACCGTGACGGTAATTGATGGTTTTCTCCGTTTGTCCGACAGAAAAACCGAGCTGGTCTCGCTCCAGTACCTTGCCCCGTTTGGGTACGGAGTTGCGAGAGGCCCCCTCCGGTGCTCGTGTTGCTGGTTGGGGTACCACTTTTTCACCCACCCTGGGTGAAGTCCGCCTCCTTAGCGTCCTACGGTTTACACGGGTTCCAAATATGTGAATCAACAACGTATAGTAATTGTCTTTAATTTATAAATGTTGTTATCTCATGTCTCCTTATTTTTGTTTACTTTAATGCTATTGTCCCATGGTAACATGTTCTTACACTTCCTTTCAATATCTGCATTTCATAATATGGTTTCATATGCATGTTTTGCACGTTCTCATAACTAGGTTCGCATGTTGGAATGTGATTACTTTTATGCAACATGAACCTTACTTGTTAGAGTACCCTCCCTAGATAGACAGACCAGTTTTAAAACTGGGTCCTACTAGAGTGTTAGGAGTTTCTACTGGGTCACGCGTTGGCGTGTTCCCGTTGACTTTCAGGTCATGTGAGTTGGAGGTTGGAGATAGCGGCTGGAGCTTCGGAATTGGTGATCAGTTGTAGTATTGGGTGGTGAGGGGTATGATGAGAGACTTGTACTTTTAGTGTTTCTTTTCGGGTGGACCTTTGTACTTAGAATCGTGAAAATGAAGATGTTGGTGTATGTATAAGATGGTTCAATGTATCAATAAAATGGAATATTGTACTTTTGTTATTTTCTCAGTATTTTTATCTGTGATGGAGTTTTACTTGTACTTCCCAGCACGTGCGTAGTACCTGCAGCATTCTTTTGTTCTCTTCCGTTCTCTCTTTCTACGTAACACTCGTTGATCTAGGAATACTTGGGACGGATTCGTACTTTCCGGGTATCCTGGAGAGTGGGTCATTACAACTTCATCTCATTTCCAGGGCCTGCGAGTGATATTTGCGTTGAAGATCTGGAGACACTTCCTGCTGAGTGAGAGCATGAAAATTTTCATCGGTCATAAAAGATTGAAGTATATTTTTACTCAGAAGGAACTCAACATGCGTCAGAGACGATGATTGGAGCTGATGGCAGATGGTCGGCCCCGAATGTACACCCGGAGAACGATTGTAGTTTAACGGTCAAGTGGCGAGCGGGTATCGAACACGAGGAGGTGGTGTTGGTTCCAATCTATCCTAGGTTGGTTTGAATACGAATGTATTATTGGTGGAGATGGTTATGGTATGATATAATGACAATGGTGGTGGATGTCGGTGCCGGTGATAAAGAAGTCGGTCAAATATCGATTCAGATACAATATAATAAAAGTGTCTAGGGCTAGGGAATCCCCACTATGGATCGGCATACATCTCTGTGAATCGTGAATCTCAATATTACTAGACTTGTGTTGAGGTGAACTAGTCGCAACTGAATAGAGAACCAAGCTCACGCTCTCGCGCTATTGCCGGTCTATAGCTAGCCTAGGTTAGGGCCCAATCTCTTGCAAACCCTAACCTAAGCCATTAGCATTAGGATCGACATCATCGTTCAATCGCTCTTCGAGCCCACTCTCGTGCAAACTCGAGTCACGATCTAGGTTGTGATAGTTCGTATTCGTCCAATCTCTTGCAAACGAATATTAGTATAGATTTATAATAAAAATCCTATCTTTGGTCTAATCTCTTGCAAACCAAGTCTAGAGAATCTCAATTATAAACCTAAATCGAATATCTAGGCCTTCCCATCGATTAGAATCCAATCTCTTGCAAACCCCAAATCGATGGAAATTCCTAGCTATCCGTAATAAATCAATCACAACCTAACCTCCTAGCAATTCTAGCAATTTAGAAATTCATTCATCACAAATATGAAATTAGATCCATAGGGTTCATCCCCATGCCCTAGAACATCAAATCTACTCACAATTCATAGCAACAACGATATAGGAATCAATAAAAACAATTGCTTGCATGTAAAAAGATGGCAAATCAAAGATTCAAATAATAAGAATAGAAATACTTAGCTTTGATGAAGAATTCCAATCCAAATACAAGCTTTTTGATCCAAGAGGCGGCCTAGGGCATGGCCTAACCTCTAAAATAATCCTAAGAAAACATTTGGGAACTCAAGAAAACATAATGGGGGGTCTCCTCTAATGGTGGCTACAAACCCCTTATATAGTCCCCCAAAACCCTAGCAAATAACCCTAGAAAACCCCTCAAATTCGTGCCCAAAAACAGCCCAAACCGCAACTTAAAATCTGGGCCCGCCGCCGACTCGGCCGAGTGGGAAAATGTGACTCGGCCGAGTGGAAATTCCTGCACTGCAGCGTCATCTTGCAGAAATTCTCCAGATTTCATCCGACCTCCGATTGGCGCGTTCTTGGCGGCGTTGGAACCGTCATGAAGTCTACTATGCATAAAAAATATGAGAAAAATACTTTGGTTGCTGGAAAGATAAGATATTTCAAAAGAGTGGGAGGCTGTCTGAAAATCTGGGCGCTGCGTGTCCTCGGCATCAATCGGCCGAGTGGACTTCTCTACTCGGTCGAGTGGGCTTCTCTACTCGGCCGAGTGACAGACCCTGTAAAATTCCAGTAAGTCGGGGGGTCTTGGGGGGTCTGTCTTTGGAGGTGACTCGGCCGAGTGGCTTTACTCACTCGGTCGAGAGGCATTCGGTACTCGGCCGAGTCGGAACCGTCAAAAGCCTGTACATTTCCAGTAAGTTGGCCTCTTTTGATGGTGGATTTCTCATGCCACTCGGGCGATGCGATCTTCTTACTCGGTCGAGTGGGATATCATCCCTCAGCCGAGTGCACGCCCAATTCCTTCAGTTGGAGTGTGTCCGGTCTGGTCGGCCGAGTGGTCTTCTTGCTCGGCCGAGTGAGTGCTCCACTCGGCCGAGTGGCATGCTGTAAATGCCCAATCTTCTCCGTTTCTCCTCCTCATCGCTCCTACGGAGTTACTTCTTCTTCCACCCGTCTCCCATCGCCGAATAGCCCTCAAAAGAGCCTTGGGTGACGCTCCGGAGTGGGTGCAAGTCCCTTAAGCTCATTTTTGCTCCCGATCGCTCCATATTTCCTGAAATCCGACAAAAACAAGAAATAGTGAAAAGTAACGCAATATCTTCGAATACTCGTGAAAATCGTTATATGAGCAATTGAAATGGCGTGAAAACATGCAGAAAAAAGGTGTAAAATATGGAGCGATCAAAATCCCCCAAGCTTACCTCTTACTCGTCCTCGAGGAAGATAAGTAAAGAGACGAACTCGGGACATGAAAACAAAGGAAATGAAATGAAAGAATAAGGGAGAACACGAGGTGGAAGAGGTTGCTAGATTATTCTCTCAGATCTCAAGCCATAAGCTATACATCACGATAACTTGGAAAATACGAATCACATGGTATAAGGATTTCAAATCTTACTTAGACATGGTACTTGCAAGCTTTTAAGAACAACAAAAGGGATTCTCTAAATTCATACAATCAATTCATATCCACGTCACGCATTTCATAGGATTTAATATACAATTCATTGGCGATGCACTTTTCAATCAAAAGTTATAAATGAAGCATATAGGATACACACCAAGCATGCAAGGGAGAATAGAATAAGAGTCATGGCATTCACATATTTGTTTCAAATCATGAAAAATCTCCATATCTAATATATTTTGCAAAGTCTAAGCATTATCGAATATTCCCATTCATGCACGTCTCCACTCTAATGTCATACTCACTCATATGGTCAAATGAATTCACCCCCCCAAGCTTAGCTTGAGGCATCCCATCTAAAGGAATATGATAGTGGAAAATGGGATTTTTGCCTTGGTTTTCCCAAGTATTTTGTGGCTCCAATAATGAGATAGAGAAATATTTTTTTCTTTTGGCCTTTGTTTCTCATTTTTCTTTTTGGATTTTTGTAGGAGCTATATGATTTGTATTTTTTGGATTTTGGCTCCTTTTTGGCTTTTTGGACTTTTTGGAGCTAACTTTTTCTTTTGTGTGGATTTTTGGGAAATAGATGCGATATAAGTAGCTTTAGGAGGTGAACTCAAGCGACATGTAGAGAATAAAAAGATATATGTGGAGAAGGAAATAATGTAACACTCGGTTCACTCTAAGATGTGCACGAACGGTTCAATAAAATAATACTTCAACTAAAACTCATATGTAAGCATGAATATTCTCAATCATCTCAATAAAAAGCGAAGTCAAGCGGTAAAGAGTACTTTCATATCAAGCATGCAACAGAAGGTGAATAAGACAATAAAACTGATGCTTCAGATATACTAATGATGCGTGAATCTTGGTGCATTTCCAACAAAAGCATACTAAACACTAATCCATACATTCAGTTTCAATTAATATCATGCATTCATGTAGAGGAATCATCAAAAGAAATAGATTTGCAAGAACATGTGAATAGCAAGACTATGGAATACTCTAAGTAGCATGGCAAGGAATAATAAGCATCGTGATGGTTGCTAAAGCAATAAGAGATATCATCATACGAAATTCATCTAGCGGAAGAAAAGAACATGAAAATAAAGAAATAAAAAATAAAAGAGAGGAAAGAAAAGAAAAACAAGCACACAACATGATGCATGAACACACATAAAAGGAAAATAAGATGGAAAATTCAAAAAGATGATGCAAAATTTTGAAAATTTAAAAAAAACCATAAAAATAAAGTAAAAATGCAATTAAAGCATCTAAATGGCATGGAAATGCACTCCCCCAAGCTTAAACTTCACATTGTCCTCAATGTGATCATAGTGGAAGAATATGAGGAACAACGATAAATATGAGGGAGGCGAATGAAAAATGATGAAATGAATGACATGAAATCCTAATGCAACTACATGCACATACAATGATGCATGAGAGCGCTTTCCCCCAAGCTTATACCAAACAATCCAATTCAAATGACTCAATCAAAAATGTCATGGATTTGTAAAGCGTGATCAAGTCAAATGAATAAGAAAGTGAGTATTCACTTGAAAGAAATGCTCGATGGTGGTGAGCAAAAGGATGTGGCGTATCAAAATATGGAGAGGGGAATTAATATATATAATGGGTTTGGGGTGTAAAAGATTTTTGTTGCCGTCATATGAGGTGATATTTATTCAAGCAAATATATACGGTCCTCTCGATGTCGAGAGAATTCGTGTTTATTTAAAGCATAAAAATTTCTACACTACTGGATTGATATCACCTATAGCAAAAGGCGGATCCAGTATCTTTGCCGGTGCAGGCAATTGCTCTAACTGCTCCTTCCGTGGCTCCGCCAGACGCGTATGTCCACGGACTCCAACGAACTCCAGCAATGCATCCTCCAGCATTCCCACAAGGACTCCACATGTACCCTGCAGAGAATAGGATGCATCAGTTCGCCGCAAAAATTTCACCCTCATAATAAAAGTATTCCAAAGAGGATCGTCTATAGAAATATATGAAATAAATAGTGGTGGACGATTCTTCCCTGGAAATAATTCAATATCCTCTTGTTCTTTGATAGCTATCTCCGTGGTGTCCTCTCTCAGTTGCTCAGGTAAATCTGGATCATAGGTGTGGACCTCTTCGATAGGCTCGTCAAACTGTGACACGTCCAAGCATACCTCTGATCCATAATCGTACGTGCACTGTAAAAGGTATGACGTGTCAAAAATATCTGAATCAAAGTAAACATCAAATGGAATACATGATTCAGAAATGGAATGGGTAAAAATATCTCCCTGAGTGGGAGCAGTAAGCTCTGTGGGATAGTCCTCAACGTCGGTGGAAGGATGAGGTGGCTGCGGGAGCTCTAATGGAGGAGAATAGTGCTCCGGATCCTCATGAATGGCTATGTCCTCATCCCGATGTATGACCTCCTCGATGATATGCTCTGGCTCTGTATGTAAGGCCTCCTCAAAAGCATGCTCGGGCTCCACATGTGAGGCCTCCTCGTCAATATGCTCTGGCTCGACAGTGTGCTCCTTTGCCTTCTCATCAACTATCAATGTGGGCTCTCTCTGGAATGGTGATGTTGGCTGCTCAAGTGTGTCAGCTTGTGGGGATGTATCATGTGGAGGGGAATGCCCGCAAGCAATCCGAAAATATAGTCTATCCCCTTCAAGACTGACATGGATGTCCTCCTCAATTGTTCGTGCAGCTGAAACACGGTTCATAACAAAATCTGTAAATCGTAGCTCAAATGCATCACCTGCTGTAATGCTCTCTGAACCGGTGAACCTCACTGACTCCAAGAGACCCTCCAATAATCTCTGAAATCCATCCTCCTCTGGCTATGCTGGTGGCTCAATTTCTGCTTCCTCCACTGTACTTTCGTCCATCCACTCTTCAAATGCAACAGCTGTATTGTAGGATGTGGGATTGACGGCGGCACATTCTGGCTCTGGTAATATGATTGGAGATGCTTCTTGCCCATAAGATGAAGGAACAGAACTGATATCTTTGGGAATCGTCGCGACCTTAAACATGAGCGCATTCATTTCAAGTTGCCTCTTCACCCGTTCCTGTTGGATATGGAAGACGTTTGTACACCCTTGTGGGGGATGTACGAGGGAATACGGATTTCGAACGTCGCGCACACTAAGTCATGTGCAAAGGGAATCTGTTCCCTTGCGGAGAGGATCTCTGTATGAGCGGGAAAGTCGCATTATATATGCATAAGTGCATGCGACATATGGCTAATAAAGGGGGAATATCTTAAGCTTATGTTGTACCATGCATATGGTACAACTTAAGCTTATAATGTGCCATGTATCATGGTACACCTTAATTAAGTTGTTCCAAAGGAACAACTTACCCTAAAATAACTACCTTGGGGGCTATAAATAAGACCCAAGGGTAGCCATTTTCCTTACACATTTTGCATGAAATTCATGCATGCATCTTCTTCATAGCGAAGCTCTGCAGAAATATTTCCTCTCTCTCCATCCAAGTTCTTAATCTAAAATAGAGATTTAGATTGTGGGATTAGTATCCTTACTCCGTTCGTGAGTAGACTCGATCCGTCGTGGCGAATCCGAAGGTGAAGTTCGTAGACTACCGTGCCGCGTACGCAAGCGTAAGTCTAAACTTCATGTTATCGATCCTAACTCTGTTTTGGACAGGATCCTACATTGGTATCAGAGCCATATGGGTTCGCCCCGGTCAATCCACCGCCCCGTCGAAACTACGAACGAGTCGTTGTCTTTTTCACAAATGGGTCTCCTACTATTACGGATATAGTAGGAACGCTTCGTGACGGAGAGAACGCAGCGGTTGTTATTTTCACGTTAGGGTCTCCTATCATTATGGATATGGTAGGAACTCTCCGTGATGGGAAGAACCGACCGTTCACGTAGTACGTTATTCATTTTTGGCACACGACCATTAAGAGATAACTAATTTCTTCGACGAACGGGTGCTTCATCGAGGAAGATGATGGAAGTTATTTCCATCGGGTAAGAGGAAAATTTGGTGCATGTGCACCATGGCCAAATGGGCCATGAAGGCCATGCATCCCCTCTCCTCATGCGGAGGGGGTTGGCTACGGCCAATAACCACCGGCGACCACCCCATCAAGGGGGAGAAGAAAGTGCGGCAACCCCATTCAAAGGGGGTGGCCGGCCATGGCCAAAGGGACCATGGCCGGCCAACGCCGAAAGGCCTTGACCATGGCCGGCCATGGCCAAGCCATGACCGGCCATGGCCAGGCCGGCAGTGGCCGGCCAAGGCCGGGCCGGCAGTGGCCGGCCTTGGCCAAGGGCCTGCCGGCCCTGGCCGGCCTGCCGGCCTTGGCAGAGGCCAGGGCCGGCGCCCTGGCCACTGCCAGGGCCAGGCCGGCCCTGGCAGTGGCCAGGGCCGGCGCCCTGGCCTCAAGCCAGGGCCTGGTCGAGGCCAGGGCAGGAGCCCTGGCCCCGGCCAACGGCCTGCCGGCCCTGGCAGAGGCCAGGGCCGGCGCCCTGGCCTCAGGCCAGGGCCTGGCCGAGGCCAGGGCAGGAGCCCTGGCCCCGGCCAGTGGCCTGGCCGGCAGGCCCTGGCAGTGGCCAGGGCCTGGCCGGCCGGCCCTGGCAGAGGCCAGGGCCTGGCCGGCCCTGGCCGAGGGGGCCAGGCCCCCTGGCCGGCCAGGGCAGAGGCCCTGGCCGGCCTTTGGCCAAGCCCGGGTCAGGGCAGAGGCCCTGACCGGGAAGAAGTTGAATTCGAAAATTGGTCGACCAATTTTGTGTTTTTGGTCGACCAATCCGACAAATGGTCTGGGTCGATTGTAAACTTGCCAGATGACCCATACGGGGTAACAAATGGCCTTGGTCAAACTCGAATGTGTAGATTAGTCCATACGGGGCTAACCACAGTGCCGACTAGTTCATACGGGACTAACGTTTGAATGAAGTTTTTAACTTGGGCTCTACTCCTTGAAGATTAGCCATAGTGCTCTACTTCATGCGAGATTAGCCAAGTCATTGTGCTCTACTCTTCGGAGATTAGCCAATGTACTTATGAAATTGTGCTCTACTCCTTGAAGATTAGCCGTAATGCTCTACTTCATGCGAGATTAGCCATGTCATTGTGCTCTACTCTACGGAGATTAGCCAATGAACTTATGACGTTGTGCTCTACTCTACGGAGATTAGCCAATGTATTTTATATTCGTTTTGAAAAATACGTTTTCAAAAACGCTTTTCCGCTGCTAAGTACTATAAGAGTACTAACATTTGATAAAGTGAGGGAGAAATATTGAAAGTTACTCTAGATGGTGATTGGAAACATAGTGACCTTTCCGATTCTAGAGTAACATCTTCAATATTTTTCGAAAGTAACTTATCAAATACTTATTTTCCGCTGCTAGTACTATAAGAGTACTATAGTTTGATAAGTGATGGGGGAATATTGAAAGTTGTTCTAGATGGTGATTGGAATCATAGAGACCTTTTCGATTCTAGAACAACACCTTCAATATTTTTCGAAAGTAACTTATCAAATATAATATAATTCCAAGTGGGATTTGAATTTTAGAACTATCCAAATGGGATATTCTATTATCATTTCAAGTGGGAGTTATATTTTAAGAATTTTTTATGCAATGTTTTTGATCGAACCTTCGGTTTTGTGTCTTTTGCAGCATTTTAAAAGTAAAATGTCTTCCGCTTCAAAGAATATCGTCGCTGAGTTAAACAAAGGTGAAAAACTCAACGGCGATAATTACAAACTTTGGTCCATTAAGATACAATACGTTTTAGAGGAGCAAGAAGTGCTCGAAACTCTAAAGAACGGAATGATTGAACCTGAGTTGGGCACTACGGCCCAACACCGAAGAGACAAGGAAGCTTTTGATGCTTGGTCTCAGAAGAATAAGATAGCGCGCATTACGTTATTAAGCAGTATGGCTGATGACATAATGCGCATCTTCCGAGAACATGACCTAGCCATGGACATATGGTCCAAGCTAGAGGAGAAGTTCGGTGGCACATCGGTGTCCAAACTTCGCGCCTTAACTATAAAGTTCGATACATATAAGAAACGTCCAGATCATTCCATGGGGAAACATCTGCGACATATGGCGAACCTTATCTCGGAGTTAAAGGACGCAGGTCATGTGCTCACTGATGAGCAACAAATCCAAGCAGTCATACGTTCCCTACCAAATGGGTGGGATCAAATGAAGATGCATCTCACTCACAATGAGAGCATCAAGACCTTCAACGACGTTTCCAAGCACCTCGAATTAGAGGAAGAGCGGCTTGCGGCTGCCAAGCCAAGTGCAGAAGTGCACGTGGTTGCTAGTTCCTCACATGGGGGAAAGAAACGTAAAGATCGTTCGAAGTCTTCTAATGAACGTAATAAGCAACCTGAGTCTACCAAGGAACCCAAACATAAGGGTGGGCACAAGAAATGGCACAAGAAGAAAGACTTGAAAAGGATCAAGTGCTTCAAGTGCAACAAGCTCGGTCACTATGCTCGTTCGTGTACGAGTGGAAGTGACGAGGTAACTTGTAATACTAGTTACATATGTGTTTCTAGTCCACTATTTCTTGTGGAATCTAATCCATTTTTGGATAATTGATTCAGGTGCCACCGACCACATAGCAAAGGACAGACGGTCCTTCGTGGAGTATCATCGGATACTTAAGGAATGAAGTGGATCAATGTAGGAAACAACACACGTGTTGAAGTGAAAGGCGTTGGGACTCGCAAGCTTGTCTTGGACAACGGCCGCACTATCCTACTTCATGATGTTCTCTTCATTCCATATATTCAAAGGAATATTAAAATTGTGGTCAATTTATTGGGTCTTGGTTAATGGTTGGTTCCTTCATGTTTGTAATATGGACCTATTTTTGTAATAATTCCTTTATTGGTTCTGGGTTATGTATTTAATGGATTCATTGTAATAAGTACAATGTATGATTTCTCATTTCCTTATGACAAATTCTTTGACTAATGAGTCTAATATAATTTGTTGGCAATCAAGGCTTGGTCATATTGGACCAACGCGTATGGATAGACTTGCCAAACGTGGCCTTCTATCTAATGTTTCAAAGGTTGAAATGTCGACCTGCGAACATTGCCTTGAAAGGAAATCTTGTCGCAAGCCGTTTGGAACCGGCACAAGGGCCAAGGTTCCATTACCGCTTATCCATTCGGACATATATGGTCCGATGAATGTCAAGACAAGACGCGGGAAGTCCTATTTCATCACTTTTAATTGATGATTTCACCCGATTCGGTAATATCTATTTGATATCCCACAAAAGTGAAAGCACTAAACCTGCTTTAAAAACTATATGAGTTTAGTGGAGAATCAATTAGATCGCAAGATTAAGGTCATGCGAACCGATAGGGGCGGTGAATATCAATCAACAAGTTTAAAGGAACTTTGTGATGAAAAACGCATAGTACATCAAGTAACTATGCCTTATACTCCTCAACAAATTGGTGTTGCAGAAAGGAGGTATAGGACTTTAATGGTCTGTTCAATGATGGCGCAAGCTAACTTGCCAATCACCTTCTGGGGTGATGCATTATTGACAACCATTTTCATTTTAAACCGCGTACCCTCGAAATCAGTTAGCTCCACTCCTTATGAGTTGTGGAACCAAAGGTCTCCTAACTTAACCATTTTACCTTGAGTTTGTGCATTCAACGCACATATTTCCTCCCATAAGTATGGCAAACTTGGGCCATGGGGAAGGAAATGTATCTTTAAACGATACGCATTAAACTCCAAAGGTTATGTTTTTGTTAGTCAGGAAGACAATGGTGTGCTAATTGAGTTTGAGTCAAGGGATGTCACTTTCTTGGAAAACGAGTTTCCAAGACAGGGCGAGATAAGTCAGGACTTATCTCTATTTGAGATTTGTGATCAAGAAGGATTACCTCATTCGAGTGGGAGAATTCTTGGTGAAAACGAAAATACTTTTCAACCTTCACCAATGGATTATACGAATGACGATTATCATATTCCATACGGGAATAATGATCCAAGTGGGAGCAATTCTAACAACATTTCAAGTGGGAGTGATATTAGAATTGATCTAAATTCGAGTCAACAAGGACTTGAAGAATCTCAAATATGCCACATCATGCCCTGCAAAAGACAAATGGATGGAAGCGATGAAGAAGGAATTGAAATCCATAAAAGTTAACCAAGTCTGGGACTTAGTTAACTCACCCAGAGGACATAGAGCAATTGGGAACAAATGGGTTCTCGAGATCAAGCATAAGGCTGATGGCTCTATAGATAGATATAAAGCTCGCCTTGTCGCGAAAGGTTTTACGCAACAGGAAGGGATAGACTACAAAGAAAACTTCTCACCTGTTGTGCGTTTTACCTTGATTCGCAATGGTAGCTTGCTTATACCTCGAATTACATCAGATGGATGTAAAGACTGCCTTTCTCAATGGAGAATTGGACGAGGAGATCTATATGGAACAACCAACAGGGTTTGTAAAAGAAGGAAACAAACATAAGGTTTGTAAACTTCGTAAGTCCATATATGGTCTTAAATAATCCTCGAGGCAATGGTATATACGATTTCAAGAAGTTGTCTTATCAAATGGATTTTTTCCATGCTTGATGAAGATAACTGAGTATATATCAAGAGGATTAAAAGCAAGTATATTATCATGTATCTATATGTAGATAACATTTTAATAGCCAGAAATGACAAGGGCTTTGTAATGAGTATCAAGGCTTGGCTTTCATCAGTATTTTAGATGAAAGGCATAGGAAAAGCCGCATATATCCTTGGAGTTAAGATTTCAAGGATTCGTTCGAAGAAACTTCTTTCTCTTTCACAGGAGACTTATATAAAGAAGGTTCTAGAACGATTTAATATGCAGGACTGCAAGTCCATTGATATTCATATAAGCATATGCGATAATTTATATCTGGAATCACGTCCAAAGAACCAAAAGGAAAAGGAAATTATGGAAAAAGTTCCATATTCCAGTACAGTTGATAGTCTTATGTACACTATGGTGTGTACGAGACTGGACATCTGTTTTGCCGTTGGAAATGGTAAACTGTTACCAATCCAACCCAGGGCAAGAACACTGGAAAGCGGTTAAGAGGATAATGCAGTATCTTAAAGGAACTGCAGATTTGCAAAAGACTATGATAAAACCAAGAAGGTAGACATAAGGTACATATCTACGCATGAGACGATAGAGGATCAGCTTCCGAAAGCGATCCCCAGAAATGTGTTTTATAAACACTTATCATCTCAAGGATTGCGTATGGGCTGAGTTGTACCAAATATATATTCCCATGTCTAAGAAATGATCAAAATTAATAAAAGAATAAGTTCTTTTTCCAACATTGCATATGAATTTCTTAAGAAATGTTTGTGTACATTTTTGAAATCTCAGCTGAATTGTGTGTATGTCGGACAGATTAAGGTTGGCTCTCTCACATGAGCAACCGCCTTATCTTATCAGATGGATAAGATAGAGATGAGACTAGTTTAAAGTCAAAATCATTAGACGAATGATTTAGAGTCAAGACTTTAACAAGATAGTCGAATGAAAGATCTGCATCATATGGATGCTTACAAAAGATCTGAGATCTGTATCACAAGGATATAAAGATCTCATTGGATTTTTTAATCCTATCTGTCTTATGCAGGATGAGAGTCCGGGAATATTTCCTGAGTAGTAAGGGGACTCAAAAGATAGGCACTGTGGTGTCTGATCTTTCATCCGTACAACATCATTAAGACATACTCTCCCTGGGAAAGGAGTGATGTTGTAATACGTGTTCATACCACGTATGCATTTCGACCACTGAGTTAGTAGCAATAGTGTTTGCTATTATGTGAGACTCAAAGGCCATACGGGTCTTAACTCTTACCCTCAAGGACTCCAATTGGTTCCTTTAGATTTGACGAGATGATCGCTATCTTAGCGTGTTACTAATGGGCTATGGTAATTCGGCTCGGCGGGGCACGTTAGAAAAGCGAATCAAGTCAAGATCATAAGGTTCTCAAGAAGAGGAAGATTGATTTCATGTTCGCATTTGGACTTTAATGATTCAAAGCTGGCCAGCCAATTGTAATCCAGATGGGATTCAATTGTTGAATATAAAGTATAAGAAATGTGAAGAAATAATCTAGGGTAAAGCATGCGTTGAACTACTCAACTTTGCACCTTCGAGGTCGTTGTGTATCTCTAACAAGTGCACAACAACAAACTCTACGCGCATGACGGTCGCACGGTCTATTTCTCGGTATGATAGATGAAAGAACTAAGGGAAAGACGTTCTCTTACAATCCCCTCAAGTGTGAGTGGGAGATGTTGGATATGGAAGACGTTTGTACACCCTTGTGGGGGATGTACGAGGGAATACGGACCTCGAACGTCGCGCACACTAAGTCATGTGCAAAGGGAATCTGTTCCCTTGCGGAGAGGATCTCTGTATGAGCGGGAAAGTCGCATTATATATGCATAAGTGCATGTGACATATGGCTAATAAAGGGGGAATATCTTAAGCTTATGTTGTACCATGCATATGGTACAACTTAAGCTTATAATGTGCCATGTATCATGGTACACCTTAATTAAGTTGTTCCAAAGGAACAACTTACCCTAAAATAACTACCTTGGGGGCTATAAATAAGACCCAAGGGTAGCCATTTTCCTTACACATTTTGCATGAAATTCATGCATGCATCTTCTTCATAGCGAAGCTCTGCAGAAATATTTCCTCTCTCTCCATCCAAGTTCTTAATCTAAAATAGAGATTTAGATTGTGGGATTAGTATCCTTACTCCGTTCGTGAGTAGACTCGATCCGTCGTGGCGAATCCGAAGGCGAAGTTCGTAGACTACCGTGCCGCGTACGCAAGCGTAAGTCTAAACTTCATGTTATCGATCCTAACTCTGTTTTGGACAGGATCCTACAGTTCCAATAGAAGGTTACTCTTTTCAAGCCCGGCTTGCATTTCAACCTGGTGTGCATGCATCTCATCAAAAAAGATCCTTTGTCTCTCATCAAACTCGGGCCAGTGCATCTCCTCAAAAAAATATTCTCCCATCTGAGCACTCTGATCAAAATAGTATCCTCCCGTCTGAGCACTCTGATCATAATAGTATTCTCCTATCTGAGCACTCTGATCAAAATAGTAATATCCCATCTGAGCACTCTGAACAAAATCTGTGGTCCACGTAGTATAATCCATAGCACCTGATCAACAAAGATAAATACCTGGAGAAAAGATACCAGTGGCACAAAAGAATATAGAAATGATAATAATGGTGGCGGGGTGCAAATTTCCTTTTGTTATTTTTTTTCGTAGTATAATCAACCTAATTGTGACAAATTGGCACCCAACGGGAAACACCTCCCTGGCAACGGCGCCAAAAACTTGGTCGGCCACGAATATACACCCGGAGAACGATTGTAGTTTTACCGCAAGCGCACGGTCAAGTGGCGAGCGGGTATCGAACACGAGGAGGTGGTGTTGGTTCCAATCTATCCTAGGTTGGTATGAATACGAATGTATTATTGGTGGAGATGGTTATGGTATGATATAATGACAATGGTGGTGGATGTCGGTGTCGGTGATAAAGAAGTCGGTCAAATATCGATTCAGATACAATATAATAAAAGTGTCTAGGGCTAGGGAATCCCCACTATGGATCGGCATACATCTCTGTGAATCGTGAATCTCAATATTACTAGACTTGTGTTGAGGTGAACTAGTCACAACTGAATAGAGAACCAAGCTCACGCTCTCGCGCTATTGCCGGTCTATAGCTAGCCTAGGTTAGGGCCCAATCTCTTGCAAACCCTAACCTAAGCCACTAGCATTAGGATCGACATCATCGTTCAATCTCTCTTCGAGCCCACTCTCGTGCAAACTCGAGTCACGATCTAGATTGTGATAGTTCGTATTCGTCCAATCTCTTGCAAACGAATATTAGTATAGATTTATAATAAAAATCCTAGCTTTGGTCTAATCTCTTGCAAGCCAAGTCTAGAGAATCTCAATTATAAACCTAAATCGAATATCTAGGCCTTCCCATCGATTAGAATCCAATCTCTTGCAAACCCCAAATCGATGGAAATTCCTAGCTATCCGTAATAAATCAATCACAACCTAACCTCCTAGCAATTCTAGCAATTTAGAAATTCATTCATCACAAATATGAAATTAGATCCATAGGGTTCATCCCCATGCCCTAGAACATCAAATCTACTCACAATTCATAGCAACAACGATATAGGAATCAATAAAAACAATTGCTTGCATGTAAAAAGATGGCAAATCAAAGATTCAAATAATAAGAATAGAAATACTTAGCTTTGATGAAGAATTCCAATCCAAATACAAGCTTTTTGATCCAAGAGGCGGCCTAGGGCATGGCCTAACCTCTAAAATAATCCTAAGAAAACATTTGGGAACTCAAGAAAACATAATGGGGGGTCTTCTCTAATGGTGGCTACAAACCCCTTATATAGTCCCCCAAAACCCTAGCAAATAACCCTAGAAAACCCCTCAAATTCGTGCCCAAAAACAGCCCAAACCGCAACTTAAAATCTGGGCCCGCCGTCGACTCGGCCGAGTGGGAAAATGTGACTCGGCCGAGTGGAAATTCCTGCACTGCAGCGTCAACTTGCAGAAATTCTCCAGATTTCATCTGACCTCTGATTGGTGCGTTCTTAGCGGCGTTGGAACCGTCATAAAGTCTACTATCCATAAACAATATGAGAAAAATACTTTGGTTGCTGGAATGATAGCAGATTTCAAAAGAGTGGGAGGCTGTCTGAAAATCTGGGTGCTGCGTGTACTCGGCATCACTCGGCCGAGTGGACTTCTCTACTCGGTTGAGTGGGCTTCTCTACTCGGCCGAGTGACATACCCTGTAAAATTCTAGTAAGTCGGGGGTCTTGGGGGGTCTGTCTTCGGAGGTGACTCGGCCGAGTGGCTTTACTCACTCGGTCGAGAGGCATTCGGTACTCGGCCGAGACAGACCCGTCAAAAGCTTGTACATTTCCAGTAAGTCGGCCTCTTTTGATGGTGGATTTCTCATGCCACTCGGGCGATGCGATCTTCTTACTCGGCCGAGTGGGATATCATCCCTCAACCGAGTGCACGCCCAATTCCTTCAGTTGGAGCGTGTCTGGTCTAGTCGGCCGAGTGGTCTTCTTGCTCAGCCGAGTGAGTGCTCCACTAGACCGAGTGGCATGCTGTAAATGCCCAATCTTCTCCGTGTCTCCTCCTCATCGCTCCTACCGAGTTCCTTCTTCTTCCACCCGTCTCCCATTGCCGAATAGCCCTCAAAAGAGCCTTGGGTGACGCTCCGGAGTGGGTGCAAGTCCCTTAAGCTCATTTTTGCTCCCGATCGCTCCATATTTCCTGAAATCCGACAAAAACAAGATATAGTGAAAAGTAACGCAATATCGTCGAATACTCGTGAAAATCGCAATATGAGCAATCGAAATGGCGTGAAAACATGCAGAAAAAAGGTGTAAAATATGGAGTGATCAGCAGATTATGAGATAGATCTGCAGTATCACCTGGGGAAGGTGAATGTAGTGACAGATGCTTGAGTATACTCCCCATGGTGATGATGCATACTGTCGACTGGAGAGTATATCAAGAGCTGAGAGGGATGAACATTGAGGTTGTTCTACCAGGAGTGATCATTTCGTTGATGAACTTGCAGATTCAGTCAATGATCGTGGATCGTATCAAGGTAGCTCAGGCAGGAGACCCGAAGCTACAGAGGATCAGAAGACATGTAGAAGCGGGACTTCGGACGGTGTTCATCATTCATGAGGATGGATCCCTGAGATACAGCAGTAGACTCTGTGTACCTGCAGGAGACATTAGAGATGAGCTGTTGAATGATGCACATAGCTCCCCTTATTCCATACATCATGGGGGCACGAAGATGTACAAGGACCTCCGTCTGAACTATTTGTGGATTGGCATCAAGAGGAGTGTGGCACAAAGCATTGCCAATTGTCTCGTATTTCAGCAGGTAAAGGCGGAGCACCATCGGACAGCAGGACTGCTACAACCGCTTCCTATTCTGGAGTGGAAGTAGCAATACATCATGATGGATTTCATGACAGGCATACCTCAGAGCCCAAAACAGAACGACGCAGTCTGGGTGATCGTTGACCGATTGACCAAGTCTACGCACTTCATCCCTTTCCGAGTGGGACAGTCCACAGAAATCTTGGCGAGGATGTATCTAGAGGTATAGATCTTTTTTACTTCTCTATTATTGGTTTACCTCTTAAGGTTTATTTTGTGATGTAGACCATGTGCGTGCAGGAGATTGTGCGCTTACATGGAGTTCCGGTGAGCATCGTATCTGACAGAGACTCGAGATTTACATCTCAGTTCTGGAAGAGTTTGCAGGAGAATCTTGGTACGAGTCTGAGTTTCAGCACGGCATACCACCCATAGACCGATGGCCAGTCAGAGAGGACGATTCAGATTCTGGAGGATATGCTGAGAGCTTGTACGCTTGATCTGAAGGGTTCGTGGAAAGATCATCTCCATCTAGTGGAATTCTCATACAACAATAGTTACTAGGAGAGCATCGGTATGGTGCTGTTTGCTGCCCTATATGGAAGGAAATGTCGATCACAACTGAGTTGGGATGACATACCGAGAGCTGCTGGGTCTGGAGATGATTGTAAAGGCTGTAGAGGTCGTAATAGACATCAGGGATAAGCTATGGATTGCGCAAGATCGTTACAAGCCTTGGACAGACACCAAGAGACGACCTTTGGAGTTTCATCCAGGAGATCATGACTTCCTGAAGATTTCTCTGAACCGCAGAGTCATTCGTTTCGGGTAGAAGGGAAAGCTGAGTCCGAGGTATATTGGACCGTTTGACGTGCTGGAGCGTTGGGAGCAGTGGCTTACTGCCTTGCTCTGCCACCATCTTTGGAGGGAGTTCATGACGTTTTCCATGTATCTCAGCTACGTCGATACGTCAGTGACCCAGCACACACTGTGGATTTTTTTGAGATCACGGTTCGACCGGACCTGACTTAAGATCAGTATCCAGTGCTGATTTTGGACCATCGGTAGAAGCAATTGAGGAACAAGGTAGTCGACCTAGTGAGAGTGATATGGCATCACGGGTCACCTGGAGAGTCCACTTGGGAGCGCGAAGAAGAGATGAGAGAGCACTACTCACATTTATTTCCGAGCAGTAGTTGATGAATATTCCGAGGACGGAATCATTCCTTAAGGTGGGTAGGATGTAACGGTCGCTTTTCGACCGAGTGTTTTCAGCGCGTATTTTTCTTTTTCGTACGCATATTTATTGTGACCTTCTTTTGAATCATAAACATGCGAAGTTATATATCGTGGTGACCCTCTAAGAGGGTAGTTATTTGTGGCAATTTTTATGAACGTCATTTCACGGGTCATTCTTCCACAAATCAGCTTTGAATGAAAGGGTGTCTTAACCTTTAGACTTCAACGTTTGATTATTTATTTTTTATCATTTTCTGTAAACCACGCCTGTGACCGAACACCGTATTCTTGATCCTCTCGTCGCCACGATCGTCCCGATAGTTTTCTCGTACTTTTCGGACACCGTTAGACTGGCCCGCCATCCCTAATATTTTTAATATAAAATTTTCCCTAAGTTAAATTCAAATCCTAACTAAAAATCAAATCAAATCTCATATGATCCTACGTATCCTACCATATAACTTGTAGGCTATTTGCAACACTAAGTCTACTCTCCATCTCTCTCTCTCTCCCACCTATCCTTAAATCCACTCTTTTCTTCCCCATTTAGCAAACACCCCCTCATTAAAACGCAAGCCACTCAACCCTAGGGTTTTTCTCTAAACAAGCAACCGGCCTCTTGCACCTGAGCCCCCCACCTGTCGGTGACCCATTGCTCCGGCCACCCTCACACAGCCGCCGGCCCTCACCATTGCTCCAGCCCCCTCTCCCCTTGAGAACCCACCGCCGACCCCCTCATCTCCGCAGTGAACTGCCGGCCACCTCTCCCAGGACGAACCCCCGACAGTCGGCCACCCGCGCGCGCATCAGCCTTCCGCCGGCCTGTCCTTCCCCCTCAGCCACGCGCATCGCCGCCCGCTACTCCCTACTGTCGCTACGTCGCCCAGTGCAGCTGCCGGTCGCCATCACCCAGCTGTCGATCATCACTCTGGCCTCCTCCATGCAAGGCAGTGAGCTGCTGGCCTCCCTTCCCTCGAACAGCCGACCACCCTGCGCCACTGTGCCACTGTCGTAGCGCTGTCGCACCGCTGTCCCGTGCATCCCCGCGCGTCTCCTCGTTGCCGCGACGACTCGTTGCTGTTACCGCTCTCCGTCTCGCTGCGCTACCCGCAGCCAAGGAGTTCCCGACGATCCTTACTGCGCAACCTGCAGTCGAGGACACCGAGTACCGCCACCGTTCTAGATCCGACGTCAGATCTCGCTCGAGCGTCATTTTAGGTTGGTCTCTCTACTCGTAGCAACCCAAACAATACGTCATTGAACCCTAAATAAAAATCGACAACTTAAATAACTAAATTTACTTTTTTCGTTTCTTTAACATGTTGTGCTAATCTAGAATCGACGATTGGACTTTTTAACTGTGCATATATGGTAGAATCGTCGAATAGGCTGAACATTCAAAACTTTATTTGAATCTGATAGGATAGCCACGGTCAACTTAGAGACAACTTAATAGGATTTTCTAAATCGGTCCTGACCCCGTCCGTTGACTTGTGACAACGGACTTTGACCGACACGCTGCCAGTGACGAGACGCTTCCGACAGACGTTCTTCTCGCCACTGCTGACAAGTGTACCCACTTACGTTAGTTACGGCCACGTTTAGGCCATCTCTCTTTAAATTGTAAAAGTATGAACAAGAGAACCGGACGTGAAAAGATAGCGTCTGGGACCCCCTCACGATAGTTTATACTTGACGACGAAGTCTAGGCACAAACTACAACAACTGCCAAGTAAATCATTATCTGTATGTGTGTGCGTGTGGACCCCTAAAGAACGAAATGAACTTACTTCACTATCGCCATGTTATGCCATGTCATCTTATGCATAAATAGTGTTGAATAACCTGCGGGAAACCCGGCACTCACCTAGCAGAGTGAGTGACCCTTGGTAACCTGCAGGAAATGAGACACCCACCTAGCAGAGTGAGTGATCCTTGGTACAGAACAACCTACGGATAGCTCGGTACTCACCTAGCAGAGTGAGTGGCCCCTGCAACCTGTGGGGATAGAGGCACTCACTTAGCAGAGTGAGTGGTCCTCGTACAGTCTTGTCTTGAGCACTTGGGGTGGGGTTGGGTTGAGCAGCCACCAGGTTGGAGAGTTTGGCCACTTTATAAGATGAAGGCATGAACCCTCTTGGTGTCACACAGTCTTGTCTAGTCTTGTCATGTCTTGTAGCCAGTAGCGCATGCTACGGCTATTGCCTGCCACGTTTACTTTCTGCACAGTCTTTACTTTTCTTGCATATATGTATAGATGCCATACTGTTGCATCTCTCATGTAATCAACCTTAAAATGTCGTCTTTAATTTCCTTTACACTTGCAGTAGAGTCTTCTCACTTTTCCCTTGTAGACTTTACCTGATGTACAGCTCCTTTTCTCTTGGGTGTTGTACGTCAAGTACTGAGACGGAGTACGCAGATGAGCCGGCTTTACTTGAGGACTTGGAGTCAGAGGACATTGACCTGGAGTACGTTCCAGACGAGGACCAGACCTAGAGGTCCCACACCGTTGCTGTCTTACGGAGTTTTACTGCTTTCTAGTTTGGGTGCGTAGCACCATTTTCCTTCTTGTCTAGGTTGGGTGCGTCGCGCCATTAGTTTCCCTTTTCCGCAGCTGTAGCCATGCTTGGTGCTTCTTTTTTAGACTTGATGTATTGCTGGATATTATCTCTATAATAATGAATGTAGTTTCCTTTCGAGTACTCTTATCTTATTGTTATGAACTTTTATATGCAAGAACCTGTAATTAAATGGTATCTCTACAGACGCTTATTGGGCCCGAGCCTCAATGCTCCGGCCCATGCTGACCTTCGTCTCGTCCTCGCACCCATTTTGGTAAGCGGGTCATGACAATGGGGGCTAGAGCCTGTCTTAAATTAGATCTGAATAAGGCATTTGATTGTGTTAACCGCGAGTTCATTTACTTTATCATTCATCAAATATGATTCAACGGGAAATTTTTGGAACGGATAAAGGAATGCATTTCAACACCTACCTTCTCTGTTATGATTAATGGCTCTCCAGTGGGTTATTTTGATGGGAATAGAGGGCTCAGACAGGGAAGACCCCCTTTCCCCATATTTATTCGTTATCTCTATGGATGCATTCTCCTTATTGGTTGAAAAAGCTATTATAACTCGTAACATTCAACCAATAGGACGCACATGAGCCATTTCCCACCTCCTCTTTGCAGATGATTTATTAGTATTCTGTCGTGCTAATACTCACTCTTTTTGTGGTCTGAAGTCCTTGCTTGTATAATTCACTAACTTTACAGGACTGCAAATAAATTGTGAAAAAAGTACATCTATATTCAGCAAGGGAACTAAAAACCCTACATGCCTTTCTACCATGCTGGGAATCAGACTTGGCACTTCTATCACTACTTATTTAGGGCTACCACTCTCCACCAGATATCCAAAACCTACTGTGTACAACATGCTTATTGATAAGTGCAAGAAGAGACTCATGGGCTGGACGTCTAATATGTTATCCATTTCAGGGCATATAGAATTGTTTAGAACTGTCATCTATGGTATGGTAACCTTTTGGATGCAAGCTTATCGCATCCCAAAATTTATTCTGCGCTCTATCACATCTGCTTGTCGGAAGTTTATATGGGGTTATTCCTACACATGTGCCTGGAAAGACATATGCGCCCCCCAGAAGGAGGGGGGGTTGGCATGCGTTTGCTTACAGATCTCAGTTTGGCAGCAGGAGTCAGATTGACATGGAGGATGTTGTCCACGGATGGGCTATGGGCTAGCTATATGCGAAACAATTATAGGGACGTAAGGAACCTTTTTGCAGTAAAAGGTAAAGCGACCCACTCTGGCACCTGGAAGTTCATATTACTTTGCAAGAAGTTTTCTAAGTACTTGATAAGGAGGCATGTGATGGATGGTAGTTCCACTTTATTTTGGCATGACAATTGGTTGCCATGTGGTCCTCTTAGTGACTCATATGAGGTTCCCGCTGAGGCAAGCAACAAGAAGGTTAATGATTGCTGGAACCCCACAGTGTGGGCCGAAGACCTGGCCATTCAACAAATCCGCCCCATGCTACTTCGATTTCCCCTCCACCAAGGTCCAGACACTTGGGATGGGTGCCTAAGACAACTTGCTATTTCAAGGATGCATGTGAAGGTACTCGTTGCCGGGGTACGCAATTTCTTTACTCCAATCTTGTCTGGTTTAAAAACCATGTTCCCAAAATGGCTTTAACACTATTACGAGCTTTTCATGGAAAACTACTCACTAGAGATAAACTTCATAAATGGGGCATAAACTCCAATATTCAATGTGTGTTATATGATGATGGAATGGATGAAAGTATCACTCATCTTTATTTTTTATTGCGGCTACACAAGATATATATTAATCAGGAGCCTCCTCAAATTGGGTGTATCAGACCCCATAGAGCCCCTACTTTCTGCAGTTGGAGACTATTACCTCTTACATTTTTCCAAAAAGGATACTATAAGCTTGCTCGCTAAACCCGCCCTGGCGGCGATTGTTTGGCACGTTTGGAAAGAGAGGAATAGGAGGATATTTGATGGCACTAAGAAGGCCAAGACCCTCCTATTTGAGGACATAGCTGCAAATATCCGAATTGCACTCAGAGATCAAGATCCCAATGTTGCGGATGCTGCTCAGGCTATGGCAAATTGGGAGTTCAAAGATGAGGGCTAAGGGTTTTGCAATATGAATTGTACATTTTGGTAGAGGAGGAGGAGTTTATTAGTAGGGAGTGACGGTGCTTGTGCCCTCTCCTCCCTCTAACATTCACCTTCTTCTATTAGATACCACACTGTATTTTTGTACATTTTTGCCATTTCAATAAAGATTCACACTCTTTTCCCCTTTTGGCTTGTACATTCTTGACTTCTTCAATATATAGATATCCAGTAACCCTTCAAAAAAAATACCCAAGAGAATTGCGACAATAATCATGAGCATGTTGCATATGATAAACATAAAGAAAATGATCTTCTAGAGTTCAAATTCACCCATAAAACCTAATTCTCTCATAAGCCTCACAAAAGAGTTTTCCTTGAGTGGCTTGGTAAAAGTATCAGCAAATTGGTTTTGGGTGTCGATGTACTCTAGACAAACATCCTTCTTGAGGGCATGATCATTACTGAAATGATGTCTAAGATCAATGTGTTTGGTATGAGAGTGTTGTACATGGTTCTTAGAGAGACATATAGCACTTTGGTTATCAACCATGATTGGACATATACCACACTCATGTAGGAGTACATATTCCCATAAGGCAATTTATCCTTAGTATGCGTCTTGTTAAGATATAATATGGTATCCATTATCCTAAGTATAAATTCGTTGAAACTTATACTTAGATAATTTCCTTAGACTTATAGTTACGTCTTTACGTATCCAGATGTAGATCTCGATTTGAGTAGTAAGTGACCGGACAGAAACTTAAGTCTTAAACGGTTCGTGGTCATAGATGTGTCGAGAACTGGATATCGGCACATCGGACAGACTACTGTGTCTTTGTCTTACCTTAGGGTAATGATGATCTCATAGTCATTCGACTTGGTGAAGTCGGAGACGAGACACTGGTGCTCATTGGAGAATGAGTTCATTGAACGACCAACTTAGAGTTCTTAAATGGTTAACTTTAATAAAACTATGTATAATAACTCTAGGGTGATGATAGGTAAGCAGGTCCTTAAGACCTGAAGTCATTTGTACGGACATGTGAGTGAACAGCATCGCTTAGACCTATAATCTAGCTTCGAGGCTAGGCCTGCTGAAAGATCTTAGGTTGGGTTACACCTGAAGCTCTCGAGGAGAGTAGATGACTAAGATGGGATTCGTCTCTTCTATTAAAGGGAAGTTAGTGTCACAGGCTCAGTACAGTCTATGTGTTAATCCTCGACCGGGGTACGTTGGAAGATGTACAACGTGAATACAACAAAGACTGCCGTATACTGACCAATGCTGACTAATAGGTTTGACAATAAATCGTACCCTAGGCCATCAGTGACACAGCCTTGACGAAGGGACTATAGCTAACGGTATTCATCACTGATACAGTCAGAGTGAACCCGACGAAACTTTTGTCAATGGGTCGATCACGTTATGATGATTCTGAAACAGGGACGACGCCTGCTGCTCGTGGTGACCGTCGTCTAGGGGTTTCGAGCCCCATCCTGTAGTAAGGTCAGGCTGTAGGGTCTCACACCGAGTAGTATTCGTGTCTTATTAATAGGAAGATAAATAAGAGGAGTTCATTCGATGAAATGGAATAGTTAAGTTCACAAGCTAGTTGTGAGACTAAGTCGTAGATGGGGACAATGTTGCATTTGATGCAAACAAGATTAAACGTGTCGTAAATTGGTTACGACTATATTTGTAGGAACAAAAGCATTGGAAATGGTTACCTGGTTGATGGGATCGTCCCGGTCTAAACACAGGTTCAAACCGCGTCTAAATCGTAGCTCCAATTAGCACGAAAACACAAAAATAGTCAAAGGCAAGAGTGGGTTAAACCCACTTGGGCTAGCAGGTCCACCCGTAAGGAGAAAGGGAATGCTGAACCAGCGGGCATGCCCACTGTGTCCAGCGGGCGAGGCCCACTGCTCAGCGGGCGCGGCCCTCTGGAAACAGCGGGCGCGATCGCTGCTTAGCGGGCCGCCCGCCCGCCTGCCGCGCACCAAACTTAGGCGCGCCCATGTGCCTTGGCGGTCGCCCCCGCTAAGCTTAAGTGAATTAGGGTTTTTGTAAACCCATTTTTTGGCTACGAACATTGATTTTTTTGCCCATTTTGGGCAATTGTTTGAGGGGTCAAACGAAGTCAGAATTCGTCGCCATTCGTTCCTACACGTTCACCATTCGAAGCCCTTCGAAATGATAATTTGTATCATCTCTAAAGCTCAATGGTGAAGGAGAATTAATTGGTTGAAGTTGGCCTTTTGTGAAAAGCTTACTAACTTCAATTAACTAAATTAATTCTCTTTTAATTTTGTTTTGTCCCACATTGCTCGTGACGAAAAGAGAGGTGCCGACTCCCTATATAAATAGGGGTGAACTCTCTTCGTTGAAAAATGCACCAAGTCTTCGATCGAGTAGCTCCGAATTTTTGAGCAAGCTCGATCTACGACTTAAACTATTCTTCCTCTCTTCTTCCTATTCTCCCGACGGGTCCTGTAAAGACTACGAAGGGGTTTTTGGATTCGGATCCAGACGTCTAAGACGTGGGTCTACTCAAGTGAAACCTTCTACCACAAGTGATCGGCTCGGAGGCTGGTGTCGGCTCGGGTGGATTAGTTCGAAGGTGCAAGGCAGCTCGGGTGGATCGAGTCAAGGGTGCAAGGCGGCTTGGCTACAAGGAGCAAAATAAGTTGGTGATGTACATCTTGCCTGCCCCAGGGCCAAGATTCCGGGTATGTTCTTTAAGCTTTTTAGTGCAATTTAATTTCGTCGCAGTAGGATAGATCCCTCTTGGGGTGGGCTGGACCCACCCCAAGTTGGCATAGATCGAGCTAGGTTCTGGCTCTCTCAGGGCCTAGCTAAAATGTTTAGCTAGCATGTTTTATTTTTTGCTGCTTTTTATGCCTCTGTGGTCCGTCCGACTTAGGACGAACACAGATCTGATCCCTGAGGGTCCGCCAAAACCCTTTAAATCAATACCATAGTCCTTAAGTGTTTGTCTCATCCATAAGACTTGTGCACAACCTAATCCGACGACGATATATTCCACTTCGGTTGTGGATAGATATACCAAATATTTTTTTCTTGGAGAACCAAGACACAAGGGAATTTCTTAACAAATGGCAAGTGCCACTAGTACTTTTCCTATCGGATTTACATCAGGAAAATCGGCATCACTAAATGAAACAGTTCATAAGTGCATGACTTAGGATTAAATAATCCATAGTCAAGTGATTGATTTAGATAACGGAAAATCCGTTTGACTGCAATCAAATGTGATTGTTTTGGTTGTGATTGATAATGTGCACATAAGCATACCAAAAACATAATATCAGGTCTACTATCGATAAGATAGAGTAAACTACATATCATACCTCGATATTGACGAATGTCAACATCCATTCCATGTTCATCTTTATCAAGATTCGTTGTCATGCTCATTGGAGTACGCTTGGATGAAGAGGATCCTATTCCAAAGCGCTTTATCAATCCCACCGTGTATTTAGTTTTGTGGA
Source organism: Scilla litardierei (assembly GCA_030789695.1). Taxonomy (NCBI): domain Eukaryota; kingdom Viridiplantae; phylum Streptophyta; class Magnoliopsida; order Asparagales; family Asparagaceae; genus Scilla; species Scilla litardierei. The sequence continues at coordinate 81,647,906 of CM061135.1, read as the reverse complement.
TGAAGATCCCTTGCTCCAATTGACGAATTTGAAGTCCTAGAAAGTCGACGAGCTCTCCCATGTGGCTCATCTCAAATTCATCTCGCATTGACTTAGCAAACTCTTGACGAAGTGTTGAGTTAGTAGAACCAAATATAATGTCATCAACATATACTTGAATTAATAGAGTGTCATGATCAAAATACTTAATGAAAAGTGTTGAATCGACATCACCCATTTTGAAACTCAAATCAATGAGAAAATTATTTAGACGATCATACCATGCTATAGGAGTTTGTTTTAATCCATAAAGAGCTTTCTTGAGTCTAAACACATGATTCGGAGATTTTGCGTCTATAAACCGGGGTGATTGTGAAACATATACTTCTTCAACAATATGTCTATTTAAAAATGCACTTTTAATATCCATTTGAAAAAGCATAAAAATTCTTAATTGATACAAATGACAATAAAAGTCTAATAGATTCTAATCTAGCTACCAGAGCCAAAGATTGTTCAAAATCTATACCTTCTTCTTGCCAGTAACCTTATGGTACTTACATTGCCTTGTTCCGGATGATGACTTCATTTTCATCTGTCTTGTTTTTGAAGATCCATTTTGTTCCAATGATATTGTGATCTTCCGGAGGAGTCACCTTCTCCCAAACATCGTTCCTATCAAATTGGATGAGTTCTTCTCCATATCAATGATCTAAGAGCTATCCTTTCAAGCTTCTTCAATGCTATTTGGTTCTATGGTTGAGACGAAGGCCCAATGTGCAAATTGTTCTACCCTTGACCATGTACGGATTCCATTTTCAATATTACCTATCACTTGATCATGTGGATGGTTTGGACCCGTAGCAAATGTCTTGGGTAACCCTTGATCATTAGAAACAAACTCAATTCCATCATTAGTAGGGTTAGTCACAATAGAGTCATTTACTTTGACGTTATTCATAGAATCATACAAAAATTCAATTTTCTCATCAAGTTGAGATAATGGAATATCAAAGTTCTCATAAAAATAAATGTGAAGTGACTCTTCACCCATTAAGGTTCTCTTATTGAATATCTGGTAGGCCTTGTTACGATCGGAGTATCAATAAATATTCCTTCATCGGAATGTGAATCAAACTTATGTAAATTTCTGTGTGTTCTTAATAAAATATTTAAAACCAAAAACATGGAAATAACGTACTTGAGGAATTTTGTTATAAAATAATTCATAACAAGTTTTGTTCGTAAAAGGTCTCACAAGTATCCTATTTAGCACATAGCACGCGGTATGAGTGGCTTCCGCCCAAAATTGTAAACCAATGCGGCTATCACTAATCATAGTGCGTGCACACTCAATAAGAGTTCTATTTTTCCTTTCTACAACAATATTTTGTGGTGGAGCGCAAGAGAAGGAAAATGTGTGAGTTATCTCGTTCTCATCACAAAAGTTAAAGAATAGTTCATTGTCAAATTCACCTCCATGATCACTATGAATGGTGACAATGGACGTGCCTTGAATCTTTTGAACTTTCTTTGACAAAATAATAAATTTCTCAAGTGCCCCATTCATGCTATTCAAGAAGTTCACTCAAGTATACCTATAGAAGTCATCAACAACTACAAGTCCATAGAATGCATTTCCTAAGGATGCAACTCTAGTAGGCCCAAATAAATCTAGGTGTAAAAGCTCTAGTGGCCTAGAAGTAGATGTTACATTCTTAACCTTAAATGAGGATTTATGGAGCTTTCCTCGTTGTCATGAATCACAAAAACTTTTCTTATTAAAAGAAAGTTTCGGAAACCCTCTAACTAGGTTGTGCTTGGACAACTTATGAAGATGCTTGAAGTGTACATGACCAAAGCGTCGATGCCATAAAAGTTGTTCATTAGTGTGTGCAACCAAGCATTAGTCAAGAGTGTGTGGCAAATCCAAAATATAAATATCATTTTGTTGTGTGCCACTAAACAATACATTTCTATTAGTATTATCATAAATACTACACAATCCATCACCAAAGTTAACTTTGTAACCCTTGTCACAAAGTTGACTAATAGAAATAAGATTGTGATTTAAACCTTCTACAAGATAAACATTATCTATGAGAGGTTTAGATGGATTACCGACTTTACCAATTCCTATAATTGATCCCTTCGCATTGCCTCTAAAAGTAACTGTTCCACCATTCTTGATGTGGATAACTTCAGAGAGAAAACTTGGGTCTCCAGTCGTAAGTTTGGAACACCCACTATTGAGTATCCAATCCTTTCCTTTGCATTTAGAGCAGTCTTTTCCCATATTTCCATTTTTCCTCTTGTTGGGTACCTATAGAATATATCATAAGCACTTGGTACCCAAGCATGTTGGGTCCAATGTGATTATCCCTTTGGAAAACCAGTCCAAGTGGACTTCGGCTTCCCAACATAATTCACATTATCTACAATATCCCTAAAATATGATTGCATATACACTCCTTTATCATACATGCTAGTATTTTTAGGACCCCAAATTAAGTGACTCTTGGGAGTCTGATGCCTCATAGGTGCATGAATTGGATGAGAATATCTAGTACGAGCATGTGGCATGTGAGCATGAGAATAAATATATGCATTTGGGTGTAAATGAGCATGTGAATGATATATATGAGGGTATGCATGATTCATACTATGTAATCTTGCACGAAGTGTGCGTGCATTGTGAACATTCATTTAATTTTTCACATTCAGTTTATAAGGAATAGAAGCATATAAATTGAAGCATGATAAGCATGTGAAGCATGTGGATAAGTATGTGCATAAGCATGTCCATGTGGTGGTTGTGCATAGTGATGAGTGGTTTTTGTATATACTTTTTACCCCTTTTCAAGCACGTTTTACATTGTTTGTTTCACCATCTACCTCCATTTCCCTGTTTTTTGCTTCTGTTTTGCTTTTATCGTCCATTTTGTGCTTTTCAAGAAATACATATCAAATCGGGACCATAAAGCGTGAAAAAGGCACAAATGAACGAAAGGAGCGGAAGACGTGAGCCAAAGTGTGCAAAAGGGGGAGAAAGATTGGAAATCTGGCAAAAACGGTCGCGTCATTTCGACGCGGCCACATCGTCACAACACCCAACAAAGCCTAAGTCCAATTCCACGCGGCCACATGAAGATACTCCAAACAGCCGCGTCATTCAGATGACATTAGCTCAAATTCGCAATTCTATGCGATCGCGTGAGAACTGTAGGATCCTGTCCAAAACAGAGTTAGGATCGATAATATGAAGTTTAGACTTACGCTTGCGTATGCGGCACGGTAGTCTACGAACTTCGCCTTCGGATTCGCCACGACGGATCGAGTCTTCTCACAAACGGAGTAAGGCTACTAATCCACAATCTAAATCTCTACTTTAGATTAAGAACTTGGATAGAGGGAGAGGAAGGATTTCTGCAGAGCTTCGCTATGAAGAAGATGCATGCATGAATTTCATGCAAAAGGTGTAAGAAATGGCTTACCCTTGGGTCTTATTTATAGCCCCCAAGGTAGTTATTTTAGGGTAAGTTGTTCCTTTGGAACAACTTAATTAAGGTGTACCATGATACATGGCACATTATAAGCTTAAGTTGTACCATATGCATGGTACAACATAAGCTTAAGATATTCCCCCTTTATAAGCCATATGTCGCATGCACTTATGCATATATAATGCGACTTTCCCACTCATCCAGAGATCCTCTCCGCAAGGGAACAGATTCCCTTTGTACACGACTTCGTGTACGCGACGTTCGAGGTCCGTATTCCCTCGTACATCCCCCACAAGGGTGTACAAACGTCTTCCATATCCAACATCTCCCACTCACACTTGAAGGGATTGTAAGAGAACGTCTTTCACTTAGTTCTTTCATCTATCATACCGAGAAATAGACCGTACGACCGTCATGCGCGTAGAGTCTGTTGTTGTGCACTTGTTAGAGATACACAACGACCTCGAATGTGCAAAGTTGAGTAGTTCAACGCATGCTTTACCCTAGATTATTTCTTCGCATTTCTTATACTTTATATTCAACAATTGAATCCCATCTGGATTACAATTGGCTGGCCAGCTTTGAATCATTAAAGTCCAAATGCGAATATGAAATCAATCTTCCTCTTCTTGCGAACCTTCTGATCTTGACTTGATTCGCTTTTCTAACGTGCCCCGCCGAGCCGAATTACCATAGCCCATAAGTAACACGCTAAGATGGCGATCATCTCGTCAAATCTAAAGGAACCAATTGGAGTCCTTGAGGGTAAGAGTTAAGACCCGTATGGCCTTTGAGTCTCACATAATAGCAAACACTATTGCTACTAACTCAGTGGTCGAAATGCATACGTGGTATGAACACGTATTACAACATCACTCCTTTCCCAGGGAGAGTATGTCTTAATGATGTTGTACGGATGAAAAGATCAGACACCACAGTGCCTATCTTTTGAGTCCCCTTACTACTCAGGAAATATTCCCGGACTCTCATCCTGCATAAGACAGATAGGATTAAAAAATCCAATGAGATCTTTATATCCTTGTGATACAGATCTCAGATCTTTTGTAAGCATCCATATGATGCAGATCTTTCATTCGACTATCTTGTTAAAGTCATGACTCTAAATCATTCGTCTAATGATTTTGACTTTAAACTAGTCTCATCTCTATCTTATCCATCTGATAAGATAAGGCGGTTGCTCATGTGAGAGAGCCAACCTTTATCTGTCCGACATACACACAATTCAGCTGAGATTTCAAAAATGTACACAAACATTTCTTAAGAAATTCATATGCAATGTTTGAAAAAGAACTTATTCTTTTATTAAATTTGATCTTTCTTAGATATGGGAATATATATTGGTACAACTCAGCTCATACGCAATCCTTGGGATGATAAGTGTTTATAAAACACATTTCTGGGGATCGCTTTCGTAAGCTGATCCTCTATCATCTCATGCGTAGATATGTACCTTATGTCTACCTTCTTGGTTTTATCATAGTCTTTTGCAAACCTGCAGTTCCTTTAAGATACTGCATTATCCTCTTAACCGCTTTCCAGTGTTCTTGCCCTGGGTTGGATTGGTAACAGCTTACCATTTCCAACGGCAAAGCAGATGTCCGGTCTCGTACACACCATAGCGTACATAAGACTATCAACTGCACTGGAATATGGAACTTTTTCCATAATTTCCTTTTCCTTTTTGGTTCTTTGGACACGATTCCAGATATAAATTATCGCATATGCTTATATGAATATCAATGGACTTGCAGTCCTGCATATTAAATCGTTCTAGAACCTTCTTTATATAAGTCTCCTGTGAAAGAGAAAGAAGTTTCTTCGAACGATTCCTTGAAATCTTAACTCCAAGGATATATGCGGCTTTTCCTATGCCTTTCATCTCAAATACTGATGAAAGCCAAGCCTTGATACTCATCACAAAGCCCTTGTCATTTCTGGCTATTAAAATGTCATCTACATATAGAGACATGATAATATACTTGCTTTTAATCCTCTTGATATATACTCAGTTATCTTCATCAAGCATGGAAAAAATCCATTTGATAAGACAACTTCTTGAAATCGTATATACCATTGCCTCGAGGATTATTTAAGACCATATATGGACTTACGAAGTTTACAAACCTTATGTTCGTTTCCTTCTTTTACAAACCCTGTTGGTTGTTCCATATAGATCTCCTCGTCCAATTCTCCATTGAGAAAGGCAGTCTTTACATCCATCTGATGTAATTCGAGGTATAAGCAAGCTACTATTGCCAGAATCATGCGAATCAAGGTAAAACGCATAACAGGTGAGAAGTTTTCTTTGTAGTCTATCCCTTCCTGTTGCGTAAAACCTTTCGCGACAAGGTGAGCTTTATATCTATCTATAGAGCCATCAGCCTTATGCTTGATCTTGAGAACCCATTTGTTCCCAATTGCTCTATGTCCTCTGGGTGAGTTAACTAAGTCCCAGACTTGGTTAACTTTCATGGATTTCAATTCCTCCTTCATCGCTTCCATCCATTTGTCTTTTGCAGGGCATGATGCAGCATATTTGAGATTCTTCAAGTCCTTGTTGACTCGAATTTAGATCAATTCTAATATCACTCCCACTTGAAATGTTGTTAGAATTGCTCCCACTTGGATCATTATTCCCGTATGGAATAGGATAATCGTCATTCGTATAATCCATTGGTGAAGGTTAAAAAGAATTTTCGTTTTCACCAAGAATTTCTCCCACTCGAATGAGGTAATCCTTTTTGATCATAAATCTCAAAATAGAGATAAGTCCTGACTTATCTCGCCCTGTCTTGGAAACTCGTTTTCCAAGAAAGTGACATCCCTCGACTCAAACTCAATTAGCACACCATTGTCTTCCTGACTAACAAAAACATAACCTTTGGAGTTTTATGCGTATCGTTTAAAGATACATTTCCTTCCCCATGGCCCAAGTTTGCCATGCTTATGGGAGGAAATATGTGCGTTGAATGCACAAACTCAAGGTAAATATGTTTAAGTCAGGAGACCTTTGGTTCCACAACTCATAAGGAGTGGAGCTAACTGATTTCGAGGGTACGCAGTTTAAAATGAAAACGGTTGTCAATAATGCATCATCCCAAAAGGTGATTGGCAAGTTAGCTTGCGCCATCATTGAACGGACCATTTTTCATTAAAGTCCTATACCTCCTTTCTGCAACACTAATTTGTTGAGGAGTATAAGGCATAGTTACCTGATGTACTATGCCTTTTTCATCACAAAGTTCCTTTAAACTTGTTGATTGATATTCACCGCCCCTATCGGTTCGCACGACCTTAATCTTGCGATCTAATTGATTCTCCACTAAACTCATATAGTTTTTAAAGCAGGTTTAGTGCTTTCACTTTTGTGGGATATCAAATAGATATGACCGAATCGGGTGAAATCATCAATTAAAAGTGATGAAATAGGACTTCCCGCGTCTTGTCTTGACATTCATCGGACCACATATGTCCGAATGGATAAGCTGTAATGGAACCTTGGCCCTTGTGCCGGTTCCAAACGGCTTGCGACAAGATTTCCCTACAAGGCAATGTTCGCAGGTCGACATTTCAACCTTTGAAACATTGGATAGAAGGCCACGTTTGGCAAGTCTATCCATACGCGTTGGTCCAATATGACCAAGCCTTGAGTGCCAACAAATTATATTAGACTCATTAGTCAAAGAATTTGTCACAAGGAAATGAGAAATCATACATTGTACTTATTACAATGAATCCTTTAAATACATAACCCAGAACCAATAAAGGAATTATTATTACAAAATAGGTCCATATTACATTCATGAAGGAACCAGCTATAACCAAGACCCATTAAATTGACCACAGTTATAATATTCGTTTGAATATATGGAATGAAGAGAACATCATGAAGTAGGAAAGTGCGGCCGTTGTCCAAGACTAGCTTGCGAGTCCCAACGCCTTTCACTTCAACACGTGTGTTGTTTCCTACATTGATCCACTTCATTCCTTGGGGTATCCGGTGATACTCCACGAAGGACCGTCTGTCCTTTGCTATGTGGTCGGTGGTACCTGAATCAATTATCCAAAAAATGGATTAGATTCCACAAGAAATAGTGAACTAGAAACACATATGTAACTAGTATTACAAGTTACCTCGTCACTTCCACTCGTACACGAACGAGCATAGTGACTGAGCTTGTTGCACTTGAAGCACTTGATCCTTTTCAAGTCTTTCTTCTTGTGCCATTTCTTGTACCCACCCTTATGTTTGGGTTCCTTGGTGGACTCAGGTTGCTTATTACGTTCATTAGAAGACTTCGAATGATCTTTACGTTTCTTTCCCCCGTGTGAGGAACTAGCAACCATATGCACTTCTGCACTTGGCTTGGCAGCCGCAAGCCGCTCTTCCTCTAATTCGAGGTGCTTGGAAACATCGTTGAAGGTCTTGATGCTCTCATTATGAGTGAGATGCATCTTCATCTGATCCCACCCATTTGGTAGGGAACGTATGACTGCTTGGATTTGTTGCTCATCCGTGAGCACATGACCTGCGTCCTTTAACTCTGAGATAAGGTTCGCCATATGTCGCAGATGTTTCCCCATGGAATGATCTGGACGTTTCTTATATGTATCGAACTTTATAGTTAAGGCACGAAGTTTGGACACCGATGTGCCACCGAACTTCTCCTCTAGCTTGGACCATATGTCCATGGCTAGGTCATATTCTCGGAAGATGCGCATTATGTCATCAGCCATACTGCTTAATAACGTAATGCGCGCTATCTTATTCTTCCGAGACCAAGCATCAAAAGCTTCCTTGTCTCGTCTGTGTTGGGCCGTAATGCCCAACTCGGGTTCAATCATTACGTTCTTTAGAGTTTCGAGCACTTCTTGCTCATCTAAAACGTATTGTATCTTAATGGACCAAAGTTTGTAATTATCGCCGTTGAGTTTTTCACCTTTGTTTAACTCAGCGACGATATTCTTTGAAGCGGAATACATTTTACTTTTAAAATGCTGCAAAAAACACAAAACCGAAGGTTCGATCAAAACATTGCATAAAAATTCTTAAAATATAACTCCCACTTGAAATGATAATAGAGTATCACATTTGGATAGTTCTAAAAATTCAAATCCCACTTGGAATTATATTATATTTGATAAGTTACTTTCGAAAAATATTGAAGATGTTGTTCTAGAATCGAAAAGGTCTCTATGATTCCAATCACCATCTAGAACAACCTTCAATATTCCCCCATCACTTATCAAACAATAGTACTCTTATAGTACTAGCAGCGGAAAAACGAGTATTTGATAAGTTACTTTCGAAAAATATTGAAGATGTTACTCTAGAATCGAAAAGGTCACTATGTTTCCAATCACCATCTAGAGTAACTTTCAATATTTCTCCCTCACTTTATCAAATGTTAGTACTCTTATAGTACTTTGCAGTGGAAAAACGTTTTTGAAAACGTATTTTTCAAAACGAATTTAAAATACATTGGCTAATCTCCGTAGAGTAGAGCACAACGTCATAAGTTCATTGGCTAATCTCCGTGGAGTAGAGCACAATGACATGGCTAATCTCGCATGAAGTAGAGCATTACGGCTAATCTTCAAGGAGTAGAGCACAATTACATAAGTACATTGGCTAATCTCCGTAGAGTAGAGCACAATGACTTAGCTAATCTCGCATGAAGTAGAGCACTATGGCTAGTCTTCAAGGAGTAGAGCCCAAGTTAAAAAAAACTTCATTAAAACGTTAGTCCCGTATGAACTAGTCGGCACTGTGGTTAGCCCCGTATGGGCTAATCGGCACATTCGAGTTTTGACCAAGGCCTTTTGTCACCCCGTATGGGTCAGTAGGCAAGTTTGCAATCGACCCAGGCCTTCTGCCGAATTGGTCGACCAAAAACACCAAATTGGTCGACCAATTTTTGGTCGCAACTTCTTCCCGGCCAGGGCCTCTGCCCTGGCCGGGGCTTGGCCAAGGGCCGGCCAGGGCCTCTGCCCTGGCCGGCCAGGGGCCTTGGCCCCCTCGGCCAGGGCCTCTGCCCTGGCCGAGGCCAGGGCGCCGGCCCTGGCCTCTGCCAGGGCCGCCTGGCCGGCCCTGGCCACTGCCAGGGCCGCCTGGCCCTGGCAGTGGCCAGGGCGCCGGCCCTGGCCTCTGCCAGGGCCGGCCAGGCCGGCAGGCCTTGGCCAAGGCCGGCCATTTCCGGCCTGGCCTTGGCCGGCCAAGGCCGGCCTGGCCATGGCCGGCCAAGGCTTGGCCATGGCCGGTCATGGCCAAGGCCATTTGGCATTGGCCGGCCATGGCCCCTTTGGCCATGGCCGGCCACCCCCTTTGAATGGGGTTGCCGCACACACTCCTCCCCCTTGATGGGGTGGTCGCCGGTGGTTATTGGCCGTAGCCAACCCCCTCCGCAAGTGAAAGGGGGGGTGCATAGCCTTCATAGCCCATTTGGCCATGGTGCACATGCACCAAATTCCTCTTACCCGATGGAAATAACTACCATCATCTTCCTCGATGAAGCACCCGTTCGTCGATGAAGCACCCGTTCGTCGAGAAATTAGTTATTTCCTAATGGCCGTGTGCCAAAAATGAAAAATAACATACTACGTGAACGGTCGGTTCTTCCCGTCACGGAGAGTTCCTACCATATCCGTAATGATAGGAGACCCTAACGTGAAAAGAACAACCGCTGCGTTCTCTCCGTCACGAAGCGTTCCTACTATATCCGTAATAGTAGGAGACCCATTCGTGAAAAAGACAACGACTCGTTCATAGTTTCGACGGGGCGGTGGTTTGACCGGGGCGAACCCTTATGGCTCCGATACCAATGTAGGATCCTGTCCAAAACAGAGTTAGGATCGATAATATGAAGTTTAGACTTACGCTTGCGTATGCGGCATGGTAGTCTACGAACTTCGCCTTCGGATTCGCCACGACGGATCGAGTCTTCTCACGAATGGAGTAAGGCTACTAATCCACAATCTAAATCTCTACTTTAGATTAAGAACTTGGATAGAGGGAGAGGAAGGATTTCTGCAGAGCTTCGCTATGAAGAAGATGCATGCATGAATTTCATGCAAAAGGTGTAAGAAATGGCTTACCCTTGGGTCTTATTTATAGCCCCCAAGGTAGTTATTTTAGGGTAAGTTGTTCCTTTGGAACAACTTAATTAAGGTGTACCATGATACATGGCACATTATAAGCTTAAGTTGTACCATATGCATGGTACAACATAAGCTTAAGATATTCCCCCTTTATAAGCTATATGGCGCATGCACTTATGCATATATAATGCGACTTTCCCACTCATCCAGAGATCCTCTCCGCAAGGGAACAGATTCCCTTTGTACACGACTTCGTGTACGCGACGTTCGAGGTCCGTATTCCCTCGTACATCCCCCACAAGGGTGTACAAACTTCTTCCATATCCAACAAGAACAAATGAAACGGTCGCGTCACTAAAGGAAAAAGAGTGACGATACCATAATCAACGTAACCGAGTGACGAAGACGATGCGGTCACGTAATCCCAAGATCTTGAGCCCAAACGATCACCTTACACAACCGTTTCGAAGACCAAACGGGCGTCGAACTCAAATTCGACGCGGCTACGTCTAAAACTACGCGGTCATATCACTGTAGCCACCCGCAGCCCCATCTTATGCATCCGAACGACGTGATCACGTCGTTTTCGATGCGGTCGCATCGAATTGGATTTATTGGTCAATTAGGGGCACCGCCAGGGTTAGTTATAGGGTCTTTTTAGTCTTTTTAGAGAGTATTTAAACCCATCTTCTTTTCCACTCCCAGGGGACCGTTTCCTGCTGTTTTTCAGAGATTTTGGGGTTTTGTGAGGATTATTCTCCCTTTTAATTCAATAGCTCTTATGTTATTCCCCATTAATACTTTGTATTAGATTATTATTTTTGCAATAGAAATACACTCTTCTGATTGCTACCAATGAGGATTGTTCAATACTTGTTTTTCTCATTGAATCCATGCTATATTGATTGAATCTATGATGTTGAATGCCTCTTTGTTAATGGGTGGTGAGTAGTTTTTCATCTAGGAAAATGGGTTGAACCCCATTGAAATTGGGCCATGAGTTGGATTAAATAATTCATTTAATTATTCACTAATTGAGGATTTGGGGTATATTAGGATGCCAATTGTCATTGTAAATCGATCTCCTCCTAAGTCGATGATTAGATTGGCCACTGGCAAGTGTCAGGACCCCTATAATGACCCATACTATTGGTGTGACTGACGAGAGTTGGACGTCGATTAGAGCTCTCCTAATATAGATCCAAATCCCGACCATGAGAAAGCAAGTAGGAAGATTGGGGACATTCGTCAGACGTAATGCACCTAACATATACCGATGTATCGGTGAGAGTTGACATCGATATAGGTTAGGATAGTCCTATCATAGCATTGCGAGAGCGTGGGGTATGGATATCATAAGGGACTATCCTGTCATGCATCACGAGAGTGGGGTATATGAGATTGCTCTTAGGTTAGACGATCTCTCCCGAGTCCCAATAAATCCAACAATCGATTAAGTCATAATCCAACCTTAACCCTAGTTCAATGGCGGGGATACCCTAAGCCCTAGAGCTTTTATTATCTGATTTCACCCTTATTTATCATCTCGACCACCATTCGATAGCGTATCTTTCGAACATAGAAGGAAATCGGTATTCAACGAACGCCTCCCTGAGTTCGACCCGTACAACGCTACACAACACCGTGGGCTTGCTGTTATAAATATTTGAAGCATTCGTGCAGACGAACAAGCTTTTGGCACCGTTGCAGGGGAGGTACGACTTGATATCGATTTGACTCTTTGATTTATAGAATACACATTTCTTTTTGTTTTTCTATCTCTTTGCTATTGATTTTCAGTGCCACTGATGATTTCTTTTGTTTAGCCTTTTTGAATGCGTAGGAGATTCCAGGGCAATGAGGATTTATTTCCACTAAACCCCTAAATCGAGGCAACAGCACATCGGCAAAATGCCGAGAGAAAGAAGAAGCTCGCACTAGAAGCCATGGCAGAGATACACAATCCTGAGAATGATCCTTTACCACCACCTCCACCGCCTCTTAGGTCACGCATAGAGTTCTCTATGCCCTTTAATGGGTCTACATCAAGTATCTTGAGACCGTTGGTGGAAACAAATAACTTTGAGCTAAAGCCTTCCCTAATAAGTTTCATACAACAAGACCAATTTAGGGGCTCACAAGGAAAATCCCAAAGATCATCTCAACACATTCTTAGAGAAAATGGATACATTAAAGATGAATGTCGTCACCAACGTTGCCATTAGGCTAAGACTTTTTCCATTCCTTCTTAGAGATAAGGAAAGGACTGGCTTAGGAGCCACGATCCTAACACCTTTACCACTTGGGATTCCTTGTCTCGCACATTTCTAACGAATTTTTTTCCTCCAGGGAAAATAGTCAAGATGAGCAATGAGATTACAAACTTCACCCAGCTTGACCAAAAGTCAATGTACGAGGCTTGTGAGATATTTAAGGATTTACAATGCGACTGCCCACACCACGGTGTGCCTGATTAGCTATTAATCCAAGACTTCTACAACAGACTCGCACGACTAGTGAAGGTGTCAATTGATGCTGCTGCTAATAGCGAATAATGAGTAAGACTCCCGCTGAAGCTAAAAAGCTGTTGGAGGACATGGCCGCCAACAATGATTTGTGGAGCAATGCGAGAGGCGCCTCTAAGAAGGGAGGTAAATAAGAAATCAATGAAGTATCCATTCTTTCAGCAAAATTTGATGCATTAGCTAAACATTTGTCTATGATTGGGCTTGGTACTTCTAATCCGCCTACGGTGGCGCTATGTGAGGTTTGCGGTGTGTAGGGACACCCAGGTAACGAATGCCCAACCACAATGATGACACCACTGGGTATGACTATCGAGCAGGCCAATGTGTTGTATGACAACAATCCACGGCCATCCAATAACCCATACTCCAATACGTTCAATAATGATGGAAGAACCATCCCAATTTTTCTTATAGGAGTCCAGGACTGCAAGCTCAACGACTGTTCCCTCAACAACATCAGAATTTCCAAGCACCACATCCTCAATGGACATTTTAGAACTGTAATCAAAGACTCCCCTCTAATATGCCCTCTAGTTCTAAGTCTAATCTTAAAATTTTAATTTAAAACCACATTCTTACGTAGGGCCAAAGGAACGAGTACTTTCAATCCTACATCCAGCAATTGATGACTACCACGCATCAGCTTATGACCACAATGCAACAACTTGCCATAGTCCAGAAAACAATGGAAAACCAAATGGCACAGATGGCGCATCAGCGATCTCAAATAGCCACAAGGGCATCTACCGGGGCAGACTAAAGAAAACCCCAGAGGGCACGTGAATGCCATAACTTTGAGAAGCGGGAAGCAGATGAAAGGCATCGCTATGCCTATTGTGGAGGAAGATGATGCTACTGAAAAGGAAGCCCATGTAGAGGTTGAATCTGGAATTTAGAAGGACGTCGAGCACAAGGTAGAACCTCCACCCTTTGAGTCACCACATGAGAAAGCTATTGATAAGACACAAGGAGAGCCCACTGAAGAGCCTCCTAGGACTTACATTCCAAGGGTACCCTTCCCATCAAGACTAGCAAGAGCGAAACTAGATGAAAAGTATGGAAGATTTTTCGACCTCCTGAAGCATATGAATATTACAATACCTTTCCTGGACGCCATTTCTCAAATCCCGACCAATGCGAAATTCTTAAAGGAAATCATTACAAAGGGAGGTTGACAGGAGAAGGTCATACTCTCAGCTGATTGTAGTGCAATACTTCAGAGAAATGAAGTTGAAAAACTTGAAGACCCAGGAAGCTTCTTCATCCCATGCGCCGTTGGAAATATAGAAATCAAGAGCGCACTTTGTGATCTAGGGGTGTGCGTCAGTTTGATGCCTCTGTCGATTAGTGAAAAGCTAAAGATGTGGGAGCTTCAACCGACAAACATTTCCCTTCAATTGGAGGATAGGTCAATCAAGTATCCTCTGGGTGTAATAGAAGATGTGCTAGTACGCGTAGGGAAGATCCTAGTCCCTTGTGACTTCGTTATAATATATATGCCCGAGGACGCTCGCATCCCTATAAAACTTGGCCGTCACTTCTTGGCCTTGGCGGGTGTGCTGATTGATATGAAGGGAGTCAAGCTCTTCCTCAATGTGGGAAAAGATAATGTGGAATTTGATCATCGAAGATCCATGAAGTAGTTTATGGAGGATGACCATCAAGTTCAGCAAGTTGACCTCCTTGAGGAGGTAATCAAGAACACCACATTTGAGGAGATGTTTTTAGATGATAATGAAGAGCCACCTGACGACAATTTGAACCAAGAAGACAAACAAGACGAAATGAAGCTGGGAACGAGTCCAAGGAAGATCCTAGGGAAAAGCTTGAAGAAAAACCACTATGAACACATCAACAAACCCCTAAGGAGCCAATGAATCAAGAGCTCGAGAAGCTAATGCTGGAAGAAAGTGCAAAGAAGCATGTAGATGATAATATTCTGGATCTCTCTACCCTAAAGCCACCATGACGACATCATAAAAGGGAGTTAAGCTCACGACTTTAAATGAGCGCTTCTTCGGAGGCAACCCAAGTCTTTTACTTATCTTCCTAGTTCCTCAATTTCTTTCATAAGTTTATGATTTAGAATAGTTTGAACTTTGCTTTGAATAAACCCCAAAACCTCCAAAATAACTCAAGTGTTTTCAATGCAGGATGAAGCATGGAGAGAAGATGAAAACCTGTTTTAAACGACCGTGCGGTGCAAATCCATGCAGTCGCATGGAGAAGAGAAGAAGAGCAGAAGGAGGAGAGCTAAAAGAGTGAACGAAGCGACCACGGTGTAAAGACACAAATGACCACGTCGTTAGGGTAATTTCTATGCTTTAAATTTCATATTCCACACGACCGTGTTGTCCAAACGACGCGGCCGCATACCTCTCTGTTATTTTGAGCCTATTTTCCCTCTATTGTCGAAACGACGGCCGTTTGACATCAAACGATACGACCGCATTGAGCCTAACTCAAAGGCCTAAATTTCCCAACTTTACGCGACTATTTGAACCTAATCAAATTGGCCATGTCCCTACAAAAATCTCCAAAGCCAAATTTCCCAATTTCACACGGCCGCATCGACCAAACGACACAGCCGCGTAACTCTCTATGTTTTTAGCTCAAAAATCATTCCACTGTCGAAACAACGCGACCATTTAAACTCAAACGACACAATCGTGTCGATCTAACTTTTTGACTTCAATTCTTCCCAATTGACATAGCCGTTTGAATCCAGACGATGCAACCGCATCGCTGCTCTATAAATAACCCCAACACCCCGCACGGCCGCTTTGTGCTGAAAATTCCCAAACCGTTTCGACTCCTTCTGCTCAGCCTCTTCAAATTTGACCTCTTCAATTGTTCACATCCTTTCCCCTCTCTCCGAAATCACTCCACAAAGCTTCCCACTCCATGAACCCCATCCTCCACCAACATTTCGAAGCGAAATGAACACCACCAAAAACCCTAAAACGAACAGTTTGGGGGCTTTACGATTCAAATCGACGTGGGCAGCCTTGACTTCGATTGCTGGCTTCGAGAACAGCTTAGGGGAACCTCTCCAAGGGCTTGGTGCATTTAATTCCAGCGGGGAGATTTGATCTTGGGTAATCTCTTTCCTATCTCGTTAACTTTTGAAATTTCTCGCTGAATTCATTAAATTTGCATGAGTCTGCACTTTACTTCATTTCGCACACTCTTTACATCACTCATACTTCAATCACCATGCCTCTGAGAGATCGCAAGAAGTGCTCCTCTACTGGGCCTTCCCGGGGTAGAGGCAAGCGTTAGTGAAACCTGACAATAGCTGAGGCTCTGGCCATTGCTGCTAGGGGTGACACACTTGTCCCTCCCCCTTAAATTGACACTTTAGGGATATAATTCTTTGACGAACATCAATGTGATACCTTCACATCCCTCTCATCTAGGACCATAGTGCCCACCAAATTCCCGAGCGTCACAGCTTTATATGCACTTGGTCTCTTAGATGGAGTTAACACTCTCCTCCGAAACATCGGTTGTGATGAGTTCCTAGAGTATGAGGCTAGAACCTATAGGAGACTCACATTAGAGTTCCTAGCCACCTTCAAGAGTTATCCGTCGGGGTTCTCGTTTCGATTGATGAACACGGACTACTGCATGTCCACCAATTCATTAGACCCCCTCTTCAAGTGGCCTCTAGCTACTAAGCCTGAAGCACGCTTGCACAGCTATCCTTATCCTCAAGAGTATGATCAGAATGCTTTTTGGCTGAGGATCAATTGCCTTTCTCCTTTTCCATTACACGTGTGAAGGCTTCTAGTATCATACACCCTTGCCTTCGCATCGTGCATCGCATTATTGCGACCTCGATCTTCTGCAGATATGAGACTAGCCAGGTCTCTTAGGATGAGATTTTCTTCCTCTGGTGTACCACCCAGCCACGTGTCGTCTGTGAGGATGGTACTGCACTTCCATGATACATACTCCATGCTGGTTCGTGGACGACCCAATGTATTCTCCACACCCCCACCAGCCCACACTCTTGCATTTGCTGTCGAGTGGTTATCGCTATTATTTCCCTGCTTCCTCCTGTTTCCTATAAGATCCCTAACTCCAAGCATCTTGTTCCAGGCCCCACGTCTCTTGACCTATCTGTCCTCTCCAACATGCATATGATCAAATCCTTTGAGAAAGATAAGTATTTTTGGCTTCATGGGCCCAACTACACCCCATACACTAGGCTCCCGAACCCTGCATGTTTTGGAGCTGGGACCTCTATGCAGTGGATTTTTACACCTGATCCATACCTTTCCCAGGGTGCTCAAGCACTACCTGCTCAGCCTCAGGCCCAGCCCCAGCCTATTCAGGATCCCGTTGTCCCACATGCTTCCACTTCTGACATCACCATCAGACCTACCCAACGTATGTTCCAAAGGAGATCTCACCAACATGGCGAGGGTAGCAACAACACTCCTCCTCATCCACTTTCTCATCTCAAGCGTATAACTAGAGTGAAGGAGGAGCTTAGTGATTTCAGAGCTTCCATGATTACCACCATTGTTTGAGTTCAGGACCTCGATAGATAGCCCCACATTGATTGTTGTGACTCTCCAGTCGCAATTTGGTGTCGTTTATCGATGGCATCACTCCCAGGGTCATTACTCTACTGCTAAGCCCATTCTCATGCCCATTCCATAACCACTCCAGCCATCTCAGCCTGTGGACACTACCACCCCTACACCTCATATTCCTACACCACCACCGTCTCCACATGCCCCAACATCAACACACCCTAAGACTGTAATCCCTTCTATTCCCCCACCTCATCCAGACCCCTTGGTTCCACTCATTTATTCACTACACACCACGGCTGTCGCAGACATACCCTCTTCTGGAGCACCATCATCTCCCACTCCATCTACATGTATTCCATCACCTCCTACCACAGATATAGCACCACACACTTCCCCACCACCTGAGGATGTCACAATCATCATTGTTGGGGGATGTATGCCCTTAGATCATTTGTATTTGATGCAAATGATATTTTAAGCTTAGATAATGACTAATTTGCATATGATGCAAAAGGGGTTAAATGTGTCTTAAATTGTTTAAGCCCATATTTAATGTAATAAATACGTTGAAAAGGTTACCTGGATGATGAGATCGTCCCGGTCTAAATGCAAGTTCAAACCGCGTCAAAAACGGAGTCCAAATGCACAAGTTAGAGCCAAATAAGTCAGCCCAAATCGTTTGGACTGAAGCCAGCACAAATGGGTCAGCCCAAATCGTTTGGACTCAAGCCAGCACAAATGGGTCAGCCCAAATCAGTTGGGCTGACCCCAGCCATAAAGGAAAAGGGCAAAATGCTCAAAAATTTGGGCATATAACAGCTAGGGGCCCAGGCACGCCCGCCTGGGCCCAGGCAGGCTTTGCCGGTAAAGCAGCACCTGCTTCATGTGTGCGCTGGGCTTTAACTACGAGCAGGCCCGCCCGCTCCATACAGGTGGGGCCCGCCTACCCATTCTTGCATACGGAGGCGTGTGCATCGCACGAGCCTCGAGGCGCGTGCGCTGCACGCAGTGCGCGCGGGTGGGGCCCATGCAACCTAGGGTTGCGTGGGTTTGTGATGGCTGGCTTTGTTGCATTTTTGGGGGTTTGGGCTAATATTTGGACGATCAATTGAGGGGTCAAACGGACTTCGGTTGACTCGCCATTTTTTCCTACACGTTCACCGTTCAGCGCTCTTCGATTTGATAGGTTGTATCAAATGCGAAGCTCAATGGTGAGGGAGTTAAAATTCATGGAAGTTTGGGCTTTATGAAAGGCAAACTATCTTGAATTATTTAACTCCAAATAATTAGTCCCACATCGAATGTTGAGTAAAGGGGAGGGGTCAGCCGCCTATATAAATAGGGGCCTACCCCCTTCCTCTGATCTCGTCCCAAGCTTTAGATCTGAGCAGCTCCCAAAAATATTGGAGCATGCTCGGATCTAAACTTAAAATTAATATTCTCTTCTCCCTAAATTTCTACCTTGCTCCTGAAAGGCTCTAGCAAAGCCACGAAGGGGTTCGGATCTGATCCGGAGTCTTGGCGAAGGTTCACACTCAGGTGAAACTTTCTTCGGTGCATGGTTGGCTCGGCGACAAGGGGATTGTTCGCCTCAGGAAGCGAAACGGTTCGAGGATCGGTTTGGCACGGTATGTGGAGCGGCTCGAAAGACGTTGCGGTACACTTTGCCTGTACCAAAGGCAAGGTTCCGGGTAAGTAATTTAGAAGATTTATTTTAATTATGTCACAGTTCCTTAGATCCTTCTTGGGGTGGTCAGATCCACCTCAAGTTGGCATAGATCTTGGCTAAGGGTCTTAATTTTCCGTAGGGCTTCGTTAAAAAATTTAACGCTTTTCTTCCGCTGTGTTTTTCTTTTGGCTCTATTGCTCGTCCGACTTAGGATGGGCATAAAGATTTGTGCCCTGAGGGTCCATCAAAACCTAAGAAGAGAGAGTTGTGGAAGCAAGCGCCTGGGAAATTCTTTCAAGAAATTCCCCCGATAGCTTGGGGAACTTAGAAGAACATGTCGACCTGAAAAATAAATGATGTTGCTGGGAAAGCGGATGCAGCACATACGGTCCCTCACGGATTTCAAAAAGCCCCTCTGACGAGGAGGAAAGGGAAAGAGCACTTGGGGCTCACCGGAGATGAGATCCGGATCTTGAAACGAGTGACGGTGGACGCCAATATAAGGGAGAAACCCCCAGATCCTGTCAACAAAGGGAGAGTCGTTGATCAAGTCTTCTTGTCGCCGCCGCCGACACCAAAAGCTGCCAACTCTGAATCTGAAGCGATGCCGACTTTAGGGCATCACCCCCGTCCACCTTGAATATCGTCTACGGACGTCGAGCAAACGACGTTAAACAAAAGCACTTCATGGGAGGCAACCAATGCTCTAAACTTTTATCTTCATTTTAAGGATTATTTTTAGCTTTATTTTTCCTAATGTGATAAATAAATCCAGCCGCGGGAACTTCCATCGAGAGAAAAAGGCCATTTGTGAATTTTTGCAGGAAACAAGGCCTCACCCGATCGGGTGATTACTCAACCGATCGGGTGAGACGTATCAGACAATGGCCGTATCTGCTCTCCATGCGAACCGGTCGGGTGAAGCAAAGTGAGACCGGGTGGAAGACCGTGTGAGCTGGGCTAAAGTCTCGGGAAAATTGGCATTTAATCAACCGATCGGTTGATACGAAGAGTGGTCGTGTGAGTGACCGGGTGAGCTACACTGAACTTTCGGAAAAAAATTTTGAAGCGGCCAACCGATCGGTTGAGTTCTCAACCGATCGGTTCGCTTGTAGCCTCTTTTCAGCAAAATTTCGACCTAATTGTCAACCGATCGGGTGAAAACTCACCCGATCGGTTCGACTTAAACCATATATAAACTCAGCGCCATCACCCGTTCACCTCCCTCGCCCAACTTCGAATTTCGGTCACCGTTTCGCCTTCTCCAAGCCCCAACCGGCCTCGATCTCCCCTCAACCGACCACAAACCCCCTTAGATCCTTCACTCCACTCTCCCTCTCCTTCCCTCCGTCGATTCCTCTCCCTCCATTTTCGTTTCTACCCCCAAACAAACCCTAATTTTCGCAACTCCCCCATTTTCAAAATTTGCTGAAAAGAGTTGTCGCGGCTTCACATTTATTCCCATTGCGTTGCGTTGGGACATCTACGAGCAAAGATCTTCATCTCGATTGGGTAACTTCGCATTTTATATTTTGCCCTAGAATTTCATTTTGCTCAATTGCATGTGTTAGTGTGCATTCATCACATCTTGCATACACACACACACACACTCACATGGCCAAAGATAAAGATAAGGGTAAGGGTATTATGAGAGAGGAGGAGTCTTCTCGCAAGAGACAAAAGACCACACATCCACCACGTTCATGCCCTCCTCCTGCACAGCCTGCACAACCCTAACCCCAACCCCAACATATGATCCTAGCTGAGGACCCATTGATGGGCCCGCGTGGCTACCGCTTTAGGAATCAAGAGCACAAGGATTTCTACAATAGACTTGATGCACGGGGGCATCTATCGACCCAATTCACCCATACCCAAACGCTTATCGATCTCGGGGTATTCACCGAGGTCGAGACTCTCTTTGCCAATTTAGGTTGGTTAGCTTTCCTAAACGCCAGCGCGGTATCCTACCCCTCCCTCACACTCGAATTTTTATCCACCCTTGTCTGTGAGTCGGGGTCTGTCGTCATTTTTCGTGACTGTAACAGAACCATTTGCACTCACTGGATATCATTAATAACATCTTTGGTTTCCCAATCCTTGGGAACGACACTATCCGTCCCTACAGGTATCCCCCCGAATTTGACGTCGATCAGTTTTGGTTCCGCCTCACCCTACACGATCGCTATCCCCGAGGTAAGGCCAAGGCCTCCTCCATCATTCACCCCATCTTCCGTCTGGCCCACCGAATCATATCATGCACGTTTTTCCCCAGGGATGAGTCAGGCACTTTGACCATCCCTGATCTTTTCATCTTGTGGGCCATGACCTTTCCTTTTGTTCGCGGTGATGTTGGGATTTCTTTTAGGGCCCCTACCATTCCCGTCCATGCCGGTGCTTGGCTTGTTACCAAGCTTCTCGAGATTAGCTGCGCCGGTAAGGGCAAGTTTTGTTGAGGGGGCCTTATCACGATCATAACCTCGGCTCCCCAGTTTAATATTGTCATCCCACAAGATTTGCCTACCGTCGCAGGACACATACGTCTCGACCTTGACGTCCTGCGGCTTATTCACATGATTAAGCCCCGCCCCGATGGTCGTTTCACTTTCCATTACGAACACCCCCCAGCTCCCTATACCATTCTACCCAACCCTGCTCGCATGTCTATTGTTTTGGTGGGAGATTGGACATTTCCTCCCGATCCTGAGTTTATGGAGGGACTACATCTTCCATTCCTTCCCCAGGACGCACCCAGACCACCTTCTCCTGCTGTCCACTTAGGCGTGCAGGATATCCATGCGTCCCGGGGAGATTCCAGGGCTGGTCCTAGTCATGCCATCCCGGCTTCTGTCCCGATCACCACCGTCACCACCTCTCTGATCCGAACTACCTCCTCCTCCTCATTTCGTAGAGCCGCTTCTACTCGTCTCCACCTCGAGGCTGAGTTAGCTTCATTGCACGCTGTCGCATCCTCTTCGACCTCCTCGGTCCCATCCTCTTCCATCTTCACTCACCAACGTTTCCTCGCACTTGAGAGGAACGTGGCCGCACTACTAAAAAAACGCTTGCATAGCGCTTTTTTTTACACTTGGATAGCGCTGCTTTTATAAGCGCTATCGTAGTGGTTTACTAAGATAGCGCTTATAAAAGCGCTATCCAAGCTACCGCTATGGTAGCTTGGATAGCGCTTTTTAAGCGCTATCTAAGTGGTTTACTAAGATAGCGCTTTGCTACCTTAGCGCTTTTGAAAGCGCTATTCAAGATTACTCGATATATTTTGATTTTTACCTTGCATGGTCTGGACTGGCGGTGGCTAATACTCATTAGCCACGGACCGGCCGTGGCTAATAGGCATTAGCCACGGACTGGCCGTGGCTAATGTTTAGTTTTGTTTTAAAAAAAAATAGAATATCAGGCAATTTCTGTGAAGCATGTTTTCTTAAAAGCTAGCTCTCTCTTGGCTGGCCCATTCAGCTACAGCTGAACAAAAACCATGTTTTCTTACAATAATGTCATGAATTTTAAAAATAAGAAAGCACTATCAAATTAGTCCCATAAGGTTGCAAGAAAACTAATCGCATGTTTCTAAATATACTTAAATTATTGATAGAGAAACTTGATACATGAATTGATCCTCTCCATTAAGGATCACCTCCCACTGTAAATGAACCACCCATCATGTCCTTTCCTAGCACGAGACTCATTTGATCGTTTTACAGAGTTACAACACAAGAGACTTCCAATATTTATACAACACCCTGCCTATCAAAGTATTACAGCACTCAAACATGAGCATTCTCATCGGCATCAAGTTCGCCTACAGGAATACAAAGAAGAATACTCAGCTGAAGTCTCTTAGAGAGAGCGAGGATGGCTTCGTTCGGTGAAGTGTTAATGATAGAGTTGAGTACAACGGGGGCAGCGCAGAAGCGTGTCGCTCCTTGGTAGGCAATGGCCGAAAAGATGGCCTTGGCTGTTGCCTACAAAACAAAATTAAATGTTAATTGATAGCAGATATTTTGTTAATGTGTGGGGGAAAATTGATTATGTGCACCTATGCTAAGAAAGTTAAATATATGATGGCAATCCCTTGCCCCCAGCCTCATCAGTGTGTGCCATATCATCAAGCACATAACATACGTGCACAATCATATGAACAAGAATGCCAGAAACAAGCACTAAGACACAAACAAGACTACCAGAAACTCACCCAAATACAAACATTGTCATTGAAGATCTATATGGAACACAATCCACAAGAGTTCAAGCACACGTGTAGGGTATCAAACACTGAAAAGCCATCATTGATTATAGGTTCCCTTACATATAATTGATTTCTAAAGTCATCACTTAATTCACTCAAATGAAAAATCATTTTCAGGACTAGTTGTTTCATTTGGTAGTTGATCCACTTTGGTCACAGGACTACTAAAACAATCTTTCCTTCTAAAAAAATAGACCACCAAAACAATCAATTGCTTGTCAAATTTGATATGAGACAACCAGACATCACAAATTTCAGAGTACAAAACAAAAGGAATCATGGCCAAATAGTATCAAAAGTTGATTGATGCTATCAATAGAATCCAAACTGAAGTCATATATAGCAAGAATTTAGATCAAGAACAGAACTTACAGCGCAAAGAACAGACTGAACAATGGAAGCACAGGCGGAATCGGAAATATTCATGGCTATTTTTATAATTATGAGAAGTTACAATTAATTAAAATGCTGGGACGCTATTTTTATTCATGTAAGTTATCAAACTTTCAAGACACTTGAGAGATATTGCCAACAGTTTTTATCCAGTAACTATAACATATATATTGATCTCATTGTTCACATCATTGTTCACATATATGTCAATGTCAAATTTTCTGTATCTGATGCTGTTTGTCTTTTAACTTAAATTTGCAGAGGGTTCTAAAAGCTGAGGGATCATTTGAAGCCCGGCATATTCAGCCGCATGTGTTCCTAAAAGAGAGAGAGATTCAAATTAATTGCATGCACGTCAAGATTGTGAGCGCATATTTCAAGTGTTGGACATTTGATAAGTATTCTGAATAAGAAACATTGGAGATACATCATTGCCATCGAAAACTGTAGATACAAGAATCATGCTATTACAAAGAGTTACTTATTCACATAGATAGAACAGAAGATAGGCAGTTTTAAATCTACTAATTATACTCTTGATTCAGCATATTCCATCAAGAGACCAACCAAGGGTCACAGGCACCGGCATATCTATGGAAAAGGCAGTTAAATAGCATTTAAACTTGACATAATATCATGCTACAAGTTAAATCCAGACAAGATATCAATAGCATCAACTAACACAAATAAAACATTGTCATCAAATTACAGGACATTCAAAAATTCTGCAGAAACTGAAACAAAAAATATCAATATATTAACATATAAAAGCACTTTGTTGTATCAATGTCTGGATATTAACCATTGTTATTGAAATACATAATTGAAGAAAACAAAAAAGAACAGGACAACATATAATGAAAATTGCATAAATAAATAAATAAGATGTGCAACAGTAAGCATATATGGGAAGTTTAAAATAATATGTCCAAGACTTGGCTTAACTATAGCATACCCTAAGGTGTTGATCATCCCCCAAACCTTTCTCCACAATTGGTTTAGCCCCAAGATCTGGTAGCCTTTTGTCCAGCTTCTTTGCAGCAAACTGCAAAAATAATCCAAATACAGTTGGAAAAAATAGGCATAATGAATCAAAAAACTTTTGTTAATGTCGACCATGTTTCCATAATAGATCAACGAAATTGCATGGAGAAAAACTTGATGTGCCCTTTTTCTTGTTAATTATTGACAAAATTGCACACACACCCAGTTTTTGCGCTAGCTTTTGTATCAAAATTTCAACTCTGAAGCTTTATGTGTCAAAATGAAAAGAATGTATGGTTTCTATGTGAAAAATATTGTGCTCATGATCTTATATGAGAGTAACCCACATAAAGATTGCTTAAAACTTGAGCATGCATGTGTTTTTTATTTTTATCATTCACAACTATTTAAAGGATAAAGGAAGGCAATTTATGTATA
This sequence comes from Scilla litardierei, assembly GCA_030789695.1. Classification (NCBI taxonomy): domain Eukaryota; kingdom Viridiplantae; phylum Streptophyta; class Magnoliopsida; order Asparagales; family Asparagaceae; genus Scilla; species Scilla litardierei. The sequence continues at coordinate 81,622,482 of CM061135.1, read as the reverse complement.
AGATGTTCAAAGTTATTATTTTTTAAGCGACATATATTTGCCACAGTTTTATTTTTTTATGGAACGCATACACGTGTACGTAAATATATATATGTTCATATCTGCATATGTGTATCTACATACATACATAGACTCATAGGAGTCATTGAGCAAGATACAATACACAAAGCACAGCCCACCTCTACATGCTGGCATTAAATCAGAATTACCTTATATAGCATTAACATAGAATTTGGTTCAAGATTACAAACATCGGCAGCAGCAGCTGCTGATAAAATAGTACCACAAACCAGTTTAAGCTGATTTGATTTAAATTCCACCACCTGATTTGTTTGGATGGGTTTAAAATGAGACTTTTGGATCCAGTTTGAGCTGGGTTATTAGTTGAAACTAACTTGAGCTGGATTGGGTTTGGATTGCTGAATTGTGTAAGTTAGGTTGGTCAAGGTAAAGATATGTCAAATTTGATCATGTTGAAATGAGGTCTAAAGTGGTGCATGTATTGCTGGGAAAGGAATCTATTTAGTTAAACCAAGCTGCCCTCATTTTGTGCTGCGTGATAGGGGTGGGTCCATGCTATCCAAATTATCTGTATCAACCTACTTCCCAGGATTTGGAATTCAAAAGCCATTAAGAAACACTAATAATGGTAGTAGTAGTAGTAGACAATTAGTAATAATAGTCACTGGTATAAAATGATGTCCAAATGTAAAACATGTCACTATCCTATTATAAACAAGCAGAAGGATTTGATAACAAATGACAACATAAACCAATAATCTTGGCATGCATTGCTTTCAATATGGAAAAAATCTCAATTTAGTTTTTTAAAGCACTGAAACCATAAATTTTTATTTCAAGACATGTGCATAGGTGAATCAGAGACAACAATCACCATGGAATGGTCACTGGGGGAGCTGATGAAGGACCCAAGAGTACTGGAGAAAGCATTGAAGAAATCTGTCACGACATGAGACACACAAGGTTGAAGAGAGTTGGCAAGAACATAATGAAAGATCAAGATAGAAGAAAGCTTACCACAGAGAGGAAATATGATGCAGGAACATCTCAGTTAGGACTAGAAACCTCTTGAAAATGTTTTTATTTATATTGCGACTATGATTCCTATAAGCATGTGAGAAGCATGAAGTAAGTAATTTCTGGAAAGGAAAAAAATTGGCACATAACACTTCACCTGCTGGAAAGTGCTGAGGGAGGCAAGGATTGAACCCCCAATCCAGACGCTGTACTTCCTTTCCGGGGGAGCAACAACCTTAATCTTCATGCTGCTGGGCGCAAGGGCAGTGATTTCCTTGCTCATACAGATGAAAGAAGAAGAGATTGTGTGGTTTATATAGTTCAAAATTTCAAATAATCAAATAGTGCAAATAACAAAATCCAACAAGTTTATTGGATTCAAAAGAAATAAAAATATAAACCCCCAAATTCAACCTGGTATTATTGTTTACCTCACAGAGTAGATGATATCTGAATTTTTAAACAAGGTTTGGGGTGGAAGATGAAATCAAAATCAGTAAGCTCATAACCTGTAAACAATAATACCAGGACCCTGCAATATCACCAAAAAAAACTGTAAAGTTACTAACTAATGAGCCTGACCCTGCAATATCACCATACCACCTACTTATTTTGGTTTTTTGACATGTAGGCTCATAACCTGCCCAATTGCACTCCATCTGATCTCATGTTTGGTTTTCTGCAGATTTGTCTTATTGGTTTATTTTGCTTAGTGGTGGGCATTTTAGAGTAGATTTTGATCCAATTTCTAAAATTCTATTGGTAACCAAACTAACTTATGCACAATGATCCAATTGTATCCCACTAATACTTATATACAGATTTAAAGTGATGTCAACTTTTTCTTTTAAAAAAATCTTCAATGGTTGTACTCATGAAAATGGTCTTTCATCCTTTGTAACTTTGAGCTTGCTGCACGGAACTGCATGTTGAACTTGACCCTTCTTTTCTTAACATTAACACTCAAATTTCATTGAAAGCGGTGCAAACATTACACAATGTAATATGGATTCCTACATTGCTCAATAGTGCAAGTTCTAAGTTGCTAGGCCAAGATTCATACAAATATATTACTCAAAAGAAACCAAGAAGACAAATCTGAAGCTTAAGAAGTTATTCAGCATTCAGAATAACTTCAAATTTATACATCATTCAGAATTTATACTGTATTAAGTTTGTAAACATGCAAATCTGAATGAATCTTGGCATATAAAAACGACAATAGACATTTTCAGATGGTAAATATTACACGTTCACAAAAAAATTCAGCGAACCAAATAAAATGATAATGCATGATTGAAGTATCAATATCATGTCACCAAAGTGTATGCTGAGAAAATGACAGCATTTAAAAAATTATTGCATCACGAAATAAGCACCAAGCCACAGGCGAAATAAACCATGAGAGTAGCACAAATTCAGTGTGGGCATATAATTACAGTATGAAATAAAGGAAACATATAAAGGGTAAGCAACTTGCATCCTTTTTTTCATGGCAAAAGTGGATCCGGAGCCATTCAAAGAGAATTAAAAATCTATTTCATGTTCATTGGTTGCCAAATATGGCCACGAAAATTCAGTAGGTAACCTGATTGAGATATGTTTCGGGGTGTTTTCTCACCGCTGAAATATAACCCTAACAATAAGCGAACGCCTTTATAGCTAGCTGAGGATAGAATAAAAGCAAGTACAACTCATGGCTAATGCATTCCATGGGAGAAAGAACATAGGATAGCAGAAGAAGAGAACCCAAACAAATCAAAAATAGACAAAATGAACACCATAACAGCAGCCTCAGATTAGTCATCAATAAGCACCAAGACACCTGAACACAAAGGCATTAACATCTCTAGCTAAAGCAAAGAATAACCAGTTGCCGAAGGAGCTTCACTGATCCAAATATCAAGCTAAAATCTAAAGTTCCTACCATCACCACAACAAAATTTAATATGACAACGAAAAGACTCTTTGCATTTCCAAAACCCTATACAGAAGGCAGAAGCCCCTGATCAATGGTCTGCCATCTAATTTCGCCAAAATTACATCTAGCTTGGATTTAATAAGATTAATATAGATAACAGAGATGCAAATAACTCATGAAATAATACAGTTTAGCATTTGTATCCCCGAGGACTAATATGCTTCAGTAAGATATCATCTAAGCAGGTTGCATATTATTACTCGAGTTTTCGTCCCACCAAAATCACACCGTTCCAAAACCTAACTTTGAGTTTTATTCCTATCGAAAATATGTCGGAATCTGACCAGTTACCAGCCGTGACTGGAGGAGAGGGAGACAAATGCAAAGCATGAGTTGCAGGCTGATTCAAGTCTTTTTTCCGACTGATGTTTCTAATTGATTCAAATGCCCAACAAATAGAAATCTAAGGTTAAAATAAGATGAAAATTTTCATTTTTTTGCAGAAGTCCCTTCTACATCATTAATTGCCAGTGATATTGGTCTATATTACTTAAATATCATATTTGATTGAAATAGATTAATAAATACAAAACTTGATCAAATAAGAATCTAATTATAAGAGAGCAAATGACATTTTAAAACAATCAAATTGACCGGTACCAAAGAGAACAAATGCCAAGGACAGGAGTCCAGATATGCAAACTCATCTGAACATTTCTCCATGAATATTTACAGATTTCGTAGAACAGTTTCCTCAAATTAAGATAGCGAATTGAACACCAAAGAAATGAAAGAGAATTGAGAGTATAAATTCTGAATGCTTTATTATTGATTACATTTTGTGGATACATCATCTAATACTCCAAGTTCAGCAAATCTTTGCATTTTGTGGATCCATAAAGAATATCGACTCTGTTTGGGTTTTGATAGCAACCAATAAGCGGATACAGCTTGTCAAGAATTGTAACAGTGAACTCTAGGATAATATCCAACCATGATTCGATGAACTTATAATGTAACCATGTTGCATGTGTGGCAGACTACTTAACCAAATCAAGAAAGGAAATTGAGGCTATGAAGAAAAAGTCCAGTTCATTATGCAGAAAAGATCTGAGCTAAGGATTCAAGTAATAAGCATGCTAATTTCTGTGACTGTCATTCCACACAAGGAATCTCAAAAATCTTACAATACCAAGTAATAAGCATGCTAATTTGAGCTAAGGATGCTAATCTTACAATACCAAGTAAAAATCTGAGCTAAGGATTCAAGTAATAAGCATGCTAATTTGCTAATTATATAGCCCTAAGTAATAATTTATGCAAAGTTCAGTGACTGTCATTCCACACAAGGAATCTCAAAAATCTTACAATACCACAATAACCAGTACTCACAATACTTCACAAATTAGAAACATTATATGAAATTTAATTCTTTGAAGGGTGATGAAATCCAAAAACCTCTTCTTTGAGGAGATTCTCAAGCTCCATTCTGCAATCGTCCAGACATCGAACAACAGAGCTGTCGACAACCCAGACCAACCCATCAGTCTGCTCAAAGTAGTTCCTCCAGTATGACCTGATGGTCTTCTGCCCACCAACATCCCATATGTTCAATGAATACCTACATGATTCCCCCCCATATAATAATTTTGTGCCAAAATTAGCAACCAACATCTTCAATTCATACAAAAAATCACTATAATGAGGTAACCCTATCGCCAACATGGGAAGTATGACGACTTTCAAATGCTAATTAACAAAAGGAGAAAATCACTATAATGAGGTAACCCTATCGCCAACAGGGGAAGTATGACGACTTTCAAATGCTAATTAACAAAAGATGAGCATTTGTAGAAGGAATCGTAGACAAGTTTTGGTTTTTAAGAGTGGGTAGGGGGTTTTACTTTTGGTGCTTGAGGGTTTTGATGTTGAACCCGAGAGTTAGGATGATGACGCTGGTGTCCTCGCCGTTGATCTTGAGAACTATCGTCGCCTTCCCGGAGTTGTCAAGCCCCCTGGATTAAATAAGATTGGGAGTTGCAGAGGGTGAAAAGAGATTGAGAGATCCATAGAGAGAGAGAGAGAGAGACGTACACCATTAGGATCCGCGATGGCGAAGGCCGGAAGGGGAGGTCGACGCAGATGTGGGAGTTCACCGATTGGGGGAGGTCGCACATCTTGGTGTACCTATATTTTTAATATCAGATGTTCGGATTTGGAGATCCGAACAGCTCTAATACTTTTATTATTCCGTTCGGAATTGTAAAGCCGAACAATATACTAAAATATGTATTGTGTTCGGACTTACACATATATTGTATTAGAGCCGTTCGGATCTCCAAATCCGAACATCTGACGTTAAAAATATGGGTGTGGTGAATCAAGTAATGTGGTGTATTCATAAATTTCTGTGGTGCTAATAACAACACTCATGGGAAATTTAGGGCCTGTTTTTTTGTGTTTAAAGTTGTGTTTGTTGGAATGGGTGAATAGTGTTGGGAAAGTAGAGTAATGTGTTTTTTTGGGTTGACGTGGGGTTGTGAAAGTGGATGTTGGAATTTTTTGTGGGGCCCACGATACTTTGTTGTGTTTTTTTGTGTTGAAATGTGTTGTGAATGTTGTTGTGAATGTAGGAGGGAGAAAGTGGTGAGTTGGAAGTGGTGAGAATAGGTGAAAAACCACCCGCTCATATTTATTGTGTAATTCCTATAAAACCCCAAAAAATTACAATGTAAATTGAATTATTTGGTGAAAACATATGAATAGGGATGACAGATACAGAATGAAAAGATCTAATAAAATTTGTAAAGCCAAAAGTACAATTTCCCAGCCTTTCTGTCAGCAAAGGGAAATAAAATTTCACACCCATGACTGTTGCAGTGTGACGAGATGGAAAAAACTTCATTGCCATTCATTGTGTAGATTCACCCACAAAAAATCGCACCGTTGCCATTCCCAGGTTGCGAATTCCCAAAATAATACACGAAAATTAATACATCATAATCACATACTCCAACCCACTAACCACATGCGGATACATTTCAAATTATCCATAACAGAGTTTAACTTCAACGAGCATTGTTATAAAACAAAAATACAGAAAAACCTATAACAACTACGAGGGATAGCAGTCCGGCCTTAATGGAACGGTAATCGGATACGATGCTCGCCAACTGCACATTGGTCCTCTCAAGTAGACCGACAACAGTATCCAGCCGGCCCTCCATCTCTACAATCCTACTATCGGGCAAATGCGTCGTCGAACTTACAGTTGTGGGCCTTTGATCAATCTCATCCATGTAATGCAAGATCACCAATCTGGATAACTCAGGGTGGGGGGATCCTTCCATAGGAAGAAAGGGCATCTACCCTCGCGAGATGTACAACTCCAAAATCTACGCCCAGGGTTTGCTCTTGTCCATGACGTCCTCCTCGGGACCTCATTACCACAATAGCAGATCTTGGAGTCTTCGAAATCGGCATCAAAGTCACCACGTGTCGCATCTCTCTGTCGAGATCTAGAAGTAGAGCTTGACTGTTGACTCATATGTACCTAGAAAGCAAGAAAAAACCAGATGTTAACATATAACTTGTGACATATAAAAAGTGATAATTTAAAATGAATGAGTGAACAACATACCTAAGAAAAGTGGTAATCAGTGGCATGGTCGGGTGGCGGCAGTGTTCAGATCTCATAAGCAACAATCAAACAAAAAGAGCATATAAGACAATTATGCAGAATGCAATAGGAAATAATAGCCAAAGTCCAAACCCCCTTCATATAGATTATCATACAGAAGCCCTCAGATATATTTTTTCTCATTTCCCCATCTGGTTGCTTGCCACTGGTTCCTTCATTCTCTATCCACACCGTCACATGTCATGTAGTGTTTCCAACCAATATGATTCAGGATAAAGGTAATATGATAGGAAAAAAAAGCACACTGCAAACATTCTTCTCAACGCCAAATTCCTATAAATATCCATACCAAAACAATTTGTGACCTACCACCTACCTCATAAAAGCCAATGCCGTAGACCAGAGCCAACTTGGGGAATGAAGGATCCTGAGTGCAAGCCATCCAGCATGAGGTATATTCAATAAGCCCCATTATCATCATAGGGCTAGTAGATTATATTTCACAAATAATTGTGATGGCCACCAATCTTATATCATTAGGGGGGTGACATAAACATCATGTGAATAACCAAAACAGCATGAAGTCATTAAAAATTGCACCTCATATCAGGCTGAAGAATGACACATAAAACCCAAGAAATCCATGCTCCAAGTGGGTGACAGATAGAGCTTGCAAAGACACCAAAAAATAGCAACCACCAAACCTATTGACAGTATCAATGAGGCTGAAGGATGCCAAAAAATACTCCAGAAATCCAATGCATTTATACCCAGGCAAAATGAAATGCCCTTCAGTCTACAACATTAAAACCCAGAAATCCATAAAAAGCTTTAAATACTGAGGCATTTGGGGTGAAAGATACCTCATGACAAGGACCTCCAAAAAAGCCCTGAGACTCAACATATATTACATATCTATTCAGGCTGCTGTATGCAACATTAATCCCAGATATCCCAAGGCATAGGGGGTGACAGATACTTAATCCAATGGGGTCACAGATACAGCAAGGCAAGAACAAGATAGGCAATGTTTTGCATTTCCTTTCAGTCTACAGCATCCCACATATAAAACAAGATAGCCAATGTCCTTGGGTGAGACAAATAGAGAATGCAAATACACCAAAAAAACATGGAAAGAACCCAAAAATTGGATTGGCCATATGTCTATGCAGTAGAACACAAACATAACCAAGACATGAACAAAAAACCAATGAAAAACAAAATGTTTTTCATTTCCATTTAGTCTCCAGCATCCCACAGATACAGCAAGGCAAGAACAAATATAGAATGCAAAGACACAATGAAACACAAAAGTGTTATGCATAGGTGTTGACAGATGCAGCAAGGCAAAATCCAGTGTGGTCACAGGTACAGCAAGGCAAGAACAAAAATACATTGAAAAACAACATGTTTTGCATTTCCATTCAGTCTCCAGCATGCCACATAAAATCCATGAACTCCATAGTCCAAGTGAGTGACAGATACAGCTTGCAAACACACCAAAGAAATGGAACCAACAATCCTATTGACAGTACCAAGTGAGGGTGAAATATGGCAACCCAAATGATGGTGAAGTATGGCAAAAAAAATCCTTCAAACCAATGATACATTTCCTGAGAAATGCAACCCATATGTGGTGAAATATACTGCAAGGCAAGAAACAAAAAAATTATCCTGAGCATCAACTAAGATTGCATTTCTATTCATGCTGCAGTATGCAACATTAAAACCCAGAAATCCCAAGGCATATGTGGTGACAGATACATATTCCAAGGGTGTGACATATAGATATTGATTTGAAAATATCCCAAAGGCCAAAAGTCTTCAGCATGCCACATATAAACCATACAATGAAACACAAAATGTTTTGCATTTCCATTCAGTCTCCAGAATCCCACATATAAACCAAGTGATCCATAGTCCCTTGGTGTGCCAGATATAGAAAGCAAAGACACAAAAACACCATGGACACAAAATATAAACAAAGAGGCCTATAGGCTGTGAAGAATGACCACAAAAACCCCAGAAATCCATACTCCTTTGGGGTGACAGATACAGCTATGAAAGAAATCCATATAAATCCATAGTCTAGCTTGGGATGCCAGAGATAGAAAGCAAAGACACAAAACCAACATGGACACAAAATATAAACTAAGAGGCCAATAGGCTGTGAAGAAAGACACAAAAACCCAGAAATCCATAGTCCTTTGGGGTGACAGATACAGCATTGCAAGAAACCAGGAGAAAATTGAAGCTCCCAACTATTTTGGCATTTCCATTCAGTCTCCAGCAACCCACATTCCTCAACAACTGCAACCACACCTTCATATATATTGAATATCAAACAAAAGCTTTCAGATTTGTTTTATTTTCAATTTCCCCATTAAGTTGCTTTGCTCTGGTTCCTTCATTTCCCCTTATCATACCGTTTACCAGCCAACCAACCAACAAATTGGGGAATGAAGGAGCCTGAGAGCAAGCCATCCTGAATGAGGAAAATTCAATAAGCCTCATTGTCTTCATAGGACTATTTGATATAATTTCACAAGAACTTGTGATTTCCATCAATCATATATCATTAGGGGGTGCCAGATACATCATGCCAGTAACCAAAACATCCTGAGTTAAATTCACAAATGGGCATTGCTATTCAGGCTAAAGATTGCCACAAAAAAACCAAGAACTACATAGTCCCAGTGTGGGACAGAAACAGCTTGCAAAGACACCAAACAAGAATGGAACCAAAAATAGTAGGTGATATTGACCACTAAGGCTACAATATGCCTCAAAAATCTCCAGAAATACATAGGACTGGGTTGTGACAGATACATAATGGCAATACCCAACATGAATTTAAGTATCCTTCACAAAATGTAATGCCATTCAGTGTGCATTTGTCTAACTAAAACCAATATATCCATAGGCAATGTGGGTGACAGAAACCACATAAATCCATATAAATCCATAGTCTAGCATGGGATGCCAGAGATAGAAAGCAAAGACACAAAACCAACATGGACACAAAATATAAACCAAGAGGCCAATAGGCTGTGAAGAAAGACACAAAAACCCAAGAAATCCATAGTCCTTTGGGTGACAGATACAACATTGCAAGAAACCAGGAGAAAATTGAAGCTCCCAACTATTTTGGCATTTCCATTCAGTCTCCAACAACCCACATTACTCAACAACTGCGACCACACCTTCATATATATTGAATATCAAACAAAAGCCCTCAGATTTGTTTTATTTTCAATTTCCCCATTAAGTTGCTTTGCTCTGGTTCCTTCATTTCCCCTTATCATACCGTTTACCTGCCAGCCAACCAACAAATTGGGGAATGAAGGAGCCTGAGAGCAAGCCATCCAGAATGAGGAAAATTCAATAAGCCTCATTGTCTTCATAGGACTATTTGATATGATTTCACAAGAACTTGTGATTTCCATCAATCATATATCATTAGGGGGTGCCAGATACATCATGCCAGTAACCAAAACATCCTGAGTTAAATTCACATAAAACCACATAAAACCACATAAAACCACATCAATACATAATGGCAATACCCAACATGAATTTAAGTACCCTTCACAAAACGTAATGCCAATCAGTGTGCATTTGTCAAACTAAAACCAATATATCCAAGGAAAATCATCAGCATTTCAAAGAAAGGGCATGCCACATAAAACCACATAACAAATGCATATACAGTCATTGTGATTTTTGCAATATAACAACACAGAAAGTAAACACAACGCATACTTAAATTAAGATACAAACATATAGCCAATTAGACTTCTAAGTCATGGAGGAAGCCAATACATAAACATGCCTAAAACCATACATATATTACAATACACAAATATACTGATATTACAAAATACGTTCCCACAACCCATACAACATCATTACCACAAATCACAGATACATCATTACCAACAACAAAAGCTAACCATTGTATGCAACAATCCATACACCATCTTTACCATAAAACTTGCTATTATAATACCCATCCACTTACCCCATAGCCCAACTGTCGTCATTGCTCCCAAACTTCATACATATTCCAATCTTCTTCTTCTTCATCCACCTCGCCTCCGGCCTCTTCAATAGCCCGCTGCATAGCTGCAACCTTCTTCGCGACGAAATCCCTCCTAGACTCCTCGGGCATATTCACGAATCTACGCACATTTTTCTCATTATCACTCAATTGCAGATACAACTTATCCAACATACGTCTCGGATACTCGGTAAATGCATACAGATGCTGCGAAAGAAGGCTAAGTGTGTTGGGGTATGCTCTCTCTATTGCTAAGGCGACCTTATGGACATTGTCTACCATCTCCTTCATGAGGTCGGGATCATCCCTCAATGCACGTTGACGGATTTTCTTTTTACCCACGTGGGGTGGGTTTGTAGAGGTGGTCCCCGCAGGAGAGGGAACCGTCGAGGATGGATTGGGGATGTCTGAATAAGCATCAAAATCGGTTGATGCTTGCGAGAAGGGTGAGGGACTAGAGTGATCGCCGTCACCATCATTATAAGAGCCCCCTAAATCATGATAAACACTCTTGCTATAATCCCCCTTTGCTGCATCGTCACCAACAACAACCCGAAGATCTTCTAGCCACGGTAAGGGAGTGTTGACATAATCTTTCATTTTAGCGTTTGACTGCATTAACATTGAACAAACCATTATCGATTCATAAAATTACATACTCCTATTTATCATCGACATTATGAACAAACCAGTATGTCTCATAAAAGCACAGAAAATATCCCTTGAACTTTGTGTAGTTGAGAAGTCCATACCGCGGCCCATGTTGCATAGGTCTCATCATCGATGACAATCATCTGCAGTTCATCTGACCACCCTGCCCCGCTAATTTCCCTGCACTTTTCAACATCCTTAAGCCGACGCTGAAGACCTTTCATATGGTTCTTGACATTCAACCAACTGTAATCCGTGCCAAACTTCCTGTTTATATATATGGCAGCAGCGGTGAAGGCAGTATTCTTGAAGGTCTTGTCGGCTCTCAGGCCTTGTCTAGCTTGGGATGCCAGGAATGGGATTAAGGCAAGGTCATGCTCCAGCAGCCATATTTTATTCGTCATCCCCTTCTTGGTAGCGTTCTTACTCTTTTTCCGGGGACTCGACACGGATACATCAATGTCATCGTCCCTACGACCAGACTTCCTCGACCAGTCACTCCCACCTGTTGTGCCATGCCCACTTTGTGGTGAAGGCACGACGTAAACACTTGGTGACGCTTGGCTTCCAAATGGTGGTATAGACCCACCCCCTTGTAGCATGTGCATGAAGCCAGGTGGAGTCGGCATTTGCATGGGCAATGGCATGCTGTACGCAGAGTATGGTGGAAATGGCATGGGTGATCCACCTACTTGGAAGCTAGGCGGAGTAAATTGATAATCACTTGGCCTCCGCGGCATTTGCCTACCTAGCAATGGATCGGTCCGCCTAGCTTCCTCTGCCCACTGGGTACAATAGGCCGGGTCATAGAAGGGAGGCATAGGATCACTCCCTTGCACTTGTTGACTTGACCCGTCCATGCCTACAAAAATATTATTGACATAACAACCCAATAATTTACACATCCACATGTAGCCACGAATAGTAAATAAAATAAACTTCAATGTATGGAATATTGGCTACCACACATAAAATCGGAAAGCAATGTCAATATTCATAAAGTAAACAAATGAAGGCATTATAATGTCATCACATCTCAGACATTACATAGCCTATCTTACATTCAGATCCCTTTATACCACAATTCATTCAACTAAACATCATATATTAAGATTGTTTTTTAAACTCTGCCCTCAAAGGCCATGTTCAGTGGTGTTCCCGTTGTTGTGGATGGTACAATAGTCCACCCACATATCCCACGCTAACTGGTCCCTACGACTTTTCCACTGATCCCGTTGTGAAGTCTGTTCACGAATGGGCACCTGTTGGGAAAGATCCATAATCGATTCATCCATCTCATCCATCTCATCCCCATCCTCATCAACCCCAGACCCATCCTCAAGTAACTCAGGATCATGCGGATCTGCTATCTGGATATAATTATGCAACACTGAGCAAGCAAGTACAGTATCGACCTGAGATTTGAATGGATAGTGAGGCTTTGACGTCAAAATTTTGAACTTGTTCTTTAGAATGGCAAACATCGACTCGATCTTTGTTCTTAATGAAGAATGTCTAAGGTTGAATAGCTCTCTGCGATTTCGAGGCACTCTATCGGTATGGTCCTTCAGATGGTATCTAACGCCCCGATATGGCGATATGAACCCAGGCATGGTTGTGTACCCAGCATCACATAGGTAATATTTCCCTACAACCGAAGAATGCAACCCGATTTATAATCAGAAGGTTTCATATAGACGCATACAATATATTTAAGCAGGATTTTGCATATTACCCTCATACACACGCAGCCCGTGGGGTGGAGGTAAAGACAAAGCATCTTTCAGGACCGTGAAATCATTCGCTGATCCTTCCCACCCTGCCATTACGTACGTGAATCTTTTGTTAGGTGTTACAGCGGCCAGCACATTTTGTGTTACCCCTTTACGGCCTCTAAATCTTGGTACGAGTTTGGCAGGTAGCATGGCATCGATGTGTGTCCCATCAATTAGACCAATGCAGTCCTACACCGTATTCAGTAAAGGTCACGTTGATTACAAAAAAATCATATAACGATAAATATGGGAACCAAGTAGGATTATTGATTATCTCTGGTGGTGTCTCATTTGGGGCTTGCTTCATGAACCTATCACGAAGAGAGCATACTGCAAACATGACTTTGTTAAAGTAATTGCTAACCGTAGACCCTGCTCTTATAAAATCAACTTGCATCACCCTGTTCTTTGACTTGTACCCTATGATGTGCAGAAACATTGCCAACTGCTCTTCGATTGACACATGATTACTGTCTTGTAGTATCCCGCTTTCGCGCATTAGCGCAGAAAGATTCATGAAAGCATGTCTCCGCATTCTTAAGTAGTGTAAACAACTACTATCGGAACCAAAAAGAATTCGTCGCATGTGTGATTTTCTATGAAGATCACGCATCGCTGAGGGCTCCCTAGGTAGAGGGGGAGCACGAGCTTCATCGTATAACACCATGAATATGACGGTAAAAATGATTGCTGCCGCGGCAGATCCACACAATGACAACCCCGAACTTCCTCCACCTTCATCCATCTAACCCTTATTTGCATCAAACATATATTCAATCATTCGATGTACAAGACATTTACTTTTATTATAAATTTGTGCAATTTACCTATAAACATAAAAACTTGCAAATTGACATGTCATCACGAAATTCAGAAACATCAACCAACAAGAATAATATACATGACAACCAAAATTCATAAACTTAAAATTAAAAATATTTCTTCAACTTCTCCAAATTTAAATTACATTTAAAGTGCATCCAAACATTTTTAAAAGTAGACCATAAAAATCCATTATTAAGGGGCTGTTCGTTTGTGTTTAAAGCCTTGTGAAAGTGGGTGAAAAGCACTATTTACGGCAATGTTCACTCTTTTCACCACACACCTCATGAAACATCAACCCACCCATCATGTCCAAGCCTATCATGAATCCATATATACTTGCCCTTAGAATATTAATCATTTAATTAACATTGCTGTTTTATTGACATACTACCAGCATACCCTAGCAATTGACCAACGTTGTGTCATCATTCCAACTCCCACACACTGTATATTCAATTTACTTGGCTCATCATCGGGCTCTATTTTGTATGTGCCATAACGTTAGGGCCGTCGTAATACTTATGGAACTTCATGAAAATTCACCAAACATAAAGTCAATCAAATAATTTTTCCTCCTCATGCATCCAACTTTGTCAGCATAGCCAATTTTTTTTCCAACCAGCCCTCAGAATACCAAAATACAAATGCATTATATACAATCAAACATATCAGACACAAGTTGAATGTATCATCATTGGGCATTAATCGTAATGGAACCGAAATATTTATGGATTCATAGGGCTTGTACATGAGTGGTGAGCTGCGTTTCATTAGTGAAATTAAATTCATTTGCCGTACTCACCAGATACGGCACGTGGAATACTGATTGGAATGGGGCAATTTCAGATTCCGCTATTTTGCAAGGAATTAGAACAAAGGGAGATTTTTTTGTTCTTGGCTTGCTGTATCTGTCGCCCCCAAGGCCTATGGATTTCTGGGTTTTTATGTGGGATACTGCAGACTGAATGGAAATGCAATATTTTTTGAGTTTCATTTTACGTTTGCTTCCATAATATTTATACTCTTGCCTTCCAGTATGGGATGGGGCCAAAAATTCATCCCACCCATAGGTTGCAAGAATCCTTACTCATTCAAAGCCATACCACAATAATATCGACCTCCTATCAAGACCACATGCTGAAATTATTCACAATGGATGAAGAACAGCAAATATCAAAGACAGCAGCTTTGGATGTGAGATTATACCTCCGGTTGCAGACCCAAAAGCCCAGAGAAGAGAATGAAAGACCCAACACCAACCTCCGTATTTCAGCAAAGAGGAGGCCGAGCTCAGATGGCCGTCTTCACCCCCAAATAAACCCAGATCTGCAACCCTAGATGAAGATCGAGCACCGACGAGCACAAACACCAAACCCTAGTTGCAGATCTAGAGATCCGCCTTCTAGGGCAGCAAGAACCCCAAAAAACCCAAGATTTCCGCCTTCTAGGGTTGAGAAATCTCAAAAAGAAGACCGTTGAAGGAGCTGTTGGGGGAGGGGGGTGATCGGAAGCAGGAGAGAGGCAAAAATGGAGCATGTGGGGCCCGCAAGCGACGAGAATCCATCGTAATCCCCGCAAAATCCGGCGACTACGAGGGTTTTTTTCTCGTTGCCACGGCGACGCGATCAACACGGAGAGAAGCCAGCGCAAACGAACGCGAGAAAAGAAAAGGGGCGTTGAAAAGAGTGAATAGTGCCGTAAATAGTGCTTTTCACCCACTTTCACAAGTCTTTAAACACAAACGAACAGCCCCTTAGGGCTTGGGAAGCGGGAATCGGAAAACTTTTACACGGCTAAGGCTTGGAGAGCGGGAGTCGGGAAATTTAGGGCTTGGAGAGGTCGCCGCCAGATGGGATTTTTCTGTTTAAGCGCTATTCAAGGATTATATAAATGTATATTTAAAAAAAAGTGCTTACGTAACGATTAGTACCATAGCGCTAACAAAAAGCGCTATGTAAGACATTACTTGGATAGCGCTTTAACAAAAAGCGCTATCTAAGTGATTTTTATCGTAATTTTGATTTATTTTTATTTTATATAAGTGCAAAAGCGCTATACAAGAGCTCACTTAGATAGCGCTTTTAAAAAGCGCTATCTAAGTGGCGTTACCCAAGCCCAAATCTGTAGTAGTGCCGCCATCCTCCGCCTTCTCACCCATGTTCACGGCCCACCTCCACTGACGTGCGTTTATATTTCATAGATTTGCACACGTTTTCTTCCGTGTTTTTCCGTTATTTACTGTCGTCTTATATTCGTTTTCTCGTGTTTTCTTGTTTTCTTTCACTTTTTCGTGTTTTCCGTATTTTGCAGGAGTTTACTGGCATAGGGGACATAAAACGACGATATCGCAAGTCCCCGGAGCAACGGGAGGAGTCACGCGTGATCCAGGGGGTCAAACGACGATGATATCATCTTTCAGCCCCTCACCCGATCGGTTGGTCATCTTCAACTGATCGGGTGATGCACGCGTGCACCTCCCGGATGCAGCTTGGAGCTCACGAGAAGTCACCCGGTCGGTTCGTAGGCCGGTTCAAAAGCTCAAACTCTCTGGAATTTTATTGTCATTTCCAACCGATCAGGTGACATTCACCCGATCGGTTCATCTGTAGCCGAATCTCCAGAGCCAAGGCACGGTCAGCTCAACTGGCCTCCTCACCCGACGGCACCAAGATCCAACCGGTCACATTCATATGTCAACCGACCGGGTGAAGATGACCAGGTGAAGTCCAGCATCGCGCTGTAATTGAGTGAAGCAGGTCACCTGATCGGTTGACTTGTCAACCGATCGGGTGAAATCATTTTCTATATATAGAGCCCTAGGTTTTCCAGAAACGGAAGTTGGTTATTTTTTACTGTTTTCTTCATTTTGTGACGGCTGTAATTTCCCAGTTTTTGTAAGTTTTCAGATCTTTGTGAAACTTTAGTATTATCTTAATTTCTTTACTACCATTGCATTTCTATTGTCTGATCATGATTTTAACGGTCGATTTCTGTTTAGATCGCTTTTTTACTAAATATGTGTGAGTAGTTCCCGAATCTGGGATTTTGGCGGAAACCCCTTCGTGTGATCTTCCCGATGCGTCCATAGGTCTAGGAAATCGATAGGGATTAGGAATCTAATGGTTACGCGGGGCGTTTCATTGTCATCGGGGGGAAAAAGACCGCCTTTGACCGTTGGGCCAAGGGGGAATAAACTTGGTGGTTGACTCCCTAGCCATAGCTCATGCCCTTAGCGTAGACGCCGAATCCTAGCGCGCGGGAGCGGCAAGATGAGACGTTGGGAGTTATCGTAGCGAGCTTAGTGCTCCCGGAGTCGATCAGTGTTAATGGACACGGGAGTGCCCACTAATCGAACCCGGGAAGTCCGGCGTATCATCCTGGGCACCGACCGAAATATCGGGCCCATGGGACGCTGGTACCACTCTTAGAGGCAACGTCTCACCATTAGACCCTAATTCCGATCGCTATCCTACCCGTAGGCCGTATCGGCGAGAATCACACGATAGGGTGGAAACCAAAGTCCCAGGTTTTTCCTTTATATTGTCTATACCTTGCATTCCATTTATCGTGACAAACCATCATTCGATCTGGGCTAGCTCGCCCATGGGGTGAATTTGATCCTCTTTGACACAAGCACATCCACGCCTCCCTGAGTTCGACCCCCAAGCCACACTACAACACCGTGCGCTTGCGGTTACAAATATTTAAATCTCATGCCCCCAATCGTATTATTGCACACATCTAGCACGCATAGCTGGGGGGCGTCAAGCTTTATGGCGCCGTTGCCGGGGAGGCTACGTGCTTGTAATTTTAGGATTTCATGAACCCTTGTGTCTAGCTCTCATCCCTACCTCGCGATAATTTTCGCATTCTTCTTTTTCCTTTTAGTCATCTTATTTTTATTTTTATTTTTTATCTTATCTGTTTCTTTCCCACTTTTCGCTTCACGGGTGTTTGTTGTTTTTCATGCGCAGGAGTTCAAGAAGTCTCGACGACTTGATCCCCGTTGATCCAGAGATAAACGCCACCCTAAGGCGTTTGGCCACCGAGAAGCGAAGAAGATAGGATCCTAAAGCCATGGGGGAGAACACCCCGCCTCACAAGTCCCTGCTGGAGTACTCGATGCCATCTATCGAGTCCACCTCCGCCATCCGTCCTCCAGCTATTACGGCCCAAAGCTTCGAGCTTAAGCCATCTTTGGTGACGTGGATCCAGCAGGATCAATTTTCAGGTGCGCCCACGGAGAGCCCGATTGAACACTTAGACTCCTTGGAGAAATGTGACACCTTCCGGATAAACGGTGTCACAACTGAGGCGATCCGACTGAAGCTGTTCCCCTTCTCTCTGCGAGATAAGGCCAAGCTGTGGCTTAGGGGGAAGGACCCGAATACATTCAACACCTGGGAAAAGCTCTCAAATGCTTTCCTGACAAAGTTCTTTCCTCTGGGGAAGACCATGAAGCTGAGGAGTGAGATCTCCTCATTTTCCCAGGCCAGCCACGAGTCCTTGCATGAAGCTTGGACGAGATACAAAGAGATGCAGCGAAGATGTCCCCACCATGAGCTCCCCAAGTGGCAAATCAAAAATCTGTTCTATAATGGGTTGAGGGACGACTTAAAATCTTCCATGGATGCCGCAGCTGGAGGGTCCTTTATGTCGAGAAGCGAAGAAGATGCCGGACAGATTCTTGAAAATATGGCATCCAACAATGAGCGGTGGTGTGATGAGAGAGCCACACCTAGATCTGGGGGCATCCATAGGGTCGAGGACATCGACAAATTGTCAAGCAAGTTTGACTTGATGTCGACCCAGATCTCCGCATTGATGGTAGGCACCGGTGGCACCGGTGGCGCCGGTACACAACAGATTGCTGCAGTGGAATCCGAAGTTTTTGGAGAGTTCGACGGTGGTGATATCTCACCACCGTTGGATCAGGCAAGCGCATTATTTTACAATCCTACAGGGAATGCGCCTTTTCCACCACGAACCAACTCCAACTCGGCCTACTCTCCAAACAACCGGAATCATCCGAACCTTAGTTACCGGGCACCATATCAGCAGCCGACTCAGCAGCAATAACAACAGATATATCAGCCGGCTAGGCCTCAGCAGTAGTTTTAGCAGCAGCAATTTCAGCAGCAACAACCTCCACAACAGTACCAGCAGTACACCCCTAGGAATCAGCAGCCATCCCAGCAGCAATACGGCCAGCAGATGGCCATCTCTCCGGTTGAGTCCCTCTTGACTCAATACATCGCCAACCAGGAGAAGATCAATCTGAAGCTGGAGATGGGACAGAGAGTCCTCACTGATCAGGTGACCTAGCTATGGTTACAAGTGGCGAACCTTCAGAGGCCACAGAATCAACTACCGCCACATCCTGAGGTGAACCAGAGGGGGATAAATCGGACCTTGGCGCTCACGCATGAGCATGAGAACGTGTCCGCCATCGTTTTGAGGAGCGGAACACAAATTCCTACTAGAGTGCCACCCAGGGAACCAGAAGCACCACTGGCCGTTGAGCGGCGAATTGAAAAAGCTAATGATGACGGTGCCCCGTCGCCAAAGATTGTGACTCCGGAGGGAGCCCCCAAGAAGAGAAGAAGAAAGGAGAAGAAGGGAATTTGAGGGTATTCAAGCCCGTTGTGTCCTTTCCACAACGTCTGGCCCAAGCGAAAATCGACGAGAAGTATGGAAAATTTTTTGCCATGGTTAAGGATTTAAGCCTTCAAATCCCATTCCTAGAAGCTATTGAGACGATCCCCTCCTATGCAAAATTTTTGAAATATTTAGTGACAAGGGGATCCAGAAAGGAAAAGGTCGTCCTAACGGCGGAATGCAGCGCTCTCATTCAGAGAGCAAATCCGTCGAAGCTCAAAGACCCGGGAAGTTTCTCCATCCCTTGTTCAATTGTGGAAGTGTGAATCCAGAGGGCGCTCGTAGATCTTGGAGCGAGCGTCAGTCTAATGCCCCTGTCATTATACAAGAGAATAGGGATGGGAGATTTTGAACCCACCGGCATGACATTACAACTTGCTGACCGTTCGGTCAAGTACCCGGTGGGAGTAGTAGACGACCTCCCCGTCGATGTGAGAGGAGTACAAGTACCGGTTGATTTTGTGGTGATGGACATGCCGGAAGATAAGCACACCCCTATTATACTTGGACGACCATTTATGGAAACCGCCGGAGTTTTGATAGACGTGAAGAATGAGAAGCTTTCCCTCAATGTCGGCCAAGAAAGAGTCGAATTTGACTTAGGGTTGTCGATGAAGCACCCAAATCCTCCGGATGATCCTAGTATCAATGTGCTGGAGAACAAAGAAGATAGAGCTGTTGAAACAAGCGCCTGGGAAGTACTCTCGAGGAATCCCCCCGACCACTTGGGAGACCTTGGAGAGCAAGATGGCTCACCAAAGAAGGAAGTTGCTGATGAGGTGGTCGCGCGACCTGTGATCCCTCCTGGATTCCCTAAGGCTCCTCATACGAGGAGAAATGGGAAGGAGCCCATGGACCTCACCGGTGATGAGGTCCGGATCCTGAAAAAGATGGCGGTAGACGCCAATTTGAGGGAGAAGCCCCCGGATCCTATCAACAAGGGGAGGGTAGTCGAGCAAGTTCTTTTGTCGCCGCCGACTACGACAAAGGGAGAATCTGACGCGATGCCGTATTTTGGGCATCACCCGTATCGCCCACCATGAACATCATCAACAGGCGTCGAGCTAAACGACGTTAAAAAAAGCGCTTCATGGGAGGCAACCCATGTTCTGAACTTTTGTTTCACTTTTTAGGACTATTTTTGCCTTTATTTCATCTACTTCAATAAATAATTCTAGCCGTCAAGAACTTCCGTGGTGGAACTTAGGCGATTTGTGGGTTTTTGCAGAAAACAAGGCCCCAATCGATCGGGTGAAAACTCACCCAATCGGTTGGGATGTATCAGCTAACAGCCGTATCAGTAACTCAGCGAATCGACCGGGTGAAGCCAACCGAGACCGGGTGACAGACTGGGTGAACTGGGCTTAATTCTCGGGAATTTTTGGGAATTGGTCAACCGATCGGTTGATACAAAGATTGATCGGGTGACAGACCGGGTGAGCTGTACCGAACTCTCGAGAAAATGTGTGGAGCGGCAAACCGATCGGTTGAGTTCTCAACCGATCGAGTCGCCTGTAGCGTTTCTTCAGTTTAAAATTTCGACCTAAAGTCAACCGATCGGGTGACTTTTCACCCGATCGGTTCGACTTAAACCCTATAAATACCCCCGACCCACCCGTTCACATCCCCTCCCCTGACCTTAGGCCTTCTGTCCAGTACCGGTATGACCACTACCGCCGGCACTACTTCCACATCACTTGCCGGCACCACTTCCGCTTCACGTCAGTCCACTTCCATTGGTCGCTGCCAAGTCTCTGCCCGTCTTGCTCTTGAGAGGGAGGTCGCAGCCCTCCGTGATCTTGCCACGTCCTCTATCCCCTCGGACCCATCTCCGTCCTCCTTTCTCACTCACCCACGTTTCCTCGCACTTGAGAGGAACGTGGCCGCCATCCTTCGCCTTCTCACTTACCTCCACGGACCACCACCACCCACACCACACCCCTCACCACCACCTTCACCACCTCGACGATCCTCACCTCCACCCTCACACCCATCACCACCTCCTTCACCCCCACATATGTGATCATCTCCCCCTACCACATCTATTCTCATCCCCGTATCCACTTCTACTCCCACGACCACTTCTGTCGCACCTCCACCACCCCCTCCCTCCTCCACCGTCACTAGTTATGTGCGCCGCAAGAAATTGCAGGTGCACTCCAGATCTCTTCCACCACCACCCACTACCATCACCATCACGTCTTCTCCCCCCATTTCTATCCCTTCTACCACCGCCTTGATCGCCGTACTTCCACTACCACCCACCACCACCGACACTCCACCCATCATTCACACCCCCACTGCACCTATTCCTCCACCTCTTTCCCCACTTCTCCGCACACCGCCCATCTCCCCCGACCACCCATCCACCCCCCCTTCCGAGGAGGGCGAGGATTCCCCTTCTGCTACTTTTTGATTTCTTTTTTTTATTGACCCCCCATTGAATATCTCCGCATTTTCACGATCATATCTTATCGCTAGCACTGTCACGTCTAGCTTGGGGGAGGTCAAATTTTTGGGTGTGTTGTCATGTTTTGTTTTTCTTCGTGTGTTTGTTTATTTGTCGTGTCATGTGATTTTCTTTCTTTATTTTTATTTTATTTTTCTTTTCTGTTTTTATGTCGCGTGGTGTGCTTTTTATATTTATTTCTCACTTTCAGTTCGTTTGTTTGTTTTTCTTCTCTTTCGTGTGTTTTTATGTCTCTGCGTATTCCCTCCCATATTCATTGCCCTCCCGTATTTAATTCTATTGCATTGAGGTCAATGCAAGCTTCAGCTTGGGAGAGTCGCACTTCGTGCGTCGTTTGTGTCGTTTTTCTTCGTTTTTGAGACGTTTTCCATCGTGGTTTTCTTTTTCTTCTCTTCTTTCTATCTCTTTCTCCTAGAGATGAACCCTATGATGAATTGCCACAAAATCACACACACCTAGCATAGCATCGATAATCACATTCACTAACCCTAGGATATCGAGTCCCCCTGCATTTCACGCATCGTGGGTCCACTTCGCTTTTTGTGAGTCGTGTGTCGTGCTTAGCTGTGTGGTGTGCTTCTACTTGGTGATTTTACTTTATATACCTTTCCAGGAATGACCCCTAGATTATCATGCTTCGATTTCAATATGCGGTATTTGTTTCTACTGTCTGCTTCTTCTGCATGCTATATATATATATATATATATATTGTATGCTTCATTTCGCATGTGTCGGGATTCCACAATTAAGGACTATGATAACCTATTTAGCCTATGCTCTGATTAGCGAGAAATATCTCCTTTGCCCAAGTGTTTAGAATCCGATTTCATTTTTATTTTACTTGGTGCAAATCCCCTCGTCGTGTACCGTTCTCCCACTTGGGAGAGTACACATGTAAATATCCCAATATCCAAAAAAATCCATAAAAAGGATAAAAGAAAAGAAAAACCCAAAAAGAAGAGAAAATAAAAAGAAAAAAAAAATTGTATAGCCAAAAAGCCAAAAAAATATACAAATACCCAAAACCCAAAAAAATATTTCCCCTACTTGCCGAGAATAAAGGGAAGGCGAGAATTTGCACCGAGTGTTCTACTCCACATCATCTCAACCCCCATCGGTTTCGAAAACACTTGGCTTAGGAACTTTTTAGCTATTATCTAGGCTATAGTGGGGTGATTTCCTTAACCCTAGGTGTGGAGTCCCTGACGCATGATATGTTTCGATTCTCTCTCTATTCTCATGCATGCTTGAACTACATATATTCACCGCTTGATTCGAATCGAATCGATATTTGGGTCATTTCCTGGATTTGTGTATATCGAGTTTTATCGCACATCGTAGATAGTAACACCGTCTGCTAGCACACGACCACACTCACTCGCGCTTCACCATATGGGCCCACAGCACTTGTCTGGACTCGTATTCCTTGGTTTAGTGATGTGATTTGGCGTTTGCTTGCTTGGTGTGTCGTTTTTGATTTTGTTGGCCCGGACGGGTGATCTAGGATTTAGAGTTTTCGTTTTCTCTCTTTCTCTCGATTTTCCCTCTCCGAGCTCCTACTCTCACTCGTCTTCCTCGAGGACGAGGAAGAGTTCAGCTTGGAGGATTTTGACATGCGTTTATATTTCATATATTTACGCACATTTTCTTTCGTGTTTTTCCGTTATTTACCGCCGTCTTATATTCGTTTTCTCGTTTTTTCTTGTTTTCTTTCACTTTTCCGTGTTTTCCGTATTTTGTAGGAGTTTACTGGCATAGGGGACATAACACGACAATATCGCAAGTCCCCAGAGCAACGGGAGGAGTCACGCGTGATCCGGGGGGTCAAAAGACGATGATATCATCTTTCAGACCCTCATCCCGATCGGTTGGTCATCTTCAACCGATCAGGTGATGCACGCGTGCACCACCCGGACGCAGCTTGGAGCTCACGAGAAGTCACCCGGTCGGTTCGTAGGCCGGTTCAAAAGATCAAACTCTCTGGAATTTTATTGCCATTGCCAACCGATCGGGTGACCTTCACCCGATCGGTTCATCTGTAGCCGAATCTCCAGAGCCAAGGCACGGTCAGCTCAACCGGCCTCCTCACCCGACGGCACCAAGATCCAACCGGTCACATTCATATGTCAACCGACCGGGTGAAGATGACCGGATGAAGTCCCGCATCGCGCTGTAATTGAGTGAAGCAGGTCACCCGATCGGTTGACTTGTCAACCGATCGGGTGAAATCATTTTCTATATATAGAGCCCTAGGTTTTCCAGAAACGGAAGTTGGTTATTTTTTACTGTTTTCTTCATTTTGTGACGGCTGTAATTTCCCAGTTTTTGTAAGTTTTCAGATCTTTGTGAAACTTTAGTATTATCTTAATTGCTTTACTACCATTGCATTTCTATTGTCTGATCATGATTTTTACAGTCGATTTCTGTTTAGATCGCTTTTTACTAAATATGTGTGAGTAGTTCCTGAATCTGGGATTTTGGCGGAAACCCCTTCGTGTGATCTTCCCGATGCGTCCATAGGTCTAGGAAATCGATAGGGATTAGGAATCTAACGGTTACGTGGGGCGTTTCATTGTCATCGGGGGGAAAAAGACCAACTTTGACCGTTGGGCCAAGGGGGAATAAACTTGGCGGTTGACTCCCTAGCCATAGCTCACGCCCTTAGCGTAGACGCCGAATCCTAGCGCGCGGGAGCGGCAAGATGAGACGTTGGGAGTTATCGTAGCGAGCTTAGTGCTCCCAGAGTCGATCAGTGTTAATGGACACGGGAGTGCCCACTGATCGAACCCGGGAAGTCCGGCGTATCATCCTTGGCACCGACCAGAATATCGGGCCCATGGGACACTGGTACCACTCTTAGAGGCAACGTCTCACCATTAGACCCTAATTCCGATCGCTATCCTACCCGTCGGCCATATCGGCGAGAATCGCACGATAGGGTGGAAACCAAAGTCCCGGGTTTTTCCTTTATATTGTCTATACCTTGCATTCCATTTATCGTGATAAGCCATCATTCAATCCGGGCTAGCTCGCCCATGGGGTGAATTTGATCCTCTTTGACACAAGCACATCCACGCATCCCTGAGTTCGACCCCCAAGCCACACTACAACACCGTGCGCTTGCGGTTACAAATATTTAAATCTCACGCCCCCAATCGTATTATTTCACACATCTAGCACGCATAGCTGGGGGGCGTCATCCACCCACACCACACCCCTCACCACCACCTTCACCACCTAGACGATCCTCACCCCCACCTTCACATTCGTCCATTCCCACCACTTCCTCCACACCCACCGTATCCATTACCTCCACTTTACCTCCACTCACGACCACTGCCGCCGCCCCCACAGATCCATCACCATCCACTTCCGTCACCCCATACGTGCGTCGCAAGAAATTGCAGGTGCGATCACGTTCACTTCCCCCACCATCCACCACCGCATTGGTCGCCGTTTCACTTCCACTCACCATCACCACCTCCACACCACCGATCATCCACACTTCTTCCGCACCCCCTCACCCATCACATCGACCCCTTTCTCCACTCCTCTGCACACTAGTCACTTCTCCCATCCACTCCCCCGCATCCCCCACTTCTTCCGCCGAGGAGGACGAGGACGATTCCTCTCCTGCTTTTTGATTTCTTTTTGTTTTTTGACATCCCCCTTGCATATCTCTGCATTTTCATGATCATATTATTTCGCTAGCATTGTCATGCCTAGCTTGGGGGAAGCAATTTGTCTGTGTTCTGTCGTGTGATTATTCCTTTTTTGTGTGCTTGTTTATTTATGTGGTTTGATTTGTTTCCTATCTTCTATTTTCTGTTTATATGTTGTGTGATGTGATTTTCTTTATTTTTCCTATCTCGTATGTGTGTTTTTATTCTTTTTCATTTCTTTTTGAGTCGGTGCGTATTCCCCCCATTTGCATTGCACTCCCGTATTTATTTCTATTGCATTGAGGGCAGTGCAAGTTTCAGCTTGGGGGAGTCGCACTTCGTGTGTCATTTGCGTCTTTTTCTTTTTCTTTTTCTTCTTTTGATCTCTTTTTCCTAGAGATGACCCCTATGATGAATTGCCACAAAATCACACACACACACCAAGCATGGCTTCGATTTTCACCTTCACTAACCCTAGGAAGCCGATTCTTCTTGCATTTCATGCATCGTGGGTCCACTTGCTTTTATGTGAGTCGTGTGTCGTGCTTAGCTGTTTGGTGTGCTTCTACTTTGTGATTTTGATTTATATACCTGTCCTAGGAATGACCCCAAGATTTATCATGCTTTGATTTGAATATGCGGTATTTTGCTTCCCTTGTTAGCTTCTATATGCATGAATTATATGTATCGTATGCTTCATTTCGCATGTGTCGGGATTCCACAACTAGAACTAGGATTACCCATTTAGCTTATGCTCTGATTAGCGAAAAAATTCTCCTTTGCCCAAGTGTTTAGAATCCGATTTCTTTTTTATTTTACTTGGTGCAAATCCCCTCGTCGTGTACCGTTCTCCCACTTGGGAGAGTACACACTTGTATATACCCCAAAATCCAAAAATTCAAAAAAAGGGAGAAAAGAAAAGAGAAAAGAAAGAAAAAAATATATATGTGTACATCCAAAATCCAAAAAAATATACATATATCCAAAACCCAAAAAATACGTGTGAATATTTCCTTACTTACCGAGAATAAAGGGAAGGCGAGAGTTTGCACCGAGTGTTCTTCTCCACATCATCTCAACCTCCATCGTTTTCGAAAACACTTGGAATACGAACTTTCTAGCTATTACCTAGGCATTAGTGAGGTGATTTTCTAGTCCCTAGCTGTGGAGTCCCCGATGCATGATACGTTTCGATTCTTACTCTTCTCATGCATGCTTGAGCTATATATATTCACCGCTATTTCTAAATCGAATCGATATTTGGGTCATTTCTTGGATTTGTGTAAATGGAGCTTATGGCACAATGTAGATAGTGACACCGTCTGCTAGCACACGACCACACTCACTCGCGCTTCACCGCGTGGGCCTACGGCACTTGTCTGGACTCGTTTTCTTTGGTTTAGTTTGGTGATATGTCGTTTGCTCGCTTGGTGTGGCGTTTTTGGTTTTGTTGGCCCTGACGGGCGATTTAGGATTTAGAGTTTTCTTTTTCTCTCTTTCTCTCTATTTTCTCCCTCCGAGCTTCTACTCTCACTCGTCTTCCTTGAGGACGAGGAAGGGTTCAGCTTGAGGGATTTTGACGTGTGTGTATATTTTATATATCCACGCACGTCTTCTTTGTGTATTTCCGTTATTTTCCTCCGTCTCGTATCCATTTTCTCGTGTTTTCTCATTTTCTTTCACCTTTTCGTGTTTTTGTGTGTTTGTAGGAGGTTGACAGCATAGGGGACATATAACGAAGATATCACAAGTCCACTGAGCAACGGGAGGGGTCACGCATGATCCAGGGGGTCAAACGACCAAGATTGCCACTTTTCAGCCCCCCACCCGATCGGTTGGACACAGCCAACCGATCGGGTGATGCACGCGTGCACCACCCGGACAGTCACTGAAGCAACGCGGACATCAAGAGACCGGGTCACCGACTGGTTCAGCCCGACTATTTTCTCGGGAAATTGGAGCTGAAATCCAACCGATCGGGTGATCTTCGCACAATCGGTTCATCTGTAGCCGTTTCCTCGAAGACACGACCCGGACAACTCACCCGACGGCCAGCTGACCTTGCCAAAGCGTCGCAAGTCACTGTCTTTTTTGGCGACAATTCCAACCGATCGGTTGATTTATCAACCGATCGGTTCACCCGATGAGCTCAAGATCCAAACGACAAGCAGCTTCCGCCAACCGATCGTGTCGCCTGACCGGGTGAAATTCTGAAGTGCGCTGCCGAAGAACGAAGCAGGTCACCCGATCGGTTGATTCTTCACCCGATCGGGTGACATCGTTTTCTATAAATAGAAGCCCTAGGTTTCCAGAAACGGGGCTATTGTAATTTTTACTGTTTTTCTCTCTTGTGACGGCTGTAATTTCTTTGTTATTTGTAAGTGTTCTGATCTTAACCAAACTTTGATATTATCTTAATTGCATTGCTATTACTTCATTCCAATCGTCTGATTATGTTTTTAACGGTCGATTTTCATTTAGATTGCTTTTTAGCAAATATATGTGAGTGGTTCCCAAATCTGGGATTTTGGTGGAAACCCCTTCGTGGGTTCTCCCTGATGCGTCCATAGGACTAGGAAGTCGATGGGGATTAGGAATCTATTGGTTACATGGGGTGTTTCATTGTCATCGGCGGGAAAAAGACCACCTTTGACCGTTGGGCCAAGGGGGAATAAACTTGGCGGTTGACTCCCTAGCCATAGCTCACACCCTTAGCGTAGACATCGAATCCTAGCGTGTGGGAACGGCAGGATGAGATGTTGGGAGTTATCGTTGTGAGCTTAGTGCTCCCGGAGTCGGTCAGTGTTAATGGACATGGGAATGCCCACTGATCGAACCCGGGTAGTCCGGCGTATCATCCTGGGCACCGATCGGAATATCGGGCCCATGGGATGCTGGTATCACTTCTAGAGGTAACGTTTCACAATTAAACCCTAATTCCGATCGTTATCATATCCGTCGGTCGTATTAGCAAGAATCACATGATAGGGCGGAAACCGAATTCCCAGGTTTCCTTTATTATTATTTATCCTCGTATCTGCAATTCGTGACAAACCATCATTCGATTCGGGCTAGCTCACCCATATGGTGAATTTGGTTCCTTTCTTACACAAGCACAACCACGCCTCCCTGTGTTCGACCCCCAAGCCATACTACAACACCGTGCGCTTGCGGTTATAAATATTTAAATCTCGCGCCCCCAATCATATTATTATTGCACACCATTGCATGCACACAAAACGAGGGGACGTCAGTAAGTCATGTGGGAACTTAAAAGGTTAAAAAATCCTGTATAAATGTTTTACACTCTAAATTTGAATCCTTCAAAATGGAAGAAGGAGAGAGTATCACCGATGTGAATACTCGTTTTACTAACATTACAAATGAGCTCACAGGATTAGGAAAGAAACTTTCTGAATACGAGTAGGTGAAGAAGATATTGAGATCTCTTCGATCTGAATAGAAAGGAAAGACAACTGTGATTCGAGAAGCACACAACGTGAAAGATCTTACCAACGAAGAGCTGTTGGAAAATCTCATGGCATATGAGGTTGAACTTGAAGAAGATAAGAAGATTGAAGAAAAACCAAAGAATAAGAATATTGCTTTCA
The DNA here is from genome assembly GCA_030789695.1 of Scilla litardierei. Lineage (NCBI taxonomy): Eukaryota > Viridiplantae > Streptophyta > Magnoliopsida > Asparagales > Asparagaceae > Scilla > Scilla litardierei. The sequence goes on along the minus strand of CM061135.1, from coordinate 81,593,170 downwards.
AAGCTCAAGAAGAAGATTCAGACTACACGGACAAAGATGATCATATTGCCTTCATCTCAAAGAACTTTAAAGAATTCATCACAAGTAAGTTTGGTAAACGATCTTTCAGACACACTAACAGGATTATCTGTTTTGGTTGCAATAAACCAGGGCACGTCAAAAGAGTCTGTCCATTGGAAAGGAACAAGCATGATTCCAAAGAGCGTGGAAAGAACCGAGAAAGCCACGAGAGAAGAAACAATGGACGAAACAGGTTTCGACAACCAAAGAAGGAAGCCTACGCAGCCTTCGACCAAAGCGACGTTTCTTCATCCGATGAATCCTCAGATGACGACAAAGACGGAAGAAGAGAGACATCACATATGTGTTTTATGGCTTCCACATCATCTAAGGTAAGCACCATGCATAATTCATCTAGTGATAGTGATTCACCATCAAGTGATGATGAAGATATGGATTTTAGGGGAGCATATAAGGAGCTATGCAAAATGGATGAAAAGCTCATTAAAGAACATAGAAAAACACTTAGATTAGTTAAGAACGAGACTAAAGAAAAGGAAGAGATTAATAGAGAAAACATTGCATTAAAAGAAAAGAATGAGTCTTTGCAAAAAAGACATTCTTCTCATGAATGAAAAGGTTGAAAATTTGAATAATCTTCTCGTATCTGTCAAAGACATATACGACGCTACGATGAAAATTGTTGAAAATTTCAACAAAGGAAAGGGAAAACTAGATAGTTTAATTGAAAATAAAAAAGCTTCATCTAGCAAAATGGGACTTGGATATGTTTCAAGTCATACCAAGAAATGTGTTAAGCATACTAGGATGCATCGTTCTAACAAAAATCTTTTGAGCATCTGGATACCAAAGAACCTGTCCGAGTAGAGACGAAAAAGGTACGCCACAAACTTTGTTCAAAAAGTTCATTTGAACAAGAATTACAAATATGTTTTCCATAAAGGAACTAAACCCTATTGGGTTTGGTTCCTAAAAACTAACCCTCTGGACTCAAAAGCAAAGAGTACCATAAACGCGTATCTTTTCAGGTACTCTAAAAAGAACGAGGAGGAGAAACAAGAACAGAGTCAAAAAGCTTTTGCGACAAAAAAAATTGCTCCGCAAAAACTATATGTTCAAAATGTTTAAATAAATTAAAATGATTGTTAAATTTCTTTAAAATTCTTATATGATTATAAATGTTTGTTTCATATTTATAAAACATTTTTTAGAGACGCACTCAGCTTTTTGGACCAAAACCCCTCGGGATGAGAAAACGACTCAGCCCAGCAGGGAGTCGACTACATATATGAGGGAGTCGACTACCAGGAAATCTAGGTTATTTTTTTCTTACTGGTTTTGGGTTCCATTAAGTTTAATGGGTTCAAAGACAAGAGGCAACTTAAACCCAATAAGGAGAAATGATCTCAACCATTTATCTCTTGATCTAAAGGCCTCTATTCATCATCCTCTTTTACCCCAAGAGATAAAAACCCCAAAGCAACCAACCCTAGGTAGCCAACTACCTCTCTTTCACCCCTCTTTGAATTTTTTTTCTTGCTCTTTTGGGTTATTCACCTCATCTCATCATCCTCCAAAGTATATCTCAAGGTAAAAACTCCTCTCATCAATTTTTACTTCATTTACTTGTTGATATTCTTGCATATCTAGTTTTGTAAATTATTTTTTTATCTAGATGCCTTTCAAGAAAACTATCTCTAAGAAGAGGAAGGTTACAAATGAATCATCTCTCTCTCAAAGAGAAATTATTGAAGCTTACCTCTTCAAGAATGTTTCATATGACAAATTTCTTAGCATCTCTAAAAGTCAAATCCTCCATGAGAGGTTTGTTAACTTGGATCATGTTCTAAATTACGGAATTTTCGATATTCTATAATTTCAGAATCTTCTTACCCTTTTTTCATCTAAAAATGTCTTCATGTGCTATCCTAGGCTTGTGTATGTCACGCCCCGCTTCCCAAGTATGGAAGGCAAGACGTGAAGAGGTCTACTCAGACTTGGAGCTGTGAAGCTACAGTCTGAGAAGCGTCTGGTAATTTAATCCATTATCAGGTTCTTTGCATTACGACGAAACAACAATAATAATAATGAGGGATAGACAAATAAAATTATCCAACATTCAACATCCACAGATTTTATTCCAAACTTTACAGAATTATAGTCATAAAAAGAGTACAGAGTCTGAAAGTAAAAAGGCCTAAGCATGGCCGAAACTACAACAAGAAATGGTGCTACGCACCGAACCTAACAGCAACTACCAAAACGACAACAACTAAAAGAAGTCTCCAAGTGAGACTAGGATTGGTCACCAGTGTCCTCAAACTCAGCCTCTGCAAGAACCTCGAACTCAACGTCTGCATACTACTCGTTCTCTGCAACTAACTCTGTCTCTAAACCTGACATGTGACACCCTAAGAGAAAAGGGCACATGTCAGCAAAATTCTCTAAAAGTATGCTAAAGACTTTTGTGCAAGGAACTAATGAAAGTAATGCAACTGGCAGTTTTAACATGATGATATGGCATAACATTTAAAGAATGCTACCATTTAAAATGACATGATGGTAACAAGCTTGCACGTCGTAGCAGAAGCTACGAATCACTATTTCACGAATTCACGAATCACTAACTTATCACATTGTGCACAGGGTTTACTCCTTACAGCTGAAGGTGCGGATCAGGCACACTTCTACGCTGCGTGATAGCTTAACCCTACCCTCCACATGTATCGAGCGTTGGTTTCCCAACAACGCTGAGCTCGCTTCTGGATCACGAGCCAGGAAGTATTTTTGGTTTGGCAAAGGGTTGTGCCCGCAAAGCAGGTGCCTAGCCTCAATAGTTAACAATTTATTGTAGCGTGTGCTACACAATCATGATGGAACAAATTGATTCATGAAATGACATGGTAAGATGCAGATAAAAGTGCGTACAGTTAATTGAAAGCAAACGTGACATGCAGCATGAAATGATAGCATAGTAAAGGTGTCGGATCTAGCTTCGTTGTCAAGCTAGATCTAGTAAGGGCGTCAAGGCGACTATCATTTCATCGCCTAGTCTCTTTTACGCTAGTACAAAAATTGGCCTAAAACGTGGCCTAAACAAACACTGGCAAGTATCACTTGCCTAAAGACAATCACGTTGCGATCCCGTTCAATCAAGTCCAAGACTACCTATGTGCTCAAGTCGTGATCCAGCCTACAGTCCCAGTTTTTAGATCTTGATTAGTGAGTTATCCAAAGAAGTAAAGTTACGATTTTTAATCTTGATTAGCATGCGATGTGGGGGTTCCTACGGTTCAGAGATTACCCTTAGCACGACGCGAGAGCTACACTGACGTCGGGTAGCGACGTCAGGGGTTGGATTCCGGTAGCGCGAACGGTACGGCGGACAGCGACGACGAATGACAATCAACCGAGTAGCGGTACGATCACCAAACAGCGACGCAAAGGGGATGGATAGTGGCACAGCATCCTACGGCATCGGGAAGGCACGGACATCGGCACGGGGAGGCACGAGAGGCGGCAAACAGTGGGTTCTACGGCCTGGAGTGAGCGGATCTGAAGTTGTGCGTGGATCTGAAGTTGCGCACGCAAGGTTAGATGCTCCAGGGGTGCCGTGGCCAAGAGAGAGCCTACACAGCTAGAGGGGGACCTGAGGAGGTGGCCGACGCAGGGGGACGGCCGACGGCAGCCCAGACAGATCTGGCCGTGAGAAATGGGTAGAGTAGGACAGATTTAGGGTTTTAATGGTGTTTGCATGGGGTTTTAGGGAGGAGGGGGAAGGTGGTCGAGGGGGAGGAGATAGGCCGGAGTAGGGGAGTGCCTCGGGGGTGGCCGGCGGCAGGTGGGGTCGCCGACGGCGACAGCAGCAGGCCGGGCGTAGGGTTTGCTAGGGGCCAGTTTTGTATGGAGTTTTCAAGGGTTTGTGTGAGGGTTGGTGTGGGTTTTATGGAGGTGGAGGAAGCGGTTGTTGAGAGGAGAGATCGTCGGCGATGGGTGGCCAGAGGGGGAGCCGCGTGCGTGTGTTTGGTAGGAAACGGCGGCTTGCTAGGGTTTGCGTGAGGAAGGAATAACCTAGGTTGCGTTTGCTTAAGAAGAGGAAATTTTCTATTTGGGTTTATAATGGAGTGATATTAAGGCTTTTGGGAGGAGAGAGAAAGGAAGAGAAGGGTTTAGTTAGTGTGGTGAATAGCCCAATTGGTGAAACATAAGAAAGTTGTTTTGATAAATAGTTTTGAAAGTGGGGTACACATAGGTGATTGGAGAGAGAAGTTGTGAGAGGGAGGGGGTAGACTTAGGTTAATCTGGGATGGCGAATAGCTAGGAATTATTTCATGAAACGTATTAGGCCTATACTTTTAATTAGGCTAGTTAAATTATCAAATTAATTAGGCTAAGTGTATTAGAAAGGGATTAGTGGAAAAAGTGGGTTTAGCGGTGTCCGATAATTATAAGAAAAATACCAAGACAACCGTGTCGACGAGAGGGTCGAGACTAAGAAGGTCGGTCACAGGCTAGGGCAACGGGGACCGGAACTAAAATAAAAAGGTCTAACGACGAAGGTGAAAGCTACGAAACCTCTTCAAATAAAGTTGTTTTGTGGGAGAATGAGCCGTGAAATGACGTTCACAAATAATTCCAAAAATAAGTACTCTTCCAAAGGGTCACAACGATATATCACATCGTATGGTTCAGACACAATAAGAGATCAAAATAAATACGCGTACGAATAAAAGTACGCGCACGAAAAACGTACGATCGAAAAGCGACCGTGACATCCTACCTACCTTAGAATAAAGTCCGTCCTCGGACTTTCTAACTAAGAATAATATATATATACTAGCCACTATAGTAACTACCCCAATCATAACACACTATAATTCAAACCATGTATAGTCACTGTAAGTTCTTATATATGCACTAGGTAGTCAGACATTTATACTACAAACATGTATATATATACACATTCTATACTTATACCTATCATAGACAGTCAAATTCATACACATACTTCAATCATTCATATAGTCACGTACATCCTTATATAACTGTTACTCTCTTATCACACAACCATGGTACAGATACCCACTAAAAAAATAGTTCACACTAGCAGGTACAATCGTAATACTTCACATATAGATAACTACCTATGCACAAAACAAACATGGGTATACTACTCCCTATAACTTCAAGTGTACATCCAACACCAAACATATCAGCACATGTAATCACACCGCATAATATTGAATCATGTTTACTATATCTAATATACATTCACCACTACTATAAATTTCACAAATATATAGTTATTCAAATGCACGCAGATACTTCACCATATATTCACATCACATACAGTCCAATAACTATATTCAAGACACACCACACATACCATAGTCACAAATACCTATAACTAAGCACATACTTACTCGTGCATGGTGCATGCCCACACACGCTAACATACCATTTATACATACCACTCATACCACTATATACTTAGCACATTCTACACACCAAATTTAGCTAACAGATATACATTCAACCTGTAAAATCTTAGTAAATAAGTATACTACAAGACCAACACATATAACTATATAATGGTATAGCCGCCCATAATCATGTGCGTAACACAACCAGACACAACCAATCCTATCACTATACATACATCATCCAATACTATATTCATAGTACTATACGCAAACCGCAGACATATGTAACAATATACTTAGAGTATACCCACTCAAGCTTGAGTGAGACTCAGAACCCATATCAGAATAATCTATGTACATAACACGATATTTATACCTATACCAACACCACTCCAATATATATATCTACCAACGTTACCACATACATACCATAATAATATTACAAATATCAGCACACGTATAAATCAAATACACTATCCCATATATGCATGCACCGTATAGCCACATACCTATAATATATATTCACACCATAGCAATTTACATAAAATTAGTATACTAATACATATACTTACCCATGCATAGTCACGACATACAATAATCGTTTGTACCTCATGGTATATATGCACACGCACAACATCCCGTAAGGGCAAGCAATACTATACAAATTTATAATCTTATTCCATAAGTATATCACGCATATTCATACAGTAAGCACATATCTACTCAAGGCTAAGCACATACATATCTACGTACGAGCACACGCTCACACGTACTAACATATAGATCATATAATAGGCCTACACACTTAACTATAAGCACACCTATTATCATTACACTTAATATGCACATGACTTACTGGTATATTATTTCAAGCATTTACAAGTATCTTCAAACCACATACTCAACTAGTAGATATTCCAATACTAAATCTAATATACGCAGACATCCCTAAAGTTGTATTTCTATCCATACATATATAAATACTATTATTCATACAACTTCATACATATATCACGAATAACACTGAGTATACATACATAACACACGAGACAATCATTAATATCCTAAGGGTAGCGCACTCATACAGTTCCACACACTCTACCTATAAACATGCACCACGACGACATCACAAAAACCAATGGCCCACTACTAAACTAGAGTTGACACATGCAACGACAAGCACTAATGTCTAAACAATAGAAAGGAAACCGTAACCAAAAGCGTAACGAAACAAGATCGGAAAGAACAAGTTCAGATAGGGCGAGGATAAGGAGATAGCTGGTTGGGAGGGACAAAAATATTGCTCTAAATAATTAAATAGACGAAAGAGGGACATGTGTAAAATATGATATCGTATATATCTATTCTTATAAAATAAGTAGAAATAGCGAGCATGCTATAAAATTTGAAGACACGAAAAACATTTTAGACGAAGAAAATAATGATTAGGGTGAGATAGTGATTGGGTTGCAAATGAAAATAGATTTATACAGAGATTTTTGAAGTATGAGCACGATGAACGTAAAACTGATATAAAGAAATTGAAGTTTTATTTAGCTTAGAAAAATATTCTAAAAGTATGTATGGTAAGTGGTTAAAATAAATTTCGTAGTTTAGAAAAAGATGATATATTGAATTATCAAAATGGTAACAAGGTTTAAAACTGAAATACGAAAGATACCGGTTAGAAAATGGTTATGAGATAATAACTAAAAATTACGACCAAGAAGGTTTCAAAATCCAAGAAAGAATTTTAACTCAACCGAAAAGCAAGAAATTTAAATATATAATAAGGGGTTTTCAAAGAAGTTAAACTGAGCGAAGAATTTAATAAGGGATGTCGAAAATACTTTTAGAAGAATCAGGATTTGCAATGGAGAAGATTCAAAAAAATTAACGATAATCGTCATGAAGCGAGCACGTGAAACAAGGGCAAAGAATAAGATCGCATGGTCGATACAAAATACGCCTAGGATATGATTCATGAAAATCTATGATATAAATCTTCAGTCGATAACACAGAAGTGTAATGATTAGGAAGATGCTAGAAAGCAGGGGTTCTAATTACCGGACCGACTAAAGATTAGGAGAAACTTAGCACTAAGACTTTCTAATGAACTATACTGTACTAGAGATCTTAGGGAAGGGTCCTTAGGGGATCAAGATTACATTCTGCTGGGCCCAAAATTTTATGAACCCAAGCGAACGACTAAAGAAACTCTAAAAATCTAATATGGTCTGAGATAGGTAAGCAACCACTAAGGAAATTCCTAAGATGATTTTACCAACTCTTAGTAAAATGTCTAACTAACAATCATGGATGCCTAACTAGCAAGCATGGGCGTCTAACTAAATCTTTCTATAGTCCAGGTCTAATGGATTACCCCTATTATACGTCTTCCAGCCATCTAAGACAAGGAAACGTTCAGATTAGACTCAATTCATGACTTGAATGTTCTGAATATTTAAATGGATGTTGTTATCGTTATTGTTGTTCCGATATTTCATAGATGCAAAGAGGACCTGCATGGGCCACCACTAAAACCTGTCACGCCCCGCTTCCCAAGTATGGAAGGCGAGACGTGAAGAGGTCCGCTCAGACTTGGAGCTATGAAGCTACAGTCTGATAAGCATCTGGTAATTTAATCCATTATCCGGTTCTTTGCATTACGACGAAACAACAATAATAATAATGAGGGATCGACAAATAAAATTATCCAACATTCAACATCCACAGATTTTATTCCAAACATTAATTATAGTCATAAAAATAGTATAGAGTCTGAAAGTAAAAAGGCCTAAGCATGGCCGAAACTACAATAAGAAATGGCGCTATGCACCGAACCTAACATCAACTACCAAAGCGACAACAACTAAAAGAAGTCTCCAAGTGAGACTAGGACTGGTCACCAGTGTCCTCCAACTCAGCCTCTGCAGGAACCTCGAACTCAACGTCTGCATACTACTCGTCCTCTGCAACTAACTCTGTCTCTAAACATGACATGTGATACCGAAAGAGAAAATGACACATGTCAGCAAAAGACTCCAAAAGTAGGCTGAAGACTTTTGTGCAAGGAACTAATGAAAGTAATGCAACTAGCAGTTTTAACACGGTGATATGGCATTGTAACGACTGCTTTTCTTGTATCTGATTATAATATAATATAATATATGTTTTAGTGGATTTTCTCCTCTTGTGTGGTTTTCGTCTCCGTAGATTTCATTTTCGATCGATTCGTCGTATTTTCTCGCTTCTTCCTTAGGATTGTCGATTTCGAAGTGTGTCGCTCGTGACGGACTTCATAACGGTCGTATCTAACTATTAGATCAAGCCTAGGAGTCTTAGGAATCGATCCCGGGGCCCCGCGCTCCGTATCGGTACTTTTCTGTGCTCATTAGCCGGTGTAAGAAGGGCCACCGACCGACTAGATGACGATCCAGTCGGTCGGCAATCCTTCTTGGACCGACTAGTTTGCTTTCTAAATTTCTCAGGAGTTACTGTTTATCGTTAGTCGGTCTAAGAACGTTGGTTGACCGACTAGGTTGCAAACTAGTCGGTCAGCAATGCTTCTTGAACCGACTAACTCATCATATTATTTTTGTATCAGTTACTGTTTACTCTTAGTCGGTCTAAGAACGTTCATCGACCGACTAGATGCCAAACTAGTCGGTCAGTATTTGTTCATGGACCGACTAACTATAGAATCCTAATTTCACCTGTAGCTACTGTTTACACTTAGTCGGTCTGCGTTGGTCGACCGACCGACCGACTAGTTGTCAAACTAGTCGGTCAGTGGTTGTTCTTTGACCGACTAACTAGTGCGGTAAACCCTAGTTTTGCCCTAGCCGCCAGCTTAGCCTATAAATACCCAACCGAAACGTTTTCTTCCCCTCCAACTCGACCCTAAACCCTAAAATCGCCCCCATTGATCCCCCACCTTCCTCCAGGCTCCATTGCTTCATTCCAAGCCCTAAATCCATCATCCAAACCATCCATCTACCCCATCTACCTCTCATCTTCCCCAAAAATCTCACCGAAATCCATCAAATCCCCAAATCCCTGAAAACCCTAGTTTCCCCAAACTTCTCCAATCTCTTCCAGATTTGATCCTAGGGTTCCCCGGAGTGTTCCTTCCGTCTTCTCTCGGTAAGAAATCGTTCTACCGTTGTTTTCATAGCTTATTTATAATTTTATGAAAACCCTAATTTATTTCATGTATTTGTTGATTGTTCCCCCCAAACAGCGATTTCCTCGTAGATAGCATCCGAGTGACGAAGTGATCGTCGATCCCCGGTGCTAGGCAAGTGAAACTTGCCACTTAGGGTTTAGGCCATGTTTTAGGCCATTTGCATGTTGTAGGCGTAAAAGAGGCTAGGCGACGAAATGATACTCGCCTAGGCGCAAATTGGGGAATTAGCTTGACAACGAAGCTAATCCCGACTTTTAGCATGTTGCACAATTACCATGTCATGTTTACTTTCAATTAACGGTACGCGAATATGTCATGTCATTGCATTTCGCCTGTCACGTTTAATTTAATTAACGGTACGCAAATAAAATGTCATGACCTCGCATTCTTTAGATATTGCTGTGATTGCGTAGCTTCGCTACAATGTTGTGTTCCTGGCTCGTGTTCCAGAAGCGGGCCATGTGTTGGTTGATAGCCAATGCCCGAATTGCGTGTTCCGGCTAGGTGTTCCCTACGCCATACTAGTGTTCCTGGCTCGTGACCAGAAGCGAGCATAATGAGTTGCTAACCCCAACGCTCGATACATTGAATTGTGAACTAAGAATGCGAGCTCAATGGCGGGGCAACCCTAGGCTCACTAGATGAGCTCAATGTACAGGGACCACAGGCTCCATATCGTGTGAATATTGGGTAGTGTTTAGTGCCGATCGGTCTGAAATGCTATGCCATTCAGCGAATGGCGTAAACACCTACAAAAATGTAAATTGATTGAATTGATAGTAGCTTGGCTACTCTTGTCTTGTCCCGATGATTGTTCTCTTGTACAAATTGTCTTGCCATGTTTTTAATTGTGCACTCATGTTATAACTGCCATGTCATGCATGCTAAACTGCTAGGTTGCTAGATGCCTCACTTTCAGTTTCCTTGCCCAAGTCTTTTTAGACTTGCTGACATGTGCCCCTTTACTCTTTTAGGTGACACATGTTAGATCCTGAGCCCGAGTACCTCGTTGAGGACGAGGTGTTTGCCGACGCCGAGCCCGAGCTTGTGTTTGACGGGGAGTACGTGGACACTGGGGACCAGTCCTAGTGTCTTCGTGTGTTTTACTTTTGTTAGACAGTTGTTTTGTTATCGGTGCGTGGCACCTATACTTTGCTTTGTTGTTGTCGTTTCTTTTGTTGGCCTTGTTCTGGGCCTTAGACTCTTTTCTTTTAGCCTGGTGACTTTTCTGGATGTTGAACTTATTTGTGATGTTGGACAATATTTGTGAGATGTGAATTTTATTTCAGTCTCTCCTTGTGTTATTATTGCTATTCTGTTGTGGTTACAGGGACCTGTTTTTGCATTGTGGACGCTTATCGGGTTTGGGGCTTCACCGCTCCACTCTTGTGCGGACCTTTTCACGTACTCGCCTCCGTTTTAGGGAAGCGGGTCGTGACAGGTTTTAGTGGTGGCCCATGCAGGTCACCTTCTGTAACTGCGATTTTTGGAATAGCAATAATAATATTTGAATGTCCAATAAACTAAGTTCGACGTCCGATGTCATAAGCTATGAGTCTAATCTGATTTGTTTTCCGTGTCATTAGATGGCAGGAAGGCGTTTCACCCGTGGTGGGGGTAGTGGTGCGCTCCCTCATGATGAGGAGCCTGAGCGGGAACCCACCAGCGGTGAGATGATGCGGATGATGTTGCAGATGATGCAAGTGCGGCAGGGCGTGCTTTTGCTAGTCCAGAATGCTCCACCTGCTCGAGCTGCCCGGGCTCTTCCGGATGTTCCTCGCTCTGAGCCAGGAGCGAAGCAATTTCGGGAGCTGGGTCCCGCATATTTTGATGGTTCTGAGGGTCCTCTGGCGGCCGATGAGTGGATTCGGAACGTCGAGGACAATCTGAAGATGGCCAAGATCACCCCGGCTGGATGGGTTGATTTGGCGAAGAGGCAACTCAAGGATAACGCCAGGAATTGGTGGGATGCTGAAGAGAAGTTGTTGGTGGAGCCGATAGCTTGGGCTACCTTCAAAGCCAGATTTGAGGGTGAGTTCTTTCTGAAGGCTACCAAGGAGGAGATGCTGCAGCGTTTTATCGATTTGAAACAAGGGAACTCGTCGGTGGACATGTATCACCAAGAGTTCATGAGGCTTAGTCGGTTTGCGCCGAAGATGGTGCAGGATGCTGAGGAGAGAGCACAGAGGTTTCTGCAGGGGCTCGCTTCGGAGCTCCAGAGTTTTGTGACCTCCTCTGATCGGGAATCTTATCAGAAGGTTCTGGTAGCAGCTAAGAGGCAGGAGCTGCTCGTGAACCAGAGGAAGGGATCGGTTGTTGGTGCTGGGAAGAGGCCTGTGGAGCAGGCAAGAGCTGTGGTTAGACCTGGATTCAGGCCTAATCAGTCCGCTCAGTTTAAGAGGCCAGGAGGGTCTATTCCGAAGATCTGCCATTTCTGCGGCAGGCCTGGTCACGTCAAGGATCAGTGTCGGAAGTTTCTGGGCCAGTGTTTGATTTGCAGTGATGCTTCTCATGTCACGAAGGATTGTCGGCATGCGGATCCACTGCGGAGGGCTCCTGTTGCAGCTCAGCCATTGCAGCAGCGAGCGCCTGTTCCTGCTGGACGTGGAGCAGCTCTTGTTCCGCAGAGGCAGGCTTTTCGGCAGGCTGTTCCGCCGAGGAGGCAGGCTTTTCTGATGACCGCTGCGGAGAGCGCGGCTGTGGATGAGGTTATCGCAGGTAATACTCATTCTAGCTATTACTTTCCCAGCTGGTTTTGATTGTTAGATTTTGTTGTTTGCTTGAACATGGTTGTTTGCTAGACTAGGGTTTGATTGTTAATTGCTTGATTAGGTGTGATTTTGGTTTGCACATTTCCTGCACGAGTCCTCTTTGACTCTGGTGCATCGATGTGCATTATTTCTCGGAGCTTCGTGGAGAGGCATTCCTTGTCGACGTCCCCTCTCCCCAAGAAATGGAATATCGTTACAGGGAATGGTGTGGTCTCGGTGCATCGTGGTTGCAATTCTTGCTCGTTGGTGGTCTGTGGACATGAGCTTTTTGCTGATTTCATTGTCCACGACATCATCAACTATGATGCAGTTCTTGGGATGGATTGGCTTGCGAGCTTCTATGCTACGATTGACTGCAGGAGGAAGAAGGTGGTGTTCGAGATTCCCGGACATCCAGTATTTGAGTTCAGTCGTGGTAGCAGTTCGCTTGGTCCTATCAGATTTCGGGCCAGGTCGGTGGAGGCTGTGGCTATGCAGATGGAGCTGGAGTGGCCAGCTGTGGTGCGAGATTTTGGCGACGTCTTCCCCGAGGAGATGTCTGGTTTGCCGCCTGATCGAGCTTTGGAATTTTCTATCGATCTTGTCCCAGGTGCGCAGCCGATTTCGAAGGCGCCGTATCGTATGGCACCTGCAGAGTTGGAAGAGTTGCGGAAGCAGTTGGATGAGCTTTTGCAGAAGGGTTATATTAATCCTAGTGTGTCTCCGTGGGGAGCACCGGTGTTGTTGGTTAAGAAGAAGGATGGTTCGCGTCGAATGTGCGTGGACTATCGGGAGTTGAATGCGGTGACCATTAAGAATAAATACCCGTTGCCTCGCATCGATGATATTTTTGATCAGCTTGGAGGTTCGAGGGTGTTTTCTAAATTGGATTTGAGGAGTGGTTACCATCAGTTGAAGGTGAAGAAGGGAGATGTTCCGAAGACAGCGTTCAGGACGAAGTATGGACACTATGAGTTTGTGGTTATGCCTTTCGGCGTAACTAACGCGCCCGCAGTTTTCATGAATCTGATGAACCTGATTTTCTACGACTTTTTGGATAAGTTTGTCGTTATCTTTATTGACGACATTCTGATCTATTCGAAGTCGGAGAAAGAGCATGCCTCGCACTTAAGGACGGTGTTGGAGATTTTGAGGAAGCATCGGTTGTATGCTAAGTTTTCGAAGTGCGAGTTTTGGCTGGATCGAGTTGCTTTTCTCGGGCACGTGGTGACTGGAGATGGTATTTCAGTGGATCCCGAGAAGATTTGGGCCATCAGGGAGTGGCCTGTTCCGTCGTCTGCGTCTGAGATTCGGAGTTTTCTTGGACTTGCTGGTTATTATCGACGATTCATCAAGGACTTTTCCCGTATTGCTGAGCCGATGACCAGGTTGACGCGGAAGGATGTTGCTTTTGTTTGGTCGGGTGATTGTGAGAGTGCTTTTGGTATTCTGAAGGAGAGGTTGACGACTGCCCCTATTCTTGTTGTGCCTGATCGCAGCGGTGGATTTGAGATCTTTTGCGATGCTTCTGGCAAGGGTCTCGGTTGTGTGTTGCATCAGCATGGGCATGTTGTGGCGTATGCGTCTCGTCAGCTTAAGGTTTATGAGAAGAATTATCCGACGCATGATTTGGAGTTGGCTGCCGTTGTGTTTGCTCTTAAGATTTGGAGGCACTTCTTGCTGAGTGAGAAAGTGAAGATTTTCACCGATCACAAAAGCTTGAAGTATATTTTCACTCAGAAGGAGCTCAACATGCGACATCGTCGATGGTTGGAGCTTATGGCGGATTATGATATTGATTTGCAGTATCACCCTGGCAAGGTGAATGTGGTTCCAGATGCTATGAGTAGGCTGCCAGCGGTGATGATTTTGACCTCGCAGTGGAGATTGCAGCAGGATTTTTGCGAGTCTGGAGTGGAAATTGTTCTTCCTGGGGAGGCTTCTTCGTTGATGTACATGCAGGTACAGTCGACGATCGTGGATCGGATTAAGGCTGGCCAGGCTGAGGATCCGAAGCTGGTGAGGATTCGGGAGATGGTGGAAGCCGGTCTGCGGACTGACTTTTTGATTCATGAGGATGGCTCGCTGAGGTTTGGAGCCAGGTTGTGTGTGCCTGCTGGGGATATCAGAGAGGAGCTGATGGTGGAGGCACACAGCTCGCCGTATTCTGTGCATCCTGGTGGCACCAAGATGTATCAGGATCTTCGTCTGAATTATTGGTGGCATGGTATGAAGAGGAGCGTGGCTCGGAGTGTAGCCAAGTGCTTGGTTTGCCAGCAAGTGAAGGCGGAGCATCAGCGTTCGGCCGGGTTGCTACAACCGCTTCCGATTCCGGAGTGGAAGTGGCAACACATCACTATGGATTTCGTGACTGGACTACCTCGGAGTCCGAAGCAGAATGACGCGATTTGGGTGATCGTAGATCGATTGACCAAATCCGCGCACTTTATTCCATTCCGAGTGGGACAATCCACTGAGGCGCTAGCGAGGAGATATATGGAGGTAAAATTCTTTTACTCTCCGTTTTTATTTCCTTTTCCTAGTTTGGATAGTGATGTATCGTGAATCGTGCAGGAGGTTGTGCGACTTCATGGAGTCCCCGTGAGTATCGTGTCTGACAGAGACACGAGGTTCACATCTCAGTTCTGGCAGAGTTTGCAGAAGAGCTTGGGTACGCGTCTGAGTTTCAGCACGGCGTACCATCCGCAGACGGATGGCCAGTCCGAGAGGACGATTCAGATTTTGGAAGACATGCTGAGGGCGTGCATGTTGGATTTCAAGGGTTCGTGGGAGGACCATCTACATTTGGTGGAGTTTTCCTACAACAACAGCTTCCAGGCGAGTATTGGCATGGCGCCATTCGCCGCTCTTTATGGGAGGAAATGTCGATCGCCATTGAGTTGGGATGACGTTGGTGATCGGGAGTTGTTGGGACCTGAGATGATCGTGGAGGCCGTGGATATCGTCAGGAATATTCGGGAGAGGTTGAGGATTGCTCAGGACCGTTTTAAGCATTGGGCGGATGCTAAACGTCGTCCTTTGGAGTTTCAGCCGGGCGACCATGTGTTCTTAAAGATTTCCCCGAATCGTGGTGTGATTCGTTTCGGGAAGCGTGGGAAGTTGAGCCCGCGATACATTGGACCATTTGACATTTTGGAGAGGGTTGGCGAGGTAGCTTATCGCTTGGCCTTGCCGCCATCTTTGGAAGGAGTTCACAATGTTTTCCATGTGTCGCAGCTTCGTCGATACATTAGCGATCCATCTCATGCGGTGGATTTTTCAGAGATTACCGTTCACCCCGATATGACGTATGACCAGTATCCAGTGCAGATTCTGGACAGGCGTCAGAAATCGCTTCGGAACAAGATTGTCAATCTTGTGAGGGTGATGTGGCGACACGGTTCACCTGGAGAGTCTACTTGGGAGAATGAGGATGAGATGCGAGAGCGTTTCCCACTTTTGTTTCCGGACTCGTGAGTTTTTGGAAATTCCGAGGACGGAATTTTTCTTAAGTTGGGGAGGATGTAACGACTGCTTTTCTTGTATCTGATTATAATATAATATAATATATGTTTTAGTGGATTTTCTCCTCTTGTGTGGTTTTCGTCTCCGTAGATTTCATTTTCGATCGATTCGTCGTATTTTCTCGCTTCTTCCTTAGGATTGTCGATTTCGAAGTGTGTCGCTCGTGACGGACTTCATAACGGTCGTATCTAACTATTAGATCAAGCCTAGGAGTCTTAGGAATCGATCCCGGGGCCCCGCGCTCCGTATCGGTACTTTTCTGTGCTCATTAACCGGTGTAAGAAGGGCCACCGACCGACTAGATGACGATCCAGTCTGTCGGCAATCCTTCTTGGACCGACTAGTTTGCTTTCTAAATTTCTCAGGAGTTACTGTTTATCGTTAGTCGGTCTAAGAACGTTGGTTGACCGACTAGGTTGCAAACTAGTCGGTCAGCAATGCTTCTTGAACCGACTAACTCATCATATTATTTTTGTATCAGTTACTGTTTACTCTTAGTCGGTCTAAGAACGTTCATCGACCGACTAGATGCCAAACTAGTCGGTCAGTATTTGTTCATGGACCGACTAACTATAGAATCCTAATTTCACCTGTAGCTACTGTTTACACTTAGTCGGTCTGCGTTGGTCGACCGACCGACTAGTTGTCAAACTAGTCGGTCAGTGGTTGTTCTTTGACCGACTAACTAGTGCGGTAAACCCTAGTTTTGCCCTAGCCGCCAGCTTAGCCTATAAATACCCAACCGAAACGTTTTCTTCCCCTCCAACTCGACCCTAAACCCTACAATCGCCCCCATTGATCCCCCACCTTCCTCCAAGCTCCATTGCTTCATTCCAAGCCCTAAATCCATCATCCAAACCATCCATCTACCCCATCTACCTCTCATCTTCCCCAAAAATCTCACCGAAATCCATCAAATCCCCAAATCCCCGAAAACCCTAGTTTCCCCAAACTTCTCCAATCTCTTCCAGATTTGATCCTAGGGTTCCCCGGAGTGTTCCTTCCGTCTTCTCTCGGTAAGAAATCGTTCTACCGTTGTTTTCATAGCTTATTTATAATTTTATGAAAACCCTAATTTATTTCATGTATTTGTTGATTGTTCCCCCAAAACAGCGATTTCCTCGTAGATAGCATCCGAGTGACGAAGTGATCGTCGATCCCCGGTGCTAGGCAAGTGAAACTTGCCACTTAGGGTTTAGGCCATGTTTTAGGCCATTTGCATGTTGTAGGCGTAAAAGAGGCTAGGCGACGAAATGATACTCGCCTAGGCGCAAATTGGGGAATTAGCTTGACAACGAAGCTAATCCCGACTTTTAGCATGTTGCACAATTACCATGTCATGTTTACTTTCAATTAACGGTACGCGAATATGTCATGTCATTGCATTTCGCCTGTCACGTTTAATTTAATTAACGGTACGCAAATAAAATGTCATGACCTCGCATTCTTTAGATATTGCTGTGATTGCGTAGCTTCGCTACAATGTTGTGTTCCTGGCTCGTGTTCCAGAAGCGGGCCATGTGTTGGTTGATAGCCAATGCCCGAATTGCGTGTTCCGGCTAGGTGTTCCCTACGCCATACTAGTGTTCCTGGCTCGTGACCAGAAGCGAGCATAATGAGTTGCTAACCCCAACGCTCGATACATTGAATTGTGAACTAAGAATGCGAGCTCAATGGCGGGGCAACCCTAGGCTCACTAGATGAGCTCAATGTGCAGGGACCCCAGGCTCCATAGCGTGTGAATATTGGGTAGTGTTTAGTGCCGATCGGTCTGAAATGCTATGCCATTCAGCGAATGGTGTAAACACCTACAAAAATGTAAATTGATTGAATTGATAGTAGCTTGGCTACTCTTGTCTTGTCCCGATGATTGTTCTCTTGTACAAATTGTCTTGCCATGTTTTAATTGTGCACTCATGTTATAACTGCCATGTCATGCATGCTAAACTGCTAGGTTGCTAGATGCCTCACTTTCAGTTTCCTTGCCCAAGTCTTTTTAGACTTGCTGACATGTGCCCCTTTACTCTTTTGGGTGACACATGTTAGATCCTGAGCCCGAGTACCTCGTTGAGGACGAGGTGTTTGCCGACGCCGAGCCCGAGCTTGTGTTTGACGGGGAGTACGTGGACACTGGGGACCAGTCCTAGTGTCTTCGTGTGTTTTACTTTTGTTAGACAGTTGTTTTGTTATCGGTGCGTGGCACCT
The DNA here is from genome assembly GCA_030789695.1 of Scilla litardierei. Taxonomy (NCBI): domain Eukaryota; kingdom Viridiplantae; phylum Streptophyta; class Magnoliopsida; order Asparagales; family Asparagaceae; genus Scilla; species Scilla litardierei. The sequence goes on along the minus strand of CM061135.1, from coordinate 81,575,056 downwards.
ATACTTTGCTTTGTTGTTGTCGTTTCTTTTGTTGGCCTTGTTCTGGGCCTTAGACTCTTTTCTTTTAGCCTGGTGACTTTTCTGGATGTTGAACTTATTTGTGATGTTGGACAATATTTGTGAGATGTGAATTTTATTTCAGTCTCTCCTTGTGTTATTATTGCTATTCTGTTGTGGTTACAGGGACCTGTTTTTGCATTGTGGACGCTTATCGGGGTTGGGGCTTCACCGCTCCACTCTCGTGCGGACCTTTTCACGTACTCGCCTCCGTTTTAGGGAAGCAGGTCGTGACAGGCATGCCATTTAAAGAATGCAACAATTTAAAATAACATGATGGTAACAAGCTTGCACGTCGTAGCAGAAGCTACGAATCACTATTTCACGAATTCACGAATCACTAAATTATCACATTGTGCACAGGGTTTACTCCTTACAGCTGAAGGTGCGGATCAGGCACACTTCTACGCTGCGTGATAGCTTAACCCTACCCTCCACGTGTATCGAGCGTTGGTTTCCCAACAACGCTGAGCTCGCTTCTTGATCACGAGCCAGGAAGTGTTTTTGGTTTGGCATAGGGTTGTGCCCACAAAGAAGGTGCCTAGCCTCAATAGTTAACAATTTATTGTAGCGTGTGCTACACAATCATGATGGAACAAATTGATGCATGAAATGACATGGCAAGATGCAGATAAATGTGAGTACAGTTAATTGAAAGTAAATGTGACATGCAACATGAAATGATAGCATAGTAATGGTGTCGGATCTAGCTTCGTTGTCAAGCTAGATCTAGTAAGGGCGTCTAGGTGGCTATCATTTCATCGCCTATTCTCTTTTACGCTAGTACACAAATTGGCCTAAAACATGGCCTAAACAAACATTGGCAAGTATCACTTGCCTGAAGACAATCACGTTGCGATCCCGTTCAATCTAGTCCAAGACTACCTATGTGCTCAAGTCGTGATCCAGCCTACAGTCCCAGTTTTTAGATCTTGATTAGTGAGTTATCCAAAGCTGTAAAGTTACGGTTTTTAATCTTAATTAGCATGCGATGTGGGGGTTCCTACGGTTCAGAGATTACCCTTAGCACGCTGCGAGAGCTACACTGACGTCGGGTAGTGACGTCAGGGGTTGGATTCCGGTAGCGCAAATGGTGCGACGGATAGCGGCGACGAACGACGATCAACTGGGTAGCGGTACGATCACCGAACAGCGATGCAAAGGAGATGGACAGTGGCACAGCGTCCTAAGGCATCGAGAAGGCATAGACAGCGGCACGAAATAGGGGAGTGCCTTGGGGGTGGCCGGCGGCAGGTGGGGTCGTTGGCGGTGGCAGAGCAGGCCGGGCCTGGGATTTGCTACGGGACGGTTTTTGTATGGAGTTTTCAAGGGTTTGTGTGAGGATTGGTGTGGGTTTTATGGAGGTGGAGGAAGAGGTTGATGAGGGGAGAGATCACCGGCGATGGGTGGCTGGAGGGGGGCGCGTGCGTGGGTTTGGGAGGAAATGGCGGCTTGCTAGGGTTTGCGTGAGGAAGGAATAACCCAGGTTGTGTTTGCTTAAGAAGAGGAAATTTGCTATGTGGGTTTAGAATGGAGTGATATTAAGGCTTTTGGGAGGAGAGAGAAATAAAGGGACGGGTTTAGTTAGTGTGGTGAATAGCCCAATTGGTGAAACATAAGAAAGTTGTTTTGATAAATAGTTTTGAAAGTGGGGTACACTTAGGTGATTGGAGAGAGAATTTGTCAGAGGGATGGGGTAGACTTAGGTTAATATGGGATGGCGAATAGCTTGGAATTATTTCATGAAGTGTATTAGGCCTATAATTTTAATTAGGTTAGTTAAATTATCAAATTAATTAGGCTAAGTGTATTAGAAGGGGATTAGTGGAAAAAGCGGGTCTAGCGGTGTTCGATAATTATAAGAAAAATACCGGGACGACCGTGTCGACGAGAGGGTCGAGACTAAGACGGTCGATCACGGGCTAGGGCAACGGGGAATGGAACTAAAATAAAAAGGTCTAACGACGAAGGTGAAAGCTACGACACCTCTTCAAATAAAGTTGTTTTGTGGGAGAATGAGCCGTGAAATAACGTTCACAAATAATTCCACAAATAAGTAATCTTCCAGAGGGTCACAACGACATATCACATCGTATGGTTTGGACACAAGAAGAGGTCAAAATAAATACACGTACGAACAAAAGTACGCGCATGAAAAACGTACGATTGAAAAGCGACCGTGACAGTGTATCTCTTCTACACCAACATGGACTTTGATCTTGTTAAATCTAGATTTGTTACCAAAGTTCTTGAATCTAAAATAGCCATGCCTGTTAAATCCATTGGGCAAGCTTTAGGAATTTCTTACTCTGGAGAACTGCTTGATAATATTGAAATGACTGATAGGGATATCCTTGATAGAATATATTTGTCGGGTAGATATTTTCAAACTAATCTACCTTGTAGTGACTTGCGCTACCCAACAAGAATTTTAGCAAATATCCTATCCTATAATATCACGCAGAAGTCTGGTAGTCATTCTATCCTTTCTGAAAAACAGGCCAAATGTATTTACGCAATGCTAGGTAATATCCACGTAAATTGGTCTAAAGTTATCATGGATTCCATTCTTGCCTCTGCATCATCTGATAGGTTATCTACCTCCTTAGCTCATGGCCATTATCTTACAATTCTATTTATTTGTCAAAATATGCCTCTTGACAATGAAACCGAAATTTTGGAACCGGCTCTTGTGTTTAATGCACACACGCTCGGAAGAATGGGACTTCACATTGATCTCAACCGAAATGTCCCCGAAGAAACTCTTGCTGCTGAACATGGAGAATCTTCTGCCAAAAAGAAAGGTAAGAAACCTATTGTTACAGATTCTGATGAAGAAGAAGAGGAAGATGTCGAATGAGAAGAAGAAGAAGGTGAGGAGCCACCGGCCTACATTATGGAACTTCAAGACATGTTGCTTAAGAAGATTTTAAACTTGAAGATCTCTCAAAAGGCAGGATTTGAAGCTCTCAATAAGAAGGTTGATGATCTGAAGGATCTGGTGGTGAGTAGCAATGATATGACCGAGCAAACTCTCAAGACAATCCTTGAGGAGATCAAGTCCTTGAAGAAGGAGAAGAATGGCGGTCAGTCTTAATTTTAAAACAATGGTCTTTTAAACAATGGTTTTCAAACTCTTGGTCTGTAATAACTCCCTTATCCTGTGATGGTTGACACTCTTATATTTTTTTCAAGCTTATGGTTGAAACTTCATGCTAAATTAGTATCTGAAATATTCTGCTAAAAATATGATTGATCATATCATATACTAACACTTTTTATGCAGATCATTAATTTACTTTCTCTCCAATTTCATGTTTGTTGAATATTTGTTGAAAAAAGGATGACATTTTTTTTGGATTGATGACAAGGGGGAGAAAGATATGAAATGCAAAAATGAATGTATTGAAATATATTGTTTTTCTAACGGCTTTGATGCAGGGGGGGTACCGCATCTAAGCAGGGGGAGAAAGTAATTTTATTAAAGTCAATATTGATTTAAACTTACTTCATTTTTCATTTGGGTATCATCATCAAAAAGGGGGAGAGTGATGGAAATTGAATTCCACCCCAAGTGGTTTTGATGATGATCACACCAAATGAGATTAGTGTATTAACTACACTACAATTAAGTGTACAGATTATGCGATGAATGAAAAGCTTTATACATACTCTGAAGAAGCACAATGTACGCTCACTTAGCAAAGACGAGGACAAACGTTGCTAGCTCGATGATGAAGCTCACGCTCAAATGGAAAAGGAGCTCAAGAAAAGCTCGCATCTACTTCCTCTTTGATCAAGCTTCATGAAGACTTGTCCTAAGTCTATAGTGTGTGAGTTGCATCTTTCTTAGGATTATGTTAAAGCCAAAAGTAATCATAACACACAGACTCAAAATGATTTCGAAGTTAAATGTTTTTAAATGTTTTAAAATCATTTTCAATCTCTTGAGAGCAATTGCTAGTTACTACTCATCTCTGTAGTTAATCTCCATTACACCCTGGAGTTAATTACATCTTTTGCTAGCTGTGTTTCAGAGAAAATTGCTCTGGGAGTCGATTACCAAAGATTGGGAGTTGACTACCAGCTAGGAATTGTTTTTCTCCTGAAACACTCTGGGAGTCGACTACAACTCCTAGGGAGTCAACTACCAGCTGTCGAATTTCAACGTTTTGACCTGATTTTAATTATCTCTCTAACTTATTGCTGCCATGATTTTCGGGGCAAAAGTCAAACTTATTTGAAATTCAAATCCTCTCATTTTACCTATAAATAGAGGATCATTTTGTGAGATCAAAACATACAAAATACTTGAATTCAAAATTCTCTCTAGTGCAAAATTCTAAAGGATCCCTAATTTTCAGCTCTCATTTCTTTTAGCCAAATCTGTGTTTATATTTCTGATCTCTTTTATTTTAAGTTATTATTATTTTTGAGATCAATATTTTATTTGGCTATTGTTTTTCAAAATCCATATTCTCTATTCTCTGATTCTATTTGAAAGGATTTTTGAAAACATTTATTTAGATCACAAATACTTAATTCATATCTTTGTGTGATCTAAGATCATATTCTATTTAGCCACGAATACACTTTGTTATCTATTACTCTTGGCTATAAAATTTGGGTGTAAATCCAAACTCCGCCAAATATTGTGGTGAGTTGGATATTGATTTTCATTTTGTGATCTGCCATTTATTGTAAGGGTGTTGGAAATCCTAGACAAGTCTAGGTGTTGCAGTGTTGCAATTGAAAATCCTGGTCAAGGCTAGGTGTGTGGGAAATCCTAACGAGTGGAGTTAGGTGCTCGTATTTGCCAAGGCAGATAGTGGAAATCTCGTACCAGATTGGTCGGGGACTGGACGTACCGAAGGTTGTGGGGAACCAGGAAAAAAATCCTTGTGTTTGCGTTTGATTCTTTCTGTGTTTGTTTATCTTTGCACTTATATTATTATTTGCTGATTGTTGCTAAGATTAACTCTTTGATCTCTGCTGTGAATATAGATATAATATTGGTATTATCTGTAATCGCTTCTATCTCATTCTTTTAGCTGAGCTGTGCAAAATATCCCTCTGGGAGTCGACTACCGTTCATTGGGAGTCGACTACCAGAAGAGTTTTCTCTCTGATTGGTTTTTAAGTTTACTTAAGTTGATTAAGAACCAAGCGTAGATCACTCTACTTGGTTTCTTAGACAACATTAGAAGGTTTTGAATTGTGCTAACTAATTAGAACGAAAAAGATTTACTATTTATACAACACTATTCAACCCCCCTTCTAGTGTTGTTTGCCATCCACAGGATCCAACACAGAAATCGTCCTCTTTGGCCTTTTGCCTATTGGGTTACTTATAGGAGAGCGTCATGTCAACGCCTCCCCTTGATACGCCCTTGCATTCATGGCGTTCATGGGCCCTCCCTCCGTGTCCGCCCGTATTGATGGTGGCTTGAATGGTGATCAATATGGGATCGGCTTAGGGAGGGGTTTCCTTAATCAAGGGGGGGGGGGGGGGCAACGGTCCATCGGGCTCTGGACTCGGGCCGAGATGCCTCAATCTGATCGATGGGCCCTCGGGCCAGGGCCCAGGATGGTATTAGGCCAAGCAGTCGATTTGCTTCTCCTTTGCCCATTCAGGGGATTGTATCAATGGACCCCATCACTCGGGCCATTCCGTTGAGGCGGTTTGGTTCGATGGATGTGCTACGTGGGGATTTGACTGGCATGGCAGTCGAGACGGTGCATTTAATGAAAGCCATCATGGCACAGGGCACCAAATTTGGAGTCACCCATCCTGTGTTTTTGACATGTATCCCTCCTTGGAGGGCCTGGATTTGACGTCGCCACCCATATAAGATGGTGGATCTAGGGAGGAGTCTTATTTGCGTCCCATAGTCCCACATCTGTTTTACCCCGTCTGTGGAAAATAATTTGTCTGATTCGCCTTCAGTGCTTCTCCTTCTACGCCTTTGCAAGGTAATTTTCTTCCATTTTTAGCGTTCCTATTTCAATAGATGGAGAGAGTGTTGAGGATCAGGGGCGTGTCTGAATGTGATGACCTCGTCGTGATGTCGGAGGTTCCCTTACTTCTCGAGCATGAAGGGTCTCCAGTGAAGGGAAAAGGTTTGCTTTTTGATGCTTTGATCCAATGAAGGGGACCTTGTGGGGGCCAAGGGGACCTACGTTCCTTCGGTGGTTTGATATGCGGCTTCTTTCATCTCTTACTCTGTGGTTGAGAAGATCAAGGCTGAGTATCTTTGTTACTCATATGGGGTTTGGGTCCCCTTTTATGATGATCGGGTTTGCTTTCTGGGAGCTCAGAAATCGGGGTGTATACCGAGATGTTTCGGCTCAGGGTCCGCTTTCCTCTTCATCCTTTCCTTCTCGAGATTTTAACCTTCTTGTAGTTATCCCTCTGTAAGCTGACCCCCCACTCAATTCCCTTCTTGGTTGGCTTTATCAAGATCTGCCAGTTGCACGGGGCGGTGCCAACCTTACCAATCTTCTTTTATTTTTACTGGGTGCGGCTTGCTTCTCTGGGGACGTGGCTTAGCATTTCTACTAGGAGTGGCAAGGAACTCCTACAGGGGCTACCACATAGGGTTGGCAACTGGATGAATCACTTTGTTTTTGTCACCTTCCCTGGAAGTTCCAAAATTTTTACCTGTTGGCACAGCTTGGGCATCGTGGATTTGGAGTTAACCCTTTTCGAGATTGATTCTGGGGGCGCTGACTTTCTCATGGCCTTGCGTATGGAGGAGAGGTCGATCTGTGCTTTGCTGGATGATCTTCTTCTCAAATGTGCCATATGGTCTCTCGCTAAAGGCGATCTTTAGATTTTGTTAATCCCCTCGGCTCACCCTGATTTTCCCCTTTTTCGCAGGAATGGCGGGCCAGGAGTGATGGATCGGGATCTATGCCTAAGGGGGGGTGAATAGGCTTATAAAATATTTTCGTTAAACAAAAACAATGGCCTACTCAAACAATCAATCTCAGAGCAAATAATATGCATGTAAAGAAATCATAGAGCAATCACAGAGTGCATGAGAGTTTTACCCTAATTCGATCGCCCCAACGACCTACTCCACCCCTAAGGCAAAAACTAGATTTAATATTATCAAGATACAAACTATAAAGAACTACGAGCCCCAACTCTACGCTTACCAAGTATTGTACCCTACTCACTAAAGTGTCAAACACTACAAATCTTGAAAAGCTTTCTCTTGACTAGCCCAAACTAATCCAGAGCCCAAAACACCAAAACAAAAAGTGTAAAATAATACAAAGATTTATCAACTCAATCACAAATAATAATAAGATGAAGAATATAGAGCTCTCAGTTTGTTATTGAATAGTCATTGTCGATAAGCTCGTCGTCAACTTCGTGCTGGCGCAAACGGTATCACAATCCGGTGTCTAGATCTCAAGATATAGCCCTCCGAAGTTCGCTGAGCAAATCTCCCCGAATCTGGTCTGTGCGTAAATCAATTCTCTGTTATGCAGAATCGATAGCCGTCTATGCGTAAATCAATTCTCTGTTATGCAGAATCGGTAGCAGTCTGTGCGTAAATCAATTCTCTGTTATGTAGAATCGGTAGCAGTCTGTGCGTAAAGTAATCAGATAGCACGTCTTCCAAAAAATGCAGTAAATCACCCTGAGCTCAGAAAAATCTGAATAAATACGCGTTGGAATAATGGGCTCGTCCTTTTCGACAGAAAAATAATAAAGGACAGATTTGATTACTTTTGTAGAGAGGAATTTTATGAACTTTGAAGTGCGTTGTAGATCTTTGAATTTGATGTAGAACTTTTCCCTTGTGCTTTGTAGATCCCATTGCTTGGTTGATTGAAGATGATGTGGTCTTGTACCATTTGCTTTTGAAGCTTGATGGAGTAGTCGTGCGGCAAGGAGAACCACTTGGAGCTTTTTCTTATTTGAAGATGATGAGAGCTATGAACCTATTCAGAATACAACTCACGCTAAAATAAAATTCAATGATTTAATACAAAGATTAAGATCTGAAAAATATCACCATAATGTAGAGCGTTGAGTTGTGATCGTACCGGCATAAACGGTTCGTCGATCCGAGCTCTGTGGAGAGAGTTATGCACTTTTCAGTGTCGTCCGTCGAGCACCTTCTTCTTCCTGCGAACTTTATGATCTCTTTGAAGCTTGATGAGAAGAATTCGTCCAAGATGAAGGAAAATAAGTCCAGGGCCGGAATTTTTTGCTTGTTCTCTCTCCTTGGGGAGTTTTCCTTTGTAGAAATAGGGATTGTATTTATAGTGCTTGAACCCAAGTAATTGGATTGAATCAAAAATCCTTGAAATTGATTTGATATCTCCAAATTGATTTTCTGGCATCTCATCTCTTTGGTCCAATGATTTTGGTCAATATCCTATTCAAAATATAACTCCTTTTGTATCCAAATGAGATCTAATTTGAATCCAAATTCAATCAAATTTGACCAAGTCAAATCCCCTTAATCCAAATTGATTTGGGCTTAATTTTGATCTCTATTTGAATTTAATTTCTTATCACTCAACATCATGTTGACCAAGACCAATTCTCGCAATTTATGAGATTGCCATCTCTCCATCTTTTGCGTGAATTTACGTCATTGCAATTACTCCCAATTTGCCAGATTGCCATTGATTAATAATCACATCATTGCCATTAATTGCTCCATGTTTATTTTCACCTAAAAACACTTAACAAACACATCAAAATATTCACGAAGTTTTGTTATCATCAAACAAGAAATCAACGATCGTTGTATCCTACTACGCGTTTTATCCAAGAATCTCCCCCTTTTGATGATGACAAACCGCAAATAAGATTTGATCAATAAGCTCTATAAGATGTCATCGTAGAATGTGTTTGTGAAGTGTGGTGATGCATGTCAACATGATATAAATCATATGAAAGATGCTTCCCCTATTGACATGTTCCCCCTACTAAATTGCTCCCCCTATCAATTTGCTTATACCATGATCAAATCTATACATTATTCTCCCCCTTTTGTTATCATCAAAAGAGCACTATAGAGTTTCATGTCATATGCAATATAAAAATAAAGTATTATTAGTCAAGACATATGATCACATTAAGACAATTAAAAACAACCACTTGATATTCAATTAATCTCATAACAATGATTAATACACCTTTTGTGCTCGTATGGTGATTAAGAGTTAAAACATATAGGGAGATGTCTAATGAAAATCAACCAATACAAATCAAATTTTACAAGTAACATCTTCTATTAGGATTGATATTTCCCATCTCATTAATAATGAGTTTAAGTTACCAACACCCAAAACATGGCCTATAAGGACGCTTAGATGAGGGGTGGCATTGCTTGCTGGGTATAACACCAACGATAAAGATTAATCTTAAAGCATAAGTTGGATACCCGTGGGTTGTCTCATTGCCATGGACAGTATCCATTTTTCATATGGAGCTCTTTGTTTTCTCTTCTATTTCATTAATATGCATTTTTTTAAAATAACAAATTGTTTTCTTTTCTTTTCATGAGCTCTAATTTTTATCCAAGGCAAGATACGTCATATCCCATAGAATAATATGTTTTTCATTATTATTTTTATTCATCCACCAACAAACACTTTCTCAAATTTCATAAAAACAATTTCATATGTGCAATAACAATTAATCTCGTGAAAGTGTAGGATGAAGGTGTAGAAATCAATTTATTTACTTTATTGAACATGTTATGATCATTTAAAAAGTCTAATATACAATTATAGTCATGTTAATAATACAAGATTTCTACATGGATATGAATATCATTCAAAAGTACAATTTTGATAAACAAAAGAGAAATAAACAATAAGCTCAGTCTTTATAAACTTTGCACTTTCTCCTTTTTTTAATTTTCAATTTTTCTATTACCTACACAAAAAATAAAAAACACACCAAAAAATCACACACCAAAAATAAAAAAAGTGAAAACACACCAAAAAATCATATGAAGGTATTCATTACACTCAACCTAGAAATCATACCTTCACGTTGTTGTTTGACTAAGGAACTTCAATGAAATACGACGTCTAATCCATAGTTCCTTGCCCGTCCATCTTACCTACACGGAAGATGTTATGTGTGACCTTGGAATCCAACCAGGTCCACTCATGTTAGTCATCAAACTCTTAGGAACCATTATTTGTTTTAAATTTATGATTTTTTTTCCTATAAATGCAATGATGAGAAGTATGACCAACACATCCACATGCAAAGCACTTTGCATGAATGTTTCTGACTTTTGTAGCCTCAATGTGAAATTTCTTCTTCTTATGTTTTTCAGCGTGATTCAGTCCATATCCAAGCCCACGCCTATTGTTGTCATATATTTGGTTTCCAAGAATTATATACAAGGATTGTTTTCCCACACCACATTTCTTTATGGTCAATTCTAGGTTCGTGACTTTAGATTTCAAAAAAAGATTTTCGTTCACATGCAAGGTGCATTTACTAATGAAAGCCTTTTTATTTTCTTCTCCATTCCTTTTCAAGTTTTCGGCTTTCTTCTCTATTTTAATGGATTTTTCTTTTAGATTTTTATTTTCAGTTTCAGTCTTGGTCAATTTTTCTTTAAGCTCATCCTTTTCATTTTCTAACATGCTCATTTTTTCATTAAGCTCTCTATTTTCAATTTTCAGTTTATTCAATTTTTCTTTGAGCTTTTCATTTTCAATGTTCATTATGGTCATTTTTTCTTGGCACACTTTATTTTCAGTCTCAAGTGTAGGACATGTTTTACATTCTACCTTTTCACGCACACTATATTTTTCCTTTTTCATTTTAGCAATGGTATCTCTAAATGCATCATTTTCAGCTTTTATTTTTTCAACATCTAGTGACATATTATAGTTATCTTGATGCAATTCATAATTAGCATCTCTAAAGGATTCCACAGTAGATTCTAGACCATCAATTTCATTGCGCATTTTTTCATATTCAGGAGCTCAGTCAGTGCAGAATTTTACCTCATCGAGATCTCCCACTAAGCATAGAGAGTAGTGGGCAGTCTCCTCCTGAGCCTCATCCGCACTATCGTCATCCCACGTAACTGCCAATGATTTTCCCTTTTTTCTGCAGTAGTGTTCTTAGCTTGTGGGCGGTTCTTCATGAAATATCCATGCTTCCTGCATTTAAAACAAAGTACTGGATTAGCAGTATTCTGCTCAGAAGAATTATTTGCAGGATTAAATTTATTGGAACGATTGAACCTTTTTGTCATTTCAGCTCTTTCTTGCGGAGTCTTGATGTATCTTTTGAATCATCAAACCATCAATGCCTGCTTCTCATCAAGTTCATCATCATCTTCTTCTTCAGCTTTAAAAGCTAGTGCCTTGGGAGTCTTAGCCTCAAATTTCTCTCTTGATTCGATGGTCTTTATTTCAAGTTCATATGACATAAATTCCCTATCAATTCGTCCACGCTTTTCTTTGCAAGGTCTTTTGCTTCTTGGATGGCCGTGACTTTAGGACTGAACGAACTTGGTAATGCTCTCAAGATCTTCCTTACTTGCTCCAAGCTTGAGTATGGTTTTCCAAGAGCATTTGAATTATACACAATATCTGTAAACCATGCATACATCTCATTGATGGACTCTGTAGGTAGCATGCGAAAGCTTTCATATTGAGTGCTTAACAAGGCCAATCTGGACTCTTTACTTGCGATGTTCCCTCATGTGTTACCTCCGGCATGTGCCAAATCTCCTGCGCAGTTAAACATTTAGAAATACGATTAAATTCAGTTTTGTCTAAAGCATAAATAATTGCATTCATAGCTTTACCATTAAGAGCATAACGTTTCCTATCAGTATCATCCCATTTATCTTCAGGTTTTAAAATTTCAGAATCTTCAATTTTAATCATGGGGGGTTTATATCCTTTCTCAACGATTCCATACATTATAATCAACAGACACTAAATAGATTTTCATTCTTTCTTTCCAATAAGCAGAGTTTGTACCATTAAACTTAGGGGGTCTGACAGGGGGCTACACTTCAGCAAAGGCTGAATCTGAAATATTCATGGTTCTCTAGCCTAGATCCACTAACATGCTCTGATACCACTTGTTGGATCGGGATCTTAGCCTATAGGGGGTGAATAGGCTTATAAAATGTTTTTGCGAATACAAAAATAATGGCATACTCAAACAATCAATCTCATACCAAATAATATGCAAGTAAAGAAATCACATAGCAATCACAGAGTGCACGAGAGATTTACCCTGGTTCGGTCGCCTCAACGACCTACTCCAACCCCAAAGAAAATACTAGATTTAATAGAATTAAGATACAAACTATAAAGAGCTACGTGCCCCAACTCTACGCTCACCAATACTGTACCATACACACCAAAGTGTCAAACACTACAAATTTAGTAAAATCTTTATCTTGACTAGCCCCAACTAATCAAGAGCGCAAAACCCCAAAACGGAAAGTGTAAAATAATACAAAGATCTATCAACTCAATCACAAATAATAATAAGATGAAAAGTTTATATCGCTAAGTTTGTGATGATTGAATAGTCTCTGTCGATAAGCTCGTCGTCAAATTTGTGCTGGCATAAACGGTGTCTCAATATGATGTCTGGATCTTAAGATATAGCCCTCCGAAGTTCGACGCGCAAATCTGCCCGAATCTGGTATGTGCATAAATCAATTCTCTGTTCTACAGAATCGGCAGCAGTTTGTGCGTAAAGTAATTAGATAGCACGTCTTCCAAAAAATGCTGTAAATCGCCCCAAGCTCAAAAAAATCCGAATAAATACTCGTTGGAATCATTGGCTCGTTCTCTTCGACAAAAAAATAAAAAAGGATAGATTTGATTACTTTTGTAGAGCAGAATTGTAAGATCTTTGAAGTACATCGTAGAGCTTTGAACTTGATGTAGAACTTTTCCATTGTGCTTTGTAGATCCCCGTACTTGGTTGATTGAATATGATGTGGTCTTATACCATTTTTTAATGCTTGATGGAGTAGTCGTGCGGCAAGGAGAAGCACTTGGAGCTTTTTCTTCTTTGAAGATGATGAAAGCTATGAACCTAGTCAGAATACAACTCACGCTAAAATAAAAATCACTGATTTAATACAGATATTAAGATCAGAAAATTATAACCATAATGTAGAGCGTTGAGTTGTGATCGTCCCGGTGCAAATGGTTCGTCGATCCGAGCTCTGTGGATAGAGTTATGCACTTTTTAGCGTCATCCGTCGAGCACCTTCTTCTTCTTGCGAATTTGATGATCTCTTTGAAGCTTGAGGAGAAGAATTCGACCAAGATGAAGGAAAATAAGTCTAGGGCCGGACTGGTTTGCTTGCTCTATCTCCTTGGGAAGTTTTTCTTGTAGAAATATGGATTGTATTTATAGTGCTTGGACCCAAGTAATTGAATTGAATCAAAACCCCTTGAAATTGATTTGATATATCCAAATTGAATTGCTCTCATCTCATCTCTTTGGTCCAATGAATTTGGTCAATATCCTATTCAAAATAGAACTCCTTTTGTATGCAAATGAGATCTAATTTGAATCCAAATTCAATCAAATTTGACCAAGTCAAATCCCCTTAATCCAAATTGATTTGGGCTTGATTTTGATCTCTTTTTTGAATTTAATTTCTTATCACTCAACATCATGTTGACCAAGACCAATTCTCGCAATTTACGAGATTGACATCTCTACTTCTTTTGCTTGAATTTACGTCATTGCCATTACTACCAATTTGTCAGATTGCCATTGATTAATAATCACATCATTGCCATTGATTGCTACTTGTTTATTTCCACCTGAAAACACTAAACAAACACATCAAAAATATTCACGAAGTTTTGTTATCATCAAGCAAGAAATCAACGATCGTTGTATCCAGCTACGCGTTGTATCCAACAAGGAGTTCATCCCGCCCTTCGACATGTACCAGCTCATTCACCGTGGTTTTTAGAGGTCCAGGGGTGGGTCCTTTGGTAATTTTCCTCGTCGCTTAGTAGATGAGGCAATGCGGGAGGACAAGCTACCGATCGGGATGTTAAGGTCGGCTAACGTCTGCCCGGCTTCGACCCTGGCCGTAGAAAATGCTCCCACGGTCATGGAGGTCCCGATTAATGTCTCTGACGACACAGGCGTAGACAGGGAGACCTGGCTGTCCCTAAGGAGGGCCTTCCAGAAGAAGTTAGGGGTTCGAGGAAGAGGAATGAGCACTCTCACTCAGGTTTGGAGATTCTGGAGAAGAGGGGGAAGGAAGGCGAAGCCTGTTGGCCTAAGTTAGTCCCCTAACTAAAGCCAAAACTTAATTTTGATGATGTCAGACAAGTCATACGAGTCTAATGTGTCTATCTAGTGAGTTTCAAGTCAATCAGAAGTCAAACGGTGGTGAAACGTGCCAAAAATGGGTTGACACAGTCGTGTGTGTCAGCAACACGGTCGTGCGTATCAGAATATGAGATCTACAGAAGGGCCAAAGCCAACACGGTCGTGCTACCTGGCCGTGTTGAAAAAATGATCTCTGGAATTTCAGCACAATGCCAAGACGGCCAGGTAGCACAATCGTGTCAAAGAAACAGTTTATGGAAATTCTATGAATAGTGCCAATACAGTCGTGCAACCGTCAGTGTTGAAAAAATGGTTTCTGGAAATTTTGTGAATAGTGTTGGATCTGGATCCTAGCCTAGAGGGGGGGTGAATAGGCTAGTAAAAAATTCTTGCACAACCCACGAGAAACCACACGTAGTTAAGAACACAGGCAGTGTAAATAAGAGACAATCACAGAGTACGCACAGATATACCCTGGTTTGGTCGCATCAACAACCTACATCCAGTCCCAAGCAAATACTAGCATTAATAAGATCCTTTTGTACACCCACAATAAGGTCCTAACTCCAACTTTCCACCTAGACTCTACCACAATCACCAAAGTGCAGAACTCTATCAACCTAGTAAATGCGTATCTTGACTGCACCAACACGTCAAGACCCTCTTGTCTCGCCCCAACCAGACAAGCCTCAAAATTAACACAAATATTGGTAAAGTTTCCCCTACAGAGATCGTTACACTAAGACACGAATATAAAGAGTAAAGGGGTTAGAAATACTCAGTTCATGTCTGTGTAGTCGTCTCTGTCAATCAGCACGTCGTCAGCTCTAGTCTGACGCAAACATTGTCTCGATCTGACTCCTGGATGTCAAGGTGTACCCCTTTGAAGTCGAGTGCACAAATCAGTCTGTGTGTAAAGCAATCCCAGTACAAATAATTTAATTCTCGGTCTGTGCACAAAGTAAGCCCAATTAATCCACGTCAGCAACTTTTTCGTTCTCTTCCGGTTCGTGCATTCACATCCACGTCAGCAAAAATTCTTTCGTTTGCTTCTTTTCTCTCCATTCGCACAGTGTTAGGGCATGCATGGATTTCTCCACGTCAGCTCGCTGTTCATTTTTACACAGTGTCTTCGACCGAGTCAGCATGCGACGATCTCTCCGACTTAACTTAGAGCAAGCAACTTCCTCTTCAACGACAACTCGTCGTCTCCGACTCGATGGCAGCGTGATCAGCTCAGGCGACGAGAAGATGTACGTCAGCTTCATAACTCTGGTGGCAGCGACAATACTCAGGTGGCAAGTAGACACGGCAGCGGTAACTCGACTCCGACAAGTGATCCTCTTCGACAGCGGCACCTCTTCGACATTCGTGTAGTTGGATCTTCTTCCACGGTGTCGGCGGCGAGGGCTTCGTGCAGCGTGTTGCTTCGATCACTTCTTCTTCTTCTCGATGGAGATTTGTCCTCAACAGCAAGAGCTGTCCGAGCTCCTTGAACCCAGCGGTGACTTCTCTGAGTGCCTTGAACCCAGCGGTGACTTCTTCGAGCGCGTCTTCGACTTTGGCAACTCGACGGTGGAGTGTGGTCACATCAGCAGCGTCGAGTCTTACGGCAGGGAGCTCTCCTCCGATGACTGCAGCAAGCTTCACGGTGATGGGAGGAGATGATGGCAGCAGGATCTTGAGGGTGATGAAGACAGTCTGCGTTGGTTTCTCCTTGATGATGAAGATGACCTCTTCTTGGTTGATGCGGCAAAAGGGATGTGTGAGTTTAGTCCTCAAGGCAACAATGAAGTTAGCGTTGTCAATAGGATGTAGCGGCAAACAAGATCAAACCCTAGATCATATTTTGGCTGGAGGAAGGGGTTTGTTGCTTGGAAATTGATGTGTTAGCCGCTCTCTCTTTTTATTTTTGTTGTTGCTGCTCTAGGATTCTAGATGTTTTTTGTTATTGGCCGTGCCCCATATACTATGAGATGAGGATTGTTATTATATAAGAGGGAGGCTATGGTGATATGCGGCAATAGGAGAGAAACCCTATAGTTAGGTCGGCATGGAGGGGCTAGGGTTTGTTTGATTTGGCTAGGGAAGGATTCCAAGATCCCCTTATTTGTCCAAGTCACATTTTTATGGAAATATCAATCCTCTCTCTTCCAATTGCTATATGATTAGCAATTACTCCCTCTCTTGACTTAGTCATCTCTTGAACGAATTAACGTTTCGCCATTCCTGAAACACACTTAGCACACACGTTAAATATCAACACACATTTGTTATCATCAAACTAGAGGTCCTAGATCGCGTAAGGGACCCTATTGGGCTACACACACACACTACATGGGGGTTGAATAGTGTGATGGCAAGCAAAGTGCTTAATTAAAAGTTACTAAAATTAAAGCACAATAAGCAGTGGAAATTAAACAGAGTGCTCAACAACAACAATCGCAAACACAATGATTTTACCCTGGTTCTCCAAAACTTGGGTACGTCCAGCCACACCAGTATTCACTATAATCCCACACAGAGAAGTGAATACAATCTCACACAGAGATACCTAACACAGAGGATTTAGGATTCCCACAAAGAGATATCCTTACTCTCACACAGAGAGACCTCACATAGAGGATTTTGTTCTCTCACACAGAAAGAATCAAACTCTCACATAGAGAGTAACTCCCACAAAGAGAGTAACTAATTCCCACAAAGAGAATTAGGATTTCGAACAAAAAACAAAACGAAACAACACTTACCTATGCCTTGATATAATTGTACCAATGTGAAGAAGATGGCATGCAAGTGAATGACCAAGTGCTTGAGATTAGATTTGATTTCACTTGTCGATCTTCTTCTCTTCTAGGAATGAATCCTAACACTTCTCACTTGAGTGTTTGAAATGTAGAGAAGAAAGATGATCTCCAAGAAAGGAATGAGAATTAGATCCCTTGGAGAATTTCCCTATGAGCTAGCTTCAATGCATGAAGATGAATGTGCTCATGAGAGGGAAATGGGAGAGATTAGGAGTGGCTAATGATTCTCAAAGATATTCAATATCAACCAAGAGTTCTAAAAGAACTAAGCCAACTCCTATATATAGGAAGCACAAAGGAACCCATAAAACCATCCAAAAACCCAAAGGGAAGAAATCTGCAACGGCTAGATTTTGGCAGTTTATGGTACAGACAGTCGACTGATGAACAAATGACAGTCGACTGTTCAACGGCTAGAAAAATCCCAACGGCTATAATCTTAGCCGGGACAGTCGACTGTAGAAGACTACATAGGCGACTGAAAAACAGACAGTCGACTGTATATCCTTCATCAGGCGACTGATGCAGGGATGGAAGAAAAACAGAGAGAGATGCATTTTTCGCACTTACGCCTTTCAGACGACTGATGGCCATTTCATAGGCGACTGTAAATATACAGGCGACTGTAAAAATAGCAATATGCGACTGTCTTGCAAATTGGGATGAAGCCCAGAAAATGCAAGAAGCGCACAGTCGACTGTCGACCAATTCACATGCGACTGTAGAAACACGGACGACTGTAAATTGAACATCAGTCGACTGATGTGAAAAGCTCAAGAAGAGTCAATAGAAATGTTGACTTGAGCTATGCATCACAATCGACGTAGAAGGCTCGACAGGCGACTAGAAATCACCCAATCGACTATTAAACCTTCAGCAGGCGACTGTAGGAGAGCCAGAGACTCCAAATGAGTCTTTGGGCTAGATGAACCTATTGGGTTGGATTCTATGATAATCCTAAGGCTTACTAAGATGGTGAAATGCAAATGCATGAGAATATGACCATCTATGAAGGCATTACAATAATCCTAGACTTAAAAAGAGAAATGCAAGCAATTGAAATTACATGGATTACAAATTGCATCTCCTAGAGTCTAAGTCTTCAAGCTCATGATACCTTGATGCTCCCCATCATCTCCAAGCTTTGGCACTCTGTGATGAGCTTCCCTTCATCAAGCTCCAAGCTTCTCTAGATGACCATCCATCATCATGCTCCAAGCGTTGGCTTCATTAGATGATCTTCATGACTTCATCCAAGCTTGAGCACACCATCACTCTTGGAGGTCTTTAAGATATCCCTTGAATATCCTCCAAGCATTATGCTTTGTCTCATCAACATATAATCATTAAGATAAACTGAGACTACAACATAAGATAAATTAGCACACTAACATAATGTATTGATCATCATCAAAACAACGTTAGTCTTGAACCCAAGAACTAACAGATCGTTGCTTCCAACAATCTCCCCCTTTTGATGATGACAAACACATAAAAGATTTGAGCAAATAAAAGTGCGTGTGTGAAGTGTGATGAAGGGTGCAATGCAATATGATGCAACAATGATATGATGCAACAATGAGAGATGTAAGCTAGCTTTACTAGCATGCACACAATATAGCAATGATGAAATGCATGAAGGAATGCTCCCCCTTTTTCCAAGCTCCCCCTTGACCATGTAATAATGCAAGCTCCCCCTTCAATAAATAACACTTCAACAAATGATACCAAACATACCAAATCTTTCTTTCTTTTCTCCCCCTTTGTTATCATCAAAAGTGGACTAATGAAGTCATCTAATATCACATGCAAAAAAAATAAAGTATTAAAGATTATATCTATCACTTGCATGTCATTTTCTATAAAGTAAACAATTCAAATTCATTGAAAAATCATAATTTAGACTTCACCACCATTGTGTAAGTGTAAGAATATAAACATTAAAGTACAAGGGGAGATTCAATTTAGAACACCAACCAAATCACTCCACATTTTCCAATTAACATGAATTTCACTAGGATTGATTTTTGCCACCTCATTAAAAATGAGTTCAAGTTACCAAACCCCAAAACATAGCCTATAAGGACTCTTAGATGTTGGGTGGCATTGCTTGACGAGTAAAATACACCAACGCTAAAGATCACCCATAAAGCAAATGTTGGATACTTATGGGTAGTGTACTTGCCATGAATTGTATCCATTTTACATACGGAGCAATATTCAAACATTTTTTTTTTCATTTTCAATTTTTTTTGTGCTCAATTTTTATTCATGGCAATACACATCATATCCCTTAGAATATTCAGTTTTTATTCATCCTACATTCACTTTTCAATATTCATAAAAAGAATCTCCAAGAGTACAACAAGTTTAGTATTCGTGGAAGTGCATTTGTAGGTGTAGAAATCAAATTAATCATTTCATGAAGCATGTCATGGCTACCAAATAGTTTTTAACATGTGCATGTAGCTATAACAATAATACGATGATTTCTACAAGGATATGAATGACCATAAAATAATACCACTTATAATGATTCATAAAGAGGTAGTCATAAAGCACAATTTTTTTTTAAAATTTTTTTTGTTTTTTTTTGTTTTTTTTCTTTTATAAGGAACTAAAAACAAACCTAAAAAGCAACCAATCAAGCACTCAAACAAAAATTAAATCAAGGACACACAAAATCTATGAAGGTATGTTATGAATGCAAAGAGGGAAAAGAAATATACCTTCGCGTCGCTATTTGACTAAGGAGCTAAAAGAATGAGACTTTCAATTCATTACTCCTCGCCAAATCTCCATCCCACCTACATAAAAGGTGTTAAGTGTGACCTTGAAATCCAATAAGGTCCACTAGTTTTAGCCATTAAAGATTTAGGAACGCACACTTGTTTGAACTTTATGTTTGTGTTCCTAAACTTACAATAATAGGATGTGTGACCAATGCTATCACAAGTAAAGCACTTTGCATGCATATTTTTCACAATAGAAGGCACATTGTGGAATTTCTTAAATTTGGGCTTTTCAACGTTTTTCAAACCAAATCCAGGTCCTCTTCTATTATTGCCATATAATTGATTTTTAAGTATGGTATCCAAAGAATGTTTACCAATTGAAAATTTTCTTAATGACACTTCTAGATTATAAACTTTGGATATTTATAATTTATTATCATTCACAAGCAAAGTACATTTACTTATAAAAGCTCTCTTGTTTTCCTCTTCCTTCTTTTCAAACTCAATCATTTTTCTTTTAAATTCATTATCCAACATGCAGAATTTATCATTAAGCTCTCTAATCACATAGTCTTTTTCAGTTTCGAGCTTAGTCAAATCTAGCTTAAGCATGCTAATATCATTCAACAAGGAAGGACAAGTAAGACAAGTGGCTTTTTCAGGCATGCCAGCTTTTTTTTCTAGTAACACAATTTTAGTGTTACAATGCAACAAGTTTCTCTTTAAGAATATCCACTTCATCAGAAATGTCACAGTTTTATTTTTGTAATTTAAAGCTAGCATCCCTATAATCATTCAACGTGAGTTCTAGCTCATTAATCTCATTTTGCATTCCTTTACAAACATATAACAATTCAGCTTTAGTAAAGGAATTTACCTCATCGTTGTTTGCCATTAAACAGACGACAGCGGAGTGGGCTACTGATGTGTCCATATTTTACATCATTTTCATACCATATTTCCATCGCATTGCATGTCATCCCCGCGTCCAAATCCCACTTTTTACTGCGATTTTGGTATTTCTGACGATATTTCAAGTTTCGCAGTGTATTTTGAATTTTCAGGGATTTTGGAGCGATTTGGACCTCCGCTTGGGTTTGGACACATCCGACATGCTCATGAGCCTGCTGGCAGGGCTGTGGAGGAGTCCGCCGCATTCTCGAGTTGTTGGAGGAGAGAAAGAGGAGAAGGAGGAGAAAAGAGAGGCAGACAGAGAGAGAGGCAGCAGCAGCAGCAGCAACATTTTCCCAGGAAATGCTCGGCCCGAGCAGCTTTAGCTTGGGCCGAGCCATGACACGAGCTGCAGACACATCCGACGCGGGCCGAGCAGGTCATCTGCTCGGCCAGATGGCGTGCCCCGAGTAGCCCCCGAGTACACCCTGAGCAGCCGACCAAGTCGCCCATCCAGAGCCCGAGCAGCGTGCGACGCTGGCCGAACTTTTGCCCGAGCAGATCCGACTCGGGCCGAGTAACATACTCGGCCGGCACTCCCTGGGGCATTTTTGGAAGTTTTACGCACATGCGCGAGGTGCGCGATTTTTTGAGCTGAAGCTCGCGATTGCGGGCGTAGCGAAGGGGGAGGGTATTCTGAGTTTTGAAGGAGGATTTTGAGAGAGAGCTCGAGAGAGAATTTTGGGAGGAATATTATTGGATTAATCTTGTAGAAAACTCTGGATTGTTTATCGAAGACTATTGTTTTTTTCTTTCTCTGGATTTGTTCTTCGCTCACTCTCATTGTAAGTAATTTTTAGCCCTAATCTCTTTTGTTGCAAGAAATATTTTCCTACGCAATTTCGATATTTTCGTGCGTCCCGACCACCATGAGTGAGTAGATTCCCTTTAGGGCTGATGGGTGAACCCTAGGATTTTAGGGGAAAATGTAGATCTGGATCCGTACATCGAGTTGGGGATCTAGGGTTGTATTTCGATAGATCCTACCGAATCCGTAGATAACCCGTACTGAGATCATGCCCACGGTCTGTGGAATTGATGTTCTTAAGGGGTATCTAGGGATTCGAATAGGGAAATCGGTGGATCCCACCAAGGCACGTGACCATGCCCGGCTCGCGCCTTGAGGGGATCCGTCGACGAACTATATCGCTACGTCGATGGCTACCGCCATTGCATCGACGAGAGCCACCGAAATACCCCGCAATTCTAACCCACGAGAGTGGTACGAATTGGGGGATTAATTCCCTAGCCCTAATGCAATGTGAGAAAACTATCCAACATCAACCCCAACGATCCTAGCGGCGATCCATAAAGCCCTAGTTCCTCTTATTAAATTAAACAACAACAATCATCAACCCAAACCTTCTCCTCCGACAGCTACATTACTTCTAGATTTAGGAATAGACTGAGATTACCACGGACACTATCACCGTCCCTGTGGGATTCGACTATCTTATATACTATAACTCGACACAGTCTGCTTGCAGATTGAACTCGTAGTCGTAGCCTAGGAGCCATATCACGCCTGGTGATTGTGACACCGTTAAGTGAATCCTAGGTGTAGATTACGAGCGCGTCAAGTTTTTGGCGCCGTTGCCGGGGACGACAATAGTGTTTTCATCTCAGTTTGTTTTTATATCGAGAAGTTTGCTAGCATTCTGATCATCTCTCACCTTTCCGCATTTTTATTCTCTTTAATTATTTCGATGCTACTGATGGTATCTTTTCTGAGCTTTGTTGGTGCATGAACACCCGTTTCAAGGGGTCTACCAGAGAATTATTATGCGATCCTGAGATCGAAAAGACCGCCAGAGCCTTGAGAGCTTCTAGCAGAAGTTCATCCCCATCAGCTCAGATGGGAGAGAATCCTCCTCCTCCTCCACGCACCGGGTCCATCAGGGACCATATGAAGCCGACCTTTGGGAATAATTCCTCGGTGGTTAGACAGCAGCTGACGGCGGCAAACTTCGAGCTAAAGACAGGGTTGATCAATCTTATGCAGTAGGATCCCTTCCATGGGCATCCTCATGAGAACCCAAACCATCATATTGACACCTTCTTGCCAAGTACGATACATTCAAGGCGAAGGATGTCAGTGACGATGCAGTGAAGTTGCGGCTGTTCTCGTTCACCTTGAGGGACAAAGCCTCCTACTGATTCCGAGCTCACCCTCCAAACCACTTCACTACCTGGGAGAAGCTCGCGCTCGCATTCGTGGATAAGTTTTATCCACCATCGAAGATGGTCTGGATCCGTGGGGCCATATCCAATTTCAAGCAGCTCCCCCAGGAGTCGATTTATGAGGCATGTGAGAGGTTTAAAGACCTCCAACATCAGTGCCCCTACCATGGGATCGAGCCTTGGGATTTAGTGCAGAGCTTCTACAACAGGCTCCAACCTAGCACTAAAATGATCATTGATGCTGCGGCGTAGGGCGCCTTATTGGATACGTCTCCCGAGGAGGCTATTGATATTCTGGAGCATTTGGCTGCCAACACCCAGCAGTGGAGTGATGAGAGGGCCGTGATCACCCGGACCCCTGAGGTCAAGGCGGCTACTCGCCTGGACTCCCATATAGAAAACCTGTGCAAGCAGGTGGCCCGTATTGAGCAGCGCCTGGACTCCCTTCCAGCAGCATCCAGCACCTCCTACCATCCTGCTAAGGAATACGTAGACCCAGGGTATATCCCCGCTGAGGGTCATTATGAGGGTGCTGAGACACCCAAATCTGTTCAGTACGTCCAGGGAGAAGGATGAAACCAGTGGCAGCATCCTGCTGCCAGGAATCACCCTGATTTCTCATATGGAAATCCAAACGGAGGGTTACAACCCCCTCAGTTTCAAAGACCACCACCTCCTCAGCAGTAGCAGTAGAACCAACAACAGGGCAGCTTTAGGCCAGCTGGGTCCTACAGGCCGCCGGGATATCAGTACAACCGGCCGCCTCAATAAAATTTTGCGCCGCCCCCTCCAAAGTCCAATCTCGAATCTACATTGGAGACCTTTATGAGCGGCCAGATTTGGTTCAACCAAGATACATCGAACCAATTCAAGAGCATCAATTCTTCTCTCGATGAACCGAAGGGACAGATGTCGCAATTGATGAAGAACCAGGGGAGATTACCCTCCCAGCCGGAGACGAACCCCAGAGCTCAAGCAAACGTCGTGGTCTTAGTGACCACACGAGGAGGACGGGCCACTGACCCCGTTATGATTTCGATGTCAAACAAGGAGAAGGTTCCCACTGATGAAGCTGCAGATGACAGTACCAGAGTTGAGGCCACTGAAGGGCCTATCACCATTGAAGAGAAGACGGATACACCTCCCATCATGACTGCTACTACTCCTCCACCCGCTGATGCATCCAAGGGCAAAGCTTCCAGGCCTCCCCCTCCGTATCCTCAGAGGCTCACCCAAGCCAAGTTGGAGAAAAAGTACTCCAAATTTATGGAGTTACTAAAGGGGATTCAGCTGAATATCCCTTTCATTGATGCCATCATCGAGATCCCGGCGTATGCTAAATTTCTAAAGGATCTCATCACGGGGAAGCGAAGCCCGGAAGAAATTAAGTTGTTGGAGGATTCCACCTCCATTATCAAGAACCATCTCCCTCGGAAGCTGTCGAATCCGGGGAGCTTCATCGTGCCTTGCTCCATCGGAGGAATGCCAATCAGCAGAGTGCTAATTGATCTAAGGGCTAGCATCAGCCTGATGCCCCTTTCTATCTTCAGAAGACTCCATACATGGAGCGAGCGGGAACCCACCAGCATGTCAATCCAGCTCGTCGATCACTCTATCACCTACCCAGTAGGGATAGCGAGGGACGTGATCCTCCAAATACCTCCAGGACTATGCGTCCCGGTTGATTTTGTCATCATGGACGTGCCAGAGGGAGGAAGCTATCAGCTAATACTCGGTCGCCCCTTCATGGCGACGGCCGGGGTGCTTATTGACGTCCGAGAAGGAACCCTCTCCATCAATGTGGAAAATATTGAAGCCGAGTTCCGGCTACAAAAGTCGATGAAGGAGCGTGCCCACGTGGAAGGGGCTAGTTATCTGGAGTTTCTGGAGGAGGAAGTGATCGAAGAATTTTCTGCTGAAGATGTCATGAAGGACCCGATCAAAGCAAGCATCGACGACGATGACGACCCGACGTACAACAAAGCGGTCGTCGCGTACATCCAAGTATTGGATGAGGAGTTTCAACACTGCCAAATAAATCAACTAGCATCGGAGGCCACATCTTTCATGGAAGAGAGTGTTGGAGTAAGCGGAAATCAAACGCCACCGAATTGCACCACCACGGAGGATGACGCGCGGCCATCGCGCGCACCGAAAGAGAGTTGATATATCATGGGGAGTCGAGCTCATGACTGAAAACGAGCGCTTATTGGGAGGCAACCCAATTCTGTAGTTTTTGAAATTTCTTTCTCATTTTCTTATTTTCCTATTTTTATTTCGTGTTTTTAGGAAAAATCACAAAAATTATAAAAATTTTGACGAGTTTGTGTTTCGTGTAGGGCGGATCATCGGGGGCATTCGCATTGACATTATAAACGGAAGAAAGCCGAAGGAAGATAATGAAGTTGAAAGATTTGAGAAGGAAGTGAAAGGGAAAGAAGGAGAAGGAGCTACAGCAAACTCGGCCCGAGCAGCTCAGCTGCTCGGTCGAGTCGAGCAGACACGGAGACGCAAGCTCGGCCCGAGCTGCATCCTGCCCGGTCGAGTTGTACAGGCTAAAGAATTTGGTGAAAAACGTCACTCTACCAACCCAGGCAGAGCATGTTGACTCGGCCCGAGTAAGATACGACTCGCCCCGAGCACACACCTGCTCGGTCGAGTACTACAGGGTGCCCAAGTTGGAGCAAAAACGTCACTCTGTTGACCTGGGCGGAGAATTATTGGCTTGGTCCGAGCCTCAATGACTCGGAGGGAGTATTTCATTTAAAACTTTTACGTTGACCCGAGCCGAGCAGTATATATACTCGGCCCGAGTCGATTCGTCCTATTTAAAAATTTAACTTCACCCGATCCGGCCGAGCAGCTCTGCTGCTCGGGCCGAGCCATTTTAGAATTTTAACCGCCTCTCTCCTTCGGTTTAATTTTTTTTACTTAAAAAAGTTTTATTATTCCCCCCCCAAATTCCCTCCCGAGCTCCCCTTCCCCTATCCTACTCGTTCAACCCCCGCCACCCATCTTCGCCGATGCGCTGCCGGCTCCACCGCAGTCGCCGCCCCTCTCCGGTAAATGCCCCCTATCTTTCCCCCTTCCCCCATCTTTAAACCCCTCCGCCTCCCCTAATTCCCCCCACGCCGCCCTTCACTGCGGAGGGCACCGCCGACAGCACCACCTCCATCGACGGCACCGCCGCCTACAAAGCCCCGCACACCCCCCTCTCCTGTTATCGCCCCCCACGTCGCCCTTCACTACGGAGGGCGCCGTTGATGGCACCACCTCCGTCGAAGGCGCCGCCGCCTACAAAGCCCCCCTCTCTCCCCCGCCCTACCAATCGCCTGACACCCCCCCGATACACCCCTCCCCATGGCCAAATTCCGGCGCCGATTCCCCCCTCCCGAACCCCCCCTGAGACACGCCCTAGGGCACAGCTCGCTCCACACAGCACCCCGAGTCGATTGACTCGGTGTGCATTCCTCCCCGAGTCGATCGACTCGGTCAGAACACCATACCCCGGACCCCCCCTGTGTGCACGACTCGAGCCGAGCTGTATCCAGCTCGACCCGAGTCACAGTGAATTCTCAATTACCGCTTTTCTATTCGATTTTTTGACGTTTTGATGGTTTCATTTGGCAGGTACTCTGTTCTTACGGCAGTAGCAGTTGCGTGGATCAGCTTGGTGGATCTTTTGCGCGTCCGCATCACCAGCACATTCGGTACACTCTTTCCTTGCTCTATTTTTTGTACCGCATTATTTTTCTGATCACGCCACCATGGTCCGCACTCACGGATCGACGACCATTCCCATCCGTGGGAAGAGGCCGTCTTCTGGCTCATCCTCTTCACGTCCGCAGCGGCGTGCACGCACCACTTCCAGTACCACACACCCTGTCACATCCACCATCCCAGCCACTGTCACCACTACCGCCGCGACCATCCCCTACACCAGTCCTCCCATTCCATCCGCTTCCATCCCTTCCACCCCCGCTGTCGTATCACTACCACCGTCCTCACCCCCTAGTGACGACCTCACAGCTTCCATCCCCCCCGACATCACTGTCCGCGATAGAGCGCACAGATCGCGCTATGCTAGGCTGCACCAGCGCCGTCTTATCCCCACCGTTTTTGTGCATGTCCCAGCCCTTACGTCCCTTGGCATTCTCCAGGGTGTCCACCACCTCTACCAGGCGATTAGTTTCGACCGATTCCTGGGAGTTCACGCCCCCACATACACCCGATTAGCCCTTGAGGGTCTTACCTCCCTCACTTTCACCGACGCAGGTGACAGTATTACTTTTCGGCTCCTGGATCACGAGTACATAGTCACTTTCTCTATGATCCGGGACTACTTGTACTTCCCCGCCGTCCCTGACCCTAGGGCAGATTTTTCACCCACACACGACCTAGACGACTTTCACGCTCGCACATTTTGGCAGCGTATCTCTGGACTGCCCGAGTATCGCCCCAGCTGGGCGAAGGCCTCGTGCATTGTGCACCCGTGCCTTCGTTTCGCTCAGAGGCACCTAGCGTCTACACTATTTTGCAAACCTGAGGTCGGGACTATGTCCCTTCCCGAGCTTACCCACCTTTGAGGTATGACCCGACCTCGTAGACTCCACCCAGATGGCTCCGCACGACCATTCATGTTGTCTAACGCTGCCTACTGGCTGTGTCAGAGACTCTATGATCGCTCCGGGACGTAACCCTAAAGAACGGTTGTAGTTTTACCGCAAGTGCACGGTGTAGCAGCGAGCGGGATATCGAACACAGGGAGGACGAATGACCGTGCTTGTTCCAATCACCCTGGCTATTCAAGAAGAAAGATTTGCCTTTGGCGATCCTGTCACAATCGTCAGACAAAGTGCGGAAATATCAAATCAAATAAAGAACGTCTAGGGAATGGGGAATCCCCGCTACTCACCGTATCTCATAAATGTGGTTCGTCGGTTTCAAAATTGCTAGATTGAGATTTTGGATGGACTAGTTGCAACTGAATGTAGAACCAAGCTCACGCTCTCGCGCTGTTGCCGGTCTATAGCTATCCTAGGTTTGGGTCCAATCTCTTGCAAACCCTAGCCTAGGAAAGCTAGCATTAGTATCAACATCATCGTCCAATCGCGCACCGAGCCCAATCTCTTGCAAACTCGGCTCGCGATCTAGATTGGGATAGTTCCTACCCGTCCAATCTCTTGCAAACGGGTATTGGCACGGAATTGCAACCGGAAACCCTAGTATCGGTCCAATCTCTTGCAAACCGATACTACGGAAATTCGATTCCAACCCAATTCGGACTTCTAGGGTTTCCTATCGAATCGGGATCCAATCTCTTGCAAATCCCGATCAGTATGAACTCCTAGCTAACCGTAGTAAATCGATCCCAACCTAATCCCTAGATATCGATTCTAGCAAAATTTCTACTAATTCATCACAAATATGAAGTTGGGCTTGTAGGGTTCATCCACACGCCCCAAGACGTGGCGACTACTCACAATTCATAGCAAGATCACAAAAATAATCAATGAAATAAGCAATAGAATTTATCACAATATTGAGATATGCAATAAAAATAGAATTTTTAGAGAAGAGAAACACAAACCAATGGATTTCTTCAATTAATCCAACAAAAATCAAACTTTTTCTCCTCTCCAATCTCAAGAATAAAACTAAAAAGCTAATCTAAAAAGCTGCAAAAAATCTAAGGAGAAGCTCTCTAAAACTAGGGTAAAAACAGGGGTTAAATAGCCCCCAAAATCGTCCAAAAACTGTGACCAAAATACCCCTGCGCAGCCTGTTTTCCGCAATTTTCGCTACAGGCAGCGCGTCGCACTCGGCCGAGTGACAAAAGTCGCTCGGCCGAGTGAGAAACCCTGTAATTTTCCAGTAAGTCGGGGCCTTCAGGGGTCTCTACTTCGGGGGCGGCTCGACCGAGTGAGTTGTCGTCACTCGGCCGATGGCTTCATTGTACTCGGGCGGACGGGATTATCCACTCGGCCGAGTGGGTCTTCTGAAGCTCAGGCAGCCGAAAAAAAGAAACTTGGAGATTTTTGAAGGGCTTTGTCTGGGCGCCACTCGGGCGGACGTGGTCTCGTCACTCGGCCGATGTGGTCTCCGTCGCTCGGCCGAGTGCACATAGGAATCGTGTCTGATCTGGTCGGCCGAGCGGTGTCTCGCTGGTCGGCCGAGTGGGTCCTCCACTCGGCCGAGTGGGAAACTAAACATGCCCAATCTGCTTATTTTGGCCTCCTCGTCGCTCCTGCGACGTCCGTTCTTCTTCCGCTCCTCTCCAACAGTAAAATACCCCTCGGGGAGGTCGTCGGTGACCCTCTGGAGTAAGCGCATCTCGAGATCACTCCAAATCGCGCCAAATCACCTGAAATGCGACAAAAACAACAAATCGTGAAAAGCATCGCAATATCGTCGACATATCGTGAAAAACATGATTTGGGCGATCTAAATGGCATGCAAAAATGCGGAAAAAAGGTGTAACATAAGGAGTGATCAAAATCCCCCAAGCTTGCCTCTTACTCGTCCTCGAGGAAGATAAGTAAATGGCGAACCCGGTGGAATTGGAAAACGAAAATGGCGAAAAATAAAAAATGAAAAACGGAGAAGAATGGAAAACGAAATGAAAATAAAGAAGAGAGAAAGAAGCGAAGAGGTAGGTTGCTAGATTATTTTCTCAGGACATGGGTTCCACTTACTCATATAGCATGCACCGAATGAAAAATACATGTCAAAGAATTTTATTTTGATATCATTGTATAATAGTGCAAATAGAAATGGAAAACCCACGAACAACGATATAATCATTAAAAACGGAATAATTCTAAAATTAACATCGTCTGAATCATTTAAAGCGGTATACAAATCACAGATCACACACTTTTCAATTGAATGCTTTCTATCAGGAGTATAAGAGTATCACACAATAGAATAGAGAGAATAGAAAAGTATGGATTTCATGAAATGAACGCTAGGCTTAGATTTCTGGATTTCGTAAAGCTAGAAATAATCTCACCGAGTATAGAATATTACTTAGCCTAGGTTGTCGTGCAACGTCAAGTAGTCACTCTCTCACACATCAATGGATCCCCTCCCCCAAGCTTATCTATAAGCGTGGTGGCATAAAAAAATATTCACATCCCCATTTTTGTATAGCTCCAAAGGTAATAAGAAGAAAGAAGAAAGAAAGAAAGTGAGATGGGATCTTTTATTGAGGATTTTTCCTCTTTTCTTCTTTTTTTTAATATAAATATATACACAACGATCCCAACTCAAAGAGAGATAATGATATACAAGAATGTTCTTCTCTCTTTTATTATTATTATTTTTTTAGAGAATAAGAGATTTGGAGCTAGAAATTAGTGGCGGGGGAAATGCCATAAAATAGAATCGCTAAGGGGAGATTCACCAATGATTATAAAAGTAGAGAAATGATGTTCAAGATTTGTGGAGAAAGAAATAAATATAACTCTCGGTTCACTCTATAAGACATGCACGACAACTTCAGCGGGGTAATCTAATCTACTCAGTTTTGATCACAAAAAAAGCTAACTAATCCAGATTTATCATGGCTAACATCATTCAATCATCCTGAAGTGAAGTGTACAATTCATGCATATAGAAGTGATATAGGAAAAAGAAATCAGTACTCCAGATATAAGCATTCAATGCGTGAATCTTGGTGTGTTTTCTGTGATAGCATACATATGAATATTCAGACTCAGCTAATAATAGGATTTCATCCAATTTCATGTGGCAAAAGTGCGGGTTACTATCTCTAGATGCAAGGCAAGTCATAGCATATGATATCAGAAATAAAGTCTAAGACATGACAAATATAGCATGCGTATCGAGTAAGCTAAATCCAACGTCATCATCATCACAGAAAAGTCATCTCTAGCATGAGATGAAAAAAAAAGAAATAAAGATAAAGGGAAGAAAAAAAGAACTATTTACAATGCGGCACACAAAAAAAATAAGAAAAGCGTGATGCATGGCAAAATAAAAGAAAATTGATGAAAAATAAGTGCAGAAGCGAAAAATGGTGTGAAAAACTAAAAATAAAGGTGGCAAATCGAAAAAGAACGTGAGAACTCACTCCCCCAAGCTAAATGGCACAGTGTCCTCAATGTGCAAAGTGTGGCACACGGAGAGACAAGAAATGTGAGGGGCAAGTGAGGATGCATGCATGATGAAAAGAAAAATGAAAATAAAAAGAAAGAAAAAGACATGAAAATATGATGCGGTCATGATGAAAGCACAGATAGGAGTGATATAGATATATAAGAGTGTCACCAAAAACGTTCCCCTCTCTCCCAAAAAAGATATATAAAGATATGATCAAAAAGAGAATCCCAAAATAAGTGAGGGGAGGGGGGTGGTGGACAAAAAGGCATCAGGACCCAGCAGAAACGGGCAGCACAACGGCAGGAATAATCGATGGCATCAAGGGTGCCTAGGAAGGTGGTGCTGCACCGTCTCCGTCCTGAGGCGGAGGTGGTGGTGGTGGCTGGACAGGCCGCTGAGCGGGTGTGGGTGTGGAAGTGTAGGCAGGTCGAGTGTGTGTGGAAGTGTGGGCAGGAACCTGCTGGGTGGGTGGGGGTACGCGCGGGAGACGCTCCAGAACCTGGGTGAGACAGTAGTGAATCTGCGGTAGCAGCTCGAAGCGGCCAGCCATCGCAGAGACGGTGGAGGACAGGGTCCTAAGGTCGCCTCTGAGGCCACTCACCGCCCCCTCTAGAGCACGAATGCTCTGAAGTACAGTGTCAGGGGGAGGTGGTGCAGAGGGACGCACCGGGCGGGGCTGCGCAGGGCGTGGCTGGCGTACTCGGGTCGCGTATGTGACGGGCTCAGCGGGGAAGGGTACGAAAGGTGATGCACTCGCAAATGTGGGCCTGGCCTCAGTGTGAGGCCGGGGCACAGACTGGTGAGAAGCGGAGGCAGCAGCAGCGAAAGAAGAGTGCAAAAGTGGCAGCGAGGCGGCCGGAGAGGTCAGTGGCACAGAAGTGTGGACAGACGCCACGACGCTCTCGGAAAATACAGCAGGGGTGGAGACAGAGGTGACTACCGCTGGGGTGGAAGTGTGTGGACCAAAAGGCGCAACCCCAGCGGAGATCATGCTAGCCATGGTCTCCACGACCGCGGTAAACGAGGGCTCTCCACTCTCAACAAAGGTCGGTGGGCGCTCGGGGAGTGCGGAGCAAAGAGGCTCGACGGACAGAGGGCCGGTGGTGGTGGTGGGAGTGGTGGCGACAGCCTCGGAAGTGGTGGAGGTGGTGGAAGTGGGCTCAGCTGAGGTACTCTCGACACCGACAGAGGTGTCAGGAGCAGCGGAAACGTCAGGTATAGGCTGAGGGGCCACATGGTCAACAGGGGCAGCAGGCTCGGCAGGGTGTGCAACAGGGTCTACAGGGGTAGCGTGGGCCTGCTCGGCCTCCTCGGCCTCGAGCACGTAAGCAGCGGGGATGAGAACATCCATCGCAGGGAGCCAGTCTGCCTGGGCTGGTGCAATCTGAGTCCGAGCTGGGCTCGGAAGAATCATGTAATCGGCCCCGTAAGGGCCGTGCAACCAGACCCAGTGACGCTCACCGTGCGGACGAAGCATCTTCATCCGGGCCATAACATCTATCGACAGAGAAGTGGGGCCCGGGACGCGTCGCAAGTCGTCAGGGAAGTCCTCGCCGGTCATAAGGGCAAGCAAGGTGATCAGGCCGCTGCAGCATATCGGTGAGCGAGCGCCCACCGATACGATGATGCGGTCCAAAAACCAAGCCGCGACATCAATCACGACGGCGGGGACCAGCTCATCGCCATCCCTAGATAGATCTCTGGGACGTGTCATCGTGTAGAGCATATAGAGCTCTGGCGTAGACATCGTGCCCGGCTCATATCTGGCCAAAAAGGTCGTCGCCATAAGGCGCTGAGCAATGCGGAGGCAGGGATGGACAATGGCCGAGGCCTTGGCCCTACTAGGGTCAAAGGCAGCGTGAAGACCCGTAATCTGGGCCCATAAGGCACCGGTGTCGAATGAAGGTGGGGGGATATGGGTGGGGCCGTAACCGCGATCGGCACCGGGGACAGCGGGCCACGAGAAAAACGCTCTCATCATATCGAGAGTGACCTGGCACTCTCGATCCATGAACTGAAACGAGCATCCCTCGTCGGTCCGGGCGATCGAACTCAGAACCTCAAGTGTCGGGCGGATAAACGTGTCCGCCGACACCTGGAAGAAATCTCGCCAGCCCACGTTGTCGTACAACGTGAGCATCCCCTCTAGTACCCCCAGGCGTCCTAGGTCAGCGAGGTGTGCAAACCTGGAGGGTACGATCGAGCGCTGGGAGATACGGTCGAAGACGACGTGGTGTGCGTCGTCTCGGAACGTTATCCCGAGCGGCCCGACCAGTGGAGCCGGAGGTGGTGGCTGTGCAGTGGCAGGTAGAGGCTGTGCGGGCTGTGGGTGCACTGCAGGCTGTGCGGGGTGTGCAGGGCCTGCAGGCTGTGCTGGGTGGACGGCGTGTGTGGGAGACGGTGGAGGAGAGTCCTCCAGCTCGTGGGAGGGGCCGGCATCATCCGACCGCTTCCGCTTGGCGGAAGCTCTCTTCGACCGCGGCCGTGTCCGGGGCGGCATATCGGCCCCGAGCGCGCTCCGAAAAGTGTAAAAAGTGCGGTGTGTGTAAAAGAGTGGAAGGAGTATACCCAGACACGCCGCGAGTGCTCAGCAATGGAGGCGTGCGAAGTCAGCGCCTCCACGAAGCTCAAATCAGTCCCGAGAAGCTCCCCTGGGCTCCCCTAAGCTCCCAAAAACAACCTGCGCATGAAATGGCGATATTAGCGGGTAATAATCAAAACGTATGGAGCATTAGGGGTATCATAGATAGATATATGAATTGATTTGGGTTTGGGGGTCGTTTAACACATGGATCCTCAAAAAATACTCAAAAAGAGGAGAAAAAGGCAATAAAGGCGATACCGGAGGTGGTAGGGGCGGCGGCCGTCGGCGGCGACTCGGGCGAGGCGCCGGAGGTGCTCGGCCGGCGGTGGCGGGCCGAGCGGTGGCGCGAGCGGGCTGGTCGGGCGAGTGGGGGCGCGAGCGAGGGTTATCGGGCGAGGGGAGCTGAAGGGTCGGGCTGTTTGGGGGTTTTCGCGTTTCGAAAAATGTGCCCCCCTGCCCCTTATATAATAAAAGTTACGACTCGGCCGAGTGACTAAGCTACTCGGCCGAGCGAGATCAATGAAAATTTCTCCTCGCTTACGCTTCGGCCGAGTGGCTTTGCCAGCCTCGGCCGAGTGGAGTAAGTCCATTCGGCCGAGTGACTCAAGCTACTCGGCAAAACTCGCCCTAGGAGGGTATCCGATGTACTCGGCCGAGTGGGAATATATACTCGGCCGAGCAGCAGTTATACTGAAATCAGGAAAATAAACAGAGAGTTGGGTACAGCAGACTTCCCTCGTTCGTGAGCGGCTCGGCCGGACGAACTTGTGTACTCGGTCGAGTGACTAGTATGCTCGGCCGAGTGAGCCTTATGTTCTGCTGTTTGTCTTCGTTTGGGCTCTAAACTCCGCCTTTCTTCCTCCAGTCGATTCCATCTTCCTCCTAAGCGTCGAGCGCCTTCTTGGGTCGCTCCTCATCGTCGCGTTCATCCTCCTCATGATGGATCTACCTATCTCCTCTCCTGTCAAGAAAAATAGGACCCGTTATCACAAAATTTTTGGGCGAACGACTCAAAACACTAAAAATTTCTAAAACGAAAATAAAGAAAAAGTAAAAATAAAGCAAAAACCGTCGGGTTGCCTCCTGACAAGCGCTCGTTTAAGGTCGTGAGCTCGACCCCCTATAATTTTCAATCAATGTGGGATGTTTGGTGCATATGAGATGCACCCATCAAACTTTCCGGGGAGCGCGCTTGGATTTGGACGTGGCGGCGTGTCCTCCCTCGGTGGTCTCCCATCTCGAATAGTGTTGGGGGGAGGCTCCCCCAAGCTAGCATTTGCTCCGGTCAACGGCTTCACCGGTGATGCCGATTTCCGTACAGGAGGAGCTTTCATTGGAGACTTTAATTTCGAGAGCTTACAGAGCTCTCGAATCCTTTCGACATCAGCGTCGCCTTCATCATCTTCAGCGGAGAGGTCGGGGGAATCATCTTTCTTCTCATTTTGGCCTAAATCCGGGCCTTCCTCGAAATCTTCATCGAATAGAGCGCCAATAGAGTGGGGGATCGCCTCCTCAATTACCTCATCAAGGAGGTCCATGTAATCAAGCTCCTCGTGGTAAGGCATGTGCTTCATAGCCTTAGGAATATGAAGCTCCACCTCGATGTTGCCGACGTTTAAAGTTAGTGTACCTTCGCGAACGTCGACGATGACTCCGGCGGTGGCGAGGAATGGGCGTCCAAGTATCAATGAAGTATCTCCCTCCTCCTTAACGTCCATAATCACGAAGTCACATGGCAAGCATATTCCCCCCGGGACTTGTAGCGGGATGTCTTCGGCGATCCCCACTGGCCTTGTTATCCGTCCATCGGCTAATTGAATGCGCATGTCAGTGGGTTTCAACTTTGTCCCGGTGTTTAGCCTTAAGAACATGGAGAGAGGCATGAGGCTCACACTAGCCCCTAGATCAACCAACGCCTTTTGAATAGGAACGCCGCCCAAGGTGCAAGGAATCCGAAAACTCCCCGGATCTTTAAATTTTGCCGGCTCCTTCTCTCTCTTGGTGAACCAAGAGCCCTCCTCGGCTAGCATGATCTTCTCCTTCCTCTTTCTCCCCGAAATCAAGTCCTTTAAGAATTTAGCATATGTGGGGATTTCCACGACGGCGTCGAGGAAGGGAATGTTGAGGCTAACTCCTCTAAGATACTCGAGAAACTTCGCTAGCCTTTTCTCCATTTTTGCTCTAGCGAGCCTTTGGGGGAATGGGACCGGTGGCATGAAGCGCCTCTCCTCGATCAATTGCTCCGCTCTAGATTTCTCCTTTTCTTGTGGCTCTTTCTCCTTATCATCTTCAACTACCGGCTCAATTGGATCCAAGCTTTCCTCCACGGGCTCCTCGGTAGGAATCATGGCGGGGGTGGTATCCTTTCCGCCTCTAGTGGTAACGACAACTACGGCATTGATGTGGCCGGTGTTGCCCCGTGGGTTTTGCTCGGGTTGCGCCGGCAATCGTTGAGTGTTCCGATTGAGCAACGCCAATTGCTCCGATATTTGATCCACAACGGTATTAAGAGAGTCTTGCCCCGCCTTCAAGCTAGCATTGACCTTATTTTGCTCGACCATAAACGCCTCCACTCTAGCTTCGTAGTCGGATCGTTGTTGAGCTTGTGGAGGGTTTTGATTTTGATTCCTCCACCCTTGATTGTATCCAGGCGGCCTATATGGTGGAACTTGTTGCTTTGGTTGAAAATTTTGTTGAGTAGGCCCCCTCGGTGGATAGTTTTGTTGTTGGGGTGGTGGTGGTCGAGCTTGTTGAGGTGGTTGTTGTGGCGGGTTCAAAGCTCCTTCATTGTTGGCGTAAGAGAATCCGGGATGATTTCTTGTGGCCGGATTGGCCCAATATCCTTGGTTCCCCGCAACATATTGTACTTGCTCCAAGGATCCTTCTCCTTGCTCTCCTCCCGAGTACATGGCTTGAGATTTGTCTTGCCAATCACACATTTGGTTCGTTGGAGCGGAGGTAGAAGGGGCTCCTTGGGGCTCCGTGATAAACTTCTCCAATCTCTCCACTACCTTGAGGAGAGAATCAAACTTGCTCGTAAGCTCCGCTACGGCCTTCGCCTCGTAGATGCTAGTTGGCTTTAAGGAGGACGTAGAGTGTCCTCACTCATCGCCCCATTGTTGATTATTTGAGGCCATCTCCTCAATTAGGGCCGTAGCTTCCTCGGGAGTCTTTGACAAGATAGCACCATTCGCCGCGGCATCAATAATTTGTTTGGTCCCCGGTTGGAGACCATTGTAGAAGCTATGCACTAGCACCCAATCTTCTATACTATGGTGCGGGCATTGATGCTGCAGATCCTTAAAACGCTCCCAAGCCTCATAGAGCGTCTCCTGTGGTCCTTGCTTGAAGGACATGAGAGCTCTGGATCTTCACCGTCTTGGATGGCGGATAGAACTTGTCAATGAATGCACTCGCCAAATCATCCCAAGTGGTGAAGACACCCTCAGCTTGCGTCCTCAACCAGTATAGTGCCTTGTCCTTTAGCGTGAAAGGGAAGAGACGCAGTCTGATGGCATCGATGGAGACCCCCGGCATCTGGAATGTGGCGCACTTCGACAAGAACGATTGGATGTGGTAGTGGGGATTTTCATGGGCATTCCCATGAAATGGATCCTGCTGCATCAGAACCACTAGTCCAGTCTTTAGCTCGAAGCTCTTGTCAGCCGCCAACCCCGGCATGGCAATGGATGAGGTAGTAGAAGAGGTCTTAGGCCGAAGCCTATCTCGAATAGAAATTAGCCTCGCCATCCTTGCCGCCAATTGTTCAGGAGTTTCCGGGTTGGTCATAAACCGCCCTTCCGGATTTTGTCTCCTTTCTGCTCTAAGTCTCCGCGTGGTACATTCGATCTCGGGATCAAATAATATAGCTTCAGGGTCCGCCGTAGATCTCGTGTACATGCACAGGGAAAACAGAGTTTCAAAGAGATGATTAGTACCGTGGAAGGGTTAGGTAAAAATAAAAAAATGGAAATAATAATGATAATAAAAAAAATAAAAAAAAGAAGTAGCTAGGAGTGGTAAGATCAAACGCAATCGCCTCCCCGGCAACGGCGCCAAAAACATGATCGCTCCGGGACGTAACCCTAAAGAACGGTTGTAGTTTTACCGTAAGTGCACGGTGT
Organism: Scilla litardierei; assembly: GCA_030789695.1. Classification (NCBI taxonomy): domain Eukaryota; kingdom Viridiplantae; phylum Streptophyta; class Magnoliopsida; order Asparagales; family Asparagaceae; genus Scilla; species Scilla litardierei. Next base: position 81,537,155 of record CM061135.1, on the reverse strand, counting down.
AGCAGCGAGCGGGATATCGAACACAGGGAGGACGAATGACCGTGCTTGTTCCAATCACCCTGGCTATTCAAGAAGAAAGATTTGCCTTTGACGATCCTGTCACAATCGCCAGACAAAGTGCGGAAATATCAAATCAAATAAAGAACGTCTAGGGAATGGGGAATCCCCGCTACTCACCGTATCTCATAATTGTGGTTCGTCGGTTCCAAAATTGCTAGATTGAGATTTTGGATGGACTAGTTGCAACTGAATGTAGAACCAAGCTCACGCTCTCGCGCTGTTGCCGGTCTATAGCTATCTTAGGTTTGGGTCCAATCTCTTGCAAACCCTAGCCTAGGAAAGCTAGCATTAGGATCAACATCATCGTCCAATCGCGCACCGAGCCCAATCTCTTGCAAACTCGGCTCGCGATCTAGATTGGGATAGTTCCTACCCGTCCAATCTCTTGCAAACGGGTATTGGCACGGAATTGCAACCGGAAACCCTAGTATCGGTCCAATCTCTTGCAAACCGATACTACGGAAATTCGATTCCAACCCAATTCGGACTTCTAGGGTTTCCTATCGAATCGGGATCCAATCTCTTGCAAATCCCGATCGGTATGAACTCCTAGCTAACCGTAGTAAATCGATCCCAACCTAATCCCTAGATATCGATTCTAGCAAAATTTCTACTAATTCATCACAAATATGAAGTTGGGCTTGTAGGGTTCATCCACACGCCCCAAGACGTGGCGACTACTCACAATTCATAGCAAGATCACAAAAATAATCAATGAAATAAGCAATAGAATTCATCACAATATTGAGATATGCAATAAAAATAGAATTTTTAGAGAAGAGAAACACAAACCAATGGATTTCTTCAATTAATCCAACAAAAATCAAACTTTTTCTCCTCTCCAATCTCAAGAATAAAACTAAAAAGCTAATCTAAAAAGCTGCAAAACATCTAAGGAGAAGCTCACTAAAACTAGGGTAAAAACAGGGGTTAAATAGCCCCCAAAATCGTCCAAAAACTGTGACCAAAATACCCCTGCGCAGCCTGTTTTCCGCAATTTTCGCTACAGGCAGCGCGTCGCACTCGGCCGAGTGACAAAAGTCGCTCAGCCGAGTGAGAAACCCTGTAATTTTCCAGTAAGTCGGGGCCTTCAGGGGTCTCTACTTCGGGGGCGGCTCGGCTGAGTGAGTTGTCGTCACTCGGCCGATGGCTTCATTGTACTCGGGCGGACGTGATTATCCACTCGGCCGAGTGGGTCTTCTGAAGCTCAGGCAGCCGAAAAACAGAAACTTGGAGATTTTTGAAGGGCTTTGTCTGGGCGCCACTCGGGCGGACGTGGTCTCGTCACTCGGCCGATGTGGTCTCCGTCGCTCGGCCGAGTGCACATAGGAATCGTGTCTGATCTGGTCGGCCGAGCGGTGTCTCGCTGGTCGGCCGAGTGGGTCCTCCACTCGGCCGAGTGGGACACTAAACATGCCCAATCTGCTTATTTTGGCCTCCTCGTCGCTCCTGCGACGTCCGTTCTTCTTCTGCTCCTCTCCAACAGCAAAATACCCCTCGGGGAGGTCGTCGGTGACCCTCTGGAGTAAGCGCATCTCGAGATCACTCCAAATCGCGCCAAATCACCTGAAATGCGACAAAAATAACAAATCGTGAAAAGCATCGCAATATCTTCGACATATCGTGAAAAACATGATTTGGGCGATCTAAATGGCATGCAAAAATGCGGAAAAAAGGTGTAAAATAAGGAGTGATCACTCTACCAGACAGCCACCTCTTACCACGCTATGGATATTTTCTGTGGTGGCTTCTTTACCATCTTCGCTAGGATGTTAGGTATCCCACTCCCCGATGACTTGCACCGCCCTCCTGGCCCGACACGCCTCACCACTGGCGTGCTAGAGCATATTTAGATTCTCCGCCCCTACGGTGCTCGTCACTGGCGTTACCTCGTCGGCACTGGCCATGACACCCAAATGATCCTTCCTGCCCCACACCTGACGCATATTCCTGCTGTCCAGTTAGACTAGATGATTCCTCAGGTTTTCCCACTCCCTCAGATTCACGCCCTTGAGCCCCCTGGGGCACCGGTCGAGGCAACCGCCGATGACCCCAGCCCCCACTCCTCTGATTTCGAGCTCCTTGATTTAGCTACACTGGTTGCCGGTCTCCCTGTCCCTCCTGCACATACATCTTCAGGAGCCACCTCCACCATCCCTGCTTCCTCAGTTTCCACGGTCATCGAGTCGTCGGGGACTGTCCTCACTTCCTGCCCCGATACTCATATCACTTCAGCTGCTGTGTCTGTACCTGACATCACAGACCTACCTTTTTTCGATGACATGATAGATTTGGATGCTCCTTCACTCGATCATGTCCCCACTCTCCCACCTCTTTCAGAGCTTATGGCTTCTGCCCCACTGCTTGGCACCACGTCCCCCTCACCATCGGTCGTTTTCACGGAGTCTGTCGTGACGTCTGTCCACACTTCTGTGTCGTCGACAGCTCCAGCTTCTCTCACTAGCTCACCCTCGCCCAGATTCCACGCTCGGCCCGGTGCCTCTACTGCATCGGGCCGCTTATCACGAGTAGTGACCTACCGACATGCCACCCGTACCCACCCGAGCCGACCGCCCTCGAGGAGTTGACCTCCCGCTTACAGCGGGAGTTCGATGAGTTTCACGACGAGTCTAGGATATACAGATGTAGGGTAGAGTAGGATCTCACATCCATTCTCGACCTGTTGAGACATGGTGGCCTGCCTACATTGGTACTTGCTCACCCTCCTCCTCCTAGGCCGTCTACTGTGGCTGACCTTGCACAGCTCAGTTCTTCACTCCTGCAGGCTTCTGTAGTGCCTGCGTCTTCTACCCTAGAGCCGTCAGCCATAGTCGATGTTCTCACAGCCATGGTCCCGTACACTTCAGATCCTTCCTCCTCCACCATAGACCCATCATGCAGCCCTCCCCACGTGTCCCAGCCACCAGACTCACCACCCACCACCCCGGGTCCACAGCAGAGGGACCCATCACCACCTTTAGAGGTTGGTTCCTCTGCTTGATATACTCTTATCCAGTTTTTGCCTCCCCCTTTATTTTTAGTGCCCATTTGTCTCTTCGGGGCCATGCTTTACCACAGCTTGGGGGAGGATACGCACTCATGCATTTACATTGCATCATATCGCATTTTTATTCGATTTTTTATTTCCATTTTTCTCTCTCTTTTATCTGCACAGTTTTTTTATTATCCCACCCGCTCCACCCCTCAGCATCATCTCCCTCTCACGAGCGATTTCTTAGCAGTGAGGACACTGCTAGGTTTAGCTTGGGGGATGAGCGCTTCCGCTTTATTTTTATTTTTATTTCTATTTTTCGCATTTCCTCCCTTATTTTCAGTTTTTATTTCACTTTTTCGCCACTTTACCGCCCCATTTTATTTTTCTCATTTTGCATCATATCTTCTGTTTTTCCTCATGCATGCATCCTCTTTTTGTATATTTCCACTTTTTCTCTTTTTCTCCTTACTTCTGCTGAGGATGGTCTGAATGATGATATCTCTCTAGGCTCTATTAGTTTTTAGCGATGCTTATCCATTTGGCATGCTATTAGGATTAATTTCAGCTTTATTGTCTATATGCATGTATTTCTTTTGATGATCTGCCTGATTTAATACCCGATATGAATTGAAATCAATTGCATGAATTAGTATCTAGTATGACTTATGTTGGGAAGCACACCCAGGTTCACGCATCACTGAACACTTGGAGCACCTGTTTTTATTATCTTATTCACTTCTGTTTGCATGCCTGTTGACATTGTGATTATTACCACATGCTATTTTCAGTGTTCATTTAGAGAAGTGAAATACCCATGATATATATGAGTTTAGTTAGAGTTTTATTTTATCGAACTGATGTGCACCCTCTATGAGTGAACCGAGTGTCCCACTATCTTCCTTCTCCACATATCTACTTTTTCTCTACATATCAGTTGGTTACACCCCTACAGCTACTTTATTGCATCTCAACCCCATGTATAAAAATAAAAAGGTATAGCTTCTTATTTGAAAAAGAAAAAAAATTAAAACAAAGAGAAACAAAGAAAGAAAAAAATGAATGAATAAATATCGTCTTGTGCTATTTCATTTTGAAGCTATACCTCCTACTGGGAAGAAAAAATATTAAATTCCATATCTTTTTCATTGATGTGACGCCTCAAGCTAAGCTTGGGGGGTAAACCAACTGATCATATGAGTGAGCTTGACATTAGAGTGTAGACAGTGCACGTTGGGGAGATTTAATAAAACCCAAACTTTATGAATTACTATAGTTTTGGGGATTTTTCACGTATCAATTTGAATATCTGAATGGCATGATCTTTCTATTCTCTATTGCACGTTGCGTGAATCTTTTGTGCTCCTTGTGTATCTTTGATTGAAAGGGCGTTGTCAACTATTTTATACTAGACACTAGGGATTGCATGAGATTGATAGGATTTGACGGTGTTATTTCAGTAGATCCCTATTCTTTGCCTGCATTACAAGACATATGATATATAAAGTTTGAAATTATCAATAGCATGCATGTTTAGCATTCAGAGCATCGTGACAGACTTTTTAGGCCTGAGATCTGACCGATCATCCTTAGCACTTCCCTCTTATTTCTCTCTTTTTGTTTTTCTCTTCTTTTTGTTTTCATTTTCCTCTTTTCATTTTGTTTTCCTCCCGGTATACCGATTATTCGTCTTCCTCGAGGACGAGTAAGAGGTAAGCTTGGGGGATTTTGATGTGTCCATATTTTACATCATTTTCATACCATATTTCCATCGCATTGCATGTCATCCCCGCGTCCAAATCCCACTTTTTACTGCGATTTTGGTATTTCTGACGATATTTCGAGTTTCGCAGTGTATTTTGAGTTTTCAGGGATTTTGGAGCGATTTGGACCCCCGCCTGGGTTTGGACACATCCGACTTGCTCATGAGCCTGCTGGCGGGGCTCTGGAGGAGTCCGCCGCATTCTCGAGTTGTTGGAGGAGAGAAAGAGGATAAGGAGGAGAAAAGAGAGGCAGACAGAGAGAGAGAGAGAGGCAGCAGCAGCAGCAGCAGCATTTTCCCAGGAAATGCTCGGCCCGAGCAGCTTCAACTCGGGCCGAGCCAAGACACGATCTGCAGACACATCCGACGCGGGCCGAGCAGGTTATCTGCTTGGCCAGATGGCGTGTCCCGAGTAGCCCCCGAGTACACCCTGAGCAGCCGACCGAGTCGCCCATCCTGAGCCCGAGCCGACTCGGGCCGAGTCACATACTCGGCCGGCACTCCTTGGGGCATTTTTGGAAGTTTTGCGCACACGCGCGAGGTGCGCGATTTTCTGAGCTGAAGCTCGCGATTGCGGGCGTAGCGAAGGGGGAGGGTATTCTGAGTTTTGAAGGAGGATTTTGAGAGAGAGCTCGAGAGAGAATTTTGGGAGGAATATTTTTGGATTAATCTTGTAGCAAACTCTGGATCGTTTATCGAATACTATTGTTTTCTGCTTTCTCTGGATTTGTTCTTCGCTCACTCTCATTGTAAGTAATTTTTAGCCCTAATCTCTTTTGTTGCAAGAAATGTTTTCCTACGCAATTGCGATATTTTTGTACGTCCCGACCACCATGAGTGAGTAGATTCCCTCTACGGCTGATGGGTGAACCCTAGGATTTTAGGGGAAAATGTAAATCTGGATCCGTACATCGAGTTGGGGATCTAGGGTTGTATTTTGGTAGATCCTACCAAATCCATAGATAACCCGTACTGAGATCATGCCCAGGTCTGTGGAATTGATGTTCTTGAGGGGTATATAGGAATTCGAATAGGGAAATCGGTGGATCCCACCAAGGCACGTGACCATGCCTGGCTCGTGCCTTGAGGGGATCCGTCGACGAACTATATCGCTACGTCGATGGCTACTGCCATTGCATCGACGAGAGCCACCGAAATACCCCGCAATTCTAACCCACGAGAGTGGTACGAATTGGGGGATTAATTCCCTAGCCCTAATGCGATGTGAGGAAACTATCCAACGTCAACCCCAACGATCCTAGCGGCGATCCCTAAAGCCCTAGTTCCTCTTATTAAATTACACAACAACAATCATCAACCCAAACCTTCTCCTCCGACCGCTACATTACTTCTAGATTTAGGAATAGACTGAGATTACCACGGACACTATCACCGTCCCTGTGGAATTTGACTATCTTATATACTATAACTCGACACCGTCCGCTTGCGGATTGAACCCGTAGTCGTAGCCTAGGAGCCATATCACGCCTGGCGATCATGTCACCGCCAGGTGAATCCTAGGTGTAGATTGCGGGCGCGTCAGCTACCACCTCTTCATCCTCATCCTCAGCTTCATGTCCATGTCCCGAGTTAGCATCTTGGCTTCTCCTTTATCTTTAGCAACCTGAGCAGTCTCTTGTTTGCATTGCTTCACGAAGTGTCCCTTTTTTCTTCTATGCATTTCTGATCTTCCTTGAGGAGTTCTGACAAACTTTCAGAAATTTCTAACCATTAGCGCCATCTCCTCATCATCATTTTCATCTTTGCTAGCTTTCAGAGCAAGTGGCTTTGAAGCTTTTTCCTTCTCCTCAGGTTTCTCTCTTTCTTCAATATTTTGCAATTCAAGCTCGTGGGACATTAGATTACCTATCAAGTCCTCCACCCTCATCTGTGATAAATCCTTCGCTTCTTGGATGGTAGTGACTTTAGGCCTGAAAGAGCTTGGCAGTGCTCTTAATATCTTCCTCACCTGTTCAAGGCTAGAATATGGCTTACCGAGCGAGCTAGACTTGTAGACGATATTGGTGAATCTCGCAAACATCTCTGATATGGTCTCTAATGGTAGCATGCGAAATCCCTTGTACTCTGTGCTCAACAGTGCAGGTCTAGACTCCTTCACTTGTGATGTTCCCTCGTGCGTCACCTCCAATGTATGCCATATTTCCTGCACAGTCAGACAATGTGCAATACAATTGAATTCAGATTTATCTAATGAACAAATGAGAGCATTCATAGCTTTAGCATTAAGCGAATAAAGTCTCCAATCATTATCATCCCATTTATCATCAGGTTTAAGCATCTCAACATTTTCAATTTTAATGACAGGTGGTTTATATCCTTTTTCAACAATTTGCCAAGCTTTATAGTCAAAAGAAATTTGGTAGATTCTCATACGATTTTTCCAATAAGCATAATCTACTCCATTAAATCTAGGGGGACGTGAAATAGACTGACCCTCAGCAAAAGCACTATCAATGGGATCCATGGTCAATCCTAGGCTAGATCCTAAAACCTGCTCTGATACCACTTGTTGGATCTGGATCCTAACCTATAGGGGGGGTGAATAGGCTACTAAAAAATTCTTGCACAACCCATGAGAAATCACACGCAGTTAAGAACACAGGCAGAGTAAATAAGAGAAATCACAGAGTACGCACAGATATACCCTGATTCGGTCGCATCAACGACCTACGTCCAACCCCAAGCAAATACTAGCATTAATAAGATCCTTCTATACACCTACAATGGGGTCCTAGCTCCAACTCCCCACCTAGACTGTACCACACTCACTAAAGTGAAGAACTTTATCAAACTAGTAAATGTGTATCTTGACTGCACCAACACGTCAAGACCCTCTTGTCTAGCCCCAACCAGACAAGTCACAAAATTAACACAAATATTGGTAAAGTTTCCCTTACAGAGATCGTTACACTAAGACACGAATATAAAGAGTAAAGGGTTTAGAAATACTCAGTTCGTGTCTGTGTAGTCATCTTTGTCAATCAGCATGTCGTCAGCTCCAGTCTGACATAAACGGTGTCTCGATCTGACTCCTGGATGTCAAGTTGTACCCCTTTGAAGTCGAGTGCACAAATCAGTCTGTGCGTAAAGCAATCCCATTACAAATAATTTAATTCTCGGTCTATGCACAAAGTAAGCCCAATTAATTCACGTCAGCAACTTTTTCGTTCTCTTCCGGTTTCGTGCATTCACGTCCATGTCAGCAAAAATTCTTTCATTTGCTTCTTTTCTCTCCATTCACACAGTTAGGGCATGCAGGAATTTCTCAAGGTCAGCTCGCCGTTCGTTTTTATGCAACGTCTCCGACTCGAGTCAGCATGCGGCAATCTCTCCGACTCGACTTAGGGCATGCAACTTCCTCTTCAACGAAAACTCGTTGTCTCCGACTCGATGGCGGCATGATCAGCTCAGGCGAAGAGAAGATGTACGATAGCTTCACAACTCCGGTGGCAGTGACAATACTCCGTTAGCTAGTAGACACAGCAGCGGTAACACGACTTAGGCAAGTGATCCTCTTTGACTGTGGCGCCTCTTCAGCGTTCGTGCAGTAGGAGCTTCTTCCACGGCGTCGACGGCGAGGCTTTCGTGCAGCGTGTTGCTTCGATCACTTCTTCTTCTCGATGGCGATTTGTCCTCGGTAGATCGACAGCAAGAGCTCTCCGAGTGCCTTGAACCCAGCGGCGACTTCTCCGAGTGCCTTGAACCCAGTGGCGACTTCTCCGAGCACCTTGAACCCAGCGACGACTTCTCCGAGCGCCTTGAACCTAGTGGTGACGTCTTCGAGCGCATCTTCGACTTTGGCAACTCGACGGTGGAGTGTGGTCATGGCAGCAGCGTGGACTCTTAGGCAGGGAGCTCTCCTCCGATGACTGCAGCAAGCTTCACGGCGACGGGAGGAGATGATGGCAGTGGGATCTTGAGGGTGATGAAGACGGTTTGCGTTGGTTACTCCTTGATGATGAAGCTAACCTCTTCTTGGTTGAGGCGGCAAAAGGGATGCGTGAGTTTAGTCCTCAGGGCAACAATGAAGTTAGCGTTGTCAATAGGATGTAGCGGCAAACGAGATCAAACCCTAGATCATATTTTGGCTGGGGGAAGGGGTTTGATGATTGGAAATTGATGTGTTGGCCGCGCTCTCTCTCTATTTTTGTTGCTGCTACTCTAGGATGCTAGGTGTTTTTTTTGTTATTGGCCGTGCCCCATATACTATGAGATGAGGATTGTTATTATATAAGAGGGAGGCTATGGTGAGATGCTGCAATAGGAGAGAAACCCTAGAGTTAGGTCAGCATGGAGGGGCTAGGGTTTGTTTGATTGGCTAGGGAAGGATTCCAAGATCCCCTCATTTGACCAAGTCACATTTGCTATGGAAATATCAATCCTCTCTCTTCCAATTGCTATATGATTAGTAATTACTCCCTCTCTTGACTTAGTCATCTCTTGAACGAATTAACGTGTCGCCATTCCTGAAACACACTTAGCACACACGTTAAATAGCAACACACGTTTGTTATCATCAAACTAGAGGTCTTAGATTGTTACTTTCAACAAATAGTGCCAACACAGCCATGCCGACTTTCAACACGGCCATGTCATCGTGCAGAGTCCATATTCAGCCCTAATTTAACCAGATTGACCAGTCAAACGTCCATGTTTGACTTCAATCAATTTGGAGAAGTTTTTTATCTATTTGAAGACCAATTTGAAGATGATTTTCCAAATAAATGAGATCTATCAAAGCAATGAAGATTGGATTGAAGATTTGAAAGAAGATTTGAAAATCAGGAGTTTCAAATTGAAGAAAACTCTGCATCCCATATAAAAGGAGAGCCATCCTTTGGATGAGATTATTAAATCATCTAGCAAAAATCTCCAGCGATTTTTCATCCTTGCTAGCCGGTCAAAATCTTCCATTCATCAAAGCTTCAAGTGCTGGTCGCCCCGAAATGCAACCCAAGAGCACGACCAAAAACTTGATCGGCCCCGGATATACACCCGGAGAACGATTGTAGTTTTACCGCAAGCGCACGGTCAAGTGGCGAGCGGGTATCGAACACGAGGAGGTGGTGTTGGCTCCAATCTATCCTAGGTTGGCTAGACTACGATGGTTTTATTGGTGGAGATGGCTATGGTATGATATAATGGGAATGGTGGTGGATGTCGGTGTCGATGATAAAGAAATCGATTCGAATATCGATTCAAATACAATATAATGAAAGAGGGAATTTGCCTTGCGACGATCCTGTCACAATCATCGGGCAAAGTATGGGGATATAAAATCAAATAAAGACGTCTAGGGCTAGGGAATTCCCACTACGGATCGTCATACATCATCGTAAATAGTGAATCTCAATATTACTAGACTTGCATTGAGGTGAACTAGTCGTAACTGAATATAGAACCAAGCTCACGCTCTCGCGCTATTTCCGGTCTATAGCAACCTAGATTAGAGCCCAATCTATTGCAAACCCTAACCTAAGCCACTAGCATGAAGATCGACGTCATCGTTCAATCGCTCCTCGAGCCCACTCTCGTGCAAACTCGAGTTACGATCTAGGTTGTGATAGTTCGTATTCGTCCAATCTCTTGCAAACGAATATGTGTATAGATTTACAATTAGAAATCCTAGCTTTGGTCCAATCTCTTACAAACCAAGTCTAGAGAAATCCAATTGTAAATCTAAATCGAATATCTAGGCCTTCCCATCGATTAGAATCCAATCTCTTGCAAATCCCAAATCGATGGAAATCCCTAGCCATCCATAGTAAATCAATCACAACCTAACCTCCTAGCAATTCTAGCAATTTAGAAATTCATTCATCACAAATATGAAATTAGATCCATAGGGTTCATCCCCAAACCCTAGAACAACAAATCTACTCTAGCATAGCAATAAGGATATGAGAATCAATAGAAATCATTGCTTGCATACAAAAAGATAGAAAAACTAAGATTCAAATAAAAAGAAGAAAATACTTAGCTTGATGAAGATCTTCAATCCAAAATACAAGCTTTTTTGATCCAAGAGGGGGCCTAGGGCATGGCCTAACCTCTAAAATAATTCTAAGAAAAACATATATGGGGGCTAAGAAAACATGGGGGATCCTCTCTAATGGTGGCTACAAACCCCTTAAATACTCTCCCAAAACCCTAGCAAGAAACCCTAGAAAACCCCTCAAATTCGTGCCCAAAAACAGCCCAAACCGCAACTTAAAATCTGGGCCCAGGCCGCACTCGGCCGAGTGGAATATGTGACCCGGCCGAGTGGAAATTCCAGCACTGCAGCATCAACTTGCAGAAATTCTCCAGATTTCATCCGACCTCCGATTTATGCGTTCTTGGCGGCGTTGGAATCGTCATGAAGTCTACTATCCATAAAAAATATGAGAAAAATACTTTGCTTGCTGGAATGATAGAAGATTTCAAAAGAGTGGGAGGCTGTCTGAAAATCTGGGCGCTGCATGTCCTCGGCATCACTCGGCCGAGTTGACTTCTATACTCGATCGAGTGGGCTTCTCTGCACGGCCGAGTGATAGACCCTGTAAAATTCCAGTAAGTCAGGGGTCTTGGGGGCCTGTCTTCGGAGGTGACTCGGCCGAGTGGCTTTACTCACTCGGCCGAGGGGCATTCGGTAATCGGCCGAGTCGGAACCCTCAATCGCCTGACTGATTCCAGTAAGTCTGGGATTTTTGCTTGCCGTCGTCGTGATGCCACTCGGGCGAGTGGTGTCTCCATGCTCGGTCGAGTGGGATGGCGATGCTCGGCCGAGTGCACGCTGATACTCAATTTACTGCGTGTCCGATCTGGCCGGCCGAGCGGGCTTCTTTGCTCGGCCGAGTGACTCCTTCACTCGGCCGAGTGGCATGCTGAAAATGCCCAATCTTCTCCGTTTCTCCTCCTCGTCGCTCCTACAGAGTTCCTTCTTCTTCCACCCGTCTCCCATCGCCGAATAGCCCTGAAAAGAGCCTTGGGTGACGCTCCGGAGTGGGTGCAAGTCCCTTAAGCTCCTTTTTGCTCCCGATCGCTCCATATTTCCTGAAATCTGACAAAAACAAGAAATAATGAAAAGTAACGCAATATCGTCGAATACTCGTGAAAAGCGTGATATGGGTGATCGAAATGGCATGCAAATATGCAGAAAAAAGGTGTAAAATATGGACCGATCAAAATCCCCCAAGCTTACCTCTTACTCGTCCTCGAGGAAGATAAGTAAAAAGACGAACTCAAGAGATGAAAAATAAGGGAAATGAAATAAAAGAATACGAAGTGGAAGGGGTCGCTAGATTATACTCTCAGATCTCAAGCCATAAGCTACACATCACGATGACTTGGAAAATACAAATCACATGCTATAAGGATTTCATATCTTTCATAAACATGGTACTTGCAAGCTTTTCAGATCAACAAAAGGGATTCTCTGAATTCATACAATCAATTCATATCCGCATCATGCATTTCATAGAATTTAATATACAATTGTTGGCGATGCACTTTTCAATCAAGAGTCATAACAGAAGCATATAAGAATCACACCAAACATGCAATGGAGAATAGAATAAATCATGGCATTCACATATTTATATCGATTCATAAGAAATCTCCATAACTAAGGTATTGTGCTAAGTTTCAGCATTATCAAACTTCCCCATTCGTGCACCTCTCCACTCTAATGTCGCACTCACTCATATGGTCAAATGAGTTCACCCCCCTAAGCTTAGCTTGAGGCATTGCATATAAAGGAATATGATAGTGGAAAATGGGATTTTTGCCTTGGTTTTCCCAAGTATTTTGTGGCTCCAATAATGAGATAGAGAAACATTTTTTTTTCTTCTTTTTTTTTCTTTTTGAACCTTTTTTGTTTCTCACTTTTCTTTATGGATTTTTGTAGGAGCTATATGATTTGTATTTTTGGCTTTTGGCTCCTTTTTGGCTTTTTGGACTTTTGGAGCTAACTTTTTCTTTTGTGGGGATTTTTGGGGAATAGATGCGATATAAGTAGCTTTAGGAGGTGAACTCAAGTGGCATGTAGAGAATAAAAAGATATATGTGGAGAAAGAAACAATGTAGCACTCGGTTCACTCTAAGATGTGCACGAACGGTTCAATAAAATAATACTTCAACTAAAACTCATATGTAAGCATGGATATTCTCAACCATCTCAATAAAAAGCGAAGTCAAGCGGTAAAGAGTACTTTCATATCAAGCATGCAACAGAAGGTGAATAAGATGATAAGGCAGATGCTCCCGTTATACAATTGATGCGTGAATCTTGGAGCACCTCCAACAAAAGCATACCAAACACTGATCCATACATTCAGCTTCAATTAATATCATGCATTCATATAGAGGAATCATCAAAAGAATATATAAGCAAGCACATGGATATCAAGACTATGGAATACTCAAAGTAGCATGGCAAGGAATAATAAGCATCGTGATGGCTACTAAAGCAATAAGAGATATCATCATACAAAACTCATCTAGCGGAAGAAGAGAAAGGAAAATAAAGAAATAAAAATAAAAGAGGGGAAAGTAAAGAAAATCAAGCACACAATATGATGCATGAACACACATAAAAGGAAAATAAGATGGAAAAATAAAAAAGATGATGCAAAAATTTTGAAAATTTTTAAAAAACCCTAAAATAAAGTAAAAATGCAACTAATGCATCTAAATGGCATGGAAATGCACTCCCCCAAGCTTAAACTTCACATTGTCCTCAATGTGATCATAATGAAAGAATATGAGGAACAACGATAATAATAAGGGGGGTGAATGAAAAATGATGAAATGAATGACATGAAATCCTAATGCAACTACATGCACATACAATGATGCATGAGAGCGCTTTCCCCCAAGCTTATACCAAACAATCCTATTCAAATGACTTGACCAAAAATGTCATGGCTTTGCAAAGCGTAATCAAGTCAAACGAATAAGAAAGTAAGGTTTCACTTGAAAGAAATGCTCGAATGTGGTGAGCAAGAAGGATATGACACATCAAAATATAAAGAGGGCAATCATATAATGGGTTTGGGGTGTAAATGATTATTGTGGCCGTCATATGAGGTGATATTTATTCAGACAAATCTATACGGTCCTCTCGCCGTCGAGAGGATTCGTGTTTATTTAAAGCATAAAAATTTCTACACTACTGGATTGATATCACCTATAGCAAAAGGCGGATCCAGTATCTTTGCAGGTGTAGGCAACTGCTCCAACTGCTCCTTCCGTGGCTCCGCCAGGCACGTGTGTCCACGGACTCCATCAGACTCCAGCAATGCGGCTCCCAGCACCTCTCCAAGGACTCCACCTGTACCCTGCAAGAGATAAGCCGCATCAATCTGATGTGGATAATTCTTCCCCAAAATAAATGTATTCCAAAGAGGGTCATCAACATAAGTATTTAAAATTAAAAACGGTTGACAACACTTCCCTGGAAATAAATCCCTACTCTCGTATACCACGTCGATCAACTCCTTGTTGTTCGCCTCAGGTTGTTCAGGGAGCTTGGGCATATAAGCGTAGGTCTCATCAGGCAGCTCCTCATCATCGTCAGACTTATCCCATCGCACCTCCTGATCATATTCAATAGCATCCATGGGTGCTAACTCCTCGCTCTCCTCCTTGTATACGTCCCATCGTACCTCTTGATCGTATGTACATGAATCCTGCAAAAGGCACGATGAGTCGCCAAAATCTGAATCATAAAAGACATCATACACGGGAGGAAAATCAAATGTATGAGATGAGGGAGTAAAGAGATCTCCCTGAAGGGGAGCCATAAGCTCTGTGGGATTTTCCTCAACATCAGCGGAAGTATGGTCCTCTGAGGGATGCTCAGCCTCTGTAGAAGGTGGGGATGGCTGCGGTAGCTCGAAAGGAGGGGGGCGCAATTCGGGCTCCATCTGTGTGCAGATGTCATCGTCCAAAGTCACGTCCTCCTCGATGGTCTGCTCCGCTACTATAGGCATGACCTCCTCAAAAATATCCTCTGATGGTATAGGCCGCTCTGACTCAGGTGGGTGGCAGGGGGAGGCGACGACGGCATAAGGTGGCTCTATAGGCTCATGCATCTCGACCATGGTGTAAAAATGGGTCTTGTGCCCCTCAATTAGAGCGTAGACTCCATCATCAATTGTGCCTGTGGAAGAGATACAATGAGTAATAAAGTTTTGAAATTCAAGCTCAAAAGGATCACCTGCCGTTATTGTCAATGGACCGGAATTTCGAACTATGTCGACAATGTTTCTCAATAGGTCCGTGTAAGTGTCCTCCTTTGGCAACTCAGATGTCTCTATTTGTGGAGTGTTGATGGTATAAAGGTGGATATGATCACCTTCAAGTGAAGCATACACTCCATCTATGATAGTACCTGCGCTAGAGACATTAGCCATAACAAAATCGATGAATACTTGGTCGTATGGTTTACTTACCGTAACGGTTAGTGAACCGGTAGATCGAGCATCATCTATCATTTGCTCCAAGGCTGCTGCCAACTGTAGATCACTGAACTTCCCCACTTGCATCCTCTTCAAAAATTCACGTGAGGGTCCCTTTAGACTTCTAGTGAAGATATCAAATAGCGTGGAGTCATTCCACTCATGGTCTGACTCCGTCTGGAACATTTCTAACATTCCTTCAAACCTAGACAAGGCTTCCCCGAAGGATTCTCCATCAGCCTGATAGAATGCAGCGAGATATATGTAGGATTGTATAGAGCCCGCTCGCATTTTCTTTGGAAGCACCATCGCTGCAACAACTGTACCTGATCAATCAAAGTAAACAACCTGGAAAAGACGTCAGTGGTACAAAGAGAGATAAAGATAATAATATCAGGTGGTGGGAAAAAATCTCTCTCAATGTTTTTTATTTGATTTTATTTTGATTTTATTTTTGATTGATTTTTTTTAATGTAATCAAATCAACCTAATTGTGACAAATTGGCACCCAACGGGAAACACCTCCCCGGCAACGGCGCCAAAAACTTGGTCGCCCCGAAATGCAACCCAAGAGCACGACCAAAAACTTGATCGGCCCCGGATATACACCCGGAGAACGATTGTAGTTTTACCGCAAGCGCACGGTCAAGTGGCGAGCGGGTATCGAACACGAGAAGGTGGTGTTGGCTCCAATCTATCCTAGGTTGGCTAGACTACGATGGTTTTATTGGTGGAGATGGCTATGGTATGATATAATGGGAATGGTGGTGGATGTCGGTGTCGATGATAAAGAAATCGGTTCGAATATCGATTCAAATACAATATAATGAAAGAGGGAATTTGCCTTGCGACGATCCTGTCACAATCATCGGGCAAAGTATGGGGATATAAAATCAAATAAAGACGTCTAGGGCTAGGGAATTCCCACTACGGATCGTCATACATCATCGTAAATAGTGAATCTCAATATTACTAGACTTGCATTGAGGTGAACTAGTCGTAACTGAATATAGAACCAAGCTCACGCTCTCGCGCTATTGCCGGTCTATAGCAACCTAGATTAGAGCCCAATCTCTTGCAAACCCTAACCTAAGCCACTAGCATGAAGATCGACGTCATCGTTCAATCGCTCCTCGAGCCCACTCTCGTGCAAACTCGAGTTACGATCTAGGTTGTGATAGTTCGTATTCGTCCAATCTCTTGCAAACGAATATGGGTATAGATTTACAATTAGAAATCCTAGCTTTGGTCCAATCTCTTGCAAACCAAGTCTAGAGAAATCCAATTGTAAATCTAAATCGAATATCTAGGCCTTCCCATCGATTAGAATCCAATCTCTTGCAAATCCCAAATCGATGGAAATCCCTAGCCATCCGTAGTAAATCAATCACAACCTAACCTCCTAGCAATTCTAGCAATTTAGAAATTCATTCATCACAAATATGAAATTAGATCCATAGGGTTCATCCCCAAACCCTAGAACAACAAATCTACTCTAGCATAGCAATAAGGATATGAGAATCAATAGAAATCATTGCTTGCATACAAAAAGATAGAAAAACTAAGATTCAAATAAAAAGAAGAAAATACTTAGCTTGATGAAGATCTTCAATCCAAAATACAAGCTTTTTTGATCCAAGAGGGGGCCTAGGGCATGGCCTAACCTCTAAAATAATCCTAAGAAAAACATATATGTGGGCTAAGAAAACATGGGGGATCCTCTCTAATGGTGGCTACAAACCCCTTAAATACTCTCCCAAAACCCTAGCAAGAAACCCTAGAAAACCCCTCAAATTCGTGCTCAAAAACAGCCCAAACCGCAACTTAAAATCTGGGCCCAGGCCGCACTCGGCCGAGTGAATATGTGACCCGGCCGAGTGGAAATTCCAGCACTGCAGCATCAACTTGCAGAAATTCTCCAGATTTCATCCGACCTCCGATTTATGCGTTCTTGGCGGCGTTGGAATCGTCATGAAGTCTACTATCTATAAAAAATATGAGAAAAATAATTTGCTTGCTGGAATTATAGCAGATTTCAAAAGAGTGGGAGGCTGTCTGAAAATCTGGGCGCTGCATGTCCTCGGCATCACTCGGCCGAGTTGACTTCTATACTCGGTCGAGTGGGCTTCTCTATACGGCCGAGTGATAGACCCTGTAAAATTCCAGTAAGTCAGGGGTCTTGGGGGCCTGTCTTCGGAGGTGACTCGGCCGAGTGGCTTTACTCACTCGACTGAGGGGCATTCGGTAATCGGCCGAGTCGGAACCCTCAATCGCCTGACGGATTCCAGTAAGTCTGGGATTTTTGCTTGCCGTCGTCGTGATGCCACTCGGGCGAGTGGTGTCTCCATGCTCGGCCGAGTGGGATGGCGATGCTCGGCCGAGTGCACGCTGATACTCAATCTACTGCGTGCCCGATCTGGCCGGCCGAGCGGGCTTCTTTGCTCGGCCGAGTGACTCCTTCACTCGGCCGAGTGGCATGCTGAAAATGCCCAATCTTCTCCGTTTCTCCTCCTCGTCGCTCCTACGGAGTTCCTTCTTCTTCCACCCGTCTCCCATCGTCGAATAGCCCTGAAAAGAGCCTTGGGTGACGCTCCAGAGTGGGTGCAAGTCCCTTAAGCTCCTTTTTGCTCCCGATCGCTCCATATTTCCTGAAATCTGACAAAAACAAGAAATAATGAAAAGTAACGCAATATCGTCGAATACTCGTGAAAAGCGTGATATGGGTGATCGAAATGGCATGCAAATATGCAGAAAAAAGGTGTAAAATATGGACCGATCAAGTGCGCACAGAAGAAGAAAAAGGCGATCTGCAGACGTGGTTCTAAAAATGCGATGTCTTTCTTTACAAGCGTCAGAATCAAGCACGGTTTGTGCCTACGAATTTTTTGCGGGACGATCTACACCACGGGGACATCTTTTAGTTTTTATTTTGGTGTTAGATCATAGTTGTGAATAGCTTTACTCAAAAGCTATCTTTGTATTTTAACTTTGAAAACAATAGCTTGTACGGTGAGATCACTACCCAGAAGTGTGATCGGTTTGTTTTTCTCTCTTCTGTTGTAAAAGAGGATGAAAGCCGCAAGGGTTTGGGGTCGGAGTAGATGTAGGGAGCCACTCCGTTGAGAAATCATTGCTGGATTATTTATGTGATTTGGATTGGTAGATCTTGTGCTTTGATTTTTTAATTTGTGCCTACACCCTATTCACCCCCGTCTAGGGTGTGTTTTTCAATTGGTATAAGAGCAGGATTCTCTTTAGACTCTAGTGTAGTAGAATTTCAATCCTTATTATGGAATATAATCAAAACACATCACACACTATCACAGATAATTCACAAGTACCTATGAAATTCTTTAATACTTTGATCTCTCCTTTTACAGGCACTATGAATGCCCTAAAACAGGTGGTGATGATGAGATCGATGCCCTTACACAAAAGTTAAGAAATTTTTTAATGAACAATAAGAAAAAATTTGGCAACATTTGTGGTGACGAGCGAAAAGAAGACGAAGACGAGGATAGCCAACCTAGATGCTTTTGGTGCAACAAAAATGGACATTTGAAATCTAGTTGCCCTCTTGTGAAAAGAGAAAAGGAACATGAAAGCAAGAGGAAATCAGAAAAAAGGAGGCTAGCCACGTGGGAAAAAGCGATGCAGAGGAGCTTTCTTCAGAGGATGACTCAAAGAACGACATTGGAACTTGCTTCATGGCAGTCGGATTAAAGGTAAAATCTAAGCCTACCAAGTCAAATTTTGATGAAGGAAAATTTCAAATAAGAGAAAACATGTTTTTAGACATGGAAGAAGCTTACAAATACCTAGTTGAACTCTTTAAGAATATGGCTCCTAGATATGTTAAGTTAAGAAAATCACGAGACACCTTAAAATAAGAACTAGGAAGTGTGATAAATGAGAGAGATGAACTCTTTGCGATGTGGAAAGAACAAAAAGACATCATTAATAGTTTTGATGAAACCCACTTAGAGACCAAGACTCTAGAACTAGATGAGCTAATAAAATATTGGCTAGGCTAGAACATGATAACTCAAATTTATCCGATGAATTGAAAGAGAAAATTAGCTCTCTTAGCTCTAATGAATCCGAAATAAAATTTTAAAACCAAAAATTAGCTAGCTATGAAGAAAAACTAGAAGAAATTGGAAAAGACAAATCTAATTTAATAAAACGCAAAAACATAGCTAGTGAAGTGGAGATTAATGAAAAAGGGAAAAGATATGAAGCTAGGATAAGTGAACTTGAAAAAGAAAACCAAAATCTTAGCTCTACCATAAAAAAATTCACTAGTAGCCAAGTAAGCTTCAACAACATGATAAATGGGCTTAACGATAATACTAGCAAACATGGCCTAGGATTTCAAAAGAATAAAAAACAAACGAAGAAGAAACCTAAAATGGCCATGGAGAAGAATTTTACTAGATATGTGACCCTCCATACTCCAACCATGAGATTTTTTCTAATCCTTTACATGCCAATGTTACATGCTTTCATTCTAATAGAAACAGACATGTTATGTATGATTGCTTTGCTACATATATCCTGAATATTTTATACGGCTTCCAAAGCATCGTACTAACAATTGTGGATCCAAGATTTGGTTACCAAAATGTGCATCTTCTTTTGTAGGTGCATCTTCAAGCTCTAGATGATAGCTTGTGGTACCTTGATAGAGGTTGCTTGAACCACATGATGGTCAACGAATCCCTCTTAACTATGCTATCAAGGAAAGATAGAAGGACGGTAACTCTTGGCAATGGGAAGAAATTCAAAATCTTGGGCAAATTAACATTGGTAAGCATCCACTTGTGGTCATTGAAAACGTTAATCTTGTAGATTGTTTAGCACATAATTTGCTAAGTGTGGGTAAACTATGCTCTATAGGCTTTATGGTGCATTTCGAAAATGACGAAGTACATAGTTTAAAGAAGATGACATTCTTTTCAAAGGCACATCATATAATAACATCTATACTATCAAACCTAGTGATGCAAATAATCTAAAATGTTTAGTTGCATCACATAAGACTAGTTGGCTATGGCATCTATGGTTAGGCCATGTCGGTATGGACCTAAACTTTAAGCTTGCTCGTAAGAAACTTGTGAGAGGGTTACCTTAAATTAGTATTGATAGAGACAAGATTTGCGATGCATATCAACTACGCAAGCAACATAAAAGTAGTTTCAACCCTAAAAATGTTGTCTCTACTACTAAGCCTTTACAACTAATACATTTGGATTTATTTGGACCCACAAAGGTTGCTACTTTAGGTGGTATGAATTATTGCTTCGTCATTGTCGATGATTTTTCACGATTCACTTGGGTTTATTTCTTGACACACAAACATGAGACTTTCAATGTAGTCAAAATGTTTTGTAAAAAGGTGGAAAATGAGAAGGAGTTTTCTATAGTCAAGTTAGGTGTGATCATGGTAGTGAATTTGTAAATGCTAGCTTTGATGATTTTTGTGTTTCAAAAGGATATTCACATAATTTTTCTGCCTCGAGGACACCACAACAAAATGGGGTGGTTTAGATGAAAAACCGTACACTGCAAGAATTGGCTAGGACATTGATTCATGATTATAAATTGCCATTGTATTTTTGGGCCGAAGCCATTCATACTTCTTGCTACATTTTGAATCGTGTGTCAATAAGACCCATTTTGAAGAAAACATCATATGAGCTGTATAGAGAGTTGACTCCCAACTTATCATATCTTAAACCATTTGGATGCAAAGGTTATATTTGGAAAGAAGGTGATAACTTGGATAAATTTGATGCTAAATCTGATGAGGATATTTTTGTTGGGTACTCTCCACATAGCAAATCTTATAGAGTATTCAACAAAAGGACCATCACTATCCAAGAAAAAGTGCATGTTAAATTGGAAGAGAAAAGTGCTATTAACGAATCTTCTAGTGTTGCAGAATCTCCTGAAATTTTAGATGAACTTAAGGCTTGGAGTTGAACACTATCAACTCCAATGAGCAAAGGGACAACAATGATGGTACACCAAGAGAGGAAGAGAAAGCTACTACATCATCACAAGATCCCATATGGATTGGTAATTCAAGAAGGATCATCCTAAGGACCAAATCCTTGGAGACATGACGGAAGGTATACGCACTAGAAGTAGCTTTAATTGAGCATTAGCACCCTTATCCTTGCACGTAGACATGCTTAAACATCGTATCTAGCCTCTACACATTGATTATATCTCATGTCATTATAGGCTGGTTCACATATTGTATGTGCATGCATTACCGTCATTAATATTCTTAAATATTGTGGAGCTTTTGATATGAACTTCATTAGACATTCTAGAAACATTAAAAATGATCTTGATAATGGTGTCATATATGTATGCACATTCGCCATGCTTGAATTATGAAAAATCTAGTGAAATTTGTTAGCATGACATATTGGTTGATTTTATTTAGTTGATTGAGTCATATAATTTATGGAAATACATGGAGGATGTTTAAACTCTTATGAAATCATAATCTTGATTGTCTCTATACTTATTGCAAACATAAATCTCCTTGGACAAATTATGTAATAGGAGCCGAATATGTCGATGCCTTCATGCGTCACTATTCCTAGACACCAACATAGCAAGAAAGAATAAAATGAGTAATATAAAAATTAATATTGGCAAAAGAAAAAAAGAAAGCAATATAATATACAATATATGCCAAATTCTTTTAATACCGGCGGCTAGTAACTGGATATTTGGGGTTTGTTGAGTAATGCGTGTTACATATGGTAGATAAAGTAACCACTTAGCGCATCTCAAATCCTAATGAACCGACATTTAATACCATGGTATCCTATGTTGGGTGTCTTCATATACTTTGCTTAAAATAATTCCAAAGGAGATGCAAGTTCACAATATGTTTAGGACAACTCTATGTGTTTGAAATCTAAGATTCTAGCATCAACATATGCTTTTTGTACTTTATATGATGATTTCTTCTTAATATTTTAATGTAATTAACGTATGATTTCATTGATCATGACATTGTTCATAACTTGAGCTTGTGGGAAGAACGCATTCATATGATTCTCATTGTCAATTTAGTGTTTCTTTGATATGCTAGCAATAATTCATGTCTTATTCTCTACTACTTCAATGATATTGGTGACCTTTTCGATGGATGACAAAAGGGGGAGAGTACAAAAAATTTAGACATCAAAAATACTGATGCATTGATTAAGGGGAAGAGATAGACATTGAAATGCATAGTTTGAGGTGGACCTTGTCATATCATTCATGAGAGCAC
This sequence comes from Scilla litardierei, assembly GCA_030789695.1. Lineage (NCBI taxonomy): Eukaryota > Viridiplantae > Streptophyta > Magnoliopsida > Asparagales > Asparagaceae > Scilla > Scilla litardierei. The sequence goes on along the minus strand of CM061135.1, from coordinate 81,514,578 downwards.
ATAGCTAGGGGGATATTTTCTTAATGATTCATGAACATGTGCACCATATGACTTGCTTTATATATTTAAATCTCAATTTTTCTAAGCTTGTTTGCCAACATAAAAAGGGGGCGATTGTTGGCCGAATTTAGTCCTCTAACTGAAGTCAAAACTTAATTTTGATTCTGTCAAACAAGTCATACAGATATAATTTGTCTATTAAGTGAATTTAAGGTAAATCGGAAGTCAAATGACGGTGAAACGTGCCAAAACAGGGTTGACACGGTCGTGCGTATCGAATTGGAGATCCGCAGAAGGGCCAAAGCCAACACGGCTGTGCTACGGGGCCATGTTGAAAAAATGATCTCTAGAATTTCAGCACAAGACCAACACGGTTGTGCAGCACGGCCGTGTCAAAGAAACAGTTTCTGGAAATTCTGTGAATAGTGCCAACACGGCCGTGCGACCGTCAGTGTCAAAAAAATGGTTTCTGGAAATTCTGTGAATAGTGCCACTACGGTCGTGTGGCCGTCAGTGTTGAAAAAATAGTGCTGGAAATTTTGTGAATAGTGCCAACACGACCGTGTCGACTTTCAACATGGACGTGTCATCCTGCAAAGTCCATATTCAACCCTAATTTGACCAGTTTGACCAGTCAAACGTCCAGGTTTGAATTTAATTAATTTGGAGGAGTTTCTAATCTATTTGAAGACCAATTTGAAGAGGAGTTTCCAAATAAATGAGATCTATCAAATCAATGAAGATTTAATTGAAGATTTGAAAGAATATTAAAAAATCAAGAGTTTCAAATTGAAGAAAACTCCTCATCCAATCTAAAAGGAGATCCATCCTTTGGAGGAAATTACTGAAGCATTTAGCAAAAAGCTCCAGCAATTTTTCATCCTTGTTAACAGGTCTAAATCATCCATTCATCAAAGCTTCAAGTGCGCGAAGAAGAAGAAGAAGGTGATTTGCAGACATGGATCCGAAAATTTCTCTACAAACATCAGAATCAAGCACAATTTGTGCCTACAAATTAGTTGAGGGAAGATCTACACCACGGTGACATCTTTCAGTTTTTATTTTGGTGTTAGATCATATTTGTGAATAGCTTTACTCAAAAGCTATCTTTGTGGTTTAACTTTAAAAACAATAGCTTGTACGGTGAGATCACTACCCGGAAGTGTGATCGGTTTGTTTTTCTCTTTTTGGTTATAAAAGAGGGTGAAAGCCTCAAGGGTTTGGGGTCAGAGTTGATGTGGGGAGCCACTCCGTTAAAAAATCATTGCTTGCTTATTTATGTGATTTGGATTTGTTGATCTTGTGCTTTGATTATTTTAATTTGTGCCTACACCCTATTCACCCCTATAGGGTGTGGTTTTCAAAACTGATCCAGCGGCTCGTGCCTTGTCAGCTGATTTTGGGTGGAGTTCTTGGGGACTGGGAGAGGCTCCCTGACTCGGTGAGGCTGAGCAGGCCCCCTTCGAGATGGCTCAGATACTGTTGGTATTCGGGCCCTTCCCGGTTGGTCTTGTCCCCACGGTGCCATCCGGTGAGTCGACCTTTGCAGATTGTGGGGTGGAGATCCACTTGGTAAAGAATTCTACCCTTTTGAGGTTACGATCCCTCTTGGAGAGGGCTGGTCCCGAGGTCTTGGCAGATTACATAGTATGGTAAAGCCAGCAAGTTGGTTCCCATGTCTCGTTTGCTTCCCTTCAGCTTTGAACATCCTTAACTCCTTCGCCTTGTAGATGTCATCAATGTCCGTCGAGATGTGGCGACATTCAGTGAGAATGGAAGAGGTCGAGGCGGTCCTTGAACGAGAGCTTTGGAGGGCAAAGGAGGCCAAGAAAGCTGATGAGGAGTTTCGTGGGGAACTGCAGTCTACACTTCTCAAGGTTAACGAGCTTTCGTCAGAAGTTGGGAAGTTAAAGGGAGCGGTATTTGTCACTGATGCCTCCTGAACGATAGCTGAAGAGAGCGTTCGAATCCTGTCCTCTTTGAAGAAGGAGGCTGAGAAAGCGTTGGTTCTCGGTCGAGAGAGGTGTAGGAAAAAGAAGGTAGAGCTTCGATCTCAGATTGCATCCCTGTAGTTAACCGATCCCAAGCGATTTGTCACCAAAGTCATGAAGGGTTACGTTTAGGTCATGGCTCCACAGATCGCGAACTCATTTCTGGAGGGATTTCAAAGGTACGAGGAGCAGATCCGGCAAATGTTTCCTCCCCACTCGGCTGACCTTAATGAGCTCGTGGAGGCAAAAGGAGCGGGTGGGGTCGAATCAACCGGTCAGACTCAGATACGAGGATGCTCAGAACCGATCGATGGAGTACCAAAGTTAGGCTTCGAATGGGTAGTGACCTCCTGGATCTGTTGGCCGAGTGGACTCTGGTGCGAGGGTGCACAGGGCGGAGAGATGTGGCACCGAAGTTGAGCTTCGGCTAGATGATGTCTCCTTCAATCTGCAAAATGGATAACTCCTTAGGGGGGGTCGGACTTGGCTCCGACCAAGTCCCCAAAATGCTTAAGTTAGATCTTGACTAAAGAAAGCTCGGTGGAATCGAGACCAGCACACTGAGAGGCCGTACACAAGTTCTCGGACCGAGATATCGAGGAAGAAATATGTGGTGGGAGCAGGTGTAAAGAGAAGGTATACCCGAGTGTCATATATCTAGAGATCATCCTCTTTGGCTTTCACATGTTGGGTTGCTTATAGCTTGATACGCCCTTGCGTTCATGGCGTTCATGGTCACTCCCTCCGCGTCCACCCATATTGATGGTGGCTTGAATGGTGATCAATACGGACTTGATTTAGGGAGGGGTTTCCATAATCGCGGGGGCCATCGGTCCACCGGGCTCTGGTCTCGGGTCAAGATGCCTCGTCTGCTCGAGGGGCCCTTGGGCCAGGGCCCAGGATGGCATTGGGTTGAGCGGTCGATTCGCTTCTCTTCGGCCCATTCGGGGGGGGGGGGGTTGTATCACGTAGAATTTACGCATAACAACAACCCGCCGAAACATATTGTGTTTCGGTTGTACTTAATGCCATGGAGTTTTTCTTCATGGAAAACCACGAAACAAGAGACATACCTAGTAGTTGGCAAGTGCCCATAGTACTCTTACGATCGGTCCTACTTCCCGCAAAATCCGCATCACAATATCCTACAAGATCAAATGATGTGGAACAAGGGTACCATAAACCAAAATCTAAAGTTCCTTTAACATATTGAATTATTCGTTTAACTAAAGAAAGATGTGACTCTTTAAGACAAGATTGAAACCGAGCACATAAACACACACTAAACATTATATCAGGCCAACTAGATGTCAAATATAACGTGCTTCCAATCATATCTCGGTACATGCCTTCTTCCATTTTCTTTCCCTTTTCATCTTTATCCACTTTTACCATTGTTGACATTGGAGTAGATCATTCCTTATCATTTTCAAGTCCAAATTTCTTCACTAACTCCCTTGCATATTTTTCTTGATTGATTAAGATTCCATCCTCACATTGTTTGATTTGCAATCCAAGTATGAATGTGAGTTCCCCCATCAAGCTCATCTCAAATTCCCTATATATACATTCAGCAAATTCCTTGCAAAATAGATTGTTAGTAGCACCAAAAACAATATCATGAACATAAATTTACACTACAAATAAATATTTCTTTTGATGTTTAACAAATAGAGTTTTGTCCGCCTTTCACATGGAAACATTATTTTCAAGCAAAAACTTACTTAGTTGCTCATGCCAAGATCTAAGAGCTTGTTTGAGCCAATATAAAGCACGTTTAACTTGAAAACACAATCCGGATGGATGGAGTATTCAAATCTAGGAGGTTGTTTGACATAGACTTCCTCAGATAAAAATCCATTCAAGAAAGCACTCTTGACGTCCATTTGAAAGAGTTTGAATTTCATTAAACTTGCGAATGCTAAAAGTATCTGAATTGCATCCAACCTTGTGACGGGAGCAAAGGTTTCATCAAATTCAACCACTTCCGCTTGGTTATATCATTGCGCTACTAATCTAGCTTTATTTAGTACAACATTGCCCACTTTGTCATGTTTATTCCTGAATACCCATTTAGTGCCTATAATTGTTTGATTTTTGGGTTTAGGAACAAGTTCTCAAACTTGATTCCTCTCGAATTATGACAATTCCTCATGCATTGCCGTAATCCAATAGGAATCTTCCAAAGCACTATCAACATTCGTAGTCTCTAAAATGGATGTAAAAGCAAAGTTAACCATCAAATTAAAGCTACTTCTAGTGTGTATACCTTACACCGTGTATCTAAGGATTTGGTTCTTAGGATAATCCTTCTTGAAGCGCTAATCGATAGGGAGCTCTTGTGATGATGCAGTAGCTTTCCCTTCCTCTCTTGGTACACCATCAATGTTGTCTTCTTGCTCATTGAAATTGCTAGTATTTATATCCAATTCGTCCAATCCACCTCAACGTCAGAAGATTCTACAGCATTAGAAGATTCGTTAATAGAACTTTTCTCATCAAATTTCACATGCACAGTTTATTGAATAGTAAGAGTTCTTTTGTTGAATACTCGATAAGATTTGCTATGTGGTGAGTATCCAACAAAAATACAAGCATCGGATTTTGCTTCAAATTTATCCAAATTTTCACCTACTTTCAGAATATAGCACTTGTATCCAAATTGTTTAAAATGTGATTAGTTGGGAGTCAACTCTCTATAAAGATCATAAGGTGTTTTCTTCAAAATGAGTCTAATAGATACACGATTTAAAATGTAGCAAGAAGTATGTATAGTTTCGGCCCAAAAATATAAAGGCAATTTTTAATCATGAATCATGGTCCTAGCCATTTCTTGCGAAGTACGGTTTTTCTCTCAACCACACCATTTTGTTGTGGTGTCCTCGGGGTAGAAAAATTATGGAATATCCTTTTGAAGCACAAAAATCATCAAAGCGAATGTTTACAAACTCACCACCATGATTACTCCTAACATTGACTAGGGAAAAACCATTTTCATTTTCAGGATCTTTATAAAACATTTTAAAAACATCAATAATTTCATGTTTGTGTGTCAAAAAAATAAACCCAAGTGAAACATAAAAATTCATCGATAATGACGAAGCAATAATGCATACCACCTAAATTAGCAACCTTTGTGTCTCCAAATAAATCCAAATGTATTAATTGCAATGGCTTACTAGTAGCGATAACATTTTTACGGTTGAAACTACTCTTATGTTGCTTAGCTAGTTGACATGCATCGCAAAAACTTGTCTTGATCAAAGTTAATTTGAGGTAACCCTCTCACTAGCTTCTTACGAGCAAGCTTTCAGATTAGGTCCATGTCGGTGTGGCCTAATCTTCGATGCCATATCCAACTAATCTCATTTGATGCAACTAAATATTTAGATTCTGTGAATAATTAAGTTTGATAGTGTAGATGTTATTATAGGATGTACCCTTGAAAAGAATAGTACCACCTTTTAACATATCTACTTCGTCATTTTAGAAATGCACCTTAAAGCCTATAGAGCATAGCTGACCCACACTTAGGAAGTTATATGCTAAACCATCACCAAGATTAACATTTTCAATAACTACAAGTGGATGCTTAACAATGTTACCTTTTTCCAAGATTTTGCATTTATTTCCATCTCCAAGAGTTAACGTCCCTCCATCTTTCCTTGATAGCATAGTGAAGAGGGATTCGTTACATATCATGCCCCGCTCCTCAGGATACCCGGGAATTTTGAGGCTTTCCTAGATAGGCTGGATATGCGAGGGTAAACATGGATGAAAGGGAGGGAGAGAGTACAAAGAGATTAGCAGGCTACTGCGCACTTGCTGGGACAGTACAAGTAATGATCCGACACCGAGTAACATCACATAAGAACACATTTCCCAAGAACACAGTACATATAAAACATCATCCATATATATAGGAACAATATTCAAGAAAAACTTTACGTACAACTCTCGAATGTACAATACAAAACTCCACGACCCCAGAGTATAACTTTACTCCCTAAACTACCCCACACCCCCAGCTCCATGCGCACAAGTCTCCAATGACCTCCAACTCTAAGCTACATGATGCCAACTGGAGGGAAAGAGGGTAGGGCATGTAGGATCCTGTCCAAAACAGAGTTAGGATCGATAACATGAAGTTTAGACTTACGCTTGCGTATGCGGCACGGTAGTCTACGAACTTCGCCTTCGGATTCGCCACGACGGATCGAGTCTTCTCACGAACGGAGTAAGGCTACTAATCCACAATCTAAATCTCTACTTTAGATTAAGAACTTGGATAAGAGGGAGAGAAAGGATTTCTGCAGAGCTTCGCTAGGATGAAGATGCATGCATGAATTTCATGCAAATGGTGTATGAAATGGCTTACCCTTGGGTCTTATTTATAGCCCCCAAGGTAGTTATTTTAGGGTAAGTTGTTCCTTTGGAACAACTTAATTAAGGTGTACCATGATACATGGCACATTATAAGCTTAAGTTGTACCATATGCATGGTACAACATAAGCTTAAGATATTCCCCCTTTATTAGCCATATGTCGCATGCACTTATGCATATATAATGCGACTTTCCCACTCATCCAGAGATCCTCTCCGCAAGGGAACAGATTCCCTTTGTACACGACTTCGTGTACGCGACGTTCGAGGTCCGTATTCCCTCGTACATCCCCCACAAGGGTGTATAAACGTCTTCCATATCCAACATCTCCCACTCACACTTGAGGGGATTGTAAGAGAACGTCTTTCCCTTAGTTCTTTCATCTATCATACCGAGAAATAGACCGTGCGACCGTCATGCGCGTAGAGTCTGTTGTTGTGCACTTGTTAGAGATACACAACGACCTCGAAGGTGCAAAGTTGAGTAGTTCAACGCATGCTTTACCCTAGATTATTTCTTCACATTTCTTATACTTTATATTCAACAATTGAATCCCATCTGGATCACAATTGGCTGGCCAGCTTTGAATCATTAAAGTCCAAATGTGAATACGAAATCAATCTTCCTCTTCTTGCGAACCTTCTGATCTTGACTTGATTCGCTTTTCTAACGTGTCCCGCCGAGCCGAATTATCATAGCCCATAAGTAACACGCTAAGATAGCGATCATCTCGTCAAAACTAAAGGAACCAATTGGAGTCCTTGAGGGTAAGAGTTAAGGCCCATATGGCCTTTGAGTCTCACATAATAGCAAACACTATTGCTACTAACTCAGTGGTCGAAATGCATACGTGGTATGAACACGTATTACAACATCACTCCTTTCCCAGGGAGAGTATGTCTTAATGATGTTGTACGGATGAAAAGATCAGACACCACAGTGCCTATCTTTTTGAGTCCCTTTACTACTCGTGAAATATTCACAGACTCTCATCCTGCATAAGACAAATAGGATTTAAAAAATCCTACGAGATCTTTTTCAAATATCCTTGTGATACAGATCTCAGATCTTTTGTAAGCATCCATATGATGCAGATCTTTCATTCGACTATCTTGTTTAAGTCATGACTCTAAATCATTCGTCTAATGATTTTTGACTTTAAACTAGTCTCATCTCTATCTTATCCATCTGATAAGATAAGGCGATTGCTCATGTGAGAGAGCCAACCTTTATCTGTCCGACATACACACAATTCAGCTGAGATTTCAAAAATGTACACAAACATTTCTTAAGAAATTCATATGCAATGTTTGAAAAAGAACTTATTCTTTTATTAAATTTGATCTTTCTTAGACATGGGAATATATATTGGTACAACTCAGCTCATACGCAATCCTTGGGATGATAAGTGTTTATAAAACACATTTCTGGGGATCGCTTTCGTAAGCTGATCCTCTATCATCTCATGCGTAGATATGTACCTTATGTCTACCTTCTTGGTTTTATCATAGTCTTTTGCAAATCTGCAGTTCCTTTAAGATACTGCATTATTCTCTTAACCGCTTTCCAGTGTTCTTGCCCTGGGTTGGATTGGTAACAGCTTACCATTTCCAACGGCAAAACAGATGTCCGGTCTCGTACACACCATAGCGTACATAAGACTATCAACTGCACTGGAATATGGAACTTTTTCCATAATTTCCTTTTCCTTTTGGTTCTTTGGACACGATTCCAGATATAAATTATCGCATATGCTTATATGAATATCAATGGACTTGCAGTCCTGCATATTAAATCGTTCTAGAACCTTCTTTATATAAGTCTCTTGTGAAAGAGAAGAAGTTTCTTCGAACGATTCCTTGAAATCTTAACTCCAAGGATATATGCGGCTTTTCCTATGCCTTTCATCTCAAATACTGATGAAAAGCCAAGCCTTGATACTCATCACAAAGCCCCTGTCATTTCTGGCTATTAAAATGTCAACTACATATAGAGACATGATAATATACTTGCTTTTAATCCTCTTGATATATACTCAGTTATCTTCATCAAGCATGGAAAATCCATTTGATAAGACAACTTCTTGAAATTGTATATACCATTGCCTCGAGGATTATTTAAGACTATATATGGACTTACGAAGTTTACAAACCTTATGTTTGTTTCCTTCTTTTACAAACCCTGTTGGTTGTTCCATATAGATCTCCTCGTCCAATTCTCCATTGAGAAAAGCAGGTTTTACATCCATCTGATGTAATTCGAGGTATAAGCAAGCTACCATTGCCAGAATCATGCGAATCAAGGTAAAACGCACAACAGGTGAGAAGGTCTCTTCGTAGTCTATCCCTTCCTGTAGCGTAAAACCTTTCGCGACAAGGCGAGCTTTATATCTGTCAATAGAGCCATTAGCCTTATGCTTGATCTTGAGAACCCATTTGTTCCCAATTGCTCTATGTCCTCTGGGTAAGTTAACTAAGTCCCAGACTTGGTTAACTTTCATGGATTTCAATTCCTCCTTCATCGCTTCCATCCATTTGTCTTTCGCAGGGCATGATGCGGCCTATTTGAAAGTAGCAGGCTCGTCATCATCTTGTAGTAAAGTCATAAAGGTTTACGGAAATTCATCCTCAAAGACTTAGAGGAGCCAACCTTGTACGACTACTACGTCGTATTTGAGATTTCTTCAAGTCCTTGTTGACTCGAAGTTAGATCAATTCTAATATCACTCCCACTTGGAATGTCGTTAGAATTGCTCCCACTTGGATCATTATTCCCGTATGGAATAGGATAATCGTCATTCGTATAATCCATTGGTGAAGGTTGAAACGTATTTTCGTTTTCACCAAGATTCTCCCACTCGAATGAGGTAATCCTTCTTGATCATAAATCTCAAATAAAGATAAGTCCTGACTTATCTCGCCCTGTCTTGGAAACTCGTATTCCAAGAAAGTGACATCCCTCGACTCAAACTCAATTAGCCCACCTTTGTCTTCCTGACTAACAAACATATAACCTTTGGAGTTTTCTGCGTATCGTATAAAGATACGTTTCCTTCCCCTTGGCCCAAGTTTGCCATACTTATGGGAGGAAATATGTGCGTAGAATGCACAACCCCAAGGTTTCAAAATGTCTAAGTCAGGAGAACTTTGGTTCCACAACTCATAAGGAGTGGAGCTAACTGATTTCGAGGGTACGCGGTTCAAAATGAAAGCGGCCGTCAATAATGCATCACCCCAAAAGGTGATTGGCAAGTTAGCTTGCTCCATCATTGAACGGACCATTTTTCATTAAAGTCCTATACCTCCTTTCTGCAACACCAATTTGTTGAGGAGTATAGGGCATAGTTACCTGATGTACTATGCCTTTTTCATCACAAAGTTCCTTTAAACTTGTTGACTGATATTCACCGCCCCTATCGGTTCGCATGACCTTAATCTTGCGATCTAATTGATTCTCCACTAAACTCATATAGTTTTTAAAGCAGGTTTAGTGCTTTCACTTTGTGGGATATCAAATAGATATGACCGAATCGGGTGAAATCATCAATAAAAGTGATGAAAAATAGGACCTCCCGCGTCTTGTCTTGACATTCATCGGACCACATATGTCCGAATGGATAAGCTGTAATGGAACCTCGGCCCTTGTGCCGGTTCCAAACGGCTTGCGACAAGATTTCCTCACAAGGCAATGTTCGCAGGTCGACATTTCAACCTTTGAAACATTAGATAGAAGGCCACGTTTGGCAAGTCTATCTATACGCATTGGTCCAATATGACCAAGCCTTGCGTGCCAACAAATTATATTAGACTCATTAGTCAAAAAATTTGTCACAAGGAAATTTTCATTACATGAGGAAATACATTGTACTTATTACAACAAATCCTTTGAAATACAAACCCAGTACCAATAAAGGAATTATTACAAAATAGGTCCATATTACAATCATGAAGGAACCAACTATAACCCAGACCCATTAAATTGACCACAGTATTAATATTCCTTTGAATATATGGAATGAAGAGAACATCATAAAGTAGGAGAGTGTGGCCGTTGTCCAAGTCTAGCTTGCAATTCCCAACGCCTTTCTCTACAACACGTGTGTTGTTTCCTACATTGATCCACTTCATTTCTTGGTGTATCCAGTGATACTCCACGAAGGACCATCTGTCCTTTGCTATGTGGTCGGTGGCACCTCGTCACTTCCACTCGTACACGAACGAGCATAGTGACCGAGTTTGTTGCACTTGAAGCACTTGATCCTTTTCAAGTCTTTCTTCTTGTGCCATTTCTTGTGCCCACCCTTATATTTGGGTTCCTTGGTAGACTCAGGTTGCTTATTACGTTCATTAGAAGACTTCGAACGATCTTTACGTTTCTTTCCCCCGTGTGAGGAACTAGCAACCATGTGCACTTCTGCACTTGGCTTGGCAGCCGCAAGCCGCTCTTCCTCTAATTCGAGGTGCTTGGAAACATCGTTGAAGGTCTTGATGCTCTCATTATGAGTGAGATGCATCTTCATCTGATCCCACCCATTTGGTAGGGAACGTATGACTGCTTGGATTTGTTGCTCATCAGTGAGCACATGACCTGCGTCCTTTAACTCCGAGATAAGGTTCGCCATATGTCGCAGATGTTTCCCCATGGAATGATCTGGACATTTCTTATATGAATCGAACCTTATAGTTAAGGCGCGAAGTTTGGACACCGATGTGCCACCGAACTTCTCCTCTAGCTTGGACCATATGTCCATGGCTAGGTCATGTTCTCGGAAGATGCGCATTATGTCATCAGCCATACTGCTTAATAACGTAATGCGCGCTATCTTGTTCTTCCGAGACCAAGCATCAAAAGCTTCCTTGTCTCGTCTGTGTTGGGCCGTAGTGCCCAACTCAGGTTCAATCATTACGTTCTTTAGAGTTTCGAGCACTCTTGCTCCTCTAAAACGTATTGTATCTTGATGGACCAAAGTTTGTAATTATCGCCGTTGAGTTTTTCACCTTTGTTTAACTCAGCGACGATATTCTTTGAAGCGGAAGACATTTTACTTTTAAAATGCTGTAAAAGACACAAAACCGAAGGTTTGATCAAAAACATTGCATAAAAATTCTTAAAATATAACTCCCACTTGAAATGATAATAGAATATCCCATTTGGATAGTTCTAAAAATTCAAATCCCACTTGGAATTATATTATATTTGATAAGTTACTTTCGAAAAATATTGAAGATGTTGTTCTAGAATCGAAAAGGTCTCTTCGATTCCAATCACCATCTAGAACAACCTTCAATATTCCCCCATCACTTATCAAACAATAGTACTCTTATAGTACTAGCAGCGGAAAACGAGTTTGAAAACGTATTTTTCAGATATAATTCCCACTTGAAATGATAATAGAATATCCCATATGGATAGTTCTAAAATCAACTCCCACTTGGAATGATATTCATAATTCGATAAGTTACTTTCGAAAAATATTGAAGATGTTACTCTAGAATCGGAAAGGTCACTTTGTTTCCAATCACCATCTAGAGTAACTTTCAATATTTCTCCCTCACTTTATCAAATGTTAGTACTCTTATAGTACTTTGCAGCGGAAAAGCGTTTTTGAAAACTTATTTTTCAAAACGTATGAAAAAGTATTTTTCAAAAAAATGAATATTTCATCTTAGTACCCTTATGATACTTAGTGAAACATTCGGCACTTCCTGACCATTTGTCGGGAGTGAGCCGTAGCCGTGCCTAGGTCGGATCCCCCTTTTGGGATTTTCTGCAAACTATCGTCGCTGTCTCCCGTATGGATCCAGGCGTTTCTCCCCGTATGAGAGAATTTTGATGCAGACGACTGTCGTTTGGCCCCGTATGGGCTAGTTGGCACGTTCATGTTCAACCAAGGCCTTTTGCCGAATTGGTCTGAATCACTGCCGGCGAATGCCGATCAGTCCGGCCCCCGGCCAGGCCCTGACCGCTGCCAGAGACGGCCTGCGGCAGCTCTGGCCACTGCCAGGGCCGGCCTGGCCGCTGGCCTGGCCTCGGCCAGAGGCCGGCCAGGCCTCTGCCTGGCCTGGCCTAGGCCAGAGGCCCCTGGCCGGGGCCAGGGCCCCTGCCCTGGCCTCTGCCAGGGCGGCCAGGCCCTGGCCTGAGGCCAGGGCGCCGCCAGGCCCTGGCCTGAGGCCAGGGCGCCGCCCTGGCCTCTGCCAGGGCGGCCAGGCCCCTGGCTGGGGGCCAGGGCCCCTGCCCTGGCCCCGGCCAGGGCGGCCAGGCCCTGGCCTGAGGCCAGGGCGGCCAGGCCCCTGGCTGGGGGCCAGGGCCCCTGCCCTGGCCCCGGCCAGGGCTGCCAGGCCCTGGCCTGAGGCCAGGGCGCCGCCCTGGCCTCTGCCAGGGCGGCCTGGCCCCTGGCCGGGGGCCAGTGCCCCTGCCAGGGCCCCTGCCCTGGCCCCGGCCAGGGCTGCCAGGCCCTGGCCCCGGCCAGGGCGCCGCCCTGGCCTCTGCCAGGGCGGCCAGGCCCCTGGCCTGATGGCCAGGGCGCCGCCCTGGCCTCTGCCAGGGCGGCCTGGCCCCTGGCCGGGGGCCAGGGCCCCTGCCCTGGCCCCGGCCAGGGCTGCCAGGCCCTGGCCTGAGGCCAGGGCGCCGCCCTGGCCTCTGCCAGGGCGGCCAGGCCCCTGGCCTGAGGCCAGGGCGCCGCCCTGGCCTCTGCCAGGGCGGCCTGGCCCCTGGCCGGGGCCAGGGCCACTGCCCTGGCCCCGGCCAGGGATGTCTGGCCCTGGCCTGGCCGCGGCCAGGGCCTTCTGGCCCTGGCCGTGGCCGGCCAGAGCCGGCCCTGGCCTAGCCGTGGCCGGCCAGGGCCGGCCGGCCATGGCCATGGCCGGCCAAGGCCGGCCGGCCATGGCCCGGCCATGGCATATTGGCCTTGACCGGCCATGGCCTTTTGGCCATGGCCGGTTTCCCCTTTCATGGGTGGCCGCACACCCCCGCCGGAGGGGGGTTGCCGCGGTGGTTATTGGCCGTAGCCAACCCTCTCCGCATGGGGTGGGGGGTGCATGGCCTTCATAACCCATTTGGTCATGGTGCACATGCACAAAAAAAATTCATCTTCCCCGATGGGAATAACCACCACCTTCTTCTCCGGTGAAGCACCCGTTCGTCGAGGAAGTAGTTGTCCTCCAATGGCCGTGTGCCAAAAAATGAACCCACTTCAAAAATTCGTAAACTACGCGCTCCACATGAAGAGAGCGCCCATTCCCTATGAATGGAGACTCAGCATCCATGAAGAGAGCGAGTTTGACGATATGAACGGTCGGTTCTTCCCGTCACGGAGAGTTCCTGCCATATCCGTAATGACAGAAGACCCTAACGTGAAAAGAACAACCGCTGCGTTCTCTCCGTCACGAAGCGTTCCTACCATATCCGTAATGGTAGGATACCCATCCGTGAAAAAGACAACGACTCGTTCATAGTTTCTCCGGGGCGAACCCGTATGGCTCTGATACCAATGTAGGATCCTGTCCAAAACAGAGTTAGGATCGATAACATGAAGTTTAGACTTACGCTTGCGTATGCGGCACGGTAGTCTACGAACTTCGCCTTCGGATTCGCCACGACGGATCGAGTCTTCTCACGAACGGAGTAAGGCTACTAATCCACAATCTAAATCTCTACTTTAGATTAAGAACTTGGATAAGAGGGAGAGAAAGGATTTCTGCAGAGCTTCGCTAGGATGAAGATGCATGCATGAATTTCATGCAAATGGTGTAAGAAATGGCTTACCCTTGGGTCTTATTTATAGCCCCCAAGGTAGTTATTTTAGGGTAAGTTGTTCCTTTGGAACAACTTAATTAAGGTGTACCATGATACATGGCACATTATAAGCTTAAGTTGTACCATATGCATGGTACAACATAAGCTTAAGATATTCCCCCTTTATTAGCCATATGTCGCATGCACTTATGCATATATAATGCGACTTTCCCACTCATCCAGAGATCCTCTCCGCAAGGGAACAGATTCCCTTTGTACACGACTTCGTGTACGCGACGTTCGAGGTCCGTATTCCCTCGTACATCCCCCACAAGGGTGTATAAACGTCTTCCATATCCAACATGGCATGCCAAAGCGTGTCAATTAGGGATGCCTAACTCATATGGCATATTATTCAACAATCAAGCAATTTCTCATTATGAAATGAACATAAGTGGAACACAAAGCTACAATGGTGGCATAAAGTAAATGAGACATGCAGATGTACATAAAGGAATACAACACATCCATGGTCAGAAGAGAGTATCATAGCAACTACAACTATAACAAGTAAAAGAAATGACTCCAAGTGGGTAAAGTTAAGTTAAGTGTCTTCATTAATTGATAGTTATTTGGAAACCTGGGTAAACGTAGGACATAGGACTTGGAACTCACCCCAAGATAGTATGGAAAAAGACTACCCCGCCAGTGGTACACGATCACCAATTAACTTTAACGGGGCCTCTCGAACTCCTCCATCTTGGCATGAGCGAGAATATATTCCAACTTCTCAGTATCACATATCACGTATCACATCACCATATATCAGAACATTTCCTCGTATGGGTATGATAATATCCACTACTAAACAATTATCATTGTCCATTCCTCATGACTACACTTACTCAGATATTCTCCCAAACCCCATCTTGGAAGCTTACCCTATTTTTAGAGGATTGAGACATTCCAGATATATAATTATTCGACATTATTGATTTATCTATACAATGTACAAGATGTGAGATGAAAGTAATTATGCATAACGTGTTCATAAAACAAATATGCACAAAGCTATGAGACAATGACATAAAGGAATCAGAAACATAAACACATACATGCAAAAATATCTTCAAAAAAGGCAATTGTGGAGTCATATTTGTCATGGTCACCAATTTTCATATCCTTCTCCGTTCACAATTTCTTTCATTCTACCATAAAGGGGTCATGTACCTATGTTCCATGCACATCCCAAATTCCACTACAACACATCACATTGTGCCATGCCAAATAGGAATACCACATCTAACATATCCTTGATCATATTACTCCATAATTTGATCTTATGTGTCATTAGCAATCCTCATGTGCATTGGATGAACCAATTCATGTAACATGTGTCATATTTGAAAAAAATAGCTGATATCCCAAATATCAATTTAGAATTTGACTGAAGTGTCTAAATGAAAACTGTAGGCAATTCACTCATGTTTTTATAGCAATAAAAATCATAATTTTTGGATGTCTAGGCTAATTGTTATGGCTTATAAAGTATAGGGTGCAGAATCTACCTTGATTGTGGATTTTCTTGAAGGAAAGATCAGTTGATATCAATCAATTAAAGCCAGAAACTGATCAAGGTCTCAAAATGAAAGTTATAAATTATGTAAAGTGGATTTCAGATTGTCTAAGATTGTAGCATTTGGTTATCTGTGGTGAAAGTTATGATCGGTTCAATACAGTATTACAAAATCTGCCCAGAAATGACACTATGATACATATTAGCAACTTCAGTCTAGTTGTAATCAAAATTTGAGATTAGTCTCTACATGAAAGGTGTAACTAACTTGACAAGCTTTCCGGATTATATTAAATCAAAATTTTGGAGCAGTAGAATAAAAGTTATGCCCATTCCAAAAATAGAAACAGAGCAGCACCATAACAATCAACGACACCAACAACAAAAATAAGAAAGATTGCATCTTTAGCTTATTTTCATGAGAAAGGAAGCATTTTCAGCTTGTATTTTTGGTAAATTTACTAAAGATCACAACTTGAACACAATTTAATGAAGATTTCTATAAATGTTATGGAAGTCATCCTAATCACATGGAGAGTCAAATGAAAAATAGAATTTTGCATAAGATGCCTAGAGTTTAGGAGCCTACCTCAAGCTAGAAACTTTTCTCCATAAATCCTTCCAAGCTTCCAATTGCTCCCCAAAAACCCATCTTCAAGCTTCAACACCACAAAAGGCACCAACTTGCTAAGGAGATCACCTTCCTCTCCTCCTCCAAATCTCTTACACCTTGCATCCAACCTCCAAACAAGTAAGCAAAAGAGAGCTAGAGGCTTTTGGGTTGCACCCAAAGGAGAAGGCCAAGCAAGTGCCTCGGCCAAGGTGGGATATCCCAGAGAGGATTCGGCCCTTATAGAGAATAAGGAGGAAGAATGAGAGAAAGAGGCAAGATAGAAGAAAGAAAATGAAAGGAAAAGAAAATGAGTTGTCCCTTAGAATGTTCTCCTTCCTTCTTGTCTAGTCTTTTCTTTATCTTAATCCCCTTTTCTTAAGCTTGAAGGGTAAAATGCTCTAGAGGATTCCATGGTAAAGAAAAGACCATAATACCCATTAAAGAAATACCCTCCAACTTGATATCAAAATTACAATGGATGCCACCCTAAGAGGCCACCCTAAAACTTAGGGCTAATAATAACAATATTAAGAATAATAATACTAATACTAGTACTAATAATCATAATACTAATATTAAGGAGAATAATAAAAATCCTAATGAAATGAAGGATACAATACAATAGCCATCCAAAAGCAATTCAATGAGATATCACTACACATCTCAATACAAGACCATTACAATGCAATATTGCTACAAGTCACATACATCATATATACATACAAATATGTATGCCACTATACACATAAGTAGTAATTCACACCTAGGGAATTACATTGCCCATCACGTGGTTCGAGAAACTGCTATCAAGGTACCATAAGCTATCATACAGAGCTTGAATATGCACCTACAAAAGAAGATGCACCTTTTGGTAACCAAATCATGGATCCACAAATGTTAGTAAGATGCTTTGAAACACATATCAAATATTTAGGATAATATCTAGCAAAGCAATCATACATAACATGACCTTTTTTATTGCAATAAAAACATGTAATGTTGGTATGTGAATGAGTAGAAGGCATGTTATCATCATGTATGCAATATGGAGGGCTCACGTGTCTAGCAAATTTTTTCTCCATGGTCTGTCTAGATTTTTTTCTTAGATAGTTTCTTTTGGAACCTTAGACCATGTTTGCTAGAATTATCGTTAAGCCCATTGATACTTTTATGGAAGCTCTCTTGTCCACTAGTGAATTTCTCTATGGTAGAGCTAATGTTTGATTTTCATTTTCAAGCTCACTAATCCTAGCCTCATATCTTTTTCTTTCTCACTAGTCTCCAAATCAATAGTTATGTTTTTACCCTTTATTAACTTGGATATTTTTTCAACCTATTCCATTTTCTCCTCATAACTAGCTACCTTGTTGTTTAAAAATTTTACGTCAGAATCTCTAGAACTAAGAGTGCTAATTTTTTCTTTCAAGTATTTGGTAAGATTGGAATTTTCACGTTCTAATTTAGCCACTTTTCTATTAGCATTTTCTAGTTCTTGGATTTTAGTCTCCAATTTTGTTTCATCAAAGCTCTTTATAATCTCTTTTTGTTCATTCTATTTGATGAATAGCTCATCTCTCTTATGAGTCATACTACCTAGTTTCTCTTTTAAGGAATCAAAATTTTTTTCCAGTTAACATATCTATGGGCCACTTCCTTAAAGAGTTCACCTAGATATTTGTAAGCATCTTCCATATCAGAAAACATGTCTTCACATATTTGCTTATTTTCATCAAAATTGAACTTGATATGAATAGAATTTACCTTTGATCCTCCTGGTATAAAGCAAGTTCCATTGTCCTCAAAACCACCGTCATCAGAAGAGTGCTCCTCTGCATCACTATCACCCCCAAGCCGCCATCATTCCTCACGTAGATGCCTTTTTCCCTCCATCGTCAACCTTCTCTTTTTCTTTTCCCTTTAGAAGAGGGCAATCTGCCTTCAAGTGTCTGTGTTGGTTGCACCTAAAATATCTTGGAATTGAGCTTCCCTCATCATCTTCATCTTTCTTCCTACTCACCCACATATTTCCATTTCTTCTCTTGTTACGTAGGAAGTTAGAGAATCCTTTGTCAACAAGGGAAATCTCATCATCATCGTCATCAAGCTGCATCATAAAGCCACTTGATAACCTTGAAGGCTAAGTTCTTTTCACTCTTTTTCGCTTTCGGAGCCTTCTACTCCTTCTTTGGTGCTTGTTTGTGTGCTTTAATTATGTCCGCAAATGCACGGGTTTTGTGTAGCGTGTGTCAAACACAGAGATGCAAAGGTGTGTAGCCGTGGGATTGATGTAATGAGGGTGAAGGATGATTAACTAGGAGGAAATTCAGTTAGAGAGGGAGCTAGGGCTAAGATATCACCACTATTGTAAGGATTGAGCTAATTGATCTAGCTTCTCGACACCAGTACTATACTCACCAATGATGGCTAAGCCTCAATCCTCGTCCCCTCGACGTTTAACCGTGAGAGAGAAGACTCGAAGAATAGGTTGAATCCTTATCATGGCCCTGATGGTTAGTCGGTCGCTACGATATAGGTAATTCTAGTGAGTGGGCCCGATTGGTCGTCGTCACCGGGCACTAGATAGTCAACCCTCCGTTAGGTGCATCAAATCAAAACCCCAATGGTTAGTCGGTAGTTAGGATTATTGTAGAACTATAACGGGATAGGTTGAATTCGGTTCATCATCCAATCCTAATCCTAGACTATAATCTTAATCGGGTCGATATTTTCGGTGATCCATCACGATCGATCCCTACAATAGTGATTTACTTGGCCCTAGCTTATGGGATTACTCACTAATCATAGTTACAATGAATGAAATCAATATGATAATATCCACGATGAATCAAGATAAGGGTTGAGCTAAAATTGACAACCAATGCAATCCAACAATGCAATAGAGGATTAGAAGTAAATGACTAATTAGAACAAGGATTAACATTCTTACAATCAAGCTTAGATAATTACAGCAAGGAAAACCCAGGTATTCTGCTCAAAAATGCCCAAACCAAAGTTTTGGATAATAAAAAGCTGTTGAGTTTGTTACAATCATTTTTTAAATAGAAAACCTTGAGCATGGCCGTACCAAAAAGTGGCACGTCCGAGTCAAAGCCAAAAACCTATGTTAAGCATGCACCGCTATCGATCTGCATAGCCATGCCGCTAATCGGCACGACCGTGTCATTCAGCCTCTACACTTCTGTTGCCCCAACTGTCTCAATTTGGCGCAGCCGTGCAAGACGTCCGTATAATTTGTCATCGTACTGGAATAATTACGGTACGGCCGTGTAGCACGGCCGTGCTGATCTTCTGCAGCTCTTCCTTGCAACTGGTGCACTGACACGATCGTGCAAATGCACGCATAGCCGTGTCATACCTTCTTATCCTCCTTCTTGCCTCCGAGCTCAACCATGGCACTCCCTCACCTCGGCTTCCCTCCTTAGGCCTCAATATCACCTAGAATGCATCGTTTTGGGATCGATCACCTGCAACACAGAGAGAAACAAACCCAAGGCATAAAAGTGGTAAAATATAATAAAAAGCAGTAAAAACAAAGGCGAAGGTGTAACATAAAGCAGAAAAAACACATGAAAAAGGGTGTAAAAAGGGTGTAAAATATGCCTAACAGTGCTTCGCCACTTATCATCTTCATCTGAATCTCAAATGCCACCAACATTCCTATTAGTTGTTCAAAAGAGATGGTTACTAGATCATGTGTTTCCTCAATGGTAGTTCTCTTTTGAATCCACTCTTCATAAATGGAATATAAGACTTTGTCAACCAAGTCCTCCTGTGGAATGTCCTTTCCAAGCGCTTTCAATGGATTTACAATATCTGCAAAACGAGAGAATATACGATCAATGGTTTCATTTAGAAGCATAGAAAAATTCTCATATTTTTGTAGCAACATACTAATTCGAGTTTTCTTGACTTCAGTGTTACCCTCATATGTGACTTCTAACCTAGTCCATATTTGCTTAGCAGTGGAGCAAGACGTAATGCGGTTATATTCATTAGAATGAAGGTCACAATACAATATGCTCATGGCTCTAGCATTTAAACTTTCTAACCGATTATTTTCTTTTAATCACTTAGGAGTTGGTTTGTCTATTAGGGTGAAGCCTTCACTAACTCTCTTTCCTAATTCCATTTCAATGCCCTTAATATGAATAGACATCCGTCGTTTCCAATAGTTATAATTAGTACCATCAAACCAGGGTGATCTAAGATGTGTCCTTCTCTTTAGTTATGGGGATCATTAGGATAAGTATATGAAATTTTTGCCACTAGGATCGAAATTTAGCTTTGAGTCCAAAGAAATCATGCTCTTATACCAATTGAAAAACACCCTGGGGGGTGTGAATAGGGTGCATAACACAAATTTAAAAATAAATCACAAGATCAGAGATAATCTGAGACAAATATGTTTAATGGAATGGCTCCCCGCCTCTGCTCCGACCCCAAAACTTTTGAGGCTTTCACCCTCTTTTATAAAAAAAGGGAAAACAAATCCGATCACACTTCCAGGTAGTGATTGTTGGATATGGAAGACGTTTGTACACCCTTGTGGGGGATGTACGAGGGAATACGGACCTTGAACGTCGCGCACACGAAGTCGTGTGCAAAAAGGGAATCTGTTCCCTAGCGGAGAGGATCTCTGTATGAGTGGGAAAGTCGCATTATATATGCATAAATGCATGCGACATATGGCTAATAAAGGGGGAATATCTTAAGCTTATGTTGTACCATGCATATGGTACAACTTAAGCTTATAATGTGCCATGCATCATGGTACACCTTAATTAAGTTGTTCCAAAGGAACAACTTACCCTAAAATAACTACCTTGGGGGCTATAAATAAGACCCAAGGGTAGCCATTTTCTTTACACTTTTTGCATGAAATTCATGCATGCATCTTCTTCATAGCGAAGCTCTGCAGAAATATTTCCTCTCCCTCCATCCAAGTTCTTAATCTAAAATAGAGATTTAGATTGTGGATTTAGTAGCCTTACTCCGTTCGTGAGTAGACTCGATCCGTCGTGGCGAATCCGAAGGCGAAGTTCGTAGACTACCGTGCAGCGTACGCAAGCGTAAGTCTAAACTTCATATTATCGATCCTAACTCTGTTTTGGACAGGCTCCTACATTGGTATCAGAGCCATATGGGTTCGCCCCGGTCAAACCACCGCCCCGTCGAAACTACGAACGAGTCGTTGTATTTTTCACGAATGGGTCTCCTACTATTACAGATATAGTAGGAACGCTTCGTGACGGAGAGAACGCAGCGGTTGTTCTTTTCACGTTAGGGTCTCCTATCATTATGGATATGGTAGGAACTTTCCGTGACGGGAAGAACCGACCGTTCACGTAGTAAGTTATTCATTTTTGGCACATGGCCATTAGGAAATAACTAAATTCTCGACGAACGGGTGCTTCATCGACGAACGGGTGCTTCATCGAGGAAGATGATGGAAGTTATTTCCATCGGGTAAGAGGAAAATTTGGTGCATGTGCACCATGGCCAAATGGGCTATGAAGGCCATGCACCCCTCTCCCCATGCGGAGGGAGTTGGCTACGGCCAATAACCATCGGCGACCACCCCATCAAGGGGGAGGAATAAGTGCGGCAACCCCATTCAAAGGGGGTGGCCGGCCATGGTCAAAGGGGCCATGGCCGGCCAACGCCGAATGGCCTTGGCCATGACCGGCCATGGCCAAGCCATGGCCGGCCATGGCCAGGCCGGCAATGGCCGGCCAAGGCCAGGTCGGCAGTGGCCGGCCTTGGCCAAGGCCTGCCGGCCAGGCCGGCCCTGGCAGAGGCCAGGGCCGGCGCCCTGGCCTCAGGCCAGGGCCAGGCCGGCCCTGGCAGTGGCCAGGGTCGGCCTGCCGGCCCTGGCAGAGGCCAGGGCCGGCGCCCTGGCCTCAGGCCAGGGCCTGGCCGAGGCCAGGGCAGGAGCCCTGGCCCCGGCCAGCGGCCAGGGCGGTGCCCTGGCCTCAGGCCAGGGCCTGGCCGAGGCCAGGGCAGGAGCCCTGGCCCCGGCCAGTGGCCTGGCCGGCCGGCCCTGGCAGAGGCCAGGGCCTGGCCGGCCCTGGCCGAGGGGGCCAGGGCCCCTGGCCGGCCAGGGCAGAGGCCCTGGCCGGCCCTTGGCCAAGCCCCGGTCAGGGCAGAGGCCCTGGACGGGAAGAAGATGCAGTCCGGAAAATTGGTCGACCAATTTTGTGTTTTTGGTCGACCAATCTGGCAGAAGGTCTGGGTCGACTGCAAATTTGTCAACTGACCCATACGGGGTGACAAAAGGCATTGGTCAAACTCGAATGTGTCGATTAGCCCATACGGGGCTAACCATAGTGCCGACTAGTTCATACGGGACTAACGTTTTAATGAAGTTTTTCATTGGGCTCTACTCCTTGAAGATTAGCCTTAGTGCTCTACTTCATGCGAGATTAGCCAAGTCATTGTGCTCTACTCTTCGGAGATTAGCCAATGTACTTATGAAATTGTGCTCTACTCCTTGAAGATTAGCCGTAATGCTCTACTTCATGCGAGATTAGCCATGTCATTTGTGCTCTACTCTACGGAGATTAGCCAATGAACTTATGACGTTGTGCTCTACTCTACGGAGATTAGCCAATGTATTTTATATTCGTTTTGAAAAATACGTTTTCAAAAACGCTTTTCCGCTGCTAAGTACTATAAGAGTACTAACATTTGATAAAGTGAGGGAGAAATATTGAAAGTTACTCTAGATGGTGATTGGAAACATAGTGACCTTTCCGATTCTAGAGTAACATCTTCAATATTTTTCGAAAGTAACTTATCAAATACTTATTTTCCGCTGCTAGTACTATAAGAGTACTATTGTTTGATAAGTGATGTGGGAATATTGAAGGTTGTTCTAGATGGTGATTGGAATCGCAGAGACCTTTTCGATTCTAGAATAACATCTTCAATATTTTTCGAAAGTAACTTATCAAATATAATATAATTCCAAGTGGGTTTTGAATTTTAGAACTATCCAAATGGGATATTCTATTATCATTTCAAGTGGGAGTTATATTTTAAGAATTTTTTATGCAATGTTTTTGATCGAACCTTCGGTTTTGTGTCTTTTGCAGCATTTTAAAAGTAAAATGTCTTCCGCTTCAAAGAATATCGTCGCTGAGTTAAACAAAGGTGAAAAACTCAACGGCGATAATTACAAACTTTGGTCCATTAAGATACAATACGTTTTAGAGGAGCAAGAAGTGCTCGAAACTCTAAAGAACGTAATGATTGAACCCGAGTTGGGCACTACGGCCCAACACCGAAGAGACAAGGAAGCTTTTGATGCTTGGTCTCGGAAGAATAAGATAGCACGCATTACGTTATTAAGTAGTATGGCTGATGACATAATGCGCATCTTCCGAGAACATGACCTAGCCATGGACATATGGTCCAAGCTAGAGGAGAAGTTCGGTGGCACATCGGTGTCCAAACTTCGCGCCTTAACTATAAAGTTCGATACATATAAGAAACGTCCAGATCATTCCATGGGGAAACATCTGCGACATATGGCGAACCTTATATCAGAGTTAAAGGACGCAGGTCATGTGCTCACGGATGAGCAACAAATCCAAGCAGTCATACGTTCCCTACCAAATGGGTGGGATCAGATGAAGATGCATCTCACTTATAATGAGAGCATCAAGACCTTCAACGATGTTTCCAAGCACCTCGAATTAGAGGAAGAGCGGCTTGCGGCTGCCAAGCCAGGTGCAGAAGTGCACATGGTTGCTAGTTCCTCACACGGGGGAAAGAAACGTAAAGATCGTTCGAAGTCTTCTAATGAACGTAATAAGCAACCTGAGTCTACCAAGGAACCCAAACATAAGGGTGGGCACAAGAAATGGCACAAGAAGAAAGACTTGAAAAGGATCAAGTGCTTCAAGTGCAACAAGCTCGGTCACTATGCTCGTTCGTGTACGAGTGGAAGTGACGAGGTAACTTGTAATACTAGTTACATATGTGTTTCTAGTCCACTATTTCTTGTGGAATCTAATCCATTTTTGGATAATTGATTCAGGTGCCACCGACCACATAGCAAAGGACAGACGGTCCTTCGTGGAGTATCACCGGATACCCAAGGAATGAAGTGGATCAATGTAGGAAACAACACACGTGTTGAAGTGAAAGGCGTTGGGACTCGCAAGCTTGTCTTGGACAACGGCCTCACTATCCTACTACATGATGTTTTCTTCATTCCATATATTCAAAGGAATATTAAAACTGTGGTCAATTTAATGGGTCTTTGTAATAGTTGGTTCCTTCATGATTGTAAAGTGGACCTATTTTGTAATAATTCTTTTATTGGTTCTGGGTTATGTATTTCAAAGGATTTATTGTAATAAGT
This sequence comes from Scilla litardierei, assembly GCA_030789695.1. NCBI lineage: Eukaryota > Viridiplantae > Streptophyta > Magnoliopsida > Asparagales > Asparagaceae > Scilla > Scilla litardierei. Next base: position 81,489,890 of record CM061135.1, on the reverse strand, counting down.
ACAATATATGATTCCTCATGTAATGAAAATTTCCTTGTGACAAATTCTTTGACTAATGAGTCTAATATAATTTGTTGGCACACAAGGCTTGGTCATATTGGACCAACGCGTATGGATAGATTTGCCAAACGTGGCCTTCTATCAAATGTTTCAAAGGTTGAAAAGTCAACCTGCGAACATTGCCTTGTGGGGAAATCTTGTCGCAAGCCGTTTTGGAACCGGCACAAGGGCCAAGGTTCCATTACAGCTTATCCATTCGGACATATGTGGTCCGATGAATGTCAAGACAAGACGCGGGAAGTCCTATTTCATCACTTTTAATTGATGATTTCACCCGATTCGGTCATATCTATTTGATATCCCACAAAAGTGAAAGCACTAAACCTGCTTTAAAAACTATATGAGTTTAGTGGAGAATCAATTAGATCGCAAGATTAAGGTCGTGCGAACCGATAGGGGTGGTGAATTTCAATCAACAAGTTTAAAGGAACTTTGTGATGAAAAAGGCATAGTACATCAGGTAACTATGCCTTATACTCCTCAACAAATTTGTGTTGCAGAAAGGAGGTATAGGACTTTAATGAAAAATGGTACGTTCAATGATGGCGCAAGCTAACTTGCCAATCACCTTTTGGGGTGATGCATTATTGACAACCGTTTTCATTTTAAACCGCGTACCCTCGAAATCAGTTAGCTCCACTCCTTATGAGTTGTGGAACCAAAGGTCTCCTGACTTAAACATTTTACCTTGAGTTTGTGCATTCAACGCACATATTTCCTCCCATAAGTATGTCAAACTTGGGCCATGGGGAAGGAAATGTATCTTTAAACGATACGCATTAAACTCCAAAGGTTATGTTTTTGTTAGTCAGGAAGACAATGGTGTGCTAATTGAGTTTGAGTCGAGGGATGTCACTTTCTTGGAAAACGAGTTTCCAAGACAGGGCGAGATAAGTCAGGACTTATCTCTATTTGAGATTTGTGATCAAGAAGGATTACCTCATTCGAGTGGGAGAATTCTTGGTGAAAACGAAAATACTTTTCAACCTTCACCAATGGATTATACGAATGACGATTATCCTATTCCATACGGGAATAATGATCCAAGTGGGAGCAATTCTAACAACATTTCAAGTGGGAGTGATATTAGAATTGATCTAAATTCGAGTCAACAAGGACTTGAAGAATCTCAAATATGCCACATCATGCCCTGCAAAAGACAAATGGATGGAAGCGATGAAGAAGGAATTGAAATCCATAAAAGTTAACCAAGTCTGGGACTTAGTTAACTCACCCAGAGGACATAGAGCAATTGGGAACAAATGGGTTCTCAAGATCAAGCATAAGGCTGATGGCTCTATAGATAGATATAAAGCTCGCCTTGTCGCGAAAGGTTTTACGCAACAGGAAGAGATAGACTACGAAGAAAACTTCTCACCTGTTGTGCGTTTTACCTTGATTCGCATGATTCTGGCAATGGTAGCTTGCTTATACCTCGAATTACATCAGATGGATGTAAAGACTGCCTTTCTCAATGGAGAATTGGACTTGGAAATCTATATGGAACAACCACCAGGGTTTGTAAAAGAAGGAAACGAACATAAGGTTTGTAAACTTCATAAGTCCATATATGGTCTTAAATAATCCTCGAGGCAATGGTATATACAATTTCAAGAAGTTGTCTTATCAAATGGATTTTCCATACTTGATAAAGATAACTACGTATATATCAAGAGGATTAAAAGCAAGCATGTTATTATGTCTCTATATGTAGATGACATTTTAATAGCCGGAAATGACAAGGGCTTTGTGATGAGTATCAAGGCTGGGCTTTCATCAGTATTTTAGATGAAAGGCATAGGAAAAGCCGCATATATCCTTGGAGTTAAGATTTCAGGGAATCGTTCGAAGATACTTCTTTCTCTTTCACAGGAGACTTATATAAAGAAGGTTCTAGAACGATTTAATATGCAGGACTGCAAGTCCATTGATATTCATATAAGCATATGCGATAATTTATATCTGGAATCGTGTCCAAAAGAACCAAAAGGAAAAAGAAATTATGGAAAAAGTTCCATATTCCAGTGCAGTTGATAGTCTTATGTACACTATGGTGTGTATGAGACCGGACATCTGTTTTGCCGTTGGAAATGGTAAGCTGTTACCAATCCAACCCAGGGCAAGAACACTGGAAAGCGGTTAAGAGGATAATGCAGTATCTTAAAGGAACTGCAGATTTGCAAAAGACTGTGATAAAACCAAGAAGGTAGACATAAGGTACATATCTACGCATGAGATGATAGAGGATCAGCTTACGAAAGCGATCCCCAGAAATGTGTTTTATAAACACTTATCATCTCAAGGATTGCGTATGGGCTGAGTTGTATCAAATATATATTCCCATGTCTAAGAAATGATCAAAAAAAATTAATAAAAGAATAAGTTCTTTTTTCCAACATTGCATATGAATTTCTTTAGAAATGTTTGTGTACATTTTTTGAAATCTCAGCTGAATTGTGTGTATGTCGGACAGATTAAGGTTGGCTCTCTCACATGAGCAACCGCCTTATCTTATCAGATGGATAAGATAGAGATGAGACTAGTTTAAAGTCAAAATCATTAGACGAATGATTTAGAGTCATGACTTTAACAAGATAGTCGAATGAAAGATCTGCATCATATGGATGCTTACAAAAGATCTGAGATCTGTATCACAAGGATATAAAGATCTCATTGGATTTTTTAATCCTATCTGTCTTATGCAGGATGAGAGTCCGGGAATATTTCCTGAGTAGTAAGGGGACTCAAAAGATAGGCACTGTGGTGTCTGATCTTTCATCCGTACAACATCATTAAGACATACTCTCCCTGGGAAATGAGTGATGTTGTAATACGTGTTCATACCACGTATGCATTTCGACCACTGAGTTAGTAGCAATAGTGTTTGCTATTATGTGAGACTCAAAGGCCATACGGGTCTTAACTCTTACCCTCAAGGACTTTAATTGGTTCCTTTAGATTTGACGAGATGATCGCTATCTTAGCGTGTTACTAATGGGCTATGGTAATTCGGCTCGGCGGGGCACGTTAGAAAAGCGAATCAAGTCAAGATCAGAAGGTTCGCAAGAAGAGGAAGATTGATTTCATATTCGCATTTGGACTTTAATGATTCAAAGCTGGCCAGCCAATTGTAATCCAGATGGGATTCAATTGTTGAATATAAAGTACAAGAAAATGTGAAGAAATAATCTAGGGTAAAGCATGCGTTGAACTACTCAACTTTGCACCTTCGAGGTCGTTGTGTATCTCTAACAAGTGCACAACAACAGACTCTACGCGCATGACGGTCGCACGGTCTATTTCTCGGTATGATAGATGAAAGAACTAAGGGAAAGACGTTCTCTTACAATCCCCTCAAGTGTGAGTGGGAGATGTTGGATATGGAAGACGTTTGTACACCCTTGTGGGGGATGTACGAGGGAATACAGACCTCGAACGTCGCGCACACGAAGTCGTGTGCAAAAAGGGAATCTGTTCCCTAGCGGAGAGGATCTCTGTATGAGTGGGAAAGTCGCATTATATATGCATAAATGCATGCGACATATGGCTAATAAAGGGGGAATATCTTAAGCTTATGTTGTACCATGCATATGGTACAACTTAAGCTTATAATGTGCCATGCATCATGGTACACCTTAATTAAGTTGTTCCAAAGGAACAACTTACCCTAAAATAACTACCTTGGGGGCTATAAATAAGACCCAAGGGTAGCCATTTTCTTTACACTTTTTGCATGAAATTCATGCATGCATCTTCTTCATAGCGAAGCTCTGCAGAAATATTTCCTCTCCCTCCATCCAAGTTCTTAATCTAAAATAGAGATTTAGATTGTGGATTTAGTAGCCTTACTCCGTTCGTGAGTAGACTCGATCCGTCGTGGCGAATCCGAAGGCGAAGTTCGTAGACTACCGTGCAGCGTACGCAAGCGTAAGTCTAAACTTCATATTATCGATCCTAACTCTGTTTTGGACAGGCTCCTACAGTGATCACACCGTACAAGATATAGTTCAATAGTTGAAGCACACTGATAGCTTTTGAGTCAAGTTATTCACAATATGATCAAATAAAAATAAAATCAAACTGATTTAATAATATAGTAAAAATCATAAAAATATCATCGTGACGAATTCTGTGAGATCTTGGTCACGCACAAACGATTCGCAAATCCAATGTCTGGATCAAAAGATATGGGTTTTTGAAGTTGAGTGCACAAATCTGTCTAAACTACATTTGTACGAAAAGTAGGCTGTGATGGCTCGTTGGAATCAGTGGTCAGACTTAATGATGGCTCATGCTCTGCTCGGTCAGAATCGCTCTGTGGCATGGTGCATGAGTTGCGTGCTATGCACTAGGCAAGCGCATGCACCAAGCGCCAGCAATGGTTGTGGTGCGGTCTCCCAGTGAGCGTGGCTCATGATTTCTTGCTTGTCAATGGGTTGCGTGACTTGGGACTCTGCAGCATGAGCCAACAATGGCTGTGGTGTGGTGCTCCCATCGAGTGCGGCAATGGAATTTGGCTTTGTCGACCGCATGCGTGAGTTGGGAGCTGCCACAGACTGCTTCACTGTGTCAGCAATGATGTTGGAACATGGTTCTCATGGGTCTAGCTCTACAAAAGTAGGATGTCGACCATGCCAGCAGTGGGGACTTCAGCAGCATAGGCTAGAGAGCAAGATGGCTAATGGAATCAATGCACCAAGCTTATGGAATCATCTCTTCAGAGCTTTGTCGTGACTTGTCGTTGCTCAGGGCCGTGACTTGCGGCAAGGAGATGTTGATGTAGCTTGCAACAATGACTTGATGGTTGACGAGGCTTTGTAGCTTGCCATAACAAGAGGTTGTTGAGGGCTTGATGGCTGGCGACAATTAGATATTGAGGTCTTGTTGAAGACGATGGCCGACTACAACTAGGGTTTGGGAAGCGTTCTCCTTTTTGCTTGGGGCCTTGACTTGTGCATGGAGAGGTGTTTAAATAGAAGAGCAACCCATCCTATTGAAGAAATAATTCCTTTTTAGATGCGACTCCTATTTAGATAAGACCCCTTTTCAATCCAATCAAATCTTCAATCTTTGATTAATCAAATCTTCATCTCCATGGTCCTAGATAATTGTTCATGAAGTATGACTCTCTTTGAATTTCATTTTGCACAATTGTCCACACATTATTTTTATTTTGCACAAATAATTTATTTTACACATTTACCCCTGAAATCACTTAATGAAAACATTAGTGCTACATGACTTGTTTTTCATCATCAAATTAAAAGTGTGACTAGTTAGTGGGCTAATTAGGCCAACACTTACACTATACATATTCTTTGAATTCTTTAAGTCTCGTTCTCTTGTCTTGGGACATCGAGTCTTGATTTTGAGTCTTCAATTGATCATTACTTGCTTCAAGCTTTGACTCTAAGATTTACTCCATGATCATGGCGTCCGAGTCTTCATTTTGAGCTACATTACATTTAGTTATTCATGGATATATGTCATCAATTATTTCCTACACACACTTGAAGTAAATTGTTAGTACCCATATAATTTATGATCATTATCAAAACTCCACTGGGGTGGGTCTCAGTATCCCAACAATATTTTCATATCTTGAAGTTTTCTTGTCACTGAACTTATCAATTTTGTATTGCACTCCTCCAACCCTCACAAATGAGGCAACCACATATGAACTCGAACTGATTGCTTTTTAAGTTGCATCATCTTTTGTATAAGAACTATCTGACATTGTCTTGGACCTGTTCACGAATATTGTTTTGATACCAATTGTTGGGGATGATTGAGATCACCTCTCTTGGGCTCATATGCCCTCTTGATATGCTTATCAAGAAAGCAATCATCCATAGAATTTCAAGATTGTTGAAACAACAAAAATGCTAATTACTTCTCTACAAAACCCACAACATAACAATATATATGCCAGCAACGTAAAACAAAAGATAATTGTTGAGTATTGACTTCTACCTACTTGGTTTTGATGATGAGCAAACATAAATACTTTCCATGTAGTTAAGTCATTGCCTAATCCATTCATGAAGATCTAATAGCAGTAAATGACAATCAAAGTTCAATCAAAGCTCAAAGAAACGATAGGGTTATCAAGAAAAATAATGAAGCTTCAAAGACTTCAAGTTTAATCAAGAGAAAGACAAGAAGCTACAACTCATTGTAAATATTTTCATTCTTTTATTTTCTTTCTCTTAGAATATAGTCTTGAGGTAGAATTATCTTGAAGCACTCACACATCACTCATTCTATCATAGGAATACATTAGAATTCATTTCCTAGGACTATATCTCTTAATTCCCTTACATGTGCATTTTAGTTGATCTACATGTTTCCAAACACGTGCCTGTGATTTAGTATACAGTTGTCTGTTATGCACAGGCTTTTGATAGGATTCTTTGGGTTTTCTGTATTCAATTTTAACAAGCGACTGATGTACAATGTACATGCGACTGGTGCCTTGCAGGAGCTTATTGTAGGATCTTGTCAAAACAAGGACGTTAGGATCGAATAATAAAGTAGAGACTTACGCTTGCGTATGCGGCACTGTAATCTCTGAACTTCGCCATCGGATTCGCCACAACGGTCAGCACTTCGTCACGGAGGATCGAAGCAACGTTTCACCGCCTAAATCTCTATTTAGAAGAGGATTTTAATGGAAGGGAGAAGAAGAACATAAGTTGCCTTATGCAAACTTATGGCATGGTTATATTAGTGTAAATGTCTTACCCTTGGGTCCTATTTATAGGCTTTAGGGGTAGTTATTGTAGGAAATAACTAAATATAAGCTTATTAGCCTATATTAGCACATTTACTTTTCCTCTTCTTCATTCACTTATCAAGTGCCTTTATGCACTTATAAAGTGACTTTTTCCACTTATCGAGTGGTCCTTTTCACACGAGAAAAGGTTCCCTTTGCGCACTCTTTCGTGCACGCGACATCTGAGGTCCATAGGCCCTCATACATCCCCTCATGGGTGTATATATGTCGTCCATATCCAACATCTCCCACTCACACTTGAGGGGATCGTAAGGAAACATATTTTCCTTTAGCTCTTCAGTTTATCATACCGAGAAATAGGCCGTGTGACTGTCATGCGCATAGAGTCCGCTGTTGTGCACTTGTTAGAGATACACAACACTCCTCGAGGTGCAAAGTTGAGTAGATCAATGCATGCTTTACCCTAGATTATTTCTTCACATTTCTTATACTTTATATTCAACAATTGAATCCCATCTGGATTACAATTGGCTGGCCAGCTTTGAATCTTTAAAGTCCAAAAGTGAATATGAAATTAATCTTTCTCTTCTTGCGATCCTTTTGATCATGACTTGACTCGACTCGCTTTTCTAACATGCCCTGCCGGACCGAATTGACCATAGTCCATAAGCAACATGCTAAGATAGCAATCACCCAGTCAAATCTAAAGGAACCAATTAGAGTCCATAAGGGTAACGAGTTAAGACCCATGTGGTCTTTGGGTCTCACATAATAGTAAACACAATTACTATTCTAACCCAATGGTCAAATGCATACGTAGTATGAATACGTATTACAACATCACTCCTTTCCCAGGGAGAGTATGTCTTAATGATATTGTAAGGATGATGATCAGACACCACAATGTCTGATTTTGAGTCCCTTTTACTACTCAAATGATCTTCTGGACCCACATCCTGCATAATATAGATAGGATTTAAGAATCCTCTAAGATCTTTTGTAAGCATCCATATGATGCAGATCTTTCATACGACCATTTTGTTTAAGTCATGACTCTAAATCATCTGTCTGACGATTTTGACTTTAAACAGGTCTCATCTTTATTTTATCCGTCTGATATAATAAAGGCGGTTGCTCATGTGAGAGAGCCAACCTCAATCTGTCCGACATACTAGAAAATATAGCTGAGATTTTTAAAATGTACACAAACATTTTCTAGAAACTCATATGCAATGTTGAAAAGAACTTATTCTTTTATTAAATTTGATCTGTTACAGACATGGGAATTTACATTGGTACAACTCAGCTCTTACGCAATCCTTGAGATGATAAGTGTTTGTAAAACACATCTCTGGGGATCGCCTTCGTAAGCGGATCCGCTATCATCTCATACGTAGATATGTACCTTATGTCTACCTTCTTGGTCTTATCATAGTCTTTTGCAAATTTGTAGCGGATATCAATGTGTTTGGTCTTACAATGAAATTTTGGATCTTTGACATAGGCTATAGATGCTTGACTATCGCTGTGTATTGGTACATCACCTGAGTCACTTGCATCAATTAGCCTGTCTAAGAATTTCCTAAGCCAAACAGCCTCTTGGACTGCCATGCTAAATGCTACAAACTCGGCTTCCATAGTTGAAAGTGCTATGCAGGATTATTTCTTGCTACTCCAGGATATTGCACCAGATCCGAGTAGAAAAACACATCCTGAGGTCGATCGTCGCTCATCGAGATCACCCGCCCAATCAGCATCAGTGTAGCCTTCGAGCCTCAAGGCATCTCCTTGATAGCATAGAGCATAGTTCGCAGTTCCTTTAAGATACCGCATTATCCTCTTAACCGCTTTCCAGTGTACTTGCCCGGGATTGGATTGGTAACGACTTACCATTCCAACGGAAAAACAGATGTCCGGTCTTGTACACATCATAGCGTACATAAGACTACCAACTGCACTGGAATATGGAACTTTTTTCATAATTTCCTTTTCCTTTTGGTTCTTTGGACACGTTTTCAGACATAAATTATCGCATTTGCTTATAGGAGTATCAATGGACTTGCAGTCCTGCATATTAAAACGTTCTAGAACCTTCTTTATATAAGTCTCTTGTGAAAGAGAAAGAAGTTTCTTCGAACGATTCCTTGAAATCTTAACTCCAAGGATATATGCGGCTTCTCCCATGTCTTTCATCTCAAAAACTGATGAAAGCCAAGCCTTGATATCCATCACAAAGCCCTTGTCATTTCTGGGTATTAAAATGTCATCTACGTATAGAGACATAATAACATACTTGTTTTTAATCCTCTTGATATATACACAGTTATCTTCATCAAGCATGGAAAACCCATTTGATAAGACAACTTCTTGAAATCGTATATACCATTGCCTTAAGGATTGTTTAAGACCATATATGGACTTACGAAGTTTACAAACCTTATGTTCGTTTCCTTCTTTTACGAACCCTGTTGGTTGTTCCATATAGATCTCCTCGTCCAATTCTCCATTGAGAAAGGCAGTCTTTACATCCATTTGATGTAATTCGAGGTCTAAGCAAGCTACCATAGCTAGAATCAGGCGAATCGAGGTAAAACGAACAACAAGTGAGAAGGTCTCTTCGTAGTCTATCCCTTCCTGTTGTGTAAAACCTTTCGCGACATGGCGAGCTTTATATCTGTCTATAGAGTCATCAGCCTTATGCTTGATCTTGAGAACCCATTTGTTCCCAATAGCTCTACGTCCTCTGGGTAAATCAACCAAGTCCTAGACTTGGTTAACTTTCATGGATTCTAACTCCTCCTTCTTCGCTTCCATCCATTTGTCTTTTACAGGGCATGATACGGCCTGTTTGAAAGTAGCAGGCTCGTCATCTTTTTGTAGTAAAGTCATAAAGGTTTGCAAAAATTCATCCTCAAATCTTAGAGGAGCTAACCTTGTACGACTACTACGTCGTATTTGAGATTCTTCAAGTCCTTGTTGACTTGAATTTAGATCAATTCTAATATCACTCCCACTTGGAATGTCGTTAGAATTGCTCCCACTTGGATCATTATTCCCGTATGGAATAGGATCAGCATCATTTGTATCATCCATTGGTGAAGGTAGAAACGTATTTTCGTCTCAAATGAGGTAATCCTTCTTGATCATAAATCTCAAATAGAGATAAGTCCTGACTTATCTCGCCCTGTCTTGGAAACTCGTTTTCCAAGAAAGTGACATCCCTCGACTCAAATTCAATTAGACCTCCATTGTCTTCCTGACCAATGAAAACATAACCTTTGGAGTTTTCTGCGTATCGTATAAAGATACATTTCCTTCCCCGTGGCCCAAGTTTGCTATACTTATGGGAGGAAATATGTGCATAGGATGCACACCCCCAAGGTTTCAAAATGTTTAAGTCAGTAGACCTTTGGTTCCACAACTCATAAGGAGTGGAGCTAACTAATTTTGAGGGTACGCGGTTTAAAATGAAAGCGGCTGTCAATAATGCATCACCCCAAATGGTGATTGGCAAGTTAGCTTGCGCCATCATTGAACGGACCATTTCCATTAAAGTCCTATTTCTCCTTTCTGCAACACCATTTTGTTGCGGAGTATAAGGCATAGTTACCTGATGAACTATGCCTTTTTCATCACAAAGTTCTTTAAAACTTGTTGATTGGTATTCACCGCCCCTATCGGTTCGCAAGACCTTAATCTTGCGATCTAATTGATTTTCCACTAAACTCATATATTTTTTAAAGCAGGTTAATGCTTCACTTTTGTGGGATATCAAATAGATATGTCCGAATCGGGTGAAGTCATCAATAAAAGGGATGAAATAGGACTTTCCGCGTCTTGTCTTGACATTCATCGGACCACATATGTCCGAATGGATGAGCTGTAATAGAACCTCGGCCCTTGTGCCGGTTCCAAACGGCTTGCGACAAGATTTCCCTACAAGGCAATGTTCGCAGGTCGACATATCGACCTTTGAAACATTGGATAGAAGGCCACGTTTGGCAAGTCAATCCATACGCGTTGGTCCAATGTGACCAAGCCTTGCGTGCCAACAAATTATATCTGACTCATAAGTCGAAGAATTTGCAACAAGGAAATTTTCATTACAAAATGAAGAGTCATACATTGTATTTAATACAATAAATCCTTTGAAAACATACCCAGTACCAATTAAATAATTATTACAAAACAAGTCCACTTTACAATCATGAAAAAACCAACTATAACCTAGACCCATTAAAACGACCACAGAAATAATATTCCTTCGAATATCCGGAGCGAAGAGAACATCATGAAGTAGGATAGTGCGGCCATTGTCCAAGACGAGCTTGCAAGTCCCAACGCCTTTCACTTCAACACGTGTGTTGTTTCCTACGTATATCCACTTCGTTCCTTGGGGTATCCGGTGATACTCCACGAAGGACCGTCTGTCCCTTGCTATATGGTCGGTGGCACCTGAATCAATTATCCAAAAAGGATTAGATTCTACAAGAAATATTGTACTAGAAACACATATGTAACTAGTATTATTACAAGTTACCTCGTCACCTCCACTCGTACATGAACGAGCATAGTGACCTAACTTGTTGCACTTGAAACACTTGATCTTCTTCAAGTCCTTCTTCTTGTGCCACTTCTTGTGCCCACCCTTGTGTTTGGGTTTCTTGGTAGACGCAGGTTGCTTATTACGTTCGTTAGTAAACTTCGAATGATTTTTCCGTTTCTTTCCACCGTGTGAGAAACTAGCAACCATGTGCACTTCTGAACTTGGCTTGGCGGCCGCAAGCCGCTCTTCCTCTAACTCGAGGTGCTTAGAAACATCGCTGAAGTTCTTGATGCTCTCATTATGAGTGAGATGCATCTTCATTTGGTCCCACCCATTTGGCAGGGAACATATGACTGCTCGGATTTGTTGCTCATCAGTGAGCACATGACCTGCATCCTTTAACTCTGAGATTAGATTCGCCATATGTCGCAGATGTTTCCCCATGGAATGATCTGGACGTTTCTTGTATGAATCAAATCTTATAGTTAAAGAACGAAGTTTGGACACCGAGGTGCCACCAAACTTCTCCTCTAGCTTGGACCATATGTCCATGGCTAGGTCATGCTCTCGGAAGATTCGCATTATGTCGTCTGCCATACTTGACAACAACGTAATGCGTGCAATCTTATTCTTCCGAGACCAAGCATCAAAAGCTTCCTTGTCTCTTCTGTGTTGAGCCGTATTGCCCAACTCAGGTTCAATCATTTTGTTCTTGAGAGTTTTGAGCACATCTTGCTCCTCTAGAACATATTGTATCTTGATGGACCATAGTTTGTAATTATCGCCGTTGAGTTTTTTACCTCTGTTTAACTCAGCGACGATGTTCTTTGAAGCGAAAGACATTTTAGCTTTAAAATGCTGCAAAAGACACAAAAAACCGAAGGTTTGATCAAAAATCATTGCATAAAATTCTTATACATAGATATCACTCCCACTTGGAATATCCCACTCGGAATGATATTTTTACATTTGATAAGTTACTTTCGAAAAATATTGAAGATGTTGCTCTAGAATCAAAAAGGTCTCTACGATTCCAATCACCATCTAGAACAACTTTCAATATTTCCCCCTCACTTATCAAATGATAGTACTCTTGTAGTACTTGCAGCGGAAAAGCGTTTTTGAAAAACGTATTTTGAAAACGTATTTTTCAAATGTATTTTTCAAACGTATTTTGCAGTGGGAGGTAGTGGCTTGCCCCGGCCATTGCCAGAGTCGAGTCGTGGCCGTGCCGAGGCCGGATTCCCCCAAATAGGGGGGTTTTGCCGTATGCAACTGCCGCCGGTCCCGTATGGGCCGACCAAGCAGGTGGCTGGGGCCGAAACCGCCGGCACCATAGGGCTTCTCGGCATGGCCATGTTCCCTCGGCCAGGGGCCTCTGCCCTGGCCGAGGCCGGCCAATGCCGGCCAAGGGTTCCTGACTGGTTGGCCAGGGCCGCCCCCGGCCCTGGCAGGGGCCAGGGCACTGGGCCCTGGCCTCTGCCAGGGCCGGCCAGGCCCTGGCCTGAGGCCAGGGCGCCGGCCCTGGTCGAGGCCGGCCAGGGCCCCCTGGCCCTGGCCGAGGCTGGCCAGAGCAGGCCTGGCCATGGCCCCTTGGCCATGGCCGGCTTTGGCCCATATGGCCATGGCCGGCATCCCCCTTGCATGGGGTTGGCCGCACACCCCCCACCGGAGGGGTGGCCGTGGTAGTTATTGGCCGTAGCCAACCCCCTCCGCATGGGGAGGGCGGATGCATAGCCTCCATGGCTCATATGGCCATGGCGATCATGCACCAAAGAGGTCTTCTTCTCCGATGAGAATTGTTCCAACCACCGTCTTCTTCTCCGATGAGGCACTCGTTCGTCTAGAAAATGGGTTTGCTTCAATGGCCGTGTGCCAAAAAAATGAAGAGAACGCGTTTTCAAGGCCGCAAACTTCACGCTCTACATAAAGAGAGTTCACATTCTCAATTGAATGGAGACTCAGCATCCATGAGGAGCACGAGTTTGGAGAGATGAACGGTAAGTTCTTCCCGTCACGGAGAGTTCCTGCCATATCCGTAATGGCAGAAGACCCTAACGTGAAAAGAACAACTATTGCGTTCTCTCCGACACGATGCGTTCCTACCATATCCATAATGGAAGGAGACTCATTCGTGAAAGAGACAACGCCGCGTTCATCGGTGAGACCGGGGCGACGGTTAGACCGGCGCGAACCCGTATGGCTCTGATACCAATGTAGGATCCTGTCAAAACAAGGACGTTAGGATCGAATAATAAAGTAGAGACTTACGCTTGCGTATGTGGCACCGTAATCTCTGAACTTCACCCTCAGATTTGCCACAACGGTCAGTACTTCGTCACGGATGATCGAAGCAGCGTTTCACCGCCTAAATCTCTATTTACAAGAGGATTTTAATGTAAGGGAGAAGAAGAACATAAGTTGCCTTATGCAAACTTATGGCATGGTTAGATTAGTGTAAATGCCTTACCCTTGGGTCTTATTTATAGGCTTTAGGGGTAGTTATTGTAGGAAATAACTAAATATAAGCTTATTAGCCTATATTAGCAAATTTACTTATCCTCTTCTTCATTCACTTATCAAGTGCCTTTATGCACTTATAAAGTGGCTTTTTCCACTTATCGAGTGGTCCTTTTCACACGAGAAAAGGTTCCCTTTGCGCACGCTTTCGTGCACGCGACATCTGAGGTCCATAGGCCCTCATACATCCCCTCATGGGTGTATATATGTCGTCCATATCCAACACCTATGACTTGTTAGTCAGTCGCATGTATCATCTTACCCAAAGATACCAACTTTGTCATCTTTCGCACTTGTGCAATCTGGAGGAGGAGAGGAAGGAAAGATCAGCTGATATCAATCAATTAAAGCCAGCAACTGATCAAGGTCTCAAAATGAAAGTTATAAATTATGTAAAGTGGATTTCAGATTGTCTAAGATTGTAGCATTTGGTTATCTCTGGTGAAAGTTATGATCGGTTCAATACAGTATTACAAAATCTGCCTAGAAATGACACTATGATACATATTAGCAACTTCAGTCTAGTTGTAATCAAAATTTGAGATTAGTCTCTACATGAAAGGTGTAACTAACTTGACAAGCTTTCCGGATTATATTAAATCAAAATTTTGGAGCAGTAGAATAAAAGTTATGCCCATTCCAAAAATAGAAACAGAGCAGTACCATAACAATCAACGACACCAACAACAAAAATAAGAAAGATGGCATCTTTAGCTTATTTTCATGAGAAAGGTAGCATTTTCAGCTAGTATTTTTGGTAACTTTACTAAAGATCACAACTTGAACACAATTTAATGACGATTTCTATAAATGTTATGGAAGTCATCCTAATCACATGGAGAGTCAAATGAAAAATAGAATTTTGCATAAGATGCCTAGAGTTTAGGACCCTACCTCAAGCTAGAAACTTTTCTCCATAAATCCTTCCAAGCTTCCAATTGCTCCCCAAAAACCCATCTTCAAGCTTCAACACCACAAAAGGCACCAACTTGCTTAGGAGATCACCTTCCTCTCCTCCTCCAAATCTCTTACACCTTGCATCCAACCTCCAAACAAGTAAGCAAAAGAGAGCTAGAGGCTTTTGGGTTACACCCAAAGGAGAAGGCCAAGCAAGTGCATCGGCCAAGGTGGGATGACCCAGAGAGGATTCGGCCCTTATAGAGAATAAGGAGGGAGAATGAGAGATAGAGGCTAGATAGAAGAAAGAAAATGAAAGGAAAAGAAAATGAGTTGTCCCTTAGAATGTTCTCCTTCCTTCTTGTCTAGTCTTTTCTTTATCTTAATCCCCTTTTCTTAAGCTTGAAGGGTCAAATGCTCTAGAGGATGACATGATAAAGAAAAGACCATAATACCCATTAAAGAAATACCCTCCAACTTAATATCAAAATTACAATGGATGCCACCCTAAGAGGCCACCCTAAAACTTAGGGCTAATAATAACAATATTAAGAATAATAATACTAATACTAGTACTAATAATCATAATACTAATATTAAGGAGAATAATAAAAATCCTAATGAAATGAAGGATACAATACAATAGCCATCCAAAAGCAATACAATGAGATATCACTACACATCTCAATACAAGACCATTACAATGAAATATTGCTACAAGTCACATACATCATATATACATACAAATATGTATGCCACTATACACATAAGTAGTAATTCACACCTAGGGAATTACATTGCCCATCACGTGGTTCGAGAAACTGCTATCAAGGTACCATAAGCTATCATACAGAGCTTGAATATGCACCTACAAAAGAAGATGCACCTTTTGGTAACCAAATCATGGATCCACAAATGTTAGTAAGATGCTTTGAAACACATATCAAATATTTAGGATAATATCTAGCAAAGCATTCATACATAACATGACCTTTTTTATTGCAATAAAAACATGTAATATTGGCATGTGAATGAGTAGAAGACATGTTATCATCATGTATGCAATATGGAGGGCTCACGTGTTTAGTAAATTTTTTCTCCATGGTCTGTCTAGATTTTTTTCTTAGATAGTTTCTTTTGGAACCTTAGACCATGTTTGCTAGAATTATCGTTAAGCCCATTGATACTTTTATGGAAGCTCTCTTGTCCACTAGTGAATTTCTCTATGGTAGAGCTAATGTTTGATTTTCATTTTCAAGCTCACTAATCCTAGCCTCATATCTTTTTCTTTCTCACTAGTCTCCAAATCAATAGCTATGTTTTTACCCATTATTAACTTGGATTTTTTTTCAACCTATTCCAATTTCTCCTCATAACTAGCTACCTTGTTGTTTAAAAATTTTACGTCAGAATCTCTAGAACTAAGATTGCTAATTTTTTCTTTCACGTATTCGGTAAGATTGGAATTTTCACGTTCTAATTTAGCCACTTTTCTATTAGCATTTTCTAGTTCTAGGATTTTTAGTCTCCAATTTTGTTTCATCAAAGCTCTTTATAATCTATTTTTGTTCATTCTATTTGATGAATAGCTCGTCTCTCTTATGAGTCATACTACCTAGTTTCCCTTTTAGGGAATCAAAATTTTTTTTCAGTTAACATATCTAGGGGCCACTTCCTTAAAGAATTCACCTAGATATTTGTAAGCATCTTCCATGTCAGAAAACCTGTCTTCACATATTTGCTTATTTTCATCAAAATTGAACTTGATATGAATAGAATTTACCTTTGATCCTCCTGGTATAAAGCAAGTTCCATTGTCCTCAAAACCACCGTCATCGGAAGAATGCTCCTCTGCATCACTATCACCCCAAGCCGCCATCATTCCTCGCGTAGATGCCTTTTTCCCTCCATCGTCAACCTTCTCTTTTTCTTTTCCCTTTAGAAGAGGGCAATCTGCCTTCAAGTGTCTATGTTGGTTGCACCTAAAATATCTTGGAATTGAGCTTCCCTCATCATCTTCATCTTTCTTCCTACTCAACCATATATTTCCATTTCTTCTCTTGTTACGTAGGAAGTTAGAGAATCCATTGACAACAAGGGAAATCTCATCATCATCGTCATCAAGCTGCATCATAAAGCCACTTGATAACCTTGAAGGCTAAGTTCTTTTCACTCTTTTCCGCTTTCGGAGCCTTCTACTCCTTCTTTGGTGCTTGTTTGTGTGCTTTACTTATGTCCGCAAGTGCACGGGTTTTGTGTAGCGTGTGTCAAACACAGAGAGGCAAAGGTGTGTAGCCGTGGGATTGATGTAACGAGGGTGAAGGATGATTAACAAGGAGGAAATTCAGTTAGAGAGGGAGCTAGGGCTAATGTATCACCACTATTGTAAGGATTGAGCTAATTGATCTAGCTTCTCGACACCAGTACTATACTCACCAATGATGGCTAAGCCTCAATCCTCGTCCCCTCGACGTTTAACCGTGAGAGAGAAGACTCGGAGAATAGGTTGAATCCCTATCATAGCCCTGATGGTTAGTCGGTCGCTATGATATAGGTAATTCTAGTGAGTGGGCCCGATTGGTCGTTGGCACCGGGCAATAGATAGTCAACCCTCCGTTAGGTGCATCAAATCAAAACCCCAATGGTTAGTCGGTAGTTAGGATTATTGTAGCACTGTAACGGGATAGGTTGAATTTGGTTTATCATCCAATCCTAATCCTAGACTATAATCTTAATTGGGTCGATATGTTCGGTGATCCATCATGAACGATCCCTACAATAGGGATTTACTTGGCCCTAGCTTATGGGATAACTCACTAGTCATAGTTACAATGAATGAAATCAATATGATAATATCCACGATGAATCAAGATAAGGGTTGAGCTAAAATTGACAACCAATGCAATCCAACAATGCAATAGAGGATTAGAAGTAAATGACTAATTAGAACAAGGATTAACATTCTTACAATCAAGCTTAGATAATTACAGCAAGGAAAACTGATCGGCCCCGGATATACACCCGGAGAACGATTGTAGTTTTACCGCAAGCGCACGGCGTAGTGGCGAGCGGGTATCGAACACGAGGAGGTGGTGTTAGCTCCAATCTATCCTAGGTTGGTTTGACTACGAATGTTTTATTGGTGGAGATGGCTATGGTATGATGTAATGGCAATGGTGATGGACGTCGATGTCGGAGATAGAGAGATCGGTCAAATATCAATTCAAATACAATATAATAAAAGTGTCTAGGGCTAGGGAATCCCCACTACGGACCGTCATGCATCATTGTGAATAGTGAATCTCAATATTACTAGACTTGCGTTGAGGTGAACTAGTCGTAACTGAATATAGAACCAAGCTCACGCTCTCGCGCTATTGCCGGTCTTTAGCTAACCTAGATTATGGTCCAATCTCTTGCAAACCCTAGCCTAAGCCACTAGCATTAGGATCGACATCATCGTTCAATCGCTCCTTGAGCCCACTCTCGTGCAAACTCGAGTTACGATCTAGGTTGTTATAGTTCGTATTCGTCCAATCTCTTGCAAACGAATATGTGTATAGATTTACAATTAAAAATCCTAGCTTTGGTCCAATCTCTTGCAAACCAAATCTAGAGAAACCCAATTGTAAACCTAAATCGAATATCTAGGCTTTCCCATCGATTAGAATCCAATCTCTTGCAAATCCCAAATTGATGGAAATCCCTAGCTATCTGTAGTAAATCAATCACAACCTAACCTCCTAGCAATTCTAGCAATTTAGAAATTCATTCATCACAAATATGAAATTAGATCCATAGGGTTCATCCCCAAACCCTAGAACAACAAATCTACTCTAGCATAGCAACAAGGATATAAGAATCAATAGAAATCATTGCTTGCATACAAAAAGATAGAAAAACAAAGATTCAAATAAAAAGTAGAAAATACTTAGCTTGATGAAGATCTTCAATCCAAAGTACAAGCTTTTAGATCCAAGAGGGGGCCTAGGGCATGGCCTAACATCTAAAATAATCCTAATAAAAACATATGGGGGCTAAGAAAACATAATGAGGGATCCCCCTCTAATGGTGGCTACAAACCCCTTAAATACTCCCCCAAAACCCTAGCAAAAAACCCTAGAAAACCCCTCAAATTCGTGCCCAAAAACAGCCCAAACCGCAACTTAAAATCTGGGCCCGTCGCCGACTCGGCCGAGTGGAAAATGTGACTCGGCCGAGTTGAAATTCCAGCACTGCAGCATCAACTTGCAGAAATTCTCCAGATTTCATCCGACCTCCGATTTACACGTTCTTGGCGGCGTTGGAATCGTCATGAAGTCTACTATCCATAAAAAATATGAGAAAAATACTTTTATTGCTGGAATGATAGCATATTTCAAAAGAGTGGGAGGCTGTCTGAAAATCTGGGCGCTGCATGTCCTCGGCATCACTCGGCCGAGTTGACTTCTCTACTCGGTCGAGTGGGCTTCTCTACTCGGCCGAGTGACAGAACCTGTAGAATTCCAGTAGTTCAGGGATCTTGGGGGCCTATCTTCGGAGGTGACTCGACCGAGTGGCTTTACTCACTCGGCCGAGGGGCATTCGGTACTCGGCCGAGTCAGAACCGTCAAAAGCCTGTACATTTCCAGTAAGTCGGCCTCTTTTGATGGTGGATTTCTCATGCCACTCAGGCGATACGATCTTCTTACTCGGCCGAGTGGGGTATCATCCCTCGGCCGAGTGCATGCCCAATTCCTTCTGTTGGAGCGTGTCCGGTCTGGTCGGCCGAGTGGTCTTCTTGCTCGGCCGAGTGGCTGCTCCACTCGGCCGAGTGGCTGCTCCACTCGGCCGAGTGGCATGCTGTAGATGCCCAATCTTCTCCGTTTCTCCTCCTCATCGCTCATACGGAGGTTCTTCTTCTTCCACCCGTCTCTCATCGTCGAATAGCCCTCAAAAGTGCCTTGGGTGACGCTCCGGAGTGGGTGCAAGTCCCTTAAGCTCATTTTTGCTCCCGATCGCTCCATATTTCCTGAAACTCGACAAAAACAAGAAATAGTAAAAAGTAACGCAATATCGTCGAATACTCGTGAAAATAGCCATATGAGCAATCAAAATGGCGTGAAAACATGCAGAGAAAAGGTGTAAAATATGGACCGATCAAAATCCCCCAAGCTTGCCTCTTACTCGTCCTCGAGGAAGATAAGTAGAGAGACGGACTCGGGAGATGAAAATAAAGAAAATGAAATAAAAAAGAAAGAACACGAGGTGGAAGGGGTCGCTAGATTCTTCTCTCGGATCTCAAGTCATAAGCTACACATCACGATAACTTGGAAAATACAAATCACATGCTATAAGGATTTCATATCTTACATAAACATGGTACTTGCAAGTTTTTCAGAACAACAAAAGGGATTCTCTAAATTCATACAATCAATTCATATCCACGTCACGCATTTCATAGGATTTAATATACAAATGTTGGCAATGCACTTTTCAATCAAAAGTTATAAATGAAGCATATAAGAATCACACCAAACATGCAATGGAGAATGGAATAAATCATGGCATTCACATATTTATGTCGATTCATAAGAAATCTCCATAACTAGAGTATTTTGCTAAGTTTCAGCATTATCAAACTACCTCATTCGTGCACCTCTCCACTCTAATGTTGTACTCACTCATATGGTCAAACGAGTTCACCCCCCCAAGCTTAGCTTAAGGCATCGCATCTAAAGGAATATGATAGTGGAAAATGGGATTTTTGCCTTGGTTTTCCCAAGTATTTTGTGGCTCCAATAATGAGGTAGAGAAACAGTTTTCTTTTTCTTTTGGACTTTGTTTCTCATTTTTTCTTTTTGGATTTTTGTAGGAGCTATTTGATTTGTATTTTTGGTTTTTTGGCTCCTTTTTGGCTTTTTGGACTTTTTGGAGCAAACTTTTCTTTTGTAGGGATTTTTTTGGGAAATAGATGCGATATAAGTAGCTTTAGGAGGTGAACTCAAGTGACATGTAGAGAATAAAAAGATATATGTGGAGAAAGAAATAATGTAACACTCTGTTCACTCTAAGATGTGCACGAACGATTCAATAAGATAATACTTCAACTAAAACTCATATGTAAGCATGGATATTCTCAATCATCTCAATAAAAAGCGAAGTCAAGCGGTAAAGCACACAATCATATCAGGCATGCAACAGAAGGTGAATAAGACAATAAAACTGATGCTTCAGATATACTAATGATGCGTGAATCTTGGTGCATTTCCAACAAAAGCATACTAAACACTAATCAATACATTCAGTTTCAATGAATACCATGCAATTACTTAGAGGAATCATCAAAAGAAATAGATTTGCAAGCACATGTGAATAGCAAGGCTATGGAATACTCTAGGTAGCATGGCAAGGAATAATAAGCATCGTGATGGTTGCCAAAGCAATAAGATATATCATCATAAGGAACGCATCTAGCAAAAGAAGAGAAAGGAAAATAAAGATATAAAATAAAAGAGAGGAAAGAAAAGAAAAAAACAAGCATACAATATGGTGCATGAACACAAATGAAAGGAAAATAAGATGGAAAAATCGAAAAGATGATGCAAAAATTTGAAAAAATTCTAAAAACC
Organism: Scilla litardierei; assembly: GCA_030789695.1. Classification (NCBI taxonomy): domain Eukaryota; kingdom Viridiplantae; phylum Streptophyta; class Magnoliopsida; order Asparagales; family Asparagaceae; genus Scilla; species Scilla litardierei. The sequence goes on along the minus strand of CM061135.1, from coordinate 81,468,520 downwards.
CCTAAAATAAAGTAAAAATGCAACTAATGCATCTAAATGGCATGAAAATGTACTCCCCCAAGCTTAAACTTCACATTGTCCTCAATGTGATCATAATGAAAGAATATGAGGAACAACGATAATAATAAGGGGGTGAATGAAAATTGAAGAAATGAATGACATGAAATCCTAATGCAACTACATGCACATACAATGATGCATGAGAGCGCCTTCCCCCAAGCTTATACCAAACAATCCTATTCAAATGACTCGATCAAAAATGTTACGGCTTTGCAAAGCGTGATCAAGTCAAACGAATAAGAAAGTAAGGTTTCACTTGAAAGAAATGCTCGATGGTGGTGAGAAAAAGGATGTGGCGTATCAAAATATGGAGAGGGGAATTAATATATATAATGGGTTTGGGGTGTAAAAATTTTTGTTGCCGTCATAAGAGGTGCTATTTATTCAATCAAATCTATACGGTCCTCTCACTTTCGAGAGGATTCGTGTTTATTTAAAGCGTAAAAATTTCTACACTACTGGATTGATATCACCTATAGCAAAAGGCGGATCCAGTATCTTTGCCGGTGCAGGCAATTGCTCCAACTGCTCTTTCCGTGGCTCTGCCAGATGCATGTGTCCACGGACTCCAACGAACTCTAGCAATGCATCCTCCAGCATTCTCACAAGGACTCCACCTGTACCCTGCAGAGAATTGGATGCATCAGTTCGCTGCAAAAATTTCACCCTCATAATAAAAGTATTCCAAAGAGGATCGTCTATAGAAATATATGAAATAAATAGTGGTGGACGATACTTCCCTGGAAATAATTCAATATCCTCTTGTTCTTTGATAGCTATCTCCGTGGTGTCCTCTCTCAGCTGCTCAGGTAAATCTGGATTATAGGTGTGGACCTCTTCGATAGGCTCGTCAAACTGTGACACGTCCAAGCATACCTCCGATTCATAATCGTACGTGCACTGCAAAAGGTATGACGTGTCAAAAATATCTGAATTAAAGTAAACATCTAATGGAATACATGATTCAGAAATGGAATGGGTAAAAATATCTCCCTGAGTGGGAGCAGTAAGCTCTATGGGATAGTCCTCGACGTCAGTGGAAGGATGAGGTGGCTGCGGGAGCTCTAATGGAGGAGAATAGTGCTCGGGATCCTTATGAATGGATATGTCCTCGTCCCGATGTACGACCTCCTCGATGATAAGCTCTGGCTCTGTATGTAAGGCCTCCTTAAAAGCATGCTCGGGCTCGACAGTGTGCTCCTTTGCCTTCTCATCCACTATCAATGTGGGCTCTCTCTGGAATGGTGATGTTGGCTGCTCAAGTGTGTCAGCTTATGGGGATGTATCATGTGGAGGGGAATGCCCGCAAGCAATCCGAAAATATAGTCTATCCCCCTCAAGACTGACATGGATGTCCTCCTCAATTGTTCCTGCAGCTGAAACAAGGTTCATAACAAAATCTGCAAATCGTAGCTAAAATGCACCGCCTGCTGTAATGCTCTCTGAACCGGTGAACCTCACTGACTCCAAGAGACCCTCCAATAATCACTGAAATCCATCCTCCTCTGGCTGCGCTGGTGGCTCAATTTCTTCTTCCTCCACTGTACCTTCCCCCATCCACTCTTCATATGCAACAGCTTAGGATGTGAGATCGATGGCGGCACATTCTGGCTCTGGTAATATGATTGGAGATGCTTCTTGCCCATAATATGAAGGAACAGAACTGATATCTTTGGGAATCATCGCAACCTTAAACATGAGCGCATTCATTTCAAGTTGCCTCTTCACCCGTTCCAATAGAAGGTTACTCTTTTCAAGCCCGGCTTGCATTTCAACCTGGTGTGCATGCATCTCATCAAAAAAGATCCTTTGTCTCTCATCAAGCTCGGGCCAGTGCATCTCCTCAAAATAGTATTCTCCCATCTGAGCACTCTGATCAAAATAGTATTCTCCCGTCTGAGCACTCTGATCATAATAGTATTCTCCCATCTGAGCACTCTGATCAAAATAGTAATATCCCATCTAAACACTCTGATCAAAATCTGTGGTCCACGTAGTATAATCCATAGCACCTGATTAACAAAGATAAATACCTGGAGAAAAGATATCAGTGGCACAAAAGAATATAGAAATGATAATAATGGTGGCGGGGGTGAAAATTTCCCTTTTTTAAAATTAATTTTTTTTTTCGTAGTCTAATCAACCTAATTGTGACAAATTGGCACCCAACGGAAAACACCTCCCCGGCAACGGCGCCAAAAACTTGATCGGCCCCGGATATACACCCGGAGAACGATTGTAGTTTTACCGCAAGCGCACGGCGTAGTGGCGAGCGGGTATCGAACACGAGGAGGTGGTGTTGGCTCCAATCTATCCTAGGTTGGTTTGACTACGAATGTTTTATTGGTGGAGATGGCTATGGTATGATGTAATGGCAATGGTGATGGACGTCGATGTCGGAGATAGAGAGATCGGTCAAATATCAATTCAAATACAATATAATAAAAGTGTCTAGGGCTAGGGAATCCCCACTACGGACCGTCATGCATCATTGTGAATAGTGAATCTCAATATTACTAGACTTGCGTTAAGGTGAACTAGTCGTAACTGAATATAGAACCAAGCTCACGCTCTCGCGCTATTGCCGGTCTTTAGCTAACCTAGATTAGGGTCCAATCTCTTGCAAACCCTAGCCTAAGCCACTAGCATTAGGATCGACATCATCGTTCAATCGCTCCTTGAGCCCACTCTCGTGCAAACTCGAGTTACGATCTTGGTTGTGATAGTTCGTATTCGTCCAATCTCTTGCAAACGAATATGTGTATAGATTTACAATTAAAAATCCTAGCTTTGATCCAATCTCTTGCAAACCAAATCTAGAGAAACCCAATTGTAAACCTAAATCGAATATCTAGGCCTTCCCATCGATTAGAATCCAATCTCTTGCAAATCCCAAATTGATGGAAATCCCTAGCTATCCGTAGTAAATCAATCACAACATAACCTCCTAGCAATTCTAGCAATTTAGAAATTCATTCATCACAAATATGAAATTAGATCCATAGGGTTCATCCCCAAACCCTAGAACAACAAATCTACTCTAGCATAGCAACAAGGATATAAGAATCAATAGAAATCATTGCTTGCATACAAAAAGATAGAAAAACAAAGATTCAAATAAAAAGTAGAAAATACTTAGCTTGATGAAGATCTTCAATCCAAAATAAAAGATTTTAGATCCAAGAGGGGGCCTAGGGCATGGCCTAACCTCTAAAATAATCCTAAGAAAAACATATGGGGGCTAAGAAAACATAATGGGGGATCCCCCTCTAACGGTGGCTACAAACTCCTTAAATACTCCCCCAAAATCCTAGCAAGAAACCCTAGAAAAACCCTCAAATTCGTGCCCAAAAACAGCCCAAACCGCCACTTAAAATCTGGGCCCGTCGCCGACTCGGCCGAGTGGAAAATGTGACTCGGCCGAGTTGAAATTCCAGCACTGCAGCATCAACTTGCAGAAATTCTCCAGATTTCATCCGACCTCTGATTTGCACGTTCTTGGCGGCGTTGGAATCGTCATGAAGTCTACTATCCATAAAAAATATGAGAAAAATACTTTTCTTGCTGGAATGATAGAAGATTTCAAAAGAGTGGGAGGCTATCTGAAAATCTGGGCGCTGCATGTCCTCGGCATCACTCGGCCGAGTTGACTTCTCTACTCGGTCGAGTGTGCTTCTCTACTCGGTCGAGTGACAGAACCTGTAGAATTCCAGTAAGTCAGGGATCTTGGGGGCCTGTCTTCGGAGGTGACTCGGCCGAGTGGCTTTACTCACTCGGCCGAGGGGCATTCGGTACTCGGCCGAGTCAGAACCGTCAAAAGCCTGTACATTTCCAGTAAGTCGGCCTCTTTTGATGGTGGATTTCTCATGCCACTCGGGCGATGCGATCTTCTTACTCGGCCGAGTGGGGTATCATCCCTCGGCCGAGTGCATGCCCAATTCCTTCTGTTGGAGCGTGTCCGGTCTGGTCGGCCGAGTGGTCTTCTTGCTCGGCCGAGTGGCTGCTCCACTCGGCCGAGTGGCATGCTGTAGATGCCCAATCTTCTCTGTTTCTCCTCCTCATCGCTCCTACAGAGTTTCTTCTTCTTCCACCCGTCTCCCATCACCGAATAGCCCTCAAAAGTGCCTTGGGTGACGCTCCGGAGTGGGTGCAAGTCCCTTAAGCTCATTTTTGCTCCCGATCGCTCCATATTTCCTGAAATCTGACAAAAACATGAAATAGTAAAAAGTAACGCAATATCGTCGAATACTCGTGAAAATCGCAATATGAGCAATCGAAATGGCGTGAAAACATGCAGAAAAAAGGTGTAAAATATGGACCGATCAAAAACCCAGGTATTCGCCTCAAAAATGCCCAAACCAAAGTTTTGGATAATAAAAAGCTTTTGACTTCGTTATAATCATTTTTTAAATAGAAAACCTTGAGCATGGCCGTACCGAAAAGTGGCACGTCCGAGTCACAGCCAAAAACCTAGGTTAAGCATGCACCGCTATCGATCTGCACAGCCATGCCGCTAATCGGCAAGACCGTGCCATTCAGCCTCTACACTTCTGTTGCCCCAACTGTCTCAATTTGGCACGGCCGTGCAAGACGTCCGTATAATTTGTCATCGTACTGGAATAATTACGGTACGGCCGTGTAGCACAGCCGTGATGATCTTCTGCTGCTCTTCCTTGCAACTGGTGCACTGACACGATCGTGCAAATGCATGCATAGCCGTGTCATACCTTCTTATCCTCCTTCTTACCTCCGAGCTTAACCATGGCACTCCCTCACCTCGGCTTCCCTCCTTAGGCCTCAATATCACCTAGAATGCATCGTTTTGGGCTCGATCACCTGCAACACAGAGAGAAACAAACCCAAGGCATAAAAGTGGTAAAATATAATAAAAAGCAGTAAAAACAAAGAAGAAGGCGTAACATAAAGCGGAAAAAACACATGAAAATGGGTGTAAAAATGGGTGTAAAATATGCCTAACAGTGCTTCGGCACTTATCATCTTCATCTGAATCTCAAATGCCACCAACATTCCTATTAGTTGTTCAAAAGAGATGGTTACTAGATCATGTGTTTCCTCAATGGTAGTTCTCTTTTGAATCCACTCTTCATAAATGGAATATAAGACTTTGTCAACCAAGTCCTCCAGTGGAATGTCCTTTCCAAGCGCTTTCAATGGGTTTACAATATCTGCAAAATGAGATAATATACTGTCAATGGTTTCATTTGGAAGCATAGAAAAATTCTCATATTTTTGTAGCAACATACTAATTCGAGTTTTCTTGACTTCAGTGTTACCCTCATATGTGACTTCTAACCTAGTCCATATTTGCTTAGAAGTGGAGCAAGACGTAATGCGGTTATATTCATTAGAATGAAGGTCACAATACAAGATGCTCATGGCTCTAGCATTTAAACTTTCTAACCGATTATTTTCTTTTAATCACTTAGGAGTTGGTTTGTCTATTAGGGTGAAGCCTTCACTAACTCTCTTTCCTAATTCCATTTCAATGCCCTTAATATGAATAGACATCCGTCGTTTCCAATAGTTATAATTAGTACCATCAAACCAGTGTGATCTAAGATGTGTCCTTCTCTTTAGTTACGGGGATCATTAGGATAAGTATATGAAATTTGTGCCACTAGGATCGAAATTTAGTCTTTGAGTCCAAAGAAATCATGCTCTTTTACCAATTGAAAAACACCCTAGAGGGGGGGGGGGGGTGTGTGTGTGTGAATAGGGTGCATAACACAAATTTAAAAATAAATCACAAGATCAGAGATAATCTGAGACAAATATGTTTAATAGAGTGGCCCCCGCCTCTGCTCTGACCCCAAAACCTTTGAGGCTTTCACCCTCTTTTATAAAAAAAGAGAAAGTAAATCCGATCACACTTCCAGGTAGTGATCACACCATACAAGATATAGTTCAATAGTTGAAGCACACCGATAGCTTTTAAGTCAAGTTATTCACAATATGATCTAATAAAAATAAAATCAAACTGATTTAATAATATAGTAAAAATCATAAAAATATCATCGTGACGAATTCTATGAGATCTTGGTCACGCACAAACGATTCACAAATCCAATGTCTGGATCAAAAGATATGGGTTTTTGAAGTTGAGTGCACAAATCTGTCTAAACTACATTTGTACGAAAAGTAGGCTATGATGGCTCGTTGGAATCAGTGCTCAGACTTAATGATGGTACATGCTCTGCTTGGTCAAAATCGCTCTGTGGCATGGTGCATAAGTTGCGTGCTATGCACTAAGCAAGCGCAGGCACCAAGCGCCAGCAATGGCTGTGGTGCGGTCTCCCAATGAGCGTGGCTCATGATTTCTTGCTTGTCAATGGGTTGCGTGACTTGGGACTCTGCAGTGTGAGCCAACAATGGCTGTGGTGCGGTGATCCCATCGAGCGCGGCAATGGAATTTGGCTTTGTCGACCGCATGCGTGAGTTGGGAGCTGCCACAGACTGCTTCACTGTGTCAGCAATGATGTTGGAGCATGGTTCTCATGGGTCTAGCTCTACAAAACTAGGATGTCGACCATGCCAGCAGTGGGGACTTCAGCATCATATGCTAGAGATCAAGATGGCTAATGGAATCAATGCACCAAGCTTATGGAATCATCTCTTCAGAGCTTTGTCGTGACTTGTCGTTGCTCAGGGCCGTGACTTGCGGCAAGGAGATGTTGATGTAGCTTGCAACAATGAATTGATGGTTGACGAGGCTTTGTAGCTTGCCATAACAAGAGGTTGTTGAGGGCTTGATGGCTGGCGACAATTAGATATTGAGGTCTTGTTGAAGACAATGGCCGACTACAACTAGGGTTTGGGAAGCGTTCTCCTTTTTGCTTGGGGCCTTGACTTGTGCATGGAGAGGTGTTTAAATAGAAGAGCAACCCATCCTATTGAAGAAATAATTCCGTTTTAGATACGACTCCTATTTAGATAAGACCCCTTTTCAATCCAATTAAATCTTCAATCTTTGATTAATCAAATCTTCATCTCCATGGTCCTAGATAATTGTTCATGAAGTATGACTCTCTTTTAATTTCATTTTGCACAATTGTCCACACATTATTTTTATTTTGCACAAAAAAATTATTTTACACATTTACCCCTGAAATCACTTAATGAAAACATTAGTGCCACATGACTTGTTTTTCATCATCAAATTAAAAGTGTGACTAGTTAGTGGGCTAATTAGGCCAACACTTACACTATACATATTCTTTGAATTCTTTAAGTCTCGTTCTCTTGTCTTGGGACATCGAGTCTTGATTTTGAGTCTTCAATTGATCATTACTTGCTTCAAGCTTTGACTCTAAGATTTACTCCATGATCATGGCGTCCGAGTCTTCATTTTGTGCTACATTACATCTAGTTATTCATGGATATATGTCATCAATTATTTCCTGCACACACTTGAAGTAAATTGTTAGTACCCTTATAATTTATGATCATCATCAAAACTCCACTGGGGTGGGTCTCAGTATCCCAACAATATTTTCATATCTTGAAGTTTTCTTGTCACTGAACTTATCAATTTTGTATTGCACTCCTCCAACCCTCACAAATGAGGCAACCACATATGAACTCGAACTGATTGCTTTTTAAGTTGCATCATCTTTTGTATAAGAACTATCTGACATTATCTTGGACTTGTTCACGAATATTGTTTTGATACCAATTGTTGGGGATGATTGAGATCACCTCTCTTGGGAACATATGCCCTCTTGATATGCTTATCAAGAAAGCAATCATCCATAGAATTTCAAGATTGTTGAAACAACAAAAATGCTAATTACTTCTCTACAAAACCCACAACATAACAATATATATGCCAACAACGTAAAACAAAAGATAATTGTTGAGTATTGACTTCTACCTACTTGGTTTTGATGATGAGCAAACATAAATACTTTCCATGTAGTTAAGTCATTGCCTAATCCATTCATGAAGATCTAATAGCAATAAATGACAATCAAGCTCAATGAATGACAATCAAAGTTCAATCAAAGCTCAAAGAGACGATTGGGTTATCAAGAAAAATAATGAAGCTTCAAAGACTTCAAGTTCAATCAAGAGAAAGATAAGAAGCTACAACTCATTGTAAATATTTTCATTCTCTTATTTTCATTCTCTTAGAATATAGTCTTGAGGTAGAATTATCTTGAAGCACTCACACATCACTCATTCTATCCTAGGAATACATTAGAATTCATTTCCTAGGACTATATCTCTTAATTCCCTAACATGTGCATTTTAGTTGATCTACAGGCGACTGCTGAACATTTGTCAGGCGCCTGTTTCCATACACGCGCCTGTGATTTAGTGTACAGTTGTCTGTTATACACAGGCTTTTGATAGGATTATTTGGGTTTTCTGTATTCAATTTTAACAAGCGAGTGATGTATAATGTACAGGCGACTGGTGCCTTGCAGGCGCCTATGACTTGTTAGTCAGTCGCATGTATCATCTTACCCAAAGATACCAACTTTGTCATCTTTCGCACTTTGCAATCTGGCGTTGTACGTATGTTTTACAGGTGCATGCCCATGGCATAGGCTCATGTCTATAACGTTATAGTCATCTGTCCAGCCTTTGCCCAGGACTCTCATTTTGGCAAGTTACGCACTTATGGACACAGGTGCTAAACGTTGGTTTCACAGTCGCCTGCCTATGGCATAAATGCTTATGGATACCACTTCAGTCGCATGTCCCTGCCTTCCCAAAATTCTTGATTTTGGTAACTTTCGCACTTTGTCACTCAGACGCCTGTAGTTGGCTTCCTAGGCGCATGCTTGTTTTAAGGCGCATGTCTAACCGTCATCAGTCACATGTCCTACGTGATAAGTTACCATTTTAATTCTCACCTACCCTCTGACACAGTGCAGCAGGTGACTGCTGTTCCTTCATCAGTCGCCTGTCCTGGCTGTTAAATTGATCTGTCGGTTGTTTTGACACGGATTTTTGAGAAGGCTTTTGGCTATTTTTTGAGGGATTTGAGAGAGCTTATTTATACTCGATTTACTGTTCCATTGGGAACCCTTGGAACCCATAAGCATTCATTGATTCATCTCTCAAGCTCAAGCTCTCAAGTGTTCAATCTTTCTAATCCTCATTCTCTCTTTCTCTCCAACCTAGAATCAAAGTTCAAATCTTCTAGGCATTTGGTAGTGACAAGAGAAAGGGATATTCCCTCTTCTAATAAGAGATCAACACATTTCACACTCTTGCTCCTTCAAGTTCTACTTAAAGGCATAGGTGTTTGTAGGTGTAATTTCAATTTCATAACTTTCTTTAAATTGGTTTTGCTCTCAGTTTATGAGAGTGTTTGCTTGATCCTAAGTTGTGGGAATCATGGTCATCTATCTTGTGTATTGATTACACTTGTAGGGTTGCTACAAGTGGGTTAAAAGAAAAACTCAAGCTATGGTTTTAGCTTGAGTATCCGGGGGTAACCCCGGATGGTACAGACGTACGATTACAGAAAACAAGTCGGGTTTTACTTGGGTAATCTGAACCCTTGAAATATCTTGTGTTTGCTTGTTTTTATTGTTGTTACATTTTAATTCCGCATCTTTGTTGGTTATGATTTTAATTAGGCGTTAATTACTATTTAATTTTATAAACAATATTCAACCCCCCATCTAGTGTTTTCCTCATAAAACAGGGTCCTTATAATTGGTATCAAAGCACAAGGTTAAGCTATGGCATCCAACAACAACAACAACAACGTTCCACCTCCTTCCTACAACAACCATGATCGAGATGCTGCTTGATCGGTCTTTAAAGGCCAATCTATGGTTTGTCCTCCGCGCTTCAATGACACGAATTTTGGCTATTGGAAGTATCGAATGGAGACGTTCCTTAAGAGTGATTCTCGATGGAGAATCCTCCACAAAGAATACGTGGAGCCTACGGAAGAGGACTATGACAGATGGACTCCCACCGAGAAGTCCGCAGAGGCAAAGAACGCCAAGGCAATGAATGCTCTTCATTGTGCCTTGGAGCCTATTATCGTCTTAAATATTTGTAAACTGCAAGCGCACGGCTGTTGTCATATCGCTTTACGGGTCATTCGCATGGAGTTTGGGTAATGGAGTACCAGTTCGATCCTAGGTTATTGTTAGCTATGTGAATCGTGTTCTAAATTAATAACATCAATGAAATTACAGTGATTAACAAGAGAAAACATCAAACAATTGCAAAACAATAAGAAAACACAATAGAAGAGAGCAATAAACACTTATCTCATTGAGTTTCACCCAATAGTCATCAATTCCCGCTTACAATCAAAGAGAAAAGCGATCTAAACTACTCTACATTTATACATACTCCTAAAAACTGAGAAAAAGAGATGAAAAATGATGAAAACGGCTACAAAAGTCGCCCCCTCTCAAATATGTGCATATAACCCTTATATAGCCCCTTAGAAACCCTAACGGGTTGGGAAAACCCTGACCCGAAACAGCCACGTGGATTGTTCCACGCCGCCGCATGGAATTTCCCGCTGCGTAATGTCGTCTTGCGGAAAATGTATAAAATCTCTCCGATCTCAAAAAAATACAAATAAATATGTGTTGAAATCGGAACGAGACGCTCTACAAAGGAAAAATAAGAACAAGTGAAGATGACCACAGGGTTGAAAGCAAATCTTCAGTTTTTGCAAGGTGGCTTCTCCTTCACGCGGTCGCATGGTGTAGCCACGCAGCCCCGTGAATCCTATTTTCTAAGCTCTTCCATGCAATCGTGTGGTTTGAGTTCACACGGTTGCATTGTTTTGGCAATGAGATGATTTTTGGGCCATAAGATAAAGAGTTACGTGACCGTGTCATTAGGCTGAAACGGCCGCGTCGAATTGCTCATTCCCACCTTTTGATGCGGTCGCATGGGGCATTCCCATGCAGTCGTGTCGAATGCTCTTGCTACTTCCTTGGGCTCCTGTCATAGCTCTCTTCCACGCGACCGCGTGGGAATGGGGTATCCCACGTGGTCGCGTGGAGCTTTTTTCCTCCAGATTCTTCTTCTTTTGATTCCATTTCCTCGCCCTGCTTGCTTCTTTCACTTATTTGACTCTTTTTGGCACTTTTACACCTTTTCCATGCTCTAAAATCCCGAATTCATTCCCTTTCACCTGAAATGTAAATAATGGATCCAAAGGGTAAAAAGGAAACAAAAACGGATAGAATATAATGAAACAGTGCATGAAATGAGACGAAATACGTATGACATGAGAGTAAAATATGTATATATAAACCACTCGTCATAATCCCCAAGCTAAAATCTTCATCGTCCTCGAGAAAGACAAAGGAGGAGAAGAGAGTGGGGTATGCATGCATTCAACAAATTATATTAAGAATTCCATAGCGACAATCATATATGCATGGAAAAGGAGAAATTTCAGATTATGGATTTATAAGCACGCCAATTTCTATCTATCTATCAAGATATAGCTTAAAGGGTTATTTCAAACACACATCATTATGCAATATTCAAAATCATGCTCATGCTCAAATCTCCAAAAACAATTCCTCTATCCCGCATGAGCACCAAAACTGGAGACCGAAATCATGCGATGTGTCGAGGAGGAGCTAGTGTCATATAATGGGTCGTGAACTCCTAAAGGAGGTGGTATTTATGACACGTTATCGTTCCATGACGAGTGAGATTGGTAGCCTCATTCGTGCCCAATTTTTTTTTCATTATATATTTTCTTGGATTCTTAGTTGATTCGTGTAAGGAGCGTTGGGCCGATGACTCTCAGGTCAGACGACCTTAGGGCATCGGGTCAAAAAGGACACCTCAGACCTACTAGCTCAAACCAACTAAAAATATTATTCATATGCACTCCCCCAAGCTAAACTTTTTGACTCGAGGCCGCAACGGTTTCTATCGTGGTGATCTGGTTACTCAGTGTCACTGTGGGAACTATGCACAAATTGTAATTATATAAATTTTTTTTCTCTTTCTCTTTTTATTGTTTTTTCCTTTTTTGAACATGAAAGAACTAGACAATGAAACTTCTCAGTACTAGATCCTTCATGTGTTAACCCTAGAATGGGAGAAGAAGACAAAAGCCATAGAAGAAGGATTTTCATTGTCATTGTTTTTTTCCTTTTTATTTATCCTAAGTATACTAGCAAAACCAAATCCTAAGGGTCCACTAGTCATTACGCTCAACTAAAACCACCAAGATGCATGCATGAAGTGGGGTTCCATGATATATTATAACTCGCGCCTGTTTCAAGTACTTTTATTTTAATGGTTGTAAACACAAGTGTGACAAGCATATTACAATGAGATCTAGCATTCGAAACATCTCCAAGCATATATCACGAAAAAGAATATGTAATTGAACAAATAAAGAGTAAATCTGAAAAAATTTCTCACAAATATCCATGCGAATAAAACATAGCACAATGGAATTCTTAATTATGAAATATGCATAAATGATGCATGAAGTGCACCTCCCCCAAGCTAGAATCAATCATTGTCCTCAATGCTTGAAAGTGAGGGAATATAAATGTGGCATGCATAAAAATACCTCCCCTAATCTAGAAAATAAGCATATCCTGAGTATGAGGAATAAAATGATAGCACGGGTGCAAATGTAGGTGGGGGTGGGTGTTGGAGTCATATAAATATGAAACAAGGTGAAGTATGGGCATTAAAGCATATAAAGGGTTTTTGGTCATAAAAGTGTGGGTGTGCCGCATGGAGGTGAGATTTATTCAAAGAAGGGTTAATGACTGGAAAATACCCAACGTTTCAGCGTTTCTCACAAAAATACCTTATCGTTCATTTTGGAACACATTGGTACCCAGAACGAAAATTGGCCAACGGGAGTTAACTTTTTTACAAACTGCCTGTTTTTTCCCTGAGTGAAAAATACCCTAACGTTTCAGTGTTTCTCACAAAAATACCTTATTGTTCATTTTGGGACACATTAGGGTATTTTTGTGAGAAATGCTGAAACGTTAGGGTATTTTCCAGTCATTAACCCATTTAAATACATTTTGAAGCTATGGGGGCATAATTGTCCAATTCGTATCACGTGATATCACGTGAGCAGCTTTTCTGACGGCAAACTCAAAAAGGGTACAACTGTGTCAATTTTGCCAAATATTTGGGACCAATGTGTCCCAAATTGAACGATAAGGTATTTTTGTGAGAAACGCTGAAACGTTAGGGTATTTTCCAGTCATTTACCCTTCAAAGAAAAACAATTAATCCTAGTATGCTCTACTCACTATCAAAAGGAGACAAATTTATTCACTCTACTTAGAAAGCATATAAAATTTATCTACACTACTGGATTTGGGTTCACCTTATCAAATGGTGGATCCAAGATTTCCAATGGAGCAGGCAGCTACTCTTCTTGCTCTTTTCGTGGCTCTGCCGATGTCTTGGTGCCACGAGTACCGACGAACTCCAGTAATTCTCCCCTTAGATTCTCTCGAGGACGTCCACCTAAATCCTGCAAAAGAAAAGGAGCATCAGTTCGTGGTGAAAAATTCTTTCCTCATATAAATGTATTCCAAAGAGCATCGTCGAAGTGAAATATAAAACGTGGAAAAGGCTGATGATAACTTTTGAAAATATGGTGCTATGCCATGTCGATGTCGTGACGATATCCCGTCCACACTTGTCAATTTGCTCGTCAGGTGCTAACATGGTCCAGCAGGCCTCCGTGTTGCATGAACCTAAATCCTGTGGAGGGTATGGCATGTCAGAAGTAATTGAATCTAAAAATATAGGAAATGTAATATGACATTCAGAAAAATAGCATGTAGGGTCTAAAGAGTCTCCTTGAATGGCATCATGCTCTGGTGGTGTGATGCCTCTAGTGGAGTGAGGATGGGCTGTGGAGGTATTGGTGGAAGCGAGAGTGCGTCAGACCCGTTGAAATGAGTCATTGTATCTATGGCTTCATGCTCTCCCTCCTCGTCGATGTGGATATCCTCCATGGCCTCCTAGGTGCTCTCACATGGCCCGTGCTCGATACCAACCTCTCTGGTAAAGATTGTTTGCATCAATGGACCTTTGCTCGGCCCACCATCCATCTGTGGCATGTAGTTTGGAGTATGGTGATTGATGTGAGCCTTGGCGACGTGTGTCTCAAAAGTGGTACCTGCATGGGAAAAGAGACTCATATCAAAAATTTCAAATTGTAACCCATACGAGTTACCTTTTGTAGTGTAGGCTGTCGATGATGTGTGAGACAAAGCTGTCTGATCCCCAAAAGTAGACGTGGTAGGCGGAAATGGGAATGGTGAAATCATCTGGCCTTGGGTTACCGTGGAATCCTCCACCAATAACTCGAGGATAGATTTTCGAAATGGAAGCGGGGGCGATGGAATCGTTTGGCCTTGGGTTGCAAAAGAACTCTCTACTAACAACTCAATATGGTATTTCAGTAGTGGGAATGATAGTGGTGGCGGTGGAAGTGGTAATGGTGGTGGTGGTGGGGTCCATTGGATTTGAGTTGCAAGGGAGTTTTCCAGAAATATTTCAATGCTCGATTTTAGTGGAGGAGGGGTGTAAATCTGGGGGTACATAATAGAGGATTCTTGGTATAGGTTGTGGGTATATGAGTGTGGGTTGTAGGGCCGGGCACTGATAGTTTGTATCCATTTTACTGTCGTATAAATGAATAATTAAAGAAATATAATAAAGATGCTAGCTTTGGTCGCTCCTGCACACCAATTCCAGTGAATCTCGATTATAGATCTAAATCAAATATCTAGGGCTTCCCTTAGATCAAGATCCTCTCTCGAGCTCTCAAGATCCAATAGAAATCCCTAGCTATCCATAGTAAATCAATCACTACCAAACCCTTAACAACCTTAGCGACATAGAAATTCAATAGATCTCACAAATCATACTTTATATCCATCGGGTTCATCCCTTTGCCCTAGAGCAAAGAGACTACCCACAATTCATCATAAAAATCACAATAGACACAAGATGTGCAATAGGATTCATCACAAAACTCAGATCCAGAAAGAAATATAGCAAAAAAATATCAACTCGCAAGAGTTTAGACAAACCAATTTTGAGTACATGCTTCAAGAATAAGAAATTTTAGATCCTTCTCTCCAATCCTTTTGCCAAAAGAAAACTATAATTCAAATTAAAACTAAGAAAATTATTCTAATGAGTCTCTCCTTGGGCCGCCCACAAAACTAGGTATTTATAGCCGCCTAAAAAGTACAGAAAATCCTGACAGATTTGCCCCTGAACAACTGCAAACCCTAGTTTTTAAAAACTGACCGACGACTTACTCGGCTGAGTGAACTTCTCACTCGATCGAGTGAGAAATCTGCATAAAATAGGGATATTCAGCATTCTGGAGTAGTCTTCTCACTAGGTCGAGTGAGATTCAAACTCGGTCGAGTGGGACCGACTACAGATCCTCTAAAAACAGAGAAGCATCAAAGGATTTCTTCACATTTTCTATCTCCACTCAGTCGAGTGTGATTCTCACTCTGTCGAGTGGAAATTCCCACTCGGCCGAGTACATTACGGCTCTTCTTCAGGCTGGATTGGCGTATCAGCTTCACTCGGTCGAGTGCACTGCTTCACTCAGTTGAGTGAGCTGTGTCACTCGGCCGAGTAGCCTGTTTCAGTAGTATTTTCTCCTTCTTCTCGCTTCCTCGTCATTTCTTTCGCCTTTCTTCTACTACTACTCATCCTCCAGCACCGTTAGCTTCCCGATACCATCGTCAATGACACTCCGATACGCGTGTAAGTGCTCGTGGCTCCAAATTGCTCCCGATTGCTCCATATTCTCTGAAATCAGACAAAACAAACAAATAGTGAAATATATAGTAAAAAATTCGTATAATCATTAAAGTCGCTTTATGAGCAATCATTATGGGATGGAAAAATGCAAAAATAAAGTGTAAAATATGATCCTATCAAAATCTAACAAACTTACCTCTTACTCGTCCTCGAGGAAGATAAGTAAAAAGTGAACTTGGCGGATAAAATAAAGAAAAATCATAAAGATGAAAAAGAAGATGAAGAAGGAAAGTGCTAGATCATTCTCTCAGAACTCGGGTTTGCTTACTCAAGTAGCACGAGCAATGAATAAGAAACATCACTAAAGCTTTTATTTCGATATCATTTCATATGGGTACACTTGATAGAAAAACTAAGAACAATGTGAATCGAATGAAATATGAAATAATTTTAGAATCAAACATCGTATAAGGCATAGAAAACGATATACATAATTATAGACAACACATTTTTCAATTGAATGCTTCTCTTTGGAGTATAAGAGATATCACGCAATTCAAATCAGTAAGAATGAAAGAGATGGTTTTCATGAATTTCATGCCAATTTTTCAATTCATAGATGTCGTTATACTCTAGTCATCTCCCTAAGTATCAGAAATTACCTAGCTTAGGTCGTCATGCGCATATAAGTAGTCTCTCTCTCTCACATCATTAGATCTCCTCCCCCAAGCTTATCTATAAGCATGGTGGCATCAAATTTGAACTTTTTCCCATATTTTTGTAGCTCCATATATAAAAAGGAAAATAAGAGAGAAGTAAAGGAGGGGATTGTGTATATACAATGAAACTTTTCTTTTTCTTTCTATCATTTTTTATACACAAGAACAATCCCAAAGAACGATGCAAAGATATAAATTTTTCTTTTCTTTTGAGTTTTTGGGATTATGAAACTTATTTCTTTTTGGCATAGGGAAGATGCAATAATAAGATTCACTTAAGGGGAGATTCACCAATGATTATATGTATAGAAATATTTTTCAATATATGTGGAGAAAGAATATATGATAACGCTCGGTTCACTCTTTCTGTATGTGCACAACAACTTCAGCAGGGTAATGTCATCTACTCATTTTGATTTCTAAAAGTAAACTAATCTATTCATATCAAACGACAATCAATTCATTCAACCTGGAAATTTAATACACATTTCATGCGATAAGAAGTGATTTTAAGATACAAAGCGGTACTCCAAGTAATAGGCAGTCAATGCGTGAATCTTGGTGTGTTTTCTATAAAAAGTATACAATAATGTAATTCTCAGATGAGTCAACGCTAAAATTCATTCATAGACAAATAATAAACATGTTGGTACTTCTTTTTCTCAAGTGCACGAAAAATATATCGCAGCTGATATTAGAAATAAAAACAATAGCATGACAAGAGATACGTGCATAAGAGTAAAGCAAAATCCAAGCTATATTCATCATATGGTATTCATCGCTAGCAAAGAAAGTAAAAGGAGTAATGATAAAGTAAAATCTAACTATACACATGCAAGCACTCCAGAAAATGAAGAAAACATGATGCATGGAAAAAAATGAAAAAGTGCGTGAAATTAAGCGGAAAATGAAGAAAAGTGAAAAATAAAGATAGAAGTAATGAAAATAAAAAAGTTTGTGAGCACACTCACTCGACCAAGCTAAACATCACATTGTCATCAATGTTCGAAGTGTGGCACTAGGACATATAAGATGGGGTGGGTGCGTGTGGATGCAACATGATGCAAAATAAAGGAAAATAAGGAAAATAAAATATGATATGATGGTATAAGCAAAGGATATATGCAAAGCGAGCATGCAAAATGATGTATGCATGGATGGAAGATGGTGGCCCAAAAAACATACTCTCCTCCAAGCTGAAATATACAGTGCCCTGCAAAAAGGTGAAGACGGATGTGCATAAAAAATAGTGGGGTGAGATGTGAAGCAAAAATATGACAGGCATCAAGAAGTCGTGCCTATGCTGGTGCATCGCCATCACCTCCTTGATGTGGGGTCGGTGATATCTGAGGGGCTGGCTGCTGAGGGGCTGGCTGTTAAGGGGCTGGCTGCTGCTACTGCAGGCGGTGAAGAATGTGGTTCAGCGTGAGCTGGATACCAGGAATCATGGCAATACGGGCTTGCTGAGCGATGATGGCTGCCGTGAGAACCCTAAGGTCAACTCTAAGTCCAGTCACTGTCGACTCGACCGTATAGAGGCACTGATCTCTATCGTCGGGAGCGGATGTAGAGGGACGTGGAGGTGTAGGAGCAGGGGGTCTCACACGACCTACAAATACTAGTGGGGCCACTATCGGGGTGTGTGCAGGGAGCAGAGCTCACAACATGACGCTTAGCCTCCAGGGGAGGCTGAGACACAGGAATGCTCTCAGAAATATGTGCACCAGAGGAGGAGGTCGGAATATCAACAGAGGACAATGCAGGCAGATAGGTCGTGTCAACAGTTGTGGTAACAGACACCACGACACTCTTGGTATATATAGCGGCTGCAGAGACTCAAGCATAGACAGGTGGGGTGGTCGTGAAATCAAGAGATAATGACACCCTAAGAGTCGAGAAGTCAGGTGTGTCAAGGGTCTCTGCAGTCGCATAGGAATAATGGTTGCCTCTCTCAAAAGTGGTGGGGACAGCACTCTCATAACTCATTTACAAAATCAGATCAACTCTCAGGGGTTCGGTGGTGGTGGAATCAGACACAACGGTAGAAGTGGAGCTCTCAGCACGACCAGAAGTGAAGACAGATGTACCGGGCTTGGGGATTTGATCAGGGGCAGGTTGGTGAATCGGGATCTCAGGGGCGAGGGGCTTGACATGGGGCTCTTACTGCTCGTCATCGGGCTCTAGTACATATATAGGTGGGATGAGGAGGTCCATCCAGAAACTCCAATTTGTGCCCGCTGGTCCAATATGGGTCCGATCGGGGTTCGGAAGCACTATATAATTAGCTAAGAAGGGACCATGTAACCAGACCCAATGAAGTTGTCCGTGAGGACGGATCATGTGCATACGGGCCAAAACATCTAAAGATAAGGAGGTGGGGTTCGTAGCATGGCATAGGCCAGCAGGAAGCTGGATGTCAAAAATAGGTGCTAGGAGGGTGATCAGACCGCCACAACATATCGTCTTGGTGGAGGCGACCGAAGAAAAGATGCGGTCAAAATTGTTGGATCTGGATCTATTGTTGGATCTGGATCTAAGCCTAGAGGGGGGTGAAAAGGCTAATAAAAATTTCCGTGCAACCCACGAGTAATCACACGCAGTTATAGCATATTCAGAGTAAATAAAAAGCAATCACAGATGCATAACAGATTTTCCCTGGTTCGGTCGTCACCTCGACCTACTTCCAGCCCCCAAAGCAGATACTAGATTAATAATGTAACATGTGCAACCTTAATAGCTAGAGAACCCACGTCTCTACATTCACCAGGCTCTCAGTACCCCACTCATCGTGTCCAACAAAATTAATCCTAGTATAAGGTTTCTATTGGCTAGTCCCAACTAGCCAAGTCCCTCTTGTCTAGCACCCACGAGATAAGACCCCAAAACATGTATCAATGGTAAATTTTTCCCTACAGAGATCTATACTACTACACAAATATAATAATAAAGAGTTTAGAGAATCTCAGCTTGTGTAGCGGCAGTCGTCTCTGTCAATCAGCTCAGGTCAGATCGTATCTGACAGGATGTAGTCGCCAACGTCTCGTCCTTGCCTTTGGAACTTGCGGCCTTGGATGGAGTTGCACAATGTATGAACTCCCCTTATTATGCAATATGGCTCTCCTTCTAGGTTGCGCAATGTGTGAGGTTGATGGCTCTCTTGGATGGTTGCGCAAGTATGGATGGCTTCCCTTTAAAGAGTTGTGCAATGAAGTAGATGGGTGACCCATGACGAAACTTGCGGCCTTAATGCTTGGCTTACAGAAGTATGTTACATCAATGTAGATCTTGAAGGAGCTTGCACAAGGAGAGGGTGGAGATGGAGCTCTTGGCTATGACCTTTGGCAATGGGTGAGGAGGATGAAGTTTTGGCCTTTGTTTCTACAACTTGCGCAATGTGTAGGGGGGCTCTTGGCTATGATTTCGGCAAGGAGATGGATCTATGGCAAGTAGAGTTCGGCCATGGAGAAGTTTCAATGGAGATAGGAGTTATGGCCTTGGAGATTGCTTGGAGAGTTTGCAAGGGTGACATGCAATGTTGTGCAATAAGGATGTCTCCTTGCAAAGTTACGGCCAAGGGATTTCCTCTATGTTTTTTGGCCGAAATTCTTTGGTTCCTTCTCTATCAAAATCTCTCTTTTTGAGTATGGGTTTATATAGTAGAGGATGGGATATGATAGAATCAATTTGAATCCCATAATTGGTGGAGATGGGAAGGAATCCTAAATTGATTAGGATTTGAATGAATCTCTTTGGATATGGAGTTTGAATATGGATGTCTATGGAATTGAATTTGAGTAGCTATAGGATTTGAATTGGATCTCATTTAATCACCTTTAATTTGCATGAGATTCTCCATATCTCTCCATCTTTGACCAAGTCTCCAATTCAAATATTGATTTGAATTGATTTCCTCCTTACCTTTCCCTCTTTGACTTGGTCCAATATTTTTATCCATATTCTCCATCTTTGACTTAGTCCACTTGGCTAATGCATGTCACATTCTCCATCACTTTTACTTAGTCCCTCTTTGAATATTTACGAGAGTGCCATTCTGAAAAACACTTAGCACACATATTAAATCGTTCATACATGTTTGTTATCATCAAACACGAATTCATCAATCATTGTATCTAATTACACCATTGTATCCAACAATCTTCCCCTTTTATTGATGACAAACCAATATAAGATTTTAGCAATAACGATTCAAATGATTCATAATGACATGTGTGTATGAAGTGTGAAGATGGAGGATGTATGCAATATGCAACAAGTATGGCAATGATGTGCAAGCATACAAGCATGCAACAATGATGTTTCAAGTATTCAAACATGTATGCATGCTCCCCCTTCAACTAATATTTATATATATTCAATAAGCACACATTTTCATTATTCATTTTTCATTCATGCTTCCCCTTAAACCAATATTCATATATACAACATATAAGCATTAATGCACACACCAAATCTTTCAAATCTTTCTCAATATTTTCTCCCACTTTTGTTATCATCAAAAGTGTATAAACGAAGTCTAATTCATGTCACATGCAAAAATAGAGTATTATAAATTACAACTAGCACTTGCATGTCATTCTTCTTAGAATAAGCACTTCAAATTCAATGAAAAGTGTAACGTAGACTTCAACACCATCGTGTGAGTGTGATGATTAAATATTTGAAGTACAGAGGGAGAAAATCTTAAGAAACTCAACCAAAACCAATCCACTTTTCCATTAAACATTAAATCATCTAGAATTGATTTTCCCCATCTCATTAAAAATGTGTTCAAGATACCACACCCCAAAAACATAGCATGTAAGGACTCTTAGATGTGGGGGTGGCATTGCTCGATGAGTATATCACCAACGCTAAAGATTACCCTTAAAGCAAATGTTAGATACTCGTGGGTAGTATACTTGCCATGAATTGGATCAATTTTTCCTACGAAGCTGTAACGACTGGTTTTTGTCTATGTATTGTCTATTTTATATCTATATTACAATTGAGGGCAGATTTTGAATTTGTCCTATGTGGCAATGTCACATCAAGTTTTGGAGGGAAATTTTTGGGTTGAAGAGAAATTTGTTGGGAAATACACAAAAACATTGAAATTAGGAATAGCCTTTTAATATTAGTTATGAAAAAAATGTTGTGCACACACACACAATCTCATCTTGGGAATGAACGCGAGCTGTGGGAGAATGAACGTGGGAGATGCTGCCAACTCATTGATCCGCGTTGCAAAAACCTGTAAAATTTCGATCCCATCTGCTAATATTTCAGGGGAAACTAATAATTATTGATGTTTGTTTAAAATTAGTGGGTCCAAGATTTTTAAATGAACAGGGTCCCACGGGCACGGGTTATATGTATATGAAGGGTCCCATGGGCACGGGTTATATATATATGAAGCTGAAGGCGCCCGCGCCGAAGGCGCCCGCTAAATTTTTTAACCCAGATTTGTTGTTCCGCGCCTAAGGCACCCGCGTCGAAATTGTTGTTTTACGCCAAGTTTGTTGTTCTGCACCGAAGGCACCCACGTCGAATTTGGTGTTCTGTGTTGAAGGCGCATGCACTGAATTTGTTGTTCCGCGCCGAAGGCGCCCGCGCCATTTTTTAACGCTGATTTGTTGTTCCGCGCATAAGGGACCTGCGTCGAATTTGTTATTTTACGTCGAATTTGTTGTTCTGCGCTGAAGGCACCCACGTCGAATTTGGTGTTCTGTGTTGATGGCGCATGCGCTAAATTTGTTGTTCCGCACCGAAGGCACCCACGCCGAAGGCGCCTGTGCCGCTAAATATTGTATGCTAATTTGTTTTTCTTTTAAATTTTGGCTTTGAAAAAAAAAATTTGGGGAACAAAGATTTCGCAAGGGAAAATCTTAAATGAACCGTGCCCGCGGGCACGGGTTATGACTAGTATATATATATATATATATATATATATATATATATATATATATATATATATATATATATATATATATATATATATATATATAATGATTGTTCTCTTCCTTGTGTGTTTTTCCCCTGTTGGACGTTTTCTTTCAGTTCTTTCCGATCTCCTACCTTCCGTTGCATATCTTGATGGGCTTGGTGTAAGTATTTTTACGATGAGCTTCATAGCGTCCATATCTTAGAGCTAGGTTGATCTTAGAAGCCATATGAATCTTCCCGAAGCTTCGCGCTTCATGTCGAGACTTTTCGTGCATCTTAGTTAGTTCAAGAAGGAGAACCAACCGACTAGATTGCAATCTAGTCGGTCGACAACCCTTCAGGAACCGACTAGTTCATCTTGTATATTTCAGCTGAGTTACTGTTTCCACTTAGTCAGTCTAAGCACATCCATCGACCGACTAGTTCCTAAACTAGTCGGTTAGAACTTGTTCTCAGACCGACTAATTCTGAGTTCTTTCTGACAGCCGAGTTACTGTTTACAGTTAGTCGGTCAAAGAACGACTATCGACCGACTAGTTCCCAAACTAGTCGGTTAGAGTTTCTTCTCAGACCGACTAGCTCTCAGTACTTATTGTCTTTCCTATTCAACCCTTAGTCGGTCAATGAATATTCACCGACCGACTAGTTTCCAAACTAGTCGGTTGACGGACCTTCACAGACCGACTAAATCTGTCTACCCTGTGTCGACCATGTTCACTGTTTGCCTTTTAGTCGGTCTCAGTTGGACGACCGACCGACTAGTTCCCAAACTAGTCGGTCGACCACTCTTCACTGACCGACTAATTTACTCAGAAACCCTAGGTTAAGTTGTAGCCGCCGCTTTTTATTTCTATTTAAACCCTATACGTTTTCACTTCTTCTTTCACTTTTCCTAGCCTATCTTCTACCCCAATCATCCCCCAACCTTCATCCTACCCTTCCTCATCCTCCCGTGCTCCCTCTCACCCCCCATTGCGCCGGCACCACCCCGTAGACCGCCGGCCGACCCTAAAACCCCAAATTCTCTTTTGCTCCAGATTTGCCCCTACATTCTCCATTCTCCAGATCCATTATATATCAGCCGCAGGAGATTCCTTCAGCCGCAACTTCTTCCCCAGATCGCTTTTCCGTTGCCGTGTTAGCTCAGATCTAACGACGGCAACCCGGAGATCATCGAGATCCCCTCCTACCTGTAGATTCATAGGCGTCTTGGATCGTCGATTCTTCCGCTTCGTATACGGTTATTGATCTACCTTTAAATCTTCCCATAACCCACACTATAATTTAGAAAACCTAATAAAAATGGATTATTAGACGTTGTAGGATTCCAATACAAATCTGAATTAGATCATTCAAATCTGATTTTCTGCTTTGGCCGTAACAGCGAACCCTTTTCCCCGTAGAGTAGCGATTTTGAGACGAACTCTCGTCGACCGTCAACCTCGGTACCAGGCAAGTGAAACTTGCCAACCTTGTTTTAGGCCATGCTTTAGGCCATTTCCTTGTTTTTAGCGTAAAAGAGACTAGACAGTGAAATGATAGCGGTCTAGGCGCAATTTCAGGTTCTAGCTTGACAACGAAGCTAGAATTGCCTTTTGTCATGTCATATCATGCATTTGCCTGTCACGTTTACTTTCTTTAACGGTACACATTTTTATTTGAATATCTACCATGCATTTGCATTCTCTACATGTCATCTGATTCGCATGTTGCATCGTAGCACACGCTACAAAATACTTGTACAATCCGTGTTTCCGTGTTTCCGGCTAGGCACCTGCTATGCGAGCATAACCCTACGCCATACTTGTTAAAAACACTTCCTGGCTCGTGATCCAGAAGCGAGCATTCCGTGTTCGGGGGTAAGGCCGTGGCTCGATACACGTGGAGGGGTAGGGATAAACGGTTACTTGAGCGTAAGAGTTGACCCGTACAGCCTCTCTAGCCAAAGGGCGGAATCTCTGTGCACGACGTGCTTACTATACTTGTACTTGTCCTTGTGAATGTTCCTTGCAAAACTTGACATCCATGCCATGCCATGCTTGTACCTTACTTAACTTTACTTTACTTGTTGCACTCTTACTTTAGCTGCCATGTCATTGCATCATGCTAGAATTGCTAGGTTGTTTACCTGTACCTTCAGTTTCCTTGCACAAGTCTCTTGTAGATTTGCTGACATGTGCCCCTTGCTTTTTTGGGTGTCACATGTTAGACCCTGAGCCAGAGACCATAGCTGAGTACGTGGTTGTGACTGACGCTGAGCCTGAGTCCATGTCTGCCTAGGAGGAGTTTTGCGGACACCGATGACCATTTTTAGTGACCCCTGCTGGGCTTCCTTTTGTTTTAGGTTTTTTGTTAGTTGTCGGTGCGTGTCACCTTTACTTTGTTTTGTACCTTGTACTTTTGTTGGCCATGTGTGGGCCTTAGATTCTTTTCTTTTTAGCCTGGTGGATTTTCTGCGATGTTGGAATTTAATATGATGGATATTCTGAGATTTCTCTTTTGTCTCATTTCCTTATTATTATCCTTGTTTCGTTCGCGTTGCAAGGACCTGCCAATTTAATGTTGATTGATGCTTATCGGACTTGCAGCTTTGTAGCTTCAAGTCTGAGCGGACCTTCTCATGTCTCGCCTCCACGTTTTTGGGAAGCGGGGCGTGACAGGTTTTGTTGGTGGTCCATGCAGGTCCGTATTGCAACTGCGAATTATCGGAACAACGATAATAACTATGGAATGTCCATTAAATAAATTGCAACATTCGAGTCATAAGCCTAGTCTAGTCATTTTCCTATGTCACTAGGTGGTAAGAAGACTTAGTTAGACGTAAGTGCTTTCTAGTTAGAGGCCCCTGATTGTTAGTTAGACTCCATGCTAGGAATTGATTTCATCGTCTTAGGAGTTACCTTAGTGGTTCTTGTCTAACTTTGACCATATTAGACTTCTAGAATTTCTTAGTCGTTTGCTTGGGTTCATCGATTTCGGGCCAAGCCGAACGCAGTTCATTAAGGTCTAGTTCCTTAGAAAGCCTTAGCGCCAAGTTTCCTAACCTTTAGTTAGTCGACCGTAGGAGTTCCCCGTAGATTTTCCTGGGTCGTATCCTAGGCGTATGAATGTTTTGATCATCCTACCATTTCCCTTAACTCGATTCACGAGATTGCCTCATGACGATCGTCGTCAATTTTCGAATCTCTCCGTTACAAATTTTGAAACTTCTGAAAGTATTCTTCGATTCCCTCTTTTCCTAAGTTTAAATTTGTTCAAAATTTTAATATATACTTATACCTCATACTTTTTCGTTGACTTAAATTTTTAAAACTTGTGTCGAAATTTTGAATACTAGCTTATGATATTTTTCTAGCCTACACTATTCGTACCTATGAAAATACATTGTCCGTTCATGTATTAATCTTATTCTGAACTGTACTTTTATTTTGCCCAATCCAATTTATAATTTTCCTTTCTGATTTATGTCATTCAAATGACAAATCGCCTTACTTTTAATATACTTTTCAAGTCACATGGGACTTCAGCTTTCAGCAAGTCGATTTTATGCTCATCATTTTCCATATTTTAGATTTTTGTAAAATTACTATTTCATAACCTTTTCCTGATCTAGACCTTCCATAATTTGGTTTTAAAGCTTATTACCAATTTTGATAATTCTACTACTAAGTTATTATTATCTTTCCGTTCACCGTACATACTTTTAGAATAATCTCTAAACTAAATTAAATTTCAATTATTTTTATATATCCGTACCAGGCTTGTTGTGCTCGTAAGTTAAGGACATTGTGTGAATCAGTTCTTTTTGGCAAATCCTGGTAGTTTCAAATATTGATTATTTTAAATTTTTCCCTGGCGTAAAGACTTTGAAAGCATTTAACATGAGTTTAAATTCTTCAGTTAATTTAATTTCATTTCAAAACTTTTGCCAACATTATATTAAATCACTGCCGTATAATATTCTCTAAACTACGTCCTTAATGTTCGTGTGAATGATTTACTTCCTTTTTATAATGATTTTCGATGAGCCAATAAATCATTTTCTCTTATTATGTATATTCGACTCAAACTTATTTCGAACAACTTGTTTTATCGATCCCCAAATATTTTTATACAGACGAGGACTCCAACTTTTGAAGTACAGCCGTTTTCAAATTCCACGTATTTTAGCTTATGTTATTTACACTATTTCCTTTTCTCTAACCTATGAAAGTATCTCTACATCTCCCTTTCCTCTCCCTAAGCATTCACAAGTGAATCGCTGTTTCACCTAACCAAGCTGTCTCCTTGTATTCGTCCTATCTGAACTCGTGCTTATCGATCCTGTCCTCGTCACGCTTTCGACCTCGATCTCCCTCTATTGCTTAGGCTTTAGTGCTCGTCAATGACTGTGTCAACTCTATTTTTGTTAGTAGCCCTTGGACCTTGGTGATGTTGCCATGGTGCATATACCTAAGTTGTGTATGTGGGCTTGAATGAGTGTACTCCTCTATAATATATTAATGTTTGCCTATTGTGTGTATATACATACTCTGAGATATTCATGACGTTATGAAGTTGTTTGTGTGTTGGTATTTATAGATATGTGTGTGGATAGATATACCACTCTAGGGGCGTCTGTGTATATAAGGAACAGTGTTGGAATATCTAATGAAGTGTATGTAGTTGGAGATACTTTTAATGGTTGAAATAATATGTTGGTAAAGTTATGTGTATATTAAGTGTAATAGCGTACGTATAGTTAAGTGGGTAGGCCTATTATATGACCTATGTTTTAGTACGTGTGGGTGTGTGCTCATACGTAGATACGTATTGTGCTTAGACGTAAGTAGTTATGTATTTGCTGCATGAGTATATAGGTATTATACATATAGGTAGTAGGATGTGGTGTGAATATATGTTCTACATGTGTGTGACTAAACGATGAATGAATGTATTAGGGAGGGTAATATAATTATACGTGTGCTGATGTCTGTTATGGTATATAAAGTGATTGAACTATGTGGGTGTTACCTGACTAGATATTAAGTGTGAATGACATATGATATGTATATGGTTATATTGGTAGATGTGTATACATTGGAGTGGTATTGGTATAAGTGTAAATACCGAGTTACGTATATAGAGTATTCTGATATGAGTTTCGAGTCTCACTCAAGCTTGAGTGGGTATACTCTAAGTATATTGTTATGTATGTATGTAGTTGCATGTAGCAATGTTTGATGTATCTATAGTGATAGGAGTGTTTGTGCCTGGTTGTGCTACGCACATGACTGTGGGTCGCTATACCAGAATATAGTTATGGGTGTTGGTCGTGTGGTATAGTTATTTACTAAGGACTTGTCGGTGTGAACACATGTGTGCTAGCTAAACTAAGTGTGTAGATGTACTGAGTTTATAATGGTACTATTGGTATACGTGAATGAAATGTTAGCGTGTGTGGGGGTGCACCCTGCACGGGTAAGTATGTGCCTAGTTATAAGTTTTGGTGACTATGGTATGTGTGGCGTGTCGTGAATATAGTTATAGGACCGTATGTAATGTGAACGTATGGTGAAATAATTGCATGCATTTGAATGACTATATAAGTGTGAAATTATAGTAGTGGTGAATGTGTATTAGATATAGTGAAACTTGATTTAAAATGGTATGGTGACTACATGTGTTATGATGTTCGGTATCGGATGAATATTAGGGAGTGGTATACCCATGTTTGTTTTGTGCATAGGTAGTTACCTATATGTAGAACAATGATTGTATTTGCTAGAGTGAGACTATTCTTATGTGAGTATCTGAACAATTGTTGTGTGCTAGGTAAGTAGTAGTTATATAAGGGATGTATGCATAAATATATATGATTGAAATATGTGCATGAATAAGTACATGTTGGTAGTGTTAAAGTTTGACAACCTAGTGCATATATAAGCACTTGAGATGACTATACCTGGTTTAAATTATAACGTGCTATGATTGTGGTAGTTACTGGAGCGACTAGGTATGTTGGAAAGTCCGAGGACGGACTTTATTTTAAGGTGGGTAGGATGTAACGACTAGTTTTTGTCTATGTATTGTCTATTATATATATATTATGATTATTCTCTTCCTTGTGTGTTTTTCCCCTGTTGGACGTTTTCTTTCTGTAACGACTGCTTTTCATGTATCTGGATTTATTATAATATAATATATGTTTTGGTGGATTTTCTCCTCATGTGTGGTTTTCGTCTCCGTAGCTTTCATTTTCGATCGATTCGTCGTATTTTCTCGTTACTTCCTTAGGATTGTCGATTTCGAAGTATGTCATTCGTGACGGACTTCATAACGGTCGTATCTTACTATTAGATCAAGCCTAGGAGTCTTAGGAATCGATCCCGGGGCCCCGCGCTCCGTATCGGAACTTTTGGTGCTCATTAGCCGGTATAAGAAGGGGCACCGACCGACTAGATGACGATCCAGTCGGTCGGCAATCCTTCTTGGACCGACTAGTTGGCTTTCTAAATTTCTCAGGAGTTACTGTTTATCGTTAGTCGGTCCAAGAACGTTGGTTGACCAACTAGGTTACAAACTAGTCGGTCGGCAATGCTTCTTTAACCGACTAACACATCATCTAAATTTTAGTATCAGTTACTGTTTACTCTTAGTCGGTCTAAGAACGTTCATCGACCGACTAGATGCTAAACTAGTCGGTCAGTATTTGTTCATGGACCGACTAATTCTAAATCCTATTTTCGTTCAGAAGTTACTGTTTGCACTTAGTCGGTCTGCGTTGGTCGACCGACCGACTAGTTGCCAAACTAGTCGGTCAGTGGTTGCTCTTTGACCGACTAATCTGTGTTAAAACCCTAATTTCTGGGCAGCCGCCAGCCCAACCTATTTATACCCCTCCCAAACGTTTTCTTCGTCCTCCACTCGACCCAAAACCCTAAAATCTCCCCCATTGAGCCCCCATCTTCCTCCAAACCCTATTCCTTCATTCCAAACCCTAAATCCATCATCTGAACCCTCCATCAACTCTATCTACCTCTCATTTTCCCCAAATCTCCATCAAATCCCCAAAATCCCCCAAAAACCCTAGTTCTCCAAACTTCTCCTTTCGTTTCCAGATCTGGTCCTAGGGTTCTCTGGAGTGTTTCTTCCACTTCCTCTCGGTAAGAAATCGATCTCTTGACGTTTTTATATCCTATTTGTATTTTTATGAAACCCTAATGAAATTTCATGTTGTTTGATGTTTGTTTCCCCATAACAGCGATTTCCCCCGTAGATTAGCATCTGCGAGACGAACCTCCGTGATCGTCATTCCCGGTGCTAGGCAAGTGAAACTTGCCACTTAGGGTTTAGGCCATGTTTTAGGCCATTTGCTTGTTGTAGGCATAAAAGAGGCTAGGCGACGAAATGATACTCGCCTAGGCGCAAATTGGGGAACTAGCTTGACAACGAAGCTAGTTCCGACATATATCATGTTGCACAATTACCATGTCATGTTTACTTTCCATTAACGGTATGCGAATTAATTGTCATGTCATTGCATACCTTAAGTGCTTCTGTGATTGCGTAGCTTCGCTACAATGCTTGTGTTCCTGGCTCGTGTTCCAGAAGCGGGCCATGTGTTGGTTGATAGCCAATGCCCGAATTGCTTGTTTCCGGCTAGGTGCACCCCTACGCCAAATGTTTAAGAATGCGAGCTCATGTGCGGGGCAACCCCGGCTCACTTGCTGAGCTCATGTGCGGGGACCCTGGCTCCATTACGTGTGGGTATTGGGGGTAAGAGTTAAGCGGCCAATCAACTGGGAGTCTGCCCGATCAGCAACTGCAGTGGTAAGGCGTAAACTCTGGGTTTGGGGTAATTGTTAAGCGGCCAATCAGCGTGAATGTGAGACCATTCAGTTGTAAGGCGTAAACATCTACAAACAACGTGAATAGTGAATTGATTGAGATTGATAGTAGCTTGGCTACTCTTGTCTTGTCCCGATGATTGTTCTCTTGTACAAATTGTCTTGCCATGTCTTGATTGGGCACTCATGTTAAAACTGCCATGTCATGCATACTATAACTGCTAGGTTGCTAGTTGCCTTACTTTCAATTTCCTTGCCCAAGTCTTTTAGACTTGCTGACATGTGCCCCTTTACTCTTTTGGGTGACACATGTTAGATCCTGAGCCTGAGTACCTTGTTGAGGACGAGGTGTTTGCTGACGCCGAGCCCGAGCTTGTGTTTGACAGGGAGTACATGGACACTGGGGACCAGTCCTAGTGTCTTCGTTGTGTTTTACTTTTGTTTAGTCAGTTGTTTTGTTATCGGTGCGTAGCACCTATACTTTGTTATGTCGTTGCTTTTGTTGGCCTTGTTCTGGGCCTTTAGACTCTTTCTTTTAGCCTGGTGGCTTTTCTGGATGTTGGACTTATTTTCATGTTGGACAATTTATGAGATGTGAGATTTTATTTCAGTCTCTCCTTGTGTTATTATTGTTGTTCCGTTGTGGTTACAGGGACCTGCTTATGTTTTATTGACGCTTATCGGGTTTGGGGCTTCACAGCTCCACTCTCGTGCGGACCTTTTCACGTCTCGCCTCCATTTTAGGGAAGCGGGTCGTGACACTTTCAGTTCTTTCCGATCTCCTACCTTCCGTTGCATATCTTGATGGGCTTGTAGTAAGTATTTTTACAATGAGCTTCATAGCATCCATATCTTAGAGCTAGGTTGATCATAGAAGCCATAGGAATCTTCCCGAAGCTTCGCGCTTCATGTCGAGACTTTTCGTGCATCTTAGTTGGTTCAAGAAGGAGAACCAACCGACTAGATTGCAATCTAGTCGGTCGACAACCCTTCAGGAACCGACTAGTTCATCTTGTATATTTCAGCTGAGTTACTGTTTCCACTTAGTCGGTCTAAGCACATCCATCGACCGACTAGTTCCCAAACTAGTCGGTTAGAACTTGTTCTCAGACCGACTAATTCTGAGTTCTTTCTGACAGCCGAGTTACTGTTTACAGTTAGTCGGTCAAAGAACGACTATCGATCGACTAGTTCCCAAACTAGTCGGTTAGAGTACTTATTGTCTTTCCTATTCAACCCTTAGTCGGTCAATGAATATTCACCGACCGACTAGTTTCCAAACTAGTCGGTTGACAGACCTTCACAGACCGACTAAATCTGTCTACCCTGTGTCGACCCTGTTCACTGTTTGCCTTTTAGTCGGTCTCAGTTGGACGACTGACCGACTAGTTCCCAAACTAGTCGGTCGACCACTCTTCACTGACCGACTAATTTACTCAGAAACCCTAGGTTAAGTTGTAGCCGCCGCTTTTTATTTCTTTTTAAACCCTATACATTTTCACTTCTTCTTTCACTTTTCCTAGCCTATCTTCTTCCCCAATCATCCCCCAACCTTCCTCCTACCCTTCCTTATCCTCCCGTGCTCCCTCTCACCCCGCATTGCGTTGGCACCACCCCGTAGACTGCCGGCCGACCCTAAAACCCCAAATTCTCTTTTGCTCCAGATTTGCCTCTACATTCTCCATTCTCCAGATCCATTATATATCAGCCGCAGGAGATCCCTTCAGCCGCAACTTCTTCCCCGGATCGCTTTTCCGTTGCCGTGTTAGCTCAGATCTGACGACAGCAACCCGGAGATCATCGAGATCCTCTCCTACCTGCAGATTCGTAGGCGTCTTGGATCGTCGATTCTTCCGCTTCGTATACGGTTAGTGATCTACCTTTAAATCTTCCCATAACCCACACTATAATTTAGAAAACCTAATAAAAATGGATTATTAGACGTTGTAGGATTCCAATACAAATCTGAATTAGATCATTCAAATCTGATTTTTTGCTTTGGCCGTAACAGTGAACCCTTTTCCCCGTAGAGTAGCGATTTTGAGACGAACTCTCATCGACCGTCAACCTCGGTACCAGGCAAGTGAAACTTGCCAACCTTGTTTTAGGCCATGCTTTAGGCCATTTCCTTGCTTTTAGCGTAAAAGAGACTAGACCGTGAAATGATATCGGTCTAGGCGCAATTTCATGTTCTAGCTTGACAACGAAGCTAGAATTGCCTTTTGTCATGTCATGTCATGCATTTGCCTGTCACGTTTACTTTCTTTAACGGTACGCATTTTTATTTGAATATCTGCCATGCATTTGCATTCTCTACATGTCATCTGATTCGCATGTTGAATCGTAGCACACGCTACAAAATACTTGTACAATCCGTGTTTCCGTGTTTCCGGCTAGGCACCTGCTATGCGGGCATAACCCTACGCCATACTTGTTAAAAACACTTTCTGGCTCGTGATCCAGAAGCGAGCATTCCGTGTTCGGGGGTAAGGCCCTGGCTCGATACACGTGGAGGGGTAGGGATAAACGGTCACTTGAGTGTAAGAGTTGGCCCGTACAGCCTCTCTAGCCAAAGGGCGGAATCTCTGTTCACGACGTGCTTACTATACTTGTACTTGTCCTTATGAATGTTCCTTGCAAAACTTGACATCCATGCCATGCCATGCTTGTACCTTACTTCACTTTACTTTACTTGTTGCACTCTTACTTTAGCTGCCATGTCATTGCATCATGCTAGAATTGCTAGGTTGTTTACCTGTACCTTCAGTTTCCTTGCACAAGTCTCTTGTAGACTTGCTGACATGTGCCCCTTGCTCTTTTGGGTGTCACATGTTAGACACTGAGCCAGAGACCGTAGCTGAGTACGTGGTTGTCGCTGACACTGAGCCTGAGTCCATGTCTGCCCAGGAGGAGTTTTGCGGACACCGGTGACCATTTTTAGTGACCCCTGCTGGGCTTCCTTTTGTTTTAGGTTTTCTGTTAGTTGTCGGTACGTGGCACCTTTACTTTGTTTTGTACCTTGTACTTTTGTTGGCCATGTGTGGGCCTTAGATTCTTTTCTTTTTAGCCTGGTGGCTTTTCTGCGATGTTGGAATTTAATATGATGGATATTCTGAGATTTCTCTTTTGTCTCATTTCCTTATTATTATCATTGTTTCGTTCGCGTTGCAAGGACCTGCCAATTTAATGTTGATTGATGCTTATCGGACTTGCAGCTTTGTAGCTTCAAGTCTGAGCGGACCTTCTCACATCTCGCCTCCACGTTTTTGGGAAGCGGGGCGTGACAGAAGCTATATTCATATAATTTTTTTTCATATTCACTTTTTTGTGCTTAATTTTTATCCATGGCAAATACACATCATGTCCCTTAGATTTTCAGTTATTATTCATCCTACATTCACATTTTGATATTTCATAAAAGAATCTCCAATTGTGCAACAATATTCAATACTAGTGGAAGTGAAAGTGTAGGTGTAGAAATCATGTTACTCAATTCATTAAACATGTCATGGCTATTTAGAGATACTTACATGTGCATGTAGCTATAACAATAATACAATGATTTATACAAGGATATGAATGTCATTCATAAATATCACTTGAATGATACTTACATGTGCATGTAGCTATAACAATAATACAATGATTTATACAAAGGATATGAATGTCATTCATAAATATCAATTCATAATTTTTATGCTTTTTTTGTCTTTATTTATTTATTTTTTGATTTTTCTTTATAAAGAACTAAACAAGCTAGAAGCAAACAAACTAGCACACAAAATAAAAATCAAATCAAGCACACACACAAAACAAAAAAATGCTATAAAGGTATGCATTAAGTGCAAAGTAGAAAAATAGACATTCGCGTCGTTGTTTAGCTATGGAACTAAATAATGAAACGTTCAATCCATAGTTCCTCGCCAAATCTCCATCTTACCTACACGGTAGATGTTATGTGTGACCTTGGAATCCAACAAGGTCCACTCACGTTAGTCATCAAAGATTTAGGAACCCATATTTGCTTGAATTTCATATTCGTGTTCCTAAACTTACAATAATACGATGTATGACCAACACTAGAACAAGTAAAGCACTTTGCATACATATTTGAGACTTTCAATGGCTCATTGTGAATTTTCCTATAAATAGGCTTTGTATCATGTTTCATATCATAACCAAGACCACGTCTACTATTGCCAAAAAGTTGATTTTCTAGAATAGCATCCAACGATTGTTTTCCCATAGAAAATTTCTTTATTGACAATTCTAGACTAATGATTTTGGATTTCAATAAATCATTTTCATTCACAATCAAAGTGCATTTACTTATAAAGGCCTTCTTATTGTCCTCTCCAGCAATTATTTTTCTTTTAAGTTCATTATTTAGCATGCAAATCTTTTCATTAAGCAATTCAATTTTAGCTTCTAGCTTACTCACATTTTGCTTATACATGCTAATATTATTCAACAAAGTAGGACACGAAAGGCAATCAGATTTTTCATGCGACCTAGAATTCTCTTTTTCCAACAAAGCAATGGTAGAATCACATGCAACAATTTTTCCCTTTAGTTCCTTAATTTCTAATGACTTGGTGTACGTGTCTTGTTGCATTTCATCATTGGAGTTTCTATATTCTTCTAGTGTGAATTCTAGCTCGACAATTTCAGCTTGCATGGCTTTACAAATTATTAGAAGTTCAGCTTTACTACAAGATTTTACCTCATCATCTTTTGCCATCAACCAGAGGGAAGAGTGGGCTTCATACTCCTCATTCTCATCTTTGCTGTCCATGTCACACGTTCGCACCACAGCTTTTCCTTTCTTCTCTGCAACATTAGCTGTTTCTTGTGGGCACTCCTTCATAATGTGTCCCTGCTTTTTACATTGAAAACATTTAACTATATTAATAGCAGTCTGTTCAGAAGAATTTCTAGAAGGATTAAATTGGTTAGAACGATTAAACCTTTGTTGCATGTCAGCTCTTCCTTGAGGGGTCTTTATGTATCTTCTGAAGCCTCTGACCATCAATGCTATCTCCTCTTCATCATCATTATCACCTTCACTAGCTTAAAGAGCTTGGGTTTTTGGAGCTTTTTCCTTCACCTCTGGTTTCTCTTTAGCCTCGATATTCTGTAGCTCAAGCTCGTGGGACATTAAATTGCCTATCAAGTCCTCCACTCTTATCTGTGATAGATCTTTCACTTCTTGAATGGCAATGACTTTTGGCATGAACGAGCTTGGCAACACCCTTCAGATTTTACTCACCTGCTCAAGGCTAGAGTATGGCTTACCAAGGGAGCTAGACTTGTAAATGAAGTCCATGAATGCAACGCCCCGCTCCCCAGGATACCCGAAAAGTACGAATCCGTCCTAGATGATCCCAGAGCAGCGAGTGTTACGAAAGGAAATATAAAAAAGCTCTAGCAGGTCCACTGTGTACTGCTGGGATAGTACCTGCAATGTTCCCTAAGCACAACCAAACAACCAACAGCATAACACAGAAAAACACATAGATAGAAACTGTACAACAACTAATCCCTAAAAAAGTCTAATTTCTATACATTATCCATCTGTACATACATCCATCATTAACAACCTGTCACTACCCAAACAAAACCCCAAAAGTACAAACACCCTCTACTCTACCCTCGCCATCCCAACCTAACTCATCCACAGAACTCCACCTCATAACAACCAACCAGCTCCAACACCTGGACCTGAAAAGTCAACAGTGGGGCACGTCAAAGCGTGACCCAATAGGAATACCATACCCCAACTAGTCCTTACATGAATGCGGTATAATGCATGTAACATGGCATGTAACGTAAAGTATGGCATAAGAGGGCTATGGCAGTAATATAAAGAACTTCAACTACACAAGTGTGGAAAAGGTGCACGTGCAATAGGCATGGTGTATAACAGTGGTATACGACATATTTTCATGCAATAGGCATGGCATGTAACGTAACGTAAAGTACTATTTTCATGCGTTGTTTTACGTGCAGATTTCGAGTTACACAGCTTTAAATGAAAGTGACTATAAGAGCATCCAACTTCAAATATTCACAATAATTTGTAAACTTGCCTGATTTCAGCATTCTTGGTGTCGTTGGGTTCGTCTCGACGAGTACTATGCTACGGTGAGATCGGTTCACTGGTTTGATTAGACATATAATCGAGTTTGGTTCTTTTCAACATATCGAAACATTAAACATACCTTACGACGTCTAATAATCCATTTTCATTAGGTTCTCTAACCTATGGTATGGGTTATAGCATGTTAATGGATAGATCTACTAACCGTGGTCACATCGGTGTAACAGAACGTAGCGAGGGGTAGCGACAACACGTACGGCTTCTAACGGCGGCTACAGCATGGGAACACGTTGCGGCAGCAAGGGGAGAGGCGTATATGGGTCACCGGGGTCTGCAGTTGGCCGGAGGGGAGGGTTGAGCATGGAGAAGGAGGTGGCATGGGTCCGTAGCAGGTGGGGGCCGCCGGGAAGAAGGGGGATGTGCACGGAGGAGATCTAGAGCGCCGGGAAGGGTGGCAGGCGACAGGTTGGTGGATGTCGAGGCGTGAGGTCAGCGGTATATGTAGACGCCGAAGGCTGCGCATGGTAGAAGTGGAGGTTGGGCTATCTAGGGTTTTCGGGGAGAGTTTGAGAGGGGAAAAGGGAAGATAAAACTGGGTTTTGGCGCTTGGAGAGGGGTGGTGCAGCCGACGGTCTGGCGGCGTGCGGGCCGCATGCGTGGTGGAGGGGAGGTAGCCGTAGGAAGATGATGTTAGGGTTTTGGTAGGGAATGTGCCTGGCGGCTGTGGGCTGAGTTAGAGAGCTTAGGTTTTCTATTAGTAGGGTTTCTAATTTGTTTTAGAAGGGAAAAGGGCACATGAAGAGCCCTAGGCCTGGGGTGTTTGCTGTAGGGAGAGGCTTAGGCTAGTCTAGGGTTTCCATAGGCTAAGTATTATAGGTTGGGTTGCACGTGAGTGAAATAAAGTGAACCAAGAAGAGTGGCGGCTGAGTGCTAAGATGGGTTAGAGTTTATGCTAGATTAGGAATGGTTTTGAAATTTAAAAGGAGGGATTTAAGATTAGGAAATTAAGGAAAGAAACAAGAGATAATTGTAATTAAGAGCAGATTGATTAACATTAAAAAAGTCTCTACTCTAATTTGGAAATGATTTTGAATTTTGAATTTCTAATTTTGAAATAACATTTTAATGAAAAATATAATTTTAGATTTAAAAAGTTATAGTTAATTAAAAAGGATAAAAGTCTCCCATGTTGATTTGGTAATGAATTCGAATTTAAAAAAATTTCAAATTTGAATTAAGTTCTTTTTTGAATGAAATAATAGTTGGGAGAAATCATGGGGTTAAATATGGAATAATACCGAATTAGTTATGGGATTTTAATAGGATTTAACTAGGAAAGTTTTTGAAAAGATTCGAATTTAAAAGTATTTGAATTTGAAATTTTAAAATAATTATTTAATGAAATATATCATAGTAGATTTAAAATAATTACAACTAAAACGTATTAGGGTTCGTAGCTAAAACGGGCACGTAGTATAATTACGCCTACGACAATATTAATACAAATACGGAAAGGACGTACGACAAGATAGAATACGAATAAAATTAAAATACCGGTCGTTACAAGAGGCGCGATTGTTTTGCTATTTTTTGCGAAAACTGGATTTGGAAGTCTATTTTCGACATTTAAGGGGTCAAATGATATCGGAATTGGATGCCATTTTTTTCTAAGCGATCGTTGTCTCGAGATCTTCGATTTGACAGGTTGTTTGAAAGTCGAAACTCAGAAATAGATTTATGGTTGATTTTAGAAGTTTGGACTTCTAGTGAAATCAATCTCTATTGCCCATTTTATTGTCCCACATTGCTCATAGCAAGAGAGGAGGGCCGGCTCCCTATATAAATAGGGGTTAGCCCTCCTCATTGAAAAATGCACCAAGTCACCGGTTTGAGAAGCTCCGAATTTTTGAGCATGCTCGATCAACGACTTAAATCACTCCTTCGCTTATATTTCTTCCTATACTCTAATCGAGTCCTAGCAAGATGGCTAGGAGGTTTGGATCTGATCCAGAAGTCTCTAACGTGGATATACTCAAGTGAAATCTTCTTTGGTGAGTGATTGGCACGGAGGCACGGTGCGGCTCGGGAAGCGGTTCAGCTCGGGGTGAGGCACAGCGCGGTGCGGTTAGGGAAGCGGCTCATCTCGAGGCGCGGTGCGGGAAACAGTTCGGAACACTTTACCGGTGCAAGCAAAGTTCCGGGTAAGTCAGTTTCTTTTATGCTTATCATACTTTTGTAGTAGTTAGATCTCTCTTCGGGTTGGTCGGACCCAACCTGAGTTAGTAGATTACACACGACCCGTGCACTATGGTTTTTATTAGCATCGTTCAGTCCCCACTCGGGGCCGCGATCAGTGGCGTTGGGCTGAGGATGGTGGTCGCCGGGGTTTGCTACGACAACTGAATGGAAGTTGGGTCGTCGTGAGGTCATGGGGTGGCATCAGAGTAGTTGGAGGTGCCGGCGATGGAGGAGGTCGGAGTTAGGAGTGGTGGTCGAGTTCGAGGTGCTGGGCAGTGGTTGGAGGGGCTACATGGCATGGTTGGAGGGCGGTGAGGATGGGGGAGGCGGGAGAGTTTGGGTTGTTGTGGGAGTAGGTTGTTGGGGCTTCGTGAAGGGAGGGTGAGTCGGAGTTTATGGAGGTGGGGTCGCATGGCTTTTGAAGGAGGATGGAGAGTCGATGGCAGAGGAGAGATGGGTCTGGGCTTTATGAAGAACAAGAAAGAGGAACGTGCTGGTGAACGCGTGGTTGCCATTGAGATTTCCATGCATGAATCGCGTGCATGGGTTGGGTGCACGCAACTTGATATGGAATAGCGAATTGTGTGGGCGGTTGTGAGAACGTGGGCTTGGGGGGAAGCTGTTTGAGAGCTAAACGTATGAAAAGAAAATAATGACGTTGGGATTACACATACGAGAGATTTGCATGGAGAGGAATCAATGTGGGGGTTACGGGTAGTTAGAATCGTATATGCTTCTAAAAAATCAGATTAGTTAAAAAAATTCTAATATAGTTAAACTTATTAATATAGTTAAAAATAAATTTCGATAATCAGTTTAGATTTAAAATTTAAAGTTGAAAAGTATATATATAAATATATATATATTAGATTATTACAATTTCGCCCTTCGACACGATGCCATCCAAAAATTATATGGAAAATACCGGAGCGATCGTGGAGTCGTGCGGATCGTGAATACGGGGTCTGATCATGAGTCCGAGCTAAGGAAATAATAACAAAAAAATAAAATGCCAATATACACATAATACGATGCATTAAGAAAGTACATACGAAATACGTACGAAAGAATAGTGGCTATTACATCTTACCCACCTTAAGAAAATTCCGTCCTCGGAATTTCTATCACTGAGGAGCAGGAAACAAATAAGGATAACGCTCTCGCATTTCATCTTCCCGCTCCCAGTTGGATTCTCCAGGCGAGCCATGATGACATATCACTCTCACGAGCTCGATGACCTTGTTCCCACGCGTCTTCTGACGTCGGTCTAAGATCTGCACTGGGTGTTGCTCATATGTCAGATCCAGTCGAACCGTAATATCCGAGTAATCAACAGCATGAGAAGGGTCGCTGATGTAACGAAGCAGCTGAGATACATGAAAAACATCATGTACTCCCTCCAATGAAGGCGACAGTGCTAGACGATAAGCTACCTCTCCAACAAGCTCTAAAACGTCGAAAGGTCCAATGAATCTCGGACTGAGCTTGCCTCGCTTACCAACACGAATCACTCCTCTGTTTGGAGATATCTTCAGGAACACATGATATCCTTCCTTGAACTCCAAAGGGCGACGTTTAACATCAGCCCAATGCTTGTACCGATCCTGTGCGATACGAATCTTGTCCCTGAAATTACGCACTACATCCACAGAATCGAATATCATCTCTGGTCCCAACAGCTCTCTATCACCCATATCATCCCAACTCAGCGGGGATCGACATTTCCTTCCATAAAGTGCTGCAAATGGCGGCATGCCAATGCTAGCTTGGTAGCTGTTATTGTAGGCGAATTCCACCAAATGCAAGTGATCCTCCCACGAACCCTTAAGATCCAACCTGCAAGCTTGCAACATGTCCTCCAATATCTGGATGGTGCGCTCCAACTGTCCATCAGTCTGCTGGTGATACGTAGTGTGGAGGCTCAGACTGGTACCCAGATTCGTCTATTGACTCTTCCAGAATTGAGATGTGAATCTCGTGTCTCGGTCGGAGAAGATACTCACGGGAACTCCAGCAGTCACACAATCTCTAAATGATTATCGTTCACATCAGGACATATACTAGAAAGAAGTCATAAAGGTATGAGAAAGATAATTTGTAACGACTGCTTTTCATGTATCTGGATTTATTATAATATAATATATGTTTTGGTGGATTTTCTCCTCATGTGTGGTTTTCGTCTCCGTAGCTTTCATTTTCGATCGATTCGTCGTATTTTCTCGTTTCTTCCTTAGGATCGTCGATTTCGAAGTGTGTCATTCGTGACAGGCTTCATAACGGTCGTATCTAACTATTAGATCAAGCCTAGGAGTTTTAGGAATCGATCCCAGAGCTCCGCGCTCCGTATCGGAACTTTTTGTGCTTATTAGCCGGTATAAGAAGGGGCACCGACCGACTAGATGACGATCCAGTCGGTCGGCAATCCTTCTTGGACCGACTAGTTGGCTTTCTAAATTTCTCAGGAGTTACTGTTTATCGTTAGTCGGTCTAAGAACGTTGGTTGACCGACTAGGTTGCAAACTAGTCGGTCAGCAATGCTTCTTTAACCGACTAACACATCATCTTAATTTTAGTCGAGTTACTGTTTACTCTTAGTCGGTCTAAGAACGTTCATCGACCGACTAGATGCTAAACTAGTCGGTCAGTATTTGTTCATGGACCGACTAACTCTAAATCTTATTTTCGTTCAGAAGTTACTGTTTGCACTTAGTCGGTCTGCGTTGGTCGACCGACCGACTAGTTGCCAAACTAGTCGGTCAGTGGTTGCTCTTTGACCGACTAATCTGTGTTAAAACCCTAATTTCTGGGCAGCCGCCAGCCCAACCTATTTATACCCCTCCCAAACGATTTCATCTTCCTCCACTCGACCCAAAACCCTAAAATCGCCCCCATTGAGCCCCCATCTTCCTCCAAGCTTCATTTCTTCATCCCAAGCCCTAGATTCATCATCTAAACCCTCCATCAACTCTTTCTACCTCTCATCTTCCCCAAATCTCCATCAAATCCCCAAAATCCCCCAAAAACCCTAATTCTCCAAACTTCTCCAATCTTTTCCAGATCTGGTCCTAGGGTTCTCCAGAGTGTTTCTTCCGCCTCCTCTCGGTAAGAAATCGATTCCTTGGTGTTTTTATAACCGAGTTGTATTTTTATGAAACCCTAATAAATTTCATGTTGTTTGATGTTTGTTTCCCCCATAACAGCGATTTCCCCGTAGATTAGCATCCGTGAGACGAAGTGGTCGTCATCCCCGGTGCTAGGCAAGTGAAACTTGCCACTTAGGGTTTAGGCCATGTTTTAGGCCATTTGCTTGTTAGGCGTAAAAGAGGCTAGGCGACGAAATGATACTCGCCTAGGCGCAAATTGGGGAACTAGCTTGACAACGAAACTAGTTCCGACATTTAGCATGTTGCACAATTACCATGTCATGTTTACTTTCCATTAACGGTACGCGAATTAAATGTCATGTCATTGCATTCTTTTGGTGATCCCGTGATTGCGTAGCATCGCTACAATACTTGTGTTCCTGGCTCATGACCAGAAGCGAGCATAATGAGTTACTAACCCCAACGCTCGATATATTGAATTGTGAACTAAGAAACAAGCTCCCGTGCGGGGCAACCCTGGCTCACTTGCTGGGCTCATGTTCAGGGAACCTGGCTTGTTTACGTGTGGGATGGGGTAAGGGTTAAGCGGTCATTCAACTGGGGGTCTGCCTGATCAGCAACTGCAGTTGTAAGGCGTAAACTCTGGGGTGGGGTAGTGTTTAGTGCCGATCGGTGTGAATGATGTACCATTCAGCTGAAGGGCATAAACATCTACAAAACAACGTGAAACGTGAGTTGTGTTTAGTGCCGATCGGTGTGAATGATGTACCATTCAGCTGAAGGGCGTAAACACCTACGAAACAATATGAATTGATTGAGAATGTTGGTAGCTTGGCTACTCTTGTCTTGTCCCGATAATTGTTCCCTTGTACAAAATTGTCTTGCCATGTCTTAAATTGTGCACTCATGTTATAACTGCCATGTCATGCATACTATAACTGCTAGGTTGCTAGTTGCCTTACTTTCAGTTTCCTTGCCCAAGTCTTTTAGACTTGCTGACATGTGCCCCTTTACTCTTTTGGGTGACACATGTTAGATCCTGAGCCTGAGTACCTTGTTGAGGACGAGGTGTTTGCTGACGCCGAGCCCGAGCTTGTGTTTGACGGGGAGTACGTGGACACTGGGGACCAGTCCTAGTGTCTTCGTTGTGTTTTACTTTTGTTTAGACGGTTGTTTTGTTATCGGTGCGTAGCACCTATACTTTGTTATGTCGTTGCTTTTGTTGGCCTTGTTCTGGGCCTTTAGACTCTTTCTTTTAGCCTGGTGGCTTTTCTAGATGTTGGACTTATTTTCATGTTGGACAATTTACGAGATGTGAGATTTTATTTCAGTCTCTCCTTGTGTTATTATTGTTGTTCCGTTGTGGTTACAGGGACCTGCTTATGTTTTATTGACGCTTATCGGGTTTGGGGCTTCACAGCTCCACTCTCGTGCGGACCTTTTCACGTCTCGCCTACATTTTAGGGAAGCGGGTCGTGACAGGTTTTGTTGGTGGCCCATGCAGGTCCTTCTGTAACTGCGATTTTTGGAATATCGATAATAATATTAGAATGTCCAATAAACTAAGTTCGACGTCCGAGTCATAAGCTATGAGTCTAATCTGATTCGTTTTTTGTG
This sequence comes from Scilla litardierei, assembly GCA_030789695.1. Taxonomy (NCBI): domain Eukaryota; kingdom Viridiplantae; phylum Streptophyta; class Magnoliopsida; order Asparagales; family Asparagaceae; genus Scilla; species Scilla litardierei. The sequence goes on along the minus strand of CM061135.1, from coordinate 81,425,157 downwards.
TCACTAGATGGCAGGAAGACGTTTCACCCGTGGTGGGGGTAGTGGTGCGATCCCTCATGATGAGGAGCCTAAGCGGGAACCCACCAACGGTGAGATGATGCGGATGATGCTCCAGATGATGCAAGTGCAGCAGGGCGTGCTTCTGCAAGTCCAGAATGCTCCACTTGCTCGAGCTGCCCGGGCTCTTCCGGATGCCCCTCGCTCTGAGCCAGGAGCGAAGCAATTTTGGGAGCTGGGTCCCGCGTATTTTGATGGGTCTGAGGGTCCTCTGGCTGCCGATGAGTGGATTCGGAACATCGAGGACAATCTGAAGATGGCCAAGATCACCCTGGCTGGATGGGTTGATTTGGCGAAGAGGCAACTCAAGGATAATGCTCGGAATTGGTGGGATGCGGAAGAGAAGATGTTGGTGGAGCCGATAGCTTGGGCTACCTTCAAGGCTAGATTTGAGGGTGAGTTCTTCCCGAAAGCTGCCAGGGAGGAGATGCTGCAGCGTTTTATCGATTTGAAGCAAGGGAACTCGTCGGTGGACCTATATCACCAAGAGTTCATGAGGCTGAGTCGGTTTGAACCAAAGATGGTGCAGGACGCTGAGGAGAAGGCTCAGAGGTTCCTGCAGGGGCTTGCTTCGGAGCTCTAGAGTTTTGTGACCTCCTCTGACCGGGAGTCTTATCAGAAGGTTCTAGTAGCAGCTAAGAGGCAGGAGCTGCTCGTGAACCAGAGGAGGGGGTCTATTGTTGGTGCTGGGAAGAGGCCTGTGGAGCAGGCGAGAGCTGTGGTTAGACCTGGATTCAGGCCTAATCAGTCTGCTCAGTTTAAGAGGCCAGGAGGGCCTATTCTGAAGACTTGCCATTTCTGCGGCAAGCCTGGCCATATCAAGGATCAGTGTCGGAAGTTTCTGGGCCAGTGTCTGGTTTGTGGTGATGCTTCCCATGCCGCGAAGGATTATCGGCATGCGGGTCCACTGCGGAGGGCACCTGTTGCAGCTCAGCCGTTGCAGCAGCGAGCGTCTGTTCATGCTGGTCGTGGAGCAGCTCTTGTTCCGCAGAGGCAGGCTTTTCAGCAGGCTGTTCCGCCGAGGAGGCAGGCTTTTCTGATGACCGCTGCGGAGAGCGAGGCTGTGGATGAGGTTATCACAGGTAATCCTCAATCTAGCTGATACTTTCCTAGCTGGTTTTGATTGTTAGATTATGTTGTTTGCTTGAACATGGTTGTTTGCTAGACTAGGGTTTGATTGTTAATTGTTTGTTAGGTGTGGTTTTGGTTTGTACATTTCCTGCACGGGTCCTCTTTGACTCTGGTGCATCGATGTGCATTATTTCTCGGAGTTTCATGGAGAGGCATTCCTTGTCGACGTCCCCTCTTCCCAAGAGTTGGAATATCGTTACAGGGAATGGCGTGGTCTCGGTGCATCATGGTTGCAATTCTTGCTCTTTGGTGGTCTGTGGACATGTACTTTTCGCTGATTTCATTGTCCACGACATCATCAACTATGATGCGGTTCTTGTGATGGACTGGCTTGCGAGCTTCTATGCTACGATCGACTGTCGGAGAAAGAAGGTGGTGTTCGAGATTCCCGGACATCCAGTATTTGAGTTCAGTCATGGTAGCAGTTCGCTTGGTCCTGTCAGATTTCGGGCCAGGCCGATGGAGGTTGTGGCAATGCAGATGGAGCTGGAGTGGCCAGCTGTGGTGCGTGATTTTGGCGACGTCTTCCCCGAGGAGATGTCTGGTTTGCCACCTGATCGAGCTTTGGAATTTTCTATCGATCTTGTTCCAGGTGCACAGCCGATTTCGAAGGCGCCGTATCGTATGGCACCTGCAGAATTGGAAGAGTTACGGAAGCAGTTGGATGAGCTTTTGCAGAAGGGTTATATTAATCCTAGCGTGTCTCCGTGGGGAGCACCGGTGTTGCTGGTGAAGAAGAAGGATGGTTCGCGTCGCATGTGCGTGGACTATCGGGAGTTGAATGCGGTGACCATTAAGAATAAATACCCGTTGCCTCGCATCGATGATATTTTTGATCAGCTTGGAGGTTCGAGGGTGTTTTCTAAATTGGATTTGAGGAGTGGTTACCATCAGTTGAAGGTTAAGAAGGATGATGTTTCGAAGACAGCGTTCAGGACGAAGTATGGACACTATGAGTTCGTGGTTATGCCTTTCGGCGTAACTAACGCACCTGTAGTTTTCGTGAATCTGATGAACCTAATTTTCTACGACTTTTTAGATAAGTTTGTCGTTATCTTTATTGACGACATTCTGATCTATTCGAAGTCAGAGGAGGAGCATGCCTCGCACTTAAGGACGGTGTTGGAGATCTTAAGGAAGCATCGGTTGTATGCTAAGTTTTCGAAGTGCGAGTTTTGGCTGGACAGGGTTGCTTTTCTCGGGCATGTGGTGACTGGAGATGGTATTTCAGTGGATCCCGAGAAGATTAGGGCCATCAGGGAGTGGCCTGTTCCGTCGTCTGCGTCTGAGATTCGGAGTTTCCTTGGACTTGCTGGTTATTATCGGCGATTCATTAAGGACTTTTCTCGTATTGCTGAGCCGATGACCAGGTTGACACGGAAGGATGTTGCTTTTGTTTGTTCGGGTGATTGTGAGGGTGCTTTTGGTGTTCTGAAGGAGAGGTTGACGACTGCCCCTATTCTTGTCGTGCCTGATCGCAGCGGTGGATTTGAGATCTTTTGTGATGCTTCTGGCAAGGGTCTCCGTTGTGTGTTGCATCAGCATGGGCACGTTGTGGCGTATGCGTCTCGTCAGCTTAAGGTTCATGAGAAGAATTACCCGACACATGATTTGGAGTTGGCTGCCGTTGTGTTTGCTCTTAAGATTTGGAGGCACTTCCTGCTGAGTGAGAAAGTGAAGATTTTCACCGATCACAAAAGCTTGAAGTACATTTTCACTCAGAAGGAGCTCAACATGCGACAGCGTCGATGGCTGGAGCTTATGGCGGATTATGATATTGATTTGCAGTTTCACCCTGGCAAGGTGAATGTGGTTCCGGATGCTTTGAGTAGGCTTCCAGCGGTGATGATTTTGACTTCGCAGTGGAGGTTGCAGCAGGATTTTTGTGAGTCTGGCGTGGAGATTGTTCTTCCTGGGGAGGATTCTTCGTTGATGTACATGCAGGTACAGTCGACGATCGTGGATCGGATTAAGGCTGGCCAGGCCGAGGATCCGAAGCTGGTGAAGATTCAGGAGCAGGTGGAAGCCGGTCTGCGGACTGACTTTTTGATTCATGAGGATGGCTCGCTGAGGTTTGGAGCCAGGTTGTGTGTGCCAGCTGGGGATATCAGAGAGGAATTGATGGTGGAGGCATACAGTTCGCCGTATTCTGTGCATCCTGGTGGCACCAAGATGTACCAGGATCTTCGTCTGAATTATTGGTGGCATGGCATGAAGAGGAGTGTGGCTCGGAGTGTAGCCAAGTGTTTGGTTTGCCAGCAAGTGAAGGCGGAGCATCAGCGTACGGCCGGGTTGCTACAACCGCTTCTGATTCCAGAGTGGAAATGGCAACACATCACTATGGATTTCGTGACTGGACTACCTCGGAGTCCGAAGCAGAATGACGCGATTTGGGTGATCGTAGATCGATTGACCAAATCTGCGCACTTTATTCTGTTCCGAGTGGGACAGTCAACTGAGGCGCTAGCGAGGAGATATATGGAGGTAAAATTCTTTTTACTCTCCGTTTTATTTCATTTTCCTAGTTTGGATAGTGATGTAACGTGAATCGTGCAGGAGGTTGTGCGACTTCATGGAGTCCCCGTGAGTATCGTGTCTGACAGAGACACGAGGTTCACATCTCAGTTCTGGCAGAGTTTGCAGAAGAGCTTGGGTACGCGTCTGAGTTTCAGCACGGCGTACCATCCGCAGACGGATGGCCAGTCCGAGAGGACGATTCAGATTTTGGAAGACATGCTGAGGGCGTGCATGTTGGATTTCAAGGGTTCGTGGGAGGACCATCTACATTTGGTGGAGTTCTCTTACAACAACAGCTTCCAGGCGAGTATTGGCATGGCGCCTTTCGCCGCTCTTTATGGGAGGAAATGTCGATCGCCATTGAGTTGGGATGACATTGGTGATCGGGAGTTGTTGGGACCTGAGATGATCGTGGAGGCCGTGGATATCGTCAGGAATATTCGGGAGAGGTTGAGGATTGCTCAGGACCGTTTTAAGCATTGGGCGGATGCTAAACGTCGTCCTTTGGAGTTTCAGCCGGGCGACCATGTGTTCTTGAAGATTTCCCCGAATCGCGGTGTGATTCGTTTCGGGAAGCGAGGGAAGTTGAGCCCGCGATACATTAGACCGTTTGACATTTTGGAGAGGGTTGGCGAGGTAGCTTATCGCTTGGCCTTGCCGCCATCTTTGGAAGGAGTTCACAATGTTTTCCATGTGTCGCAGCTTCGTCGATACATTAGCGACCCGTCTCATGCGGTAGATTTTTCGGAGATTACCGTTCGTCCCGATATGACGTATGACCAGCATCCAGTGCAGATTCAGGACAGGCGTCAGAAATCGCTTCGGAACAAGATTGTCAATCTTGTGAGGGTGATGTGGCGACACGGCTCACCTGGAGAGTCTACTTGGGAGAATGAGGATGAGATGCGAGAGCGTTTCCCACTTTTGTTTCCGGACTCGTGATGTATTTGGAAATTTCGAGGACGGAATTTTTCTTAAGTTGGGGAGGATGTAACGACTGCTTTTCATGTATCTGGATTTATTATAATATAATATATGTTTTGGTGGATTTTTCTCCTCATGTGTGGTTTTCGTCTCCGTAGCTTTCATTTTCGATCGATTCGTCGTATTTTCTCATTTCTTCCTTAGGATCGTCGATTTCGAAGTGTGTCATTCGTGACGGGCTTCATAATGGTCATATCTAACTATTAGATCAAGCCTAGGAGTCTTAGGAATCGATCCCGGAGCTCCGCGCTCCGTATCGGAACTTTTTGTGCTCATTAGCCGGTATAAGAAGGGGCACCGACCGACTAGATGACGATCCAGTCGGTCGGCAATCCTTCTTGGACCGACTAGTTGGCTTTCTAAATTTCTCAGGAGTTACTGTTTATCATTAGTCGGTCTAAGAACGTTGGTTGACCGACTAGGTTGCAAACTAGTCGGTCAGTAATGCTTTTTTAACCGACTAACACATCATCTTAATTTTAGTCGAGTTACTGTTTACTCTTAGTCGGTCTAAGAACGTTCATCGATCGACTAGATGCTAAACTAGTCAGTCAGTATTTGTTCATGGACCGACTAACTCTAAATCCTATTTTCGTTCAGAAGTTACTGTTTACACTTAGTCGGTCTGCGTTGGTCGACCGACCGACTAGTTGCCAAACTAGTCGGTCAGTGGTTGCTCTTTGACCGACTAATCTGTGTTAAAACCCTAATTTCTGGGCAGCCGCCAACCCAGCCTATTTATACCCCTCCCAAACGATTTCATCTTCCTCCACTCGACCCAGACCAGAACCCTAAAATCGCCCCCATTGAGCCCCCATCTTCCTCCAAGCTTCATGTCTTCATCCCAAGCCCTAGATTCATCATATAAACCCTCCATCAACTCTTTCTACCTCTCAGCTTTCCCAAATCTCCATCAAATCCCCAAAATCCCCCAAAAACTCTAATTCTCCAAACTTCTCCAATCTTTTCCAGATCTGGTCCTAGGGTTCTCCAGAGTGTTTCTTCCGCCTCCTCTCGGTAAGAAATCGATTCCTTGGTGTTTTATAACCTAGTTGTATTTTTATGAAACCCTAATAAATTTCATGTTGTTTGATGTTTGTTTCCCCCATAACAGCGATTTCCCCGTAGATTAGCATCCGTGAGACGAAGTGGTCGTCATCCCCGGTGCTAGGCAAGTGAAACTTGCCACTTAGGGTTTAGGCCATGTTTTAGGCCATTTGCTTGTTAGGCGTAAAAGAGGCTAGGCGACGAAATGATACTCGCCTAGGCGCAAATTGGGGAACTAGCTTGACAACGAAACTAGTTCCGACATTTAGCATGTTGCACAATTACCATGTCATGTTTACTTTCCATTAACGGTACGCGAATTAAATGTCATGTCATTGCATTCTTTTGGTGATCCCGTGATTGCGTAGCATCGCTACAATACTTGTGTTCCTGGCTCGTGACCAGAAGCGAGCATAATGAGTTGCTAACCCCAACGCTCGATATATTGAATTGTGAACTAAGAAACAAGCTCCCGTGCGGGGCAACCCTGGCTCACTTGCTGGGCGCTTGTTTACGTGTGGGATGGGGTAAGGGTTAAGCGGTCATTCAACTGGGGGGTCTGCCTGATCAGCAACTGCAGTTGTAAGGCGTAAACTCTGGGGTGGGGTAGTGTTTAGTGCCGATCGGTGTGAATGATGTACCATTCAGCTGAAGGGCGTAAACATCTACAAAACAACGTGAAACGTGAGTTGTGTTTAGTGCCGATCGGTGTGAATGATGTACCATTCAGCTGAAGGGCGTAAACACCTACGAAACAATGTGAATTGATTGAGAATGTTGGTAGCTTGGCTACTCTTGTCTTGTCCCGATAATTGTTCCCTTGTACAAAATTGTCTTGCCATGTCTTAAATTGTGCACTCATGTTATAACTGCCATGTCATGCATACTATAACTGCTAGGTTGCTAGTTGCCTTACTTTCAGTTTCCTTGCCCAAGTCTTTTAGACTTGCTGACATGTGCCCCTTTACTCTTTTGGGTGACGCATGTTAGATCCTGAGCCTGAGTACCTTGTTGAGGACGAGGTGTTTACTGACGCCGAGCCCGAGCTTGTGTTTGACGGGGAGTACGTGGACACTGGGGACCAGTCCTAGTGTCTTCGTTGTGTTTTACTTTTGTTTAGACGGTTGTTTTGTTATCGGTGCGTAGCACCTATACTTTGTTATGTCGTTGCTTTTGTTGGCCTTGTTCTGGGCCTTTAGACTCTTTATTTTAGCCTGGTGGCTTTTCTGGATGTTGGACTTATTTTCATGTTGGACAATTTACGAGATGTGAGATTTTATTTCAGTCTCTCCTTGTGTTATTATTGTTGTTCCGTTGTGGTTACAGGGACCTGCTTATGTTTTATTGACGCTTATCGGGTTTGGGGCTTCACAGCTCCACTCTCGTGCGGACCTTTTCACGTCTCGCCTCCATTTTAGGGAAGCGGGTCGTGACATAATTACCTCCATATACTTCTTCGCAAGTATCTCCGTAGATTGTCCTACTCGGAAGGGTATGAAATGTGCAGACTTGGTTAATCGGTCAACGATAACCTAAATCGTGTCATTTTGCTTGGTGCTCCGAGGTAGTCCAGTTACGAAGTCCATGGTGATGTGCTGCAACTTCCACTTTGGAATTGGTAGGGGTTGAAGCAATCCTGCAATGCGATGATGTTTAGCCTTCACTTGCTGACATACAAGGCACTGGCGATGCTTCGAGCTACACTCCTCTTCATACCATGCCACCAAAAATTCAGACGAAGGTTCTGGTACATTTTGGTACCGCCAGGATGAATGGAATAAGGGGAGCTCTAAGCTTCATTCATCTGCTCTTCTTTGATATCACCTGAAGGTACGCATATCCTACTGTCGTATCTCAGGGAACCATCCTCATGAATGAGAAAATCCGTCCGAAGTCCAGCTTCAACTTGCTCTCTGTTCTTCTGTAGCTTAACATCTCCAGACTGTATAGCTTTGATCCGATCCACAATCGACGACTGAATCTGCATATTCATCAACGATGATGTGACTCCAAGTAAAAAAAACTTCTAAACTCGTCTCATTAAGATCTTGTTGTAGCCTCCACTGAACTATAAAAGTCATGACTGCTAGAAGTCTACTCAAGTCGTCGGGTACGACATTAACCTTCCCTGGATGATACTGGAGAGCGATGTCGTAATCGGACATCAGCTCTAACCATCTATGTTGCCTCATATTCAACCCCTTCTGGGTGAAAATGTATTTCAAACTTTTGTGATCAGTGAAGATTTTCACTTTCTCACTCAGTAAGAAATGTCTCTAAATCTTCAGGGCAAAGATGACAGCGGCTAACTCTAAGTCGTGAGTCGGATAGTTCTTCTCGTGAATCTTCAACTGTCGAGAAGCATATGCGACTACATGACCATGCTGGTGCAGGGCACATCCAAGGCCTTTGCCCGAAGCATCACAGAAATCTTAAATCCTCCAGTCATATCTGGTATAGTCAGGACTGGTGTAGATGTCAGCCTTGCTTTCATTAACCCAAATGCCTACTCGCAAGAGTCTGACCATATAAACTTGACATCCTTCCTCATCAATCGAGTCATGGGCTCGGATATCCTCGAGAAATCCTTGATGAATCAACATAGTAACCCGCCAATCCTAGGAAACTCCTAATGTCTAATGCCGACCGAGGGGTAGGCCAATTTCTGACTGATGCAACCTTCTTTGGGTCGATAAAGATACCATCGTTCAATATCACATGACCAAGAAATGCAATCTGGTCTAGCCAGAATTCGCACTTGTTGTACTTGGCATACAACTGATGACGACGAAGTGTCTCCAACACAATCTGCAGATGCTCGGCATGCTCCTCTTCTCTCTTCGAATAGACCAATATATCATCTATAAATATCACTACGAATTTATCCAGAAACTCATAGAATATGAGATTCATGATATTCATGAATATTGCAGGGGCATTGGTTACACCGAATGGCTGACAACGAACTCGTTGTGTCCATACTTGGTCCGAAAAGTCGTCTTGTAGATGTCAACATTCTTGACCTTCACCTGATGTATCCACTCCTGAGATCCAATTTCGAGAAAACATGTAACCCATCGAGTTGATCAAAGATGTCATCGATGTGAGGTAACGGGTACTTATTCTTCACAGTGACTTTGTTCAGCTCCTGATAGTCCATGCACATCCTTCTCGATCCGTCCTTCTTGACCAACAGAACAGGTGCACCCCAAGGAGATATGTGGGGATGGATAAATCCTTTCTATAGCAGGTCATCTAATTGCGTCCGTAGCTCTTCAGGTTCTACAGGAGCCATACGGTAAGGCACCTACGAGATCGGTTGAGTATTCGGTATAAGATCGATGCTGAATTCCAGAGCTCCGTCAGGCGAAAATCCATAAATATCATCTGAAAATACATCTTCGAAATCTCGAACCACTGCAGGCTTCTCTGGTTCGACTTGCATAGATGCGACGATCACTTCATTCGGCTGGGCCCAAAATTTGATAGGTCCGAGCGAACGACTACCACTGATGAATTCGAACACCGGATGTTTGGGAATCTCAAATACCACTTTCTTCTTTTGACAGTCGATAGTAGCATAAAAGGTTCCTAACTAGTCCATTTCGAGAATAGCATCAAAGTTAGGCGTGTCTAGGACCATGAAAGCTGCATAGAGCTTATGTCCGCAATTCACTAAATGACATGATTTGCATCCCAAGAAAACACTCACCACGCCACTCCCAGGAGTGATATTCCAACTTTTAGGAAGTGGGTAGGTTGGAATCGAGTGCTTGACCATGAATTTCCGAGATATTATACACAATGAAGCTCTGGAATCAAATAAGGTTATAGCTTGGTGGGAAGCCACTAAGATGACACCTAAGATGATAATAATTAAAAATTAGCAAGGTTGTTGATAAGTGTTTATTGTATACAGTTTTCCACTCTTTTTCTTGCACGTTTTACGCCATTTTATTCTCCATTCCTCCCCGTTTCTCCCGGTTTTGTCTTCTATCTTGCTTTTATTGTCTTTCATATGCTTTGCAAGAGATATATACCGATTAGGGACCATATGGCGAGAATTAACATAAAGAGGAGGAAGAAGCGAAGCTGAGGGATCGAAATGCGCAAGGGAGAAGACTTTATGAAGAATGGAGCCTCACGCGGCTGCGTCACTATGATCACGCAGCCGCGTCAATCCGCCAAAGAAGAATCATCCATGCGGCCGCGTCAATCTCCACCAAACGGCCATGTCAGAGACTTGAAGAATGAAGAGAGAAGAGAGAAACATAGACTTTCGTGGCCCGCGTTAAGTATGTCGACACGACTGTGAATTTATGGCTCTTTAGGCTTAACGACACGGCCGCATCAACAATTCACACGGTCGTGTATCTTCTCCTGATGTGGCCGCATTTCTATTGACGAGACCGCGTCGATCACGCTACAAGATGGCTTCGACATAGCTGCATAATTTCTCAATGCGACCATGTCGAGTCGGGTCTCTGCCCGATTTGTAGGGTTTTGAAACCCCTAATAAAAGGAAAGGGGGCTGCTGGAGGGAGGAGGCTGTCAGGGAACGTGTTTTGCCCTAGTTCTTCCTCATTTTCAGTTTTCTTTAGGAGTAGGACAAAATTAGAGTAGATTTAAGACTTCCCTTTTGATTGTAACTAAGGATTGACAATCTTGGGTATGATTCAAGGAGATAAGTTTATTTCTTCCCTTCTATTTTGTTGGATCTTGTTCATTGCTGCTTTAATTTGTGTTCTCAGTCTCTTTAATTGCTATTTCTTGTATTTGTGATCATTTATTTCAGTTGTATATTTGAATCCCCCGCATTATCTTTGTGAATCTTATCTTTTCCATCACACCACACGTAGCTAACAACAACCCTAGATCAAACCAGTATTCGACCACTCCGCCTCTCCGCGGACAACCTGTAACGTGCTATGACGACAGTTGTACGCTTGCGGTTTACAAATGTTAAAATTTAACTATCAGTTGTCTAACTAACAGCATGAAATAAAAGCAATATGAAATATTAGATCTAGATGTTATCTGTAATCACTTCATCCTCAGCCTCAGCTTCTACAGCTGTCATAGCGAACGCCTGGCGCTTTGGCTGATTGGCCTGCTGATAGGCTCGGTTCTGTGGAATCAGAGGTGGTCCATGCTGAGTAGGTCGAGGTGCTCCCACTGGACAGGTACATACACTCCTCATTGAACAGGTCCAGGTGCTCCTCGCTGAACATGTCCAAGTACTCCAGCAGGTACTAGACGATTCTTGTTGTGGGGGCAGTCTCTTGCAGCATGTGCAGATGCTCCGCAGATCAGACATTGGTTCAGCATCCTTCTACAATCCTTCTTCTGATGTTTGGTCTTGCCACAGGAGTAACAAATCAGTTATAATCGGTCTATAGGAGCAGCTGGCCTCTTGAACAGTGTGGTCTGGGAAGGCCAAAAATTTCCATAGGGCACAATCTTAGGTGGCTCCATGGGACGCTTGCTTCCTCCAGCTTGAGGTCCCACTGAAAGTTTTGCCACCACTTCATGGCTCCGTGCAGCATCCAAAACGTCCTGGAGGGTCGTTAGCTTCGCCGAGGTCATCGAGGCTTGAACTTTGGGATTCAGGCCTTGGCGAAACTGAAATGCACAATCTTCTGGGTCTTCGACCATGTGGGGTGCAAAGCGGCTGAGCATAGCAAACTTGGCCTCATTCTCGTCAACAGTCTTATCTCCTTGGACCAGATTTGCAAAGCGCTGCTGAAGTTCTCGTTTGGCCATTTGGGGAAAATACTTGGCGTCAAACCTTTCCCAAAACATGCCCCCAAGAGATAGGCTTGACCAAGTGCCTTTCTTCCAGTTGCCACTAGCTCCTAACATTATCAGTCAGTTGGAGCTTCGTGACATTGACCCATCCTACCTGAGGGATACGCACAACACTCATCTTGTCCTCAGTCCCTTGGGCCCATTCTTCCGCCTCTAGTGGCCCTTCCTTTCCAGAGAAGCTCTTGGGTTGTAGCTTATGGAATTGCTTAACTCTAGGTTCAGCTCGAGGGGGTGGTGGTGAAATCTGAGCAGGTTGTTGTCCCTGCTGAATCAACTGTTGCTGGATCTCCAGCATTCCTCTCATGACTCCGAGGAGCTCATTGATGTTGGGAGTATGCTTCCACTGGCTCCATTCCCGTTGATCACTCCATATTTTACACCTTTTTTCTGCATGTTTGCATGCCATTTTGATCGCTCGAATCGCGCTTTTCACGATTTTTCGGCAATATTGCGATGCTTTTCACGATTTCTTGTTTTTGTCGAATTTCAGGAGATTTCGAGCGATTTGGAGTGATTCTAAGATACACCCACTCCGGAGCATCACCCGTGACTCCTTGGAGGGGAATTTTGCTGTTGGGGAGGAGTGGGAGAAGAAAGAATGTCGTAGGAGCGACAAGGGAGCAAAAACATGAAGTTTGGGCATTTTCAGCATGTCACTCGGTCGAGTGAAGGAGTCACTCGGCCGACCATCGAGAGCCCGCTCGGCTGACCAGATCGGACACGCAGAAGACTGAGATTCAGCATGCACTCGGCCGAGCATTGCCAGCCCACTCGACCGAACCATGGAGACCCCACTCGCCCGAGTGGCATCAAGACGACGGTAAGCAGAAGTCCAGACTTACTGTAATTTTACAGTCGATCCCCGAGTTCCGACTCGGCCGAGTGAAGTAGTCCCCTCGGCCGAAGCAAAGAAAGTCACTCGGCCGAGTGACTCCCGAGGAGCCGACCCCCAAAAGTCCGAACTTACTGGAAATTGTCAGGGTTTGTCACTCGGCCGAATGACATTTGTCACTCGGCCGAGTGAGCCGCGCTGCCTGTAGCGTAAACTTCGATTCTGAGGCTGCGCAGGGGCATTTTCGTCACAGTTTTTTGGGCGGTTTTGTGGGGTATTTAACCCCAGTTTTTAACCTAGTTTAGAGAGCTTTTTTAGAACTTTTTGCAGCCTTTTTTAGATTACTTTTAGGAGATTAGATTTAGTTCTTTAGGGAGGAGAGAAAAGTGTTATTTTGTTGGATGCTATTGGTTCTTCATTGGTTTGTCTCTCTCCCAATCAAAAACTCCATTTTTATTGATATATTGAATATTGCTATGAATTCTATTGATTTTATTTGTGAATTTCTATTGAATTTCATTATGAATTGTGAGTAGTTTCATCGTCTTAGGGCGTAGGGATGAACCCTATGAACCCTATTTCTAATTTGTGATGAATTGTTGAAATTATTGCTAGAATTGATTAGGGTTAGTTTGGGATTGATTTAATACGAATAGCTAGGGATTCATACCGATTGGGATTTGCAAGAGATTGGATCCCAACTCGATAGGAAGCCCTAGAAATTCGAATTGGGTTACAATTGAATTTCTCCGGAATCGGTTTGCAAGAGATTGGACTGAAACTAGGGTTTTCGATTGTAATTCTATACCAATACCTGTTTGCAAGAGATTGGACGGGTAGGAACTATCCCAACCTAGGTCATAGCTCGAGTTTCCACGAGAGTGGGCTCGAGATACGATTGAACGATGATGTTGTTCTTCACGCTAGCTTGCCTAGGTTAGAGTTTGCAAGAGATTGGACCCTACCCTAGGTTTGCTATAGACCGGCAATAGCACGAGTGCGTGAGCTTGGTTCTACATTTAGTTGCAACTAGTTCACCTGAATTTCAAGTCTAGCAATTGTGAAACCTACGAATCACAATGACGAGATACGATTTGTAGCGGGGATTCCCTACCCCTAGACGTCTTTATTAATTCGATATTTCTTTTATATAATTGAACGACTGTGATCGCTTTATAGGGAATATTTCTCGACTGTTTTTATAGCCAGGTGAGTTGAAGAGGACACCGTTATTTGGCCTCCCTGTGTTCGATACCCGCTCGCCGCTACACCGTGCGCTTGCGGTAAGACTAGCGAGTCGCGTGCCTGGGTGTGCATCCGGGCATCCGACCACCCGTTCCTGGTGTTCTGTCCCCCTGCCATGCTGAAACAAGAAACTTGAGTAAACTTTATGTACGAGATAAATCTAGACCTTTTGGCTAATGATAGTATTTCTAATGTTATGAAGTTTTGCATAATGATGACATGCATGGGCCACCACAAAAACATGTCATGCCCCACTTCCCATATTACTATGGAGCGAGGACGCGAGCGGGTCTGCATGGGCTGAAGCAGTGAAGCTTAAGCCCAATAAGCGTCTGTGAATAACAACCTTACGCAGAAACTTGCATGCATTTCAGAAAACAACAGAAATAACTATGAAATAAAGCCAACATCCAGACAGAGTACACAAAAGTAATAAGGCCACAAGCATGGCCAATAACAGCAGAGTTCTACAAGAGGGTACACACCCTATAAAAGTGCAATAAACAAAATCCTACACAATAGCAGATAGTGTCTAACAACTAGTCCGCAGTAGGGAGAACTCCTGGATCAGTGTACTCCTGGTCATCAGGGTCAATCTCCTTAAGCAGCTCGTCCTCGACGTAACCTATTTTATGACCTGACATACATTTCAAACAACATGGAAATGTATGTCAGCCTGAGTCCTTGGCAAGCAAAAGTGAGTGTGGGACCCTTGGCAAGATTTTCAAAATATTTTGCATGGCAGTTAAAGCATTTAAGAATGAATGTACAATTAAAATTTCTAAGCAATATGAACAGAGGTGACCTCGGCATGGCAGTTCTATTTAAGTGAAAGCAGAAGCAATTCTATATGTTGTACAATTTTGATATAGCATTTTCAAGGTGTTTAAGAGTGTATTTAATCTAGTGATTAAGGTCCACGTCGTTAGGCGGATAGTAAGTGAATCTATCTTCCCATGCCCTCGAAGGTGACATGTTTACTTCCGACTAGTGTCCTCGAACCCAAACACACCGATGTATACTTTCTGGACCACGAGCCAGAATCAGCCAAACCGGTCCACAAGGTGTATTGTTAGCCAAATCGGCCCGCAAGATAGCCAAACCTGGCATGCGAGATCTATGATTTAGCCAAATCGGCTATCACGTTCAATGATTATCAAGTTATTCATGTGTCCAGCAAAGTTTGCAATTTACAAGGCATTATCAGTTAACTTAGTAAAATGTCCACACACACACACACGCGGATTGTTATCTTGTAATACACAACAAGCATGCATATAAAGTTTGGTGTCATTGTCTCACCTAAAAGTGTAGGTCATCATGGTATTTTTTTCGTATGCATCATTTCACGGTTAAATCATCTAGAAACTAGCTATTTGTGAAAGCGTCTAAATGAACAACATTTAAAAATGGGTATTAAAAGGCACACTTGACTGATTTCGGTGATTTTGGTGTTTTGAGTTTATATGAAAGGCGCGGATATTTCTGCGTCATTAGATTTTCAATATTAGGCTAAATGAATTTAACACATTAAAATATTATAACTATGTATGTATAATATTATACTATTTTTAATAAAACATACGGTTATTTAATCTAACTAACATATTATTACTAACTGTATATATAGTACTAACTTTAATTATAATACTAACTGTATATATATATTACTAAGTTACTGATAATAGTATATATACTGACATCTTATTTAATAAACTGTTATAAAACTAAATCTTATATATATTATGATACTAACGTACTGATTACATATATTAAAACTAACATAAGACATTTTTGTATTCTATTGATTATTAAAATTAAAGTTAACATATGATATTATTAAAACTAATGTGCAGATGATTACGACTTACATGTTTTTGTTTCGTTGTGTCGTCCTTGCAGGCAGAAGCGGCGACGGGCGGAGGTGCTATTGCGGCGGTCCCGGACGGCAGCATGGTGAGGTGGGCATAACTGCATGGCAGATGGCGTTGAGGCGGCGGTGTGGTTGTCGGAGTGGCACCGGGCGAAGGATGATAGGTTGGCGTTAGAGAGGGGGTATTGGGATGAAGGTGACGCTTGGGGGGGAGCGATGACTGTCGAAGGGTTTCGATGGGAGGTGGGGTCGAAGATGCCGGTGGGAAGGCGTTGGAGGGAGATGGGTGAAGGTGGCATTGGGCTAAGGAAGGAGGTTACTAGGGTTTGCTATGGCAACTAAAGGGAAGTTGGGTCGTCGTGAGGTGTGGGGTAGCGTCGGAGTAGTTGGAGGTGCCGGAGATGGAAGAGGTCGGAGTTAGGAGTGGTGGTCGCGTTCAAGGTGCCGGGCGGTGTTTGGAGGGGCTGCAGGGCATGGTCGGAGGGCGGTGGGGATGTAGGAGGCTGGAGAGTTTGGGTTGTTGCAGGAGTAGGTTGTCGGGGCTTCGTGAATGGAGGGGGAGTCAGAGTTTGTGGAGGTGGGGTCACCTGGTTTTTGAAGGAGGAGGGAGAGTCGATGGCGGAGGAGAGATGGGTCGGGGCTTTTTGAAGAAGAAGAAAGAGGAACGTGCTGGTGAACATGCGGTTGCCGTAAAGATTTCCATGCATGAATCACGCGCATGGGTTGGGTGCACGCGACTTGATAGGGAAGAGGGAATTGTGTGGGCAGTTGTGAGAACGTAGGCTTGGGGGGAAGCTGTTTGAGAGCTAACCGCATGAAAAGAAAATAATTATGTTGGGATTACACGTACGAGAGATTTGCATGGAGAGGAATCAACGTGGGGGTTACGGGTAGTTATAATCTGATATGGTTTTAAAAATCAGATTAGTTTAAAAAAATTCTAATATAGTTAAAGTTATTAATATAGTTAAAAATAAATTTTGATAATCAATTTAGATTTAAAATTTAAAGTTGAAAAGAGAGAGAGAGAGAGAGAGAGAGAGAGAGAGAGAGAGAGAGAGAGAGAGTGTGTGTGTGTGTGTGTCTATAAATATATATAGGTGACTAGGATCCATTCAGATGGATCAAACATGCGGATCCATCCAAGTGGAATTTTAAGTTAGACAATGTAAATAGAAAATCCGACCGTTGGATATCATCTAACATGTCTAAAATACCTCCAAACAAAATTTCAACTAATTTGGACATGTTTTGCCTATGCATCAAGTGGTTGCAGAATTAGCCAATTTTATAACTATTCAAAAACATCGATTTTGCAACCACTTGATGCATGGGCAAAACATGTCCAAATTAGTTGAAATTTTGTTTGGAGGTACTTTAGACATGTTAGATGACATCCAACGGTCGGATTTTCTGGTTACATTGTCTAACTTTAAATTCCACTTGGATGGATCCGCATGTTTGATCCATCCGAATGGATCATAGTCAACATATATATATATATATATATATATATATATATATATATATATATATATATATATATGTATCGCTTTAGGGAGGAATTTAGTAGGAAGTAGTGGGTGACGGCGCTTGTGCCCTATTCCCACTCTCCCTATAAGTTTCTGATACTATGAGCGATGATTTGTCTGTACATATTTGATCACTAATATAGATCCTTTTAATCGCCATATATATATATATATATATATATATATATATATATATATATATATATATATATATATATATATATATATGGTAAAATGCGCCTGCGCTCAAGCTCAGAAGGGATTCCTATGCTCGACCCCTCCCTACCGTCCGATTCGATCCGTAATCATGGTAATATCTGACCTTTTGGTGCAATTACCATTTCGCCCTTTAATCCCTTTTCAACGCGCCTCTGTACTAAATTACCTTTAAGCCCTTTTGTATTAAAATACAATCGCCACCAATTCTTTTGCTCACTACCGTGCAAAACACAGAAGCTGGAGTAGATCCACAATTTTGCTCTAAGTCTTCGATTTCAACAGCCCACGCCTAAGATCGCCCCCAAATCCCGGCCATCACACGCTCGTTGATTCCCCTCCTACTCTCATCCATCGAGGTAAGGATCGTCATTCCTAATTTGTTGGACATCTCATATTGCTCAACGTGCATAATGGGATAAATATTTGAAGGGGTTTACGCGGTGAGTAAATTTCCAACCTTTGGACGATTAGCGCAGGAAATTCCTCTCCGCGCACAACGGGCTAAATTTTTGTATCGCTTTTCGCGGTGAGTAATTTACAAACTAGCGATGTCTTGCGACGGGAATTACTCTCCACGCATAATGATTCAAAAATTTAGCCAGTTGTGCGCCTTGAAAAATATGAGATGTCCATAAAACTTAATAAAGCCGCTCATATAGCACAACATCATAAAGTAAATGGCGTACTTAATATTGCCCACCGCGCAAAATGGGTGATATGTTTGATTTTTTTTGATGTATATGATCTGTTCATCAAATATGATGGTAACAATTAGATCAGATTGAAAAAGAATATCTATAATACGCAAGGTTTTAACATGATTAGTAATAGTAGTGTGGTTTCAACTAACAAACTGATGATAATCTGCTGCTACTTGGACAGACATATATAGTAGTCATGTTGCGTCAATATTACTGATATTTTTATTTGTTTCTAATGTATAAAATGAAAATCGAAGAGAGTGAACCCTTTGTGCATGATCAGGAGATGCCAAATGAGATTGAAGCTGAAAATGACAGTGCAAATAGCGTATATGAAGAGGATAGGCATAGTGATAATGAAAAAGGCAGCCCACATATTGGAATGACATTTCAAACAGAAGAAGATGCATATCACTTTTATAATACATATGTAGCAATAAAAGGTTTTGCAACCCGAAAGGGATCTACGGGAAAAGGAAAAGATGGCAATACCACGAGGAGGAAGTATACGTGCAACAAAGAAGGGTATAAAAGCTTAAAAGATAAGAGTGAGATAGGGAGGGACGTTAATCAAATGAAGAATGAGAGAGAAGGCTGTGTGGCTCGAATGATAGTTCATAAAATCGTCGATGGAGTATGGCGCATAAACACCTTTGATGATGATCATAATCATGAGTTGATAAAAAGCCCATCGAATATCCAGATGTTACGGTCACATAAAAGATCGCATATGAACGGAACATGTAGGAATTTAGTTGATCAGATGCGTGGCTGTGGAGTAGGACCAGCAAAGATTGCAAGGATTCTAAATGCTACGAGTGGTAGTAATGTCGATATTACTACGCAACAATGCATTCATCATGGGAGAGCAGCAAGAAAGAACAACATTGGGAAGGAATGCATTAGAGTAATAGAACAATTTATTAAAAGGCAAGCTACAGACTCTTAGTTCTATTATGCTATTGAGCATGATAAAGAGAATGTATGTAGGAGTATATTTTGGGCTGATGGAAGGGCGAGGACATCATACAGCCAGTTTGGAGATGTTGTTGTATTTGATGTCACTTATAAGACAAATAGATTCATGTTGCCTTTTGCACATTTTACATGTGTCAATCATCATAAACAGTCTATTTTATTTGGATGTGCTCTTCTTGCTGATGAGAAGGAAGAATCCTTTGTGTGGTTATTTGGACAGTGGTTAACATGTATGTGGGATAAAGCACCAGGAGCTATCATCACTGATCAAAACCCGGCAATTTGCAATGCAATCAAAAGAGTTTTTCCAAATACAAATCACATGTATTGCATATGGCATATCAGTCTGCACGAAGATGAGCATCTACGTTCATTGTTGTCTTCTTATAACCCTGAATTTGATGAAGACTATGCAAATTGGTGTAAGAACAGTCAAAATGTTGAAGAAGCTAAGAATTGTTGGGGCATCTTAATGGAGAAGTACCAAATGGAATTTCAGGAGCCATTGACAGAAAAACAAAAAAAAAGAAATGAAAGCCTGGAAGTAGTTGCATACAATGCATGAGAAATTACATCATTGGATTAAGGCGTACCTACTGGATACTTTCTTTGTGGGTATGAAAATGTTAATACGATAGATATTGTTGTAAAAATATATGATCAAAATAAACTCAGCACATGGTATTCGTTTCTTGTTTTGTGTGTAGGCATGGCATCCAGCCAAAGGAGTGAAAGCATGAACGCGTATTTTGAAGGATACGTAAACTGTATGACTCCATTATACGAGTTCATTGATCAATACGATAAAGCCGTAAAATTTCAGCGAGACAAAGAGGAGAGAGAAGATACTTTTTGTATGAGGAACAAACCAGAATTTAGCGGCATGCATGAGTTAGAAGTTCATGCCGCAAAGATATATACTAGAAACATATTTTCCATTTTTCAAATTCATTTCAAAAATACTTTATACTGTCGGCATGAAAGGGAGAGCATGGATGGGGATACGACCACATATAGAGTAACTATGCAGATTGATGGAAAGAGCTACGTGCATAATGTTCAATGCAATATATCTAAGGGAATGTTCAAGTGTACGTGTGCAAGGGCTGTGACTGAAGGTTTGCTATGCACGCAAATTTTATATATCATGAAGCAAAAGTTTGATATGCAAGCCATCCCTGAGAGATATATTTTATCAAGGTAGACTCTAAATGCAAGATATAGCATCATGAGTATTGGGGCCTCTTCGACTAGCGTAGTACTCGGAGTGCGTCCAAATCAAATTACTCCACTTCAATCCTGGAAACTTCGTTCATCATTCGATAAAGTCGTGGAGGCGGTTACAAGAGATCCCCTTCTGTTTGATGACGTCTTTGGGTGGGCAAACAGTTTTTTGGACCAACATAATATGAATGATAAAGCGCAAACTGCTTCTGAAGAGCCAAGCACTCAGGTGGGATCCAGTGCACCTATCAAACAAGAAGTGAGAGTAAATGATGTCATTATGCATGATCCTGCAAAAGCGAGAACTAAAGGCCGACCACGAGTGGCATCAAGGATTCCATCTGGAATACAAGCCTCAAGGCTAGAGTATGGCTTACCAAGGGAGATAGACTTGTAAACGAAGTCCATGAATGCAACGCCCCGCTCCCCAGGATACCCGAAAAGTACGAATCCGTCCTAGATGATCCCAGAGCATCGAGTGTTACAAAAGGAAATACAAAAAAGCTCTAGCAGGTCCACTGTGCACTGCTGGGATAGTACCTGCAATGTTCCCTAAGTACAACCAAACAACCAACAGCATAACACAGAAAGACACATAGATAGAAACTGTACAACAACTAATCCCCAAGAAAAGTCTAATTTCTATACATTATCCATCTGTACATACATCCATCATTAACAACCTGTCATTACCCAAACAAAACCCCAAAAGTACAAACACCCTCTACTCTACCCTCGCCATCCCAACCTAACTCATCCACAGAACTCCACCTCATAACCACCAACCAGCTCCAACACCTGGACCTGAAAAGTCAACAGTGGGGCACGTCAAAGCGTGACCCAGTAGGAATACCATACCCCAACTAATCCTTACATGAATGCAGTATAATGCATGTAACATGGCATGTAACATAAAGTATGGCATAAGAGGGCTTTGGCAGTAATATAAAGAACTGTAACTACAAAGTGTGGAAAAGGTGCACGTGCAATATGCAAGGTGTAAAACAGTGGTATACGACATATTTTCATGCAATAGGCATGGCATGTAACGTAACGTAAAGTATTATTTTCATGCGTCATTTTACGTGCAGATTTTGAGTTACACAGCTTTAAATGAAAGTGACTATAAGAGCATCCAACTTCAAATATTCACAATAATTTGTAAACTTGCCTGATTTCAGCATTCTTGGTGTCGTTGGGTTCGTCTCGACGAATACTATGCTACGGTGAGATCGGTTCACTGGTTTGATTAGACATATAATCGAGTTTGGTTCTTTTCAACATATCGAAACATTAAACATACCTTACGACGTCTAATAATCCATTTTCATTAGGTTCTCTAACCTATGGTATGGGTTATAGCATGTTAATGGATAGATCTACTAACCGTGGTCACAACGGTGTAACAGAACGTAGCGAGTGGCAGCGACAACACGTACGGCGTCTAACGGTGGCTACAACATGGGAACACGTTGCGGCAGCAAGGGGAGAGGCGTCTATGGGTCACCAGGGTCTGCAGTTGGTCGGAGGGGAGGGTTGAGCATGGAGAAGGAGGTGGCATGGGTCCGTAGCAGGTGGGGGCCGCCGGGAAGAAGGGGGATGTGCACGGAGGAGATCTAGAGCGCCGGGAAGGGTGGCAGGCGGCAGGTTGGTGGATGTCGAGGCATGAGGTCGTCGGTATATGGAGACGCCGAAGGCTACGCACGGTAGAAGTGGAGGCTGGGCTATCTAGGGTTTTTGGGGAGAGTTTGAGAGGGGAAAAGGGAAGATAAAACTGGGTTTTGGCGCTTGGAGAGGGGTGGTGCAGCCGACGGTCTGGCGGTGTGCGGGCCGCAAGCGTGGTGTAGGGGAGGTAGCCGTAGGAAGATGAGGTTAGGGTTTTGGTAGGGAATGTGCCTGGCGGCTGTGGGCTGAGTTAGAGAGCTTAGGTTTTCTATTAGTAGGGTTTCTAATTTGTTTTAGAAGGGAAAATGGCACATGAAGAGCCCTAGACCTGGGGTGTTTGCTGTAGGGAGAGGCTTAGGCTAGTCTAGGGTTTCCATAGGCTAAGTATTATAGGTTAGGTTGCACGTGAGTGAAATAAAGTGAACCAAGAAGAGTGGCGGCTGAGTGCTAAGATGGGTTAGAGTTTATGCTAGATTAGGAATGGTTTTGAAATTTAAAAGGAGGGATTTAAGATTAGGAAATTAAGGAAAGAAACAAGAGATAATTGTAATTAAGAGCAGATTGATTAACATTAAAAAAGTCTCTACTCTAATTTGGAAATGAATTTGAATTTTGAATTTCTAATTTTGAAATAACATTTTAATGAACAATATAATTTTAGATTTAAAAATTTATAGTTAATTAAAAAGGATAAAAGTCTCCCATGTTGATTTGGTAATGAATTCGAATTTAAAAAAATTTCAAATTTGAATTAAGTTCTTTTTTTGAATGAAATAATAGTTGGGAGAAATCATGGGGTTAAATATGGAATAATATCGAATTAGTTATGGGCTTTTAATAGGATTTAACTAGGAAAGTTTTTGAAAAGATTCGAATTTAAAAGTATTTGAATTTGAAATTTTAAAATAATTATTTAATGAATTATATCATAGTAGATTTAAAATAATTACAACTAAAACGTATTAGGGTTCGTAGCTAAAACGGGCACGTAGTATAATTACGCCTACGACAATATTAATACAAATACGGAAAGGACGTACGACAAGATAGAATACGAATAAAATTAAAATACCGGTCGTTACAAGAGGCGTGATTGTTTTGCTGTTTTTTGCGAAAACTGGATTTGGAAGTCTATTTTCGACATTTGAGGGGTCAAATGATATCGGAATTGGATGCCATTTTTTTCTAAGCGATCGTTGTCTCGAGATCTTCGATTTGACAGGTTGTTTGAAAGTCGAAACTCAGAAATGGATTTATGGTTGATTTTAGAAGTTTGGACTTCTAGTGAAATCAATCCATATTGCCCATTTTATTGTCCCACATTGCTCATAGCAAGAGAGGAGGGGCCGGCTCCCTATATAAATAGGGGTTAGCCCTCCTCATTGAAAAATGCACCAAGTCACCGGTTTGAGAAGCTCCGAATTTTTGAGCATGCTCGATCAACGACTTAAATCACTCCTCCGCTTATATTTCTTCCTATCCTCTAATCGAGTCCTAGCAAGACAGCTTGGAGGTTTGGATCTGATCCAGAAGTCTCTGATGTGGATATACTCAAGTGAAATCTTCTTCGGTGAGTGATTGGCTTGGAGGCACGGTGCGGCTCGGGAAGCGGTTCAGCTTGGGGTGAGGCGCAGCGCGGTGCGATTCGGGAAGCGGCTCATCTCGAGACGCGGTGCGGGAAACAGTTCGGAACACTTTACCGGTGCAAGCAAAGTTCCGGGTAAGTCAGTTTCTTATATGCTTATCATATTTTTGTAGTAGTTAGATCTCTCTTCGGGTTGGTCGGACCCAACCTGAGTTAGTAGATTACACACGACCCGTGCACTATGGTTTTTATTAGCATCGTTCAGTCCCCACTCGGGGCCACGATCAGTGGCGTTGGGCTGAGGATGGTGGTCGCCGGGGTTTGCTACGACAACTGAAGGGAAGTTGGGCCGTCGTGAGGTCGTGGGGTGGCATCAGAGTAGTTGGAGGTGCCAGAGATGGAGGAGGTCGGAGTTAGGAGTGGTGGTCGAGTTCAAGGTGCTGGGCAGTGGTTGGAGGGGCTACATGGCATGGTTGGAGGGCGGTGAGGATGGAGGAGGCGGGAGAGTTTGGGTTGTTGTGGGAGTAGGTTGTTGGGGCTTCGTGAAGGGAGGGTGAGTCGGAGTTTGTGGAGGTGGGGTCGCCTGGCTTTTGAAGGAGGATGGAGAGTCGATGGCGGAGGAGAGATGGGTCTGGGCTTTAAGAAGAACAAGAAAGAGGAACGTGCTGGTGAACGTGTGGTTGCCATTGAGATTTCCATGCATGAATCGCGTGCATGGGTTGGGTTCACGTGACTTGATATGGAAGAGCGAATTGTGTGGGCGGTTGTGAGAACGTGGGCTTGGGGGGAAGCTGTTTGAGAGCTAACCATATGAAAAGAAAATAATGAAGTTGGGATTACACGTACGAGAGATTTACATGGAGAGGAATCAACGTGGGGGTTACGGGTAGTTAGAATCTTATATGGTTCTAAAAAATCAGATTAGTTAAAAAAATTCTAATATAGTTAAACTTATTAATATAGTTAAAAATAAATTTCAATAATAAGTTTAGATTTAAAATTTTAAGTTGAAAAGTATACATAAATATATATATATATTAGATTATTACAATTTCGCCCTTCGACACGATGCCATTCAAAAATTATATGGAAAATACCGGAGCGATCGTGGAGTCGTGCGGATCGTGAATACGGGGTCCGATCACGAGTCCGAGCTAAGGAAATTATAACAAAAAATAAAATGCAAATATACACATAATACGATGCATTAAGAAAGTACATACGAAATACGTACGACAGAATAGTGGCTATTACATCTTACCCACCTTAAGAAAATTCCGTCCTCGGAATTTCTATCACTGAGGAGCAGGGAACAAATAAGGATAACGCTCTCGCATTTCATCTTCCCGCTCCCAGTTGGATTCTCCAGGCGAGCCATGAAGACATATCACTCTCACGAGCTCGACGACCTTGTTCCCGCGCGTCTTCTGACGTCGGTCTAAGATCTGCACTGGTTGTTGCTCAT
The DNA here is from genome assembly GCA_030789695.1 of Scilla litardierei. Lineage (NCBI taxonomy): Eukaryota > Viridiplantae > Streptophyta > Magnoliopsida > Asparagales > Asparagaceae > Scilla > Scilla litardierei. The sequence goes on along the minus strand of CM061135.1, from coordinate 81,400,294 downwards.
ATGTCAGATCCAGTCAAACCGTAATATCCGAGTAATCAACAGCATGAGAAGGGTCGCTGATGTAACGAAGCAGCTGAGATACATGAAAAACATCATGTACTCCCTCCAATGAAGGCGACAGTGCTAGACGATAAGCTACCTCTCCAACAAGCTCTAAAACTTCGAAAGGCCCAATGAATCTCGGACTGAGCTTGCCTCGCTTCCCAACACGAATCACTCCTCTGTTCGGGGATATCTTCAGGAACACATGATATCCTGCCTTGAACTCCAAAGGGCGGCATTTAGCATCAGCCCAATGCTTGTACCGATCCTGTGCGATACGAATCTTGTCCCTGAAATTACGCACTACATCCACAGAATCGACTATCATCTCTGGTCCCAACAGCTCTCTATCACCCATATCATCCCAACTCAGCGGGGATCGACATTTCCTTCCATAAAGTGCTGCAAATGGCGGCATGCCAATGCTAGCTTGGTAGCTGTTATTGTAGGCGAATTCCACCAAATGCAAGTGATCCTCCCACGAACCTTTAAGATCCAACCTGCAAGCTTGTAACATGTCCTCCAATATCTGGATGGTGCGCTCCAACTGTCCATCAGTCTGCTGGTGATACGTAGTGTGGAGGCTCAGACTGGTACCCAGATTCGTTTATAGACTCTTCCAGAATTGAGATGTGAATCTCGTGTCTCGGTCGGAGAAGATACTCACGGGAATTCCATGCAGTCGCACAATCTCTAAATGATTATCGTTCACATCAGGACATATACTAGAAAAAAGTCATAAAGGTATGAGAAAGATAATTACCTCCATATACTTCTTCGCAAGTATCTCCGTAGATTGTCCTACTCGGAAGGGTATGAAATGTGCAGACTTGGTTAATCGGTCAACGATAACCTAAATCGTGTCATTTTGCTTGGTGCTCCGAGGTAGTCCAGTTACGAAGTCCATGGTGATGTGCTGCAACTTCCACTTTGGAATTGGTAGGGGTTGAAGCAATCCTGCAATGCGATGATGTTTAGCCTTCACTTGCTGACATACAAGGCACTGGCGATGCTTCGAGCTACACTCCTCTTCATACCATGCCACCAAAAATTCAGACGAAGGTTCTGGTACATTTTGGTACCGCCAGGATGAATGGAATAAGGGGAGCTATGAGCTTCATTCATCAGCTCTTCTCTGATATCACCTGAAGGTACGCATATCCTACTATCGTATCTCAGGGAACCATCCTCATGAATGAGAAAATCCGTCCGAAGTCCAGCTTCAACTTGCTCTCTGTTCTTCTGCAGCTTTACATCTCCAGACTGCATAGCTTTGATCCGATCCACAATCGGTGACTGAATCTGCATATTCATCAACGATGATGTGACTCCAAGTAAAAAAACTTCTAAACTCATCTCATGCAGATCTTGTTGTAGTCTCCACTGAACTGTAAGAGTCATGACTGCTAGAAGTCTACTCAAGTTGTCGGGTACGACATTAACCTTCCCTGGATGATACTGGAGAGCGATGTTGTAATCGGACATCAGCTCTAACCATCTATGCAGCCTCATATTCAACCCCTTCTGGGTGAAAATGTATTTCAAACTTTTGTGATCAGTGAATATTTTCACTTTCTCACTCAGTAGGAAATGTATCTAAATCTTCAGGGCAAAGATGACAGCGGCTAACTCTAAGTCGTGAGTCGGATAGTTCTTCTCGTGAATTTTCAACTGTCAAGAAGCATATGCGACTACATGACCATGCTGGTGTAGGACACATCCAAGGCCTTTGCCCGAAGCATCACAGAAATCTTAAATCCTCCAGTCCTATCTGGTATAGTCAGGACTGGTGCAGATGTCAGCCTTGCTTTCATTAACCCAAATGCCTACTCGTAAGAGTCTGACCATATAAACTTAACGTCCTTCCTCATCAATCGATTCATGGGCTCGGCTATCCTCGAGAAATCCTTGATGAATCAACGTAGTAACCCGCCAATCCTAGGAAACTCCTAATGTCTAATGCCGACCGAGGGGTAGGCCCATTTCTGACTGATGCAACCTTCTTTGGGTCGATAAAGATACCATCGTTCAATATCACATGACCAAGAAATGCAATCTGGTCTAGCCAGAATTCGCACTTGTTGTACTTGGCATACAACTGATGACGACGAAGTGTCTCCAACACAATCTACAGATGCTCGGCATGCTCCTCTTCTCTTTTCGAATAGACCAATATATCATCTATAAATATCATTACGAATTTATCCAAAAACTCATAGAATACGAGATTCATGATATTCAAGAATATTGCAGGGGCATTGGTTACACCGAATGGCTGACAATGAACTCGTAGTGTCCATACTTGGTCCGGAAAGTCGTCTTGTAGATGTCTACATTCTTGACCTTCACCTGATGTGTCCACTCCTGAGATCCAATTTCGAGAAAACATGTAACCCATCGAGTTGATCAAAGATGTCATCGATGTGAGGTAACGGGTACTTATTCTTCACAGTGACTTTGTTCAGCTCCTGATAGTCCATGCACATCCTTCTCGATCCGTCCTTCTTGACCAACAGAACAGGTGCACCCCAGGGAGATACGCGGGGATGGATAAATCCTTTCTGTAGCAGGTCGTCTAATTGCGTCCGTAGCTCTTCAGGTTCTGCATGAGCCATACGGTAAGGCACCTTCGAGATCAGTTGAGTATTCGGCATAAGATCGATGCTGAATTCCAGAGCTCCGTCAGGCGAAAATCCATAAATATCATCTGAAAATACATCTTCGAAATCTCGAACCACTGCAGGCTTCTCTGGTTCGACTTGCATAGATGTGACGATCACTTCATTCGGCTGGGCCCAAAATTTGATAGGTCCGAGCGAACGACTACCACTGATGAATTCGAACACCGGATGTTTGGGAATCTCAAATACCACTTTCTTCTTGTGACAGTCGATAGTAGCATAAAAGGTTCCTAACTAGTCCATGTCGAGAATAACATCAAAGTTAGGCGTGTCTAGGACCATGAAAGCTGCATAGAGCTTATGTCCGCAAATCACTAAATGACATGATTTGCATCCCAAGAAAACACTCACCACGCCACTCCCAGGAGTGATATTCCAACTTTTAGGAAGTGGGTAGGTTGGAATCGAGTGCTTGACCACGAATTTCCGAGATAAGATACACAATGAAGCTCTGGAATCAAATAAGGTTATAGCTGGGTGGGAAGCCACTAAGATGACACCTAAGATGATAATAATTAAAAATTAGCAAGGTTGTTGATAAGTGTTTATTGTAAACAGTTTTCCACTCTTTTTCTTGCACGTTTTACACCATTTTATTCTCCATTCCTCCCAGTTTCTCCCGGTTTTGTCTTCTATCTTACTTTTATTGTCTTTCATATGCTTTGCAAGAGATATGTATCGATTAGGGACCATATGGCGAGAATTAACATAAAGAGGAGGAAGAAGCGAAGCTGGGGGATCGAAATGTGCAAGGGAGAAGACTTTATGAAGAATGGAGCCTCATGCGGCTGCGTCACTATGATCACGCAGCTGCGTCAATCCGCCAAAGAAGAATCATCCATGCGGTCGCGTCAATCTCCACCAAACGGCCATGTCAGAGACTTGAAGAATGAAGAGAGAAGAGAGAAACATAGACTTTCGCGGCCCGCGTTAAGTATGTCGACACGACTGTGAAATTATGGCTCTTTAGGCTTAACGACGCGGCCGCGTCAACAATTCACACGGTCGCGTAGCTTCTCCTGATGTGTCCGCATTTCTATTGACGAGACCGCGTCGATCGCGCTACAAGATGGCTTCGACATAGCCGCATAATTTCTAAATGCGACCATGTCGAGTCGGGTCTCTGCCCGATTTGTAGGGTTTTGAAACCCCCTATAAAAGGAAAGGGGGCGCTGCTGGAGGGAGGAGGCTGTCAGGGAACGTGTTTTGCCCTAGTTCTTCCTCATTTTCAGTTTTCTTTAGGAGTAGGACAAAATTAGAGTAGATTTAAGACTTCCCTCTTGATTGTAACTAAGGATTGAAAATCTTGGGTATGATTCAAGGATAAGTTTATTTCTTCCCTTCTATTTTGTTGGATCTTGTTCATTGCTGCTTTAATTTGTGTTCTCAGTCTCTTTAATTGCTATTTCTTGTATTTGTGATCATTTATTTCATTTGTATATTTGAATCCACCGCATTATCTATGTGAATATTATCTTGTCCATCACACCACACATAGCTAACAACAACCCTAGATCAAACCAGTATTCGACCACTCTGCCTCTCCGCGGACGACCTGTAACGTGCTATGACGATAGTTGTACGCTTGCGGTTTACAAATGTAAAAATTTAAATATCAGTTGTCTAACTAACAGCTTGAAATAAAAGCTATATGAAATATTAGAAATAGATGTTATCTGTAATCACTTAATCCTCAGCCTCAGCTTCTGCAGCTGTCATAGCGAACACCTGGCGCTTCGGCTGATTGGCCTGCTGATAGGCTCGGTTCTGTGGAATCAGAGGTGGTCCATGCTGAGCAGGTCCAGGTGCTCCTCGCTGGACAGGTACATGCACTCCTCGCTGAACAGGTCCTGGTGCTCCTCGCTGAACATGTCCAAGTACTCCAGCAGGTACTAGACGATTCTTGCTGTAGGGGCAGTCTCTCGCAGCATGTGCAGATGCTCCGCAGATCAGACATTGGTTTAGCATCCTTCTACAATCCTTCTTCTGATGTTTGGTCTTACCACAGGAGTAACAAATCAGCTATGATCGGTCTATAGGAGCAGCTGGCCTCTTGAACAGTGTGGTCTGGGAAGGCCAAAAATTTCCCTAGGGCACAATCTTAGGTGGCTCCATGGAACGCTTGCTTCCAACTTGAGGTCCAACTGAAAGTTTTGCCACCACTTCATGGCTCCGTGCAGCATCCAAAACGTCCTGGAGGGTCGTTAGCTTCGCCGAGGTCATCGAGGCTTGAACTTTGGGATTCAGGCCTTGGCGAAACTGAAATGCAAAATCTTCTGGGTCTTCGACCATGTGGGGTGCAAAGCGGCTGAGCATAGAAAACTTGGCCTCATACTCTTATCTCCTTGGACCAGATTTGCGAAGCGCTGCTGAAGTTCTCGTTTGGCCATTTTGGGAAAATACTTGGCGTCGAACCTTTCCCAAAACATGCCCCCAAGAGATAGGCTTGACCAAGTGCCTTTCTTCCCGTTGCCACTAGCTCCTAACATTATCAGTCAGTTGGAGCTTCGCGACATTGACCCATCCTACCTGAGGGATACGCACAACACTCAGCTTGTCCTCAGTCCCTTGGGCCCATTCTTCAGTCTCTAGTGGCACTTCCTTTCCAGAGAAGCTCTAGGGTTGCAGCTTATAGAATTGCTTAACTCTAGGTTCAGCTCGAGGGGGTGGTGGTGAAATCTGAGCAGGTTGTTGTCCCTGCTGAATCAACTATTGCTAGATCTCCAGCATTCCTCTCATGACTCCGAGGAGCTTATTGATGTTGGGAGTATGCTTCCACTGGCTCCATTCCCGTTCCTGGTGTTCTATCCCCCTGCCAGGCTGAAACAATAAACTTGAGTAAACTTTATGTACGAGATAAATCTTGACCTTTTGGCTAATGATAGTATTTCTATTGTTATGAAGTTTTGCATAATGATGACCTGCATGGGCCACCACAAAAACATGTCATGTCCCACTTCCCATATTACTATGGAGCGAGGACGCGAGCGGGTCTGTATGGGCTGAAGCGGTGAAGCTTAAGCCCAATAAGCGTCTGTGAATAACAACCTTACGCAGAAACTTGCATGCATTTCAGAAAACGACAGAAATAACTATGAAATAAAGCCAACATCCAAACAGAGTACACAAAAGTAATAAGGCCACAAGCATGGCCAATAACAGCAGAGTTCTACAAGAGGGTACACACCCTATAAAAGTGCAATAAACAAAATCCTATGCAGTAGTAGATAGTGTCTATCAACTAGTCCGCAGTAGGGAGAACTCCTGGATCAGTGTACTCCTGGTCATCAGGGTCAGTCTCCTTAAGCAGCTCGTCCTCGACGTAACCTATTTTATGACCTGACATACATTTCAAACAACATGGAAATGTATATCAGCCTGAGTCCTTGGCAAGCAAAAGTGAGTGTGGGACCCTTGGCAAGATTTTCAAAATATTTTGCATGGCAGTTAAAGCATTTACGAATGAATGTACAATTAAAATTTCTAAGCAATATGAACAGAGGTGACCTCGGCATGGCAGTTCTATTTAAGTGAAAGCAGAAGCAATTCTATATGTTGTACAATTTCGATATAGCATTTTCAAGGTGTTCAAGAGTGTATTTAATCTAGGGTTTAAGGTCCACGTCGTTAGGCGGATAGTAAGTGAATCTATCTTCTCGTGCCCTCGAAGGTGACATGTTTACTTCCGACTAGTGCCCTCGAACCCAAACACACCGATGTATACTTTCTGGACCACGAGCCAGAATCAGCCAAATCGGTCCACAAGGTGTATTGTTAGCCAAATCGGCCCGCGAGATAGGCGAACCTGGCATGCGAGATCTATGATTTAGCCAAATCGGCTATCACGTTCAATGATTATCAAGTTATTCATGTGTCCATCAAATTTTGCAATTTACAAGGCATTATCAGTTAACTTAGTAAAATGTCCACACACACACACACACACACACGCGGATTGTTATCTTGTAATACACAACAAGCATGCATATAAAGTTTGGTGTCATTATCTCACCTAAAAATGTAATTCATCATGGTATTTTTTTCGTATGCATCATTTCACGGTTAAATCATCCAGAAACTAGCTATTTGTGAAAGCGTCTAAATGAACAACATTTAAAAATGGGTATTAAAATGCACACTTGACTGATTTCGGTGATTTTGGTGTTTTGAGTTTGTATGAAAGGCGCGGATATTTCTGCGTCATTAGATTTTCAATATTAGGCTAAATGAATTTAACTCATTAAAATATTATAACTATGTATGTATAATATTATACTATTTTTAATAAAACATACTGTTATTAAATCTAACTAACATATTATTACTAACTGTATATATACTACTAACTTTAATTATAATACTAAATGTATATATATATTACTAAGTTATTGATAATAGTATATATACTGACATCTTATTTAATAAACTGTTATAAAACTAAAACTTATATATATTATGATACTAACGTACTGATTACATATATTAAAACTAACATAAGACATTTTTGTATTTTATTTATTATTAAAATTAAAGTTAACATATGATATTATTAAAACTAATGTGCAGATGATTACGACTTACATGTTTTTGTTCCGTTGTGTCGTCCTTGCAGGCAGAAGCGGCGACGGGCGGAGGTGCTATTGCGGCGGTCCCGGACGGCAGCATGGTAAGGTGGGCATAACTGCATGGCAGACGGCGTTGAGGCGGCGGTGTGGTTGTCGGAGTGGCACCGGTCGAAGGATGATGGGTTGGTGTTGGAGTGGGGGTATTGGTATGAAGGTGACGCTTGGGGGGAGCGATGACTGTCGAAGGGTTTCGATGGGAGGTGGGGTCAAAGATGCAGGTGGGAAGGCGTGGGAGGGAGATGGGTGAAGGTGGCATTGGGCTGAGGAAGGAGGTTACTAGGGTTTGCTATGGAAACTAAAGGGAAGTTGGGTCGTCGTGAGGTGTGGGGTAGCGTCGGAGTAGTTGGAGGTGCCGGAGATGGAAGAGGTCAGAGTTAGGAGTGGTGGTCACGTTCAAGGCGCTGGGCGGTGGTTGGAGGGGCTGCAGGGCATGGTCGGAGGGCGGTGGGGATGTAGGAGGCGGGAGAGTTTGGGTTGTTGCAGGAGTAGGTTGTCGGGGCTTCGTGAATGGAGGGGGAGTCAGAGTTTGTGGAGGTGGGGTCACCTGGTTTTTGAAGGAGGAGGGAGAGTCGATGGCAGAGGAGAGATGGGTCGGGGCTTTTTGAAGAAGAAGAAAGAGGAACGTGCTGGTGAACATGCGGTTGCCGTAGAGATTTCCATGCATGAATCACACGCATGGGTTGGGTGCACGCGACTTGATAAGGAAGAGGGAATTGTGTGGGCAGTTGTGAGAACGTAGGCTTGGGGGGAAGCTGTTTGAGAGCTAACCGCATGAAAAGAAAATAATGACGTTGGGATTACACGTACGAGAGATTTGCATGGAGAGGAATCAACGTGGGGGTTACGGGTAGTTAGAATCTGATATGGTTTTAAAAAATCAGATTAGTTTAAAAAAATTCTAATATAGTTAAATTTATTAATATAGTTAAAAATAAATTTTGATAATCAATTTAGATATATATATGTTGACTATGATCCATTCGGATGGATCAAACATGCGGATCCATCCAAGTGGAATTTAAAGTTAGACAATGTAAATAGAAAATCCGACCGTTGGATGTCAACTAACATGTCTAAAATACCTCCAAACAAAATTTCAACTAATTTGGACATGTTTTGCCCATGCATCAAGTGGTTGCAAAATTAGCCGATTTTATAACTATTCAAAAACATCGATTTTGCAACACCTTGATGCATGGTCAAAACATGTCCAAATTAGTTGATATTTTGTTTGAAGGTACTTTAGACATGTTAGATGACATCCAACGGTCGGATTTTCTAGTTACATTGTCTAACTTTAAATTCCACTTGGATGGATCCGCATGTTTGATCCATCCGAATGGATCCTAGTCAACACACACACACACACACACACACACACAGATATATATATATATATATATATATATATATATATATATATATATATATATATATATATATATATATATATATATATATATATATATATATATATATATATATATATATATATATATATATATATATATATATATATATATATATATATATATGATAATGGAAGACGGAGGTGGCTCTGGCGATACCGGCGATCCCAGCGGCGTTCTGAAGGTGAACGTTGAAGGCAGCTCGGGCTCCGTTCGGGCGACTAATGGCATTACGATGGATGGCCATTTTCGGCACCTTGCCCGTAATGTGAAGGATTCTATTTCCGGGGGGGAGATTGGTGGTTCTAGGGTTGACAAAGAAAATTTAATCAAATTTGGAGGCGGGCATGGATCTGTTGCATTCGACCTTGGAAAACAAAGATCCGGGTCTCATATAATCAATGAGCAAAGGTTAGTGGATGGAGGAGACGGATGGCAGGTGGTGAGGCGAAGGCACCCTAATAGGCATGCGTTCAAATCTGAGGCATATGGGCAGGGGAACAGGCGTGGGTTTTCTCGTAGGCCATTGGCTAAGGGGATGGCTACGAGAGGCCCTACTTTGCAGCAGAGAGACCATGCACGAAAACTGCTTGACAGAATGCCTGAACGACCAGTTATCAATATAAACACTGCTGGCAACAAGCTCTCTTGGGTGGACATTTGTGCCAATAGGCGCACTTATGGAGCTGCTTTGGGAATGACTCATATCCAACCAAAGACTCGTGAAGATGGATCTATCTGTGCCACTTTCCCTGGGGAACTCGTGCAAAGAGGTGCTGAAAAATGGAAGAATACTCTTGTGGCCTATGTATTGGGCGAAATACCCTATTATAGTCAATTTTTTTCTTGGTTGGAGAGATTATGGAAGACTAGGAAGAGGATCCAAATATATAGTAAGGAGAATGGATTTTTTTATTTCAGATTTGAATCTGAGGAGGAGTGTAATAGAGTCTTGACTGGCGGGCCTTGGCTATATGATGGCAGGCTAGTCGTTCTCAAGAGATGGAGCCTAGATATGAAGCATGACAGAGACATTCTATCATCGATCCCAATATGGGTCCAGTTACATGGGGTTCCCCTTTACATGTGGCATCTCGAGGGGCTAAATATCATTTCCTCTATGCTAGGTAAGCCTATTTGCCTGGATCGCGCAACTGCTTTTCTGGAACGAATCTCCTACGCCCGATGCCTAATTGAGGTAGATGCTTCATCTCCTTTAGTCCCATCCTTCGATGTTGAATTGGATGATGGATCTATTGTCACTATTGACACTAAATTTGAAGGCGATCCCCCACGTTGTAGTCGGTGTGTTTGCTTTGGCCACACAGATGTGCAATGTCCAGCATTGGCTAAGCTCCCTTCAATCCAATATGTTGGAACTGGAGATGCACAGGGCACTGAAGGCACTTCAAATAACACGCAGGCTGATTGTTGTGAGCCCAATAATCACATAGATAATGAGGTGTCCTGTACACTGCAAGCTAATAATGCGCAAGGAACTATTGGCTGCATTCCTTTTGAAGAATCCGGAGCCAACCTGATTTCGTCTCCATGGCATCTACTGAATGTAACGTGCTGGATTGTTTAGGGGATGTTGAGAAGATGGATGAAATGACTGGAAATAAAGGCCATGGGGAGGTCAATGTCTAGGTTGTGTCCTTGCTTCATAGTAACATTTCTTTGGTTGACCTGCAATGTTTGCGAGATGCTGAGAAGTTGGGTAAAATCGCTGGGAAGGATGATCATGGTGCTCAGGCTGAGGTCAGTGCTCAGGCTGAGGATTGTTTAGGTGAGGTCAGTGCTCAGGCTGAGCCTGAGGGGTTATGTAACAAAACTGGGGCTGCTGTACCTAGTGCTGAAACAGGGGTGAATGGCCAGGGAGAAGTCAGGGTAGGTGTTGACACAAGCCTACCTCCTGCTTGCTTAACTATTGCGAATCCTGAATGGGAGGCTACGGTAGAGGAGCAGATTCGTCTCAAAGCTGAAATCAAAGATGAGAAGAAAAAAATGTTACCAAGCTTGCCGACTAGTGTCAGGAGAAGTGCAAGAACTCAGGTGACACCAACACCCCAACCTTGATCAATGACTATATTATTTTGGAATATTAGGGGACTCAATAATCAGGTGCGGCAGAAAGACCTGAAGACTAGAATTAACTCAATAAAACCATCTGCAATAATTCTATTGGAGACTAAACTAAAGGCTCCCCCAACTGGTTCAAATAATGTAATCCCGAGGGATTGGTATACTCTTGATAATTCTGATCATGCGCCTGGAGGGCGAATCATTATGTGTTTTAATCCTACTGTTTGGAAGGCAACAAGGTTATCTTGCTCTGATCAACACATATCGGTTACTTGTATTAATAGTGGTGGTTTTGCTTGTTCCATCACAGGGGTGTATGGACGTAATACTTTGGTTGAAAGGAAAAGCTTGTGGACAAGCTTAGAAGCTGATATTGCTCTGATTGGGAAGTCCCCTTGGTTGGTGGGAGGGGATTTTAATAGTGTCCTATTTACTAAGGACAAGGTTGGGGAAAGACAGCTGGAGGAGTCTATGGTTCAGGATTTCAACGAATGTATTAGCAGATGTGCCCTTCAGGAGCTGAAAAGTACGGGGAATAAGTTTAGCTGGTGCAACAATCGGCTTGGAAAATCATGTATTGCAGCACAACTCGATTGAGTTTTCTGTAATTTTTCTTGGATTGATTTGCTCCCGGAGACTTTTACAAATTATCTAGATCCGTCTACAAGTGATCATTCTCCTATGGTGGTGAAGCTGCATACTCAGGTTATTTCTGATCCTAAACCTTTCAAGTTTTTTAACTATTGGATCCAGTGCCCAGGCTACAGGGAACTAATTGAATCGTGTTGGGTCGGCCATGACAAGGGTACTCCCATGTATAAACTGACACAAAAGCTTAAAAGATTGAAACCTTTGCTTCGTGCTTGGGCTGAAGACTTCAATGCGGCAAATATGGTGAAAAAATTGAGGAGGGAGCTTGAGGTAATCCGTAACGAACCAGATATACACTCTACCATCAACTTGCAGCATAAAGAACAACACCTCTTGAAGGATCTAAATAAAGCTCTGAAGTTGGAAGAGGACATGTTTCGCCAAAAAAGCAGGCAGGATTGGCTTACCCTTGGAGACAGGAATACCAAGTTTTTTTACACTGCTATGAAGTCCAGGATTTATCGTAACAGCCTGTACAATCTTATTGACTGTAAGGGGGGCCGAAATGTTGTCCAGGAAGATTTGAAGAAGCAAGCTCCTGCATACTTTGAAGAATTGTACAACCAAAGTCACTACCAGTCTAGCTTTCAGAATCTGGTTCTGACACGTATATTAACTGCAGATTCTTCCACTTGGCTTAGCAGGATGGTTACTGATGAAGAGATCAAAAATGCGGTATTTCAGATAGGGGCTGATAAATCCCCCGGCCCAGATGGGTACAATGGGTTCTTCTATCAACAAAACTGGGCCCTTATTGGTGATAAGGTATCTTCTGGCATCAAATCTTTTTTAGATCTAGTTCACTTCTTCGATCTGTGAATCACACTTTTTTGACCTTAGTCCCAAAGACTGACAAAGCGTCGAATTTGGGGGATTACAGGCCGATTGCCTGTTGCAATGTCCTTTATAAGTTCATCAGCAAAATTATCTGCAACAGGATTAAAGTGGTCATTCATGAACTGATTTCATCGAATCAAGCTGCTTTTTTGAAAGGTAGGCTTTGACGGACTGTACCCTCCTTGCCCACGAGCAGATTAGGGACTTCAGCAACCCTATGGGTGCCCGTGCATGTCTGAAGTTGGATCTGCGCAAGGCTTTTGATAGTGTTAATCGGGACTTCATTCTCTTCTTCCTGAAACAGCTGGGTTTCCCTGATATTTTTATTAGCTGGATTAAAGAATTCATTTCTACACCATCATTCTCAGTAATGATTAATGGATCCCCCCATGGTTACTTCACTGGAAATAGGGGAATTCGTCAAGGTGACCCCCTCTCTCCTTACCTATTTGTCATTACTATGGAAGCTTTCTCCATCCTGCTTTCTAGGGCCATTAATTTGGGGAATATTCAACCCATGCGACGTACTGGATCAATCTCCCATCTCCTTTTCGCCGATGATCTTCTTGTCTTCTGTCGTGCAAATGTCAGATCCTTCATGGGCATCAAGAATTTACTGGATGAATTCTATGGCTATACAGGGCTCCAGGTAAACTGGGATAAAAGCATGGGTTTGTTTAGTAAGGGAGCTACTAAAAAGAATGATTTAGCAGATTTGTTGGGGATCAAAATTGCTACAACAATTTCCACCTATCTTGGATTGCCTCTTTCCTCTAAATATCCTAGGACTGTTAATTACGGAAGGTTGGTTGATAAATGCAAGAAGAGGATGTTGGGTTGGAGTTCTTCATTACTTTCTATTGCAGGGCGTATTGAATTGGTGAGAACTGTGATATATGGGATTGTTGCTTTTTGGATGCACGCTTTTCACATCCCTGCCAATATTCTGAAAAATATCTCTTCTATGTGCCAGCGTTTTATTTTGGGCTCATCTAGAGCATGGGCTTGGGAAGATATTTGTAGACCAAAAGAGGAAGGAGGCATCGGAATCCGGCTTCTTCAGGATCTAAATGCGGCAGCAGGGCTGAAACTTACATGGAGATACCTGACTTCAGATAGCATTTGGGCAAAACATATGGGGGTTAGATATGGGTCTGGCAATAGATTCTTTGCGGCAACAGGGAATGTAACACATTCGGGAACATGGAAGAGACTTCTCAATTGCCGAATCAATTCTTGTAGGCTCATTCGTAGGTTGGTGAGGAATGGACGAGAAACTCTGTTCTGGATTGACCCTTGGACGGACAGCGGGCCATTGCACAAACTATGCGACATCCCACCTGGCGTCGAGCTGAAGTCTGTGGCTGACTATTGGGTTGATGGGAGCATGGAACTGGCTTTATCCAGCATTCGGCCACTATTTTCCCATCAACGTTTGAAGGCGGGAGCTAATGAATGGACTTGGCTACCTAGGGACAGATTTTGTTTCAAAGATGCTTGGGAGGGGATCCGAAAAGCGTAGCAGCAAATTTCCATATCACAAACTAATTTGGTATAACCGACACACCCCTAAAATGTCTATTAATTTGCTACGTTCTTTTCAGGGGAAGCTTCTCACCCGTGATATAATGATAAGACGGGGGATCCACACTTCGGCCGAGTGTGTGTTATGTGATGATGGAAAGGAGGAGAGCATAGATCATCTCTTTTTCGAGTGCAGCTTCTCTAATTACATAATTAGCAGAGCCATGCTAAAGCTCCATGTCTCAACCAAGATTTCACCAAGATTAAGCAAGATTGGGAAGCTCTGGCTTCACCAATTTGGGGGGAAAGGGGGATTGGACACCCTGGGTAAAACCGTGCTGGCAACCTCGGTTTGGCATATTTGGAAGGAAAGGAACCGTCGCATCTTTGAAGGAGAGAAGAGAGGTAAGACCACCCTTTTTGAGGAGATTGTCGCAAACATCAGAGTGATCTTATATGATCTAGAACCGTCTATGAATGATGAAGCTAGTGCATTTTCCAGTTGGGGCTTTAGGGACTTGGTATGAGTTCGGAGATTCCTATTTTGTTTGTATATACCACCTTTGGGAATAGCTTTATTTGGGATGTGGGATTGATAGTGGTGAGTGACGGCGCTTGTGCCCTATCCTCTCCCTATAGATACCACATGCCTAGATGAGCTATTATTGTAATTTGTATATTTGATCAATGAATAACAATGCTAACTTTCCTATATATATATATATATATATATATATATATATATATATATATATATATATATATATATATATATATATATATGGTAAAATGCACCTGCGCTCAAGCTCAGAAGGGATTCATGTGCTCGACCCCTCCCTACCGTCCGATTCGATCCGCAATCATGGTAATATCTGACCTTTTGGTGCAATTACCATTGCGCCCTTTAATCCCTTTTCAACGCGCCTCTGTACTAAATTACCTTTAAGCCCTTTTGTACTAAAAGAAAATCACCACCAATTCTTTTGCTCACTACCGCGCAAAACGCAGAAGCTGGAGTAGATCCCCAATTTTGCACTAGGTCTTCGATTTCAACAGCCCACGCCTAAGATCGCCCCCAAATCCCGGCCATCACACGCTCGTTGATTCCCCTCCTACTCTCCTCCATCGAGGTAAGGATCGTCATTCCTAATTTGTTGGACATCTCATATTGCTCAACGTGCACAATGGGATAAATATATGAAGGGGTTTGCGCGGTGAGTAAATTTCCAACCTTTGGACGATTAGCGCAGGAAATTCCTCTCCGCGCACAACGGGCTAAATTTTTGTATCGTTTTGCACGGTGAGTAATTTCCAAACTAGCGATGTGTTGCGACGGGAATTACTCTCCACGCATAATGATTCAAAAATTTAGCCAGTTGTGCGCCTTGAAAAATATAAGATGTCCATAAAACTTAATAAAGCCGCTCATATAGCACAACATCATAAAGCAAATGGCGTACTTAATATTGCCCACCGCGCAAAATGGGTGATATGTTTGATTTTTTGATGTATATGATCTGTTCATCAAATATGATGGTAACAATTAGATCAGATTGAAAAAGAATAGCTATAATACGCAAGGTTTTAACATGATTAGTAATAGTAGTGTGGTTTCAACTAACAAGCTGATGATAATCTACTTCTACTTGGACAGACATATATAGTAGTCATGCTGCGTCAATATTACTGATATTTTTATTTGTTTCTAATGTATAAAATGAAAATCGAAGAGAGTGAACCCTTTGTGCATGATCAGGAGATGCCAAATGAGATTGAAGCTGAAAATGACAGTGAAAATAGCGTATATGAATAGGATAGGCATAGTGATAATGAAAAAGGCAGCCAACATATTGGAATGACATTTCAAACAGAAGAAGATGCATATCACTTTTATAATACATATGTAGTAATAAAAGGTTTTGCAACCCGAAAGGGATCTACGGGAAAAGGAAAAGATGGCAATACCACGAGGAGGAAGTATACGTGCAACAAAGAAGGGTATAAAAGCTTAAAAGATAAGAGGGAGATAGGGAGGGACGTTAATCGAAGGAAGAATGAGAGAGAAGCCTGTGTGGCTCGAATGATAGTTCATAAAATCGCCGTTGGAGTATGGCGCATAAACACCTTTGATGATGATCATAATCATGAGTTGATAAAAAGCCCATCGAATATCCAGATGTTACGGTCACATAAAAGATCGCATATGGACGGAACATGTAGGAATTTAGTTGATCAAATGCGTGGCTGTGGAGTAGAACCAGCAAAGATTGCAAGGATTCTAAATGCTACGAGTAGTAGTAATGTCGATATTACTACGCAACAATGCATTCATCATGGGAGAGCAGCAAGAAAGAACAACATTGGGAAGGAATGCATTAGAGTAATAGAACAATTTATTAAAAGGCAAGCTACAGACTCTCAGTTCTATTATGCTATTGAGCATGATGAAGAGAATGTATGTAGGAGTATTTTTTTGGGCTGATGGAAGGGCGAGGACATCATACAGCCAATTTGGAGATGTTGTTGTATTTGATGTCACTTATAAGACAAATAGATTCATGTTGCCTTTTGCATATTTTACAGGTGTCAATCATCATAAACAGTCTATTTTATTTGGATGTGCTCTTCTTGCTGATGAGAAGGAAGAATCCTTTGTGTGGTTATTTGGACAGTGGTTAACATGTATGTGGGATAAAGCACCAGGAGCTATCATCACTGATCAAAACCCGGCAATTTGCAATGCAATCAAAAGAGTTTTTCCCAATACAAAGCACATGTATTGCATATGGCATATCAGTCTGTACGAAGATGAGCATCTACGTTCATTGTTGTCTTCTTATAACCCTGAATTTGATGAAGACTATGCAAATTGGTGTAAGAACAGTAAAAATGTTGAAGAAGCTAAGAATTATTGGGGCATCTTAATGGAGAAGTACCAAATGGAATTTCAGGAGCCATTGACAGAAAAACAAAAAAAATGAAATGAAAGCCTGGAAGTAGTTGCATACAATGCATGAGAAAGCACATCATTGGATTAAGGCGTACCTACTGGATACTTTCTTTGTGGGTATGAAAATGTTAATACGATAGAGATTGTTGTAAAAATATATAATCAAAATACACTCAGCACATGGTATTCATTTCATGCTTTGTGTGTAGGCTTGGCATCCAGCCAAAGGAGTGAAAGCATGAACGTGTATTTTGATGGATACGTAAACTGTATGACTCCATTATACGAGTTCATTGATCAATACGATAAAGCCGTAAAATTTCAGCGAGACAAAGAGGAGAGAGAAGATACTTTTTGTATGAGGAACAAACCAGAATTTAGCGACATGCATGAGTTAGAGGTTCATGCCGCAAAGATATATACTAGAAACATATTTTCCATTTTTCAAATTCATTTTAAAAATACTTTATACTGTCGGCATGAAAGGGTGAGCATGGATGGGGATACGACCACATATAGAGTAACTATGCAGATTGATGGAAAGAGCTACGTGCATAATGTTCAATGCAATATATCTAAGGGAATGTTCAAGTGTACGTGTGCAAGGGCTGTGACTGAAGGTTTGCTATGCACGCAAATTTTATATATCATGAAGCAAAAGTTTGATATGCAAGCCATCCCTGAGAGATATATTTTACCAAGGTGGACTCTAAATGCAAGATATAGCATCATGAGTCTTGGGGCCTCTTCGACTAGCGTAATACTCGGAGTGCGTCCAAATCAAATTACTCCACTTCAATCCTAGAAACTTCGTTCATCATTCGATAAAGTCGTGGAGGCGGTTACAAGAGATCCCCTTCTGTTTGATGACGTCTTTGGGTGGGCAAACAGTTTTTTGGACCAACATAATATGAATGATAAAGCGCAAACTGCTTCTGAAGAGCCAAGCACTCAGGTGGGATCCAGTGCACCTATCAAACAAGAAGTGGGAGTAAATGATGTCATTATGCATGATCCTGCAAAAGCGAGAACTAAAGGCCGACCACGAGTGGCATCAAGGATTCCATCTGGAATACAAGCCTCACAAGAACAAAGTCAAGCAAGAACAAGGACTTGTAGTGTTTGTGAGAAAAGGGTCATGACATAAGAACTTGTCGTATGAGTACAGCTGGTAGAAAGAAGGTATATTTGCTCAAACGATTACTATTTTATACAGTAGTATAAATTATTTTAACATCATTGGTCCATATTCTCTGTAGGAAAAATCTTTGCCCGATGACATAACAAGGCTTTGATATGAAGGCTGACATTTTTATATACTATAGGCAACAATTTTTTATTAGCTTGGAAGAAATATACTACATGCATCTGTCATGGACATATCAGTGTAAATGGGTTGTAAGTAAACTGGTTCTCTTTAAAAATGGTCATCTGAAAACGGCAGCCTCCTATATTTTAGTCCAAAATGCAGCCATCGTGGAGTTGAATTAATAGGGCTGGAGGTCCAAATTGAACCTTAAAACACAAAGTCTTGATTATAAGCGTATGAGGATGATGTCTATCATTAGAGACATATATCCGATGCTGCGGATCTCATATCTTATAATTTCTCTGTTGCTGCAGATCCTGACAATTGTCAAGAAAATTAATGTGCTTAAGGAGTAAGAAGAAGAAGCAGAAGAGCTCAAGAGAATGAAGAGAATGAGGCATGTAGCTGTCCGCGATGAGTAATGGTGGGTAATTGTATACAGTTTAGCTCCGCGCACACAACGTTTACAACTTTTACCCGTTGTGCGCGCTGAGCAAAACTTGGTAATTGAACATGTTTGCTAATAAGCGCACACAACGTTCAATAACGTTGCGGATGTGCGCGCTGAGTAATTTGGGTAATTGTAAACAGTTATGCTCCATGCGCTAAACGGTGACTAACTTTGACGATTATGCTCGTTGAGTAAATGTTGGTAATTGTATACAGTTGTGCTCTGCTCGCACAACGTTCAATGCTGTTGCCGTTGGTACGAGCTGAGTAATTGTGAAGTTAGCATCACACAATTTTGTAATGTGATGCAATTGTCTCAAATTTAATGACATTGTATTAAGTCTGTATTCCAACATGTTACAACATTTATGCATTCAAATGTACATAGCACAACAAAGTAGAAACTACATCTAAACATTTTACAACATCACAGTTTTTGCATTGGTAAGCAATTTAAGCACTGGACTATACTAGGGATACATGGATTCCCACCATGAAAAAAATTTCAACTTTGTTACCATTAATGAGCTGCTTCATCAGCTTCATCAGCGTCACTTGCTGCATGTATCTTGGCCATCTGTCCCATGTATGCGTTGAAGAAGAATCGATGATGAACACATAACAAAGCATAATTAAGTAAAAATATTGTACTGGTAGACTTAGAATAAGATAGAACATTTATTATCATCAAGCAGTAACTAAGGATCAAAGAACATATACAAGCAGTGAAGTCTGCAATGAAGTGGGTGTGCATGGAATGTGATAGCTTCAATGATGACGAACAGAACATATGAAGGAGCAAAGAACATCTTCGAATCAATATATATGTGATGTATTCAATTTCGGCATCACGTCACTTGCAGCTAGTATACTGTCCATCTTTGAGTGTTGAGGACGCATCAGTGATGAAGGAAAAAAATAGAATGTTGTAGAGAAAATATCATATAATTAGAATCAGATAGAATAAGATAGAACAATATCATCAAGAAGTGTAGTGGTTGACGAGGGCTTGTGGGAAGGGAAGCCATTTAAAGACGAATTGGAATGCCATTGGATAAGGATGAGACTACAGTAGAGTTATTGGGAGGCAACACAAGAGACCCCGTGAGTCTACAGTAAATTGCTTGTGATTATACAGAAGAATGCTCGTAAATCTACATCAGATTGATAGCAGCCAGTGTTGTTCCCAATAATGTATGACCGCTGTGGTCTGCGTTGAACAAAATTGATAGCCTCAAACAAAATAGCTCAACGCGTACAACCGGCAAAAATATGGCCGTTGTGCTCGGAGAGCAAATTATTTATGGTTTATCAAAACTGCTCAAAGCTCAAAACTTGCATATAGTTTGGCCGTTGTGTGCATTGAGCAATAGGTATTTTGGATAACACAAGTGTTCAATCGACGTAAGTAAGAGTAATATTTCACCAACAATTTTGTAAACTTATTTCAGCAGCGTAAGGCTGGATATAGAGGAATACATTGACATCACAGAGAGATCGTCCATCATAGTATACATCAGCACTCCTTTAACGAATCCGGTGCTTTCACCATTCGATGCATTAGCTGAAATTTTTTCTCGTAGCATCGTTTTTGCTCGACGCGCACATTGGTTAAAATCTGGACAAATTTTACATGACGTTGTATGCTTGGAGTTATTTTATTCGAATGTAACCTGTTTTTCCTCGACGCGCACAACGGGGCATAATTTTACCTGTTTTTGTGTTGATTAATATTAAGTCAAAAATAAAATCTGTTACCCCAGGCGCACAATCTGAAGTGCTCACTGAGTAATAAAACTCTTCGCGAACATGTTTTAATACCGCACACAACGTGTTATAATTTAGGAAGATGTGCGCGCTGAATAAAATCTTATGTATATTCATGATCACTGCTTTCTAGACTCACTGGGTCTCTTCTATAGACTCACGGTCACTCTATTGTAGACTCATCCTCATCCAAGGGCAGTCTAATTCGTCTATAAATGGCTTCCCTACCCACAAGCCCTCTTCAACCTCTACACTTCAAGTGATGTTTATCAGGCATGAGGAAGAAGTAACGCTACACTCGACTGTAGACTCATCCTCATCCAAGGGCTGTCCAATTCGTCTATAAATGGCTTCCGTATCCACAAGCCCTCTTCAACCACAACACTTCGAGTGATGTCAATAGGCATGAGGACTGGTAAAATAGTTGTGTTGGCTCACACGAGGAGTAGCCCCTAACCGTATAACTGGCCAGCCCACGAAGTCTTCTAAATCATCCCCAACGGTATAGCTGGCTCGCCCCGCAATAGGGTGGACACCCGACCGTATAGCCGAGTAGCCCACGAGGGCAAAGTAAGCTCATTTTCGATCGTATAGTTAGCTCGGCTCGCGAAGGTTTGGCAACCAAGATAGCATTATAAATGTGCTGAAATTGGATCTCTTTAAAACTGTATCTATGAAAACTGATTTATCTTGTATTTTAGTTCAAAATGCAGCTAGTGTGGCTTTGAATTCCTAGGTCAGCGGGTCCAAACTAAAACTTAATACCCAAAGTTTTAATTATGCACGTATGAGGATGATGCCTATCATTCGAGAAATCTATATGCTGCTACCGATCTCATATCTTATAATGTATCTGTTGCAGCAGGTCACGCCAATTGTCAAGAAATCATTAGAGAAAATGTTTCCATTCAACAAAAATATCTCCAAGTACAACGAACAAAAAGGAGAAACAAAAAAGGGTTCGGTCCACCTATGATGCAGGAGCTCGCAAAGAGGCGTCCCCATGCGATTCGTCTTCTCCCAAACCAGTAGGCTGACCAGGGACAACTGGAGGTCGGGGAAGCATTCTTCGGACCCGCTCCTCGAACGCTATGAAACCCTCCGGAAAGGACCTCTCAATCTTCGCAGCTAAAATGTTCGAGAACGCCCGGAATCCCTCACGGAGAGACTCTGCGATTCTCGAAGCCAGGATATCCACATAACCCCTCTGGACCTCAGCTACGAGCCGAGCATGGTGCACTTCCTGAAGGGCGCCTATATCGGCCCAAAGAGCACCTTTCTTCTTTCTATGCACCTCCGGGGCAAGGGACAGTGCATCCTCAGCATACTTGGCCGATCTCTCGGAGACAACTGACACGTGTTCATATTTCACTTTTGCACACGCTCTTCATCGTGTTTTCATATGCGTTTCATCTCATTCCATGTTGTATATATCACATTTTGGTTCATATTGACTATTGGGTGTATTATTTGTATTTCAGGTAAATGTCTGGATTTCGGTGTATTCTGGAGTCAACCTTGCATGTCGGGACCAAAGCGCACTTATACGGTAAAGATCCGATGGCCAAAGATGAGGATTTGAAGTTTTGGAGCTTCAACCGATCGGGTGGACAGATCCACCCGATCGGTTCGTGCACACGTATCAGACCCGAGGAGAAGAAAGGATGAGGCAAACCCCAACCGATCGGTTCAGTGATCGGTTGGGTGTGACAGTGTTCTCTGTTTTGTGAGCCGAACTCCATCTGATCGGTTCACTTGTCAACCGATCGGGTCACCTGTAGCCGAAGCTTCCCCAGCTCACGACCCGATGACTCACCCGATCGGTTCAGCGATCGGGTGAAGATTTTCAGAAGCTTTCACCAGATCGGTTGACCTTCCAACCGATCGGGTGGCCCTTTTTCAGCGGTTTTAGTGGGTTTTTGGACCCGAACTGTTAGGGTTTTGTGGGGGCCTATAAATATGAAATGTTGGACGACTTGTAATGGGTTCCCCTCTATTTTCCAGGAGATTTCAGCCCCTTTCATGGGAGCTTTAGATTAGTTTAGATTAGGGTTTCTCTTTCAATAAATCTTGTAGTGGATTGATGGATTCAAATGCAAGATAAGTATTTCTTTTCCCTATTTCCATTGCCTTGTGTTGTTTTCAATAAGCTTGATTGTGAATGTTTGTTTGTCCCTTTTATTGCTTCCTATCATGTTCTTCACCATTGAGTAGTGTTTGATGAACCCTAATATGGGTTAGAGTAGGATTGATGCTTGGGATATTTCATTTGACTTGATTGCATGGCAAGTGTTTGATGGAATGTGTCAATGGGGATGTCTAACAATATGAGACCAATCCGTATGGCAACACACTAGATGGAGTTGGGGGTTCGGCTCCGAATGCTTGTCCAGTCAAGATCCGTTTTGATGTATTACTAGAAATCACATTCGACCTATTTGGTCATTAGGGTTACGCTAGGGCATTTTATTGTCATTGGCGGGATAAAGACCGCCTTTAACCGTCAGGCCAAGGGGAAATAAAACGGGAGTTTGACCCTCTAGCCATAGCTCACGCCCTAGCGTTGACATCGAGTCCTTGCACGTGGGAACAGCTTGGACGAAATGTTGGGAGCTATCATTGTGCACTTAATGCTCTCGGTTGCGGAGGGTGTTGGACATGGGAATGCCCACCGTCCAAAACCGGGTAGACGTAGCGTATCATCCTGGGCACCGACTGAAATATCGGCCCATGGGGCACTAGGTACCACCTTTTGGGGCAATGTCTGACCCCGGGTCGAGTCGAATACCAAGTGTCATGAGTGCTCTGGCCCGTGTTAGCGGGGATTCATTTCTTGTCTTTTTCATTTCTTTCCTTTATTCCTACACTACCCACTCATATCATCTGCGTAGCTCTCACACAACCTAGGCATGGCTAGTAGCCTTCAAGCCATCCACCTCCATGTATTCGATATACCAGCACCCTACACTAACCGTGCACTTGCGGTAAAACGACACCGCCCCCTAATCATAAACGGGGCGCCGGTCAAGTTTTTGGCGCCGTTGCCAGGGAGGCGTTCGGTTTGATATTAGCTTAGCTTGGGTTCGTTAAACTACGCATAAAAACATTAAAAAAACAAAAAAAAGAAACAAATACAATAACCAAGAAATTTTTCCCCCACCATTATATTATCTTTTTGTTATTCTCTTGTACTATTGACGCTCCTCTATAGTTTTCTTATTTTTGTTGTCCATGTATCTTTGCTATTACATATGAGTGGTCCACTCCACATCCACCTCCACAGCCATCTTTGTCGCTGCTTCTTCCTTGGTCTGTGATCAACCACGATGATGTCATTCAGGACATCGGGCAGATGGTGGAGCATGAGCATATCGTCGAGGAGAATGTGCATGAGGTCTTGGATACGATGGTCCACTTCATGGAGCCCGAGTCACATCTACCTCTACCGTCACTCGCTACCTCTTCTGCGGCTGAGCATCTACTTGAGCATATTGCCCCTATTCAGGGAGATTTTCATACTCACTCTCACTCCACTTTTGAATCTCGCTTTTCACTTTCTATTTCTTTATACTCATATATTTTTGACACATCATATCTCTCGCGGGACACAGGATCTGCTTCCCTTGAGGTATGCTGCGGTGCGTCACCACCTGGAGAGCCACTTCTCATGGAGATCGATGATTTGGTCGTCACTAGCATAAAGGATAGCGACCCATTCTCAGGGAGTATTCGTCATCCTTTTATTATTTTTCCATCTTATGTTTACGATTATCTCTGGGATACATTTATTTTAGGAAATGATTTCTTGCCATGGGCTAATGCACCTCAATCTTTGTAGGTTACAGGTGAACACCTACGAGGAATTCTTAGAGGTGCATTGCTTGGGTCCATTGGCACACGTGGCACAACGCTTCTGGCAGAGCCACAGCAGGAGCAGTTAGAGCAGCTACCTGCCCCACTCCAAATTCTGGATCCGCCTATGCTCATGTGTATCCTAATCTGGTAATGTAAATATTTACCGCGTTCTAGTTTAGATTAGAATAATCTCGTCTCCTCTCATTAGCAAGGGGAGCGTATCTAGGGTTTGCTTTTGCATCATAATAACCCATCATGTTGTGCCCTTCTATCATTTCACCCCCATCACCCTATCCTTGTTCTTTTGACACTTTTCTTGGCCCCGTTATCATTTTTCTCCATGAGACCCCTACCACCTCCAAAGGGTGGTGATTCCTGTTTTGCCTATTGTTCACTCTCCTCTTTATCTTTTATGCCCAGTATCGGATTTTCATATCTTTTGGGCATAGCTTATATTAGCTTAGGGGAGAGTATCACCCATAGTCATTTTTGTTATTTTTGATGCATTTCCCCTCCCATTTTATCTTTACCCTCTCATAAGTGATCTTATTGCATTGAGGGCAATGCAAGCTTTAGCTTGGGGGAGTTGCATTTCATGCATGTTTCCTTTATTTTCTTCCATTTTCACCTTTTTCATGCATCAAAAAATTTTCGTTTTCATTTTTATGCATCATTCCCATCATGCATTTTTCTTTCTCCATTTCATTCTTGCCTCTTTCTAGACATGAACCCTTAATGATATTTTGCCACTCATGCTTCACTTTTCGCATTTGAGCACCTTTTTCCATCACGCTATTTCTTTGATTATTCAATGCTCATATATGTGTTTTGCCATCTTTTTGGTTTATTTGCTATATTTCGAGATTGTTGGTTGTGATTGTGTTTACGGCATGCTTCTAGCTATATATCATATTTTAATATGCCCCTCTATTTGAAGTTCCTAGATTTTCACGCTTCACTTTCAAAAAAACGTCACTTTAAAAAAACGATTATTTTACCATCCTACCCCCGTGCTTCTAACTCTTGCATGAAATACTATATGTGTACTCTTATCGCATGTGTTAGCTACCTTTCAACGGGATTAGGATATCCACACCTTTGTTCCGTGCTTTAATTCATGGAGGATTTTCTTACCATGCTTGGATTTCTCGAAAATTCTCTTTTGTTTTACTTTGTACATTCCCCCTCGTCGTGCATCGTTCTCCCATTTGGGGGAGTGCACACTTTTCATTTTCCACAAAAAAAACATTTTCCAAATAAACACTTTTGTACATATTTTTGTGTAATGGTCCTTCGGGGTTCTTCGTAACCCGATGCCCTAAAGCCATCTAGATTGGGATGTGTAGGCCGCCCTTGCATTCCATTGTGATTCCGCAAGTTTGCAATACAAAAATATTAAAAACAAACCAAAAACCCAAAATATGTATTTATGCCACATTCTCCCCTTTTCCTTCACTCTCCACATCTCCTATATTTGAGAGCACCAATGTATATAGGGAAGGCGAGAGTTTGTACAAAGTGATCTTTCCACATCTTCTCCATCTCCTTTTGAAAATACAAGCAAGGCAAGAAAGTATTTCAAAAATCAAAAACGACAAGTGTGTGTGGTGATTCCTTACATCCTAGAGATTGATAGTTATTCCCATGATTCATATCTATTCTTTCTTACTTCTTCATGCATGTATGGGTATCTCGTATTCACCGTTTGGAAGATTTGATATGAATTTTGAGCGTCCTCATATTTGGGCATATTATCTACTATAACATGCTATGATAGCTATGCCTTTGCCAATGTCACGCTTCTATCTCTTTTGTGCTCTATTATTATGAACCCATGATGCTATATTATGAGATTGAATTCTTGATTTAGATTGTGATATGCTTTTCCCTTGTGCTTAATTGTGTTGGTGATTACATTTGTGGTTTGGAGAGGGTGATCAAGGATTCTTCGCTTTCCTTTCTTGCTCTCGCACCCGATCTTCATTCCGACTCGTCTTCCTCGGGACGAGGAAGAGTTTAGCTTGGGGGCTTGACGCATGTTCATATTTCACCTTTTGCACACGCTCTTCATCGTGTTTTCATATGCGTTTCATCTCATTCCATGTTGTATATATCACATTTTGGTTCATATTGACTATTGGGTGTATTGTTTGCATTTCAGGTAAATGTCGGCATTTCGGTGTCTTCTGGAGTCAACATTGCATGTCGGAACCAAAGCGCGCTTATACGGAAAAGATCCGATGGCCAAATATGAGGATTTGAAGTTTTGGAGCTTCAACCGATCGGGTGGACAGATCCACCCGATTGGTTCGTGCACACGTATCAGACCCGAGTAAAAGCAAGGATGAGGCAAACCCCAACCGATCGGTTCAGTGATCGGTTGGGTGTGACAGTGTTCTCTGTTTTCTGAGCCGAACTCCGCCCGATCGGTTGACTTGTCAACTGATCGAGTCACCTATAGCCTAAGCTTCCCCAGCTCACGACCCGACGACTCACCTGATCGGTTCAGCGATCGGGTGAAGATTTTCAGAAGCTATCACCCGATCGGTTGACCTTCCAACCGATCGGGTGGCCCTTTTTCAGCGGTTTCAGTGGGTTTTTGGACCCGAACTGTTAGAGTTTTGTGGGGTCCAATAAATATGAAATGTTGGTAGACTTGTAATGGGTTCCCCTCTATTTTCCAGGAGCTTTCAGCCTCTTTCATGGGAGCTTTAGATTAGTTTAGATTAGGGTTTCTCTTTCAATAAATCTTGTAATGGATTGATGGGATTCAAATGCAAGATAAGTATTTCTTTTCCTTATTTCCATTGCTTTGTGTTGTTTTCAATAAGCTTGATGGTGAATGTTTGTTTGTCCCTTTTATTGCTTGCTATCATGTTCTTCACCATTAAGTAGTGTTTGATGAACCCTAATATAGGTTAGAGTAGGATTGATGCTTGGGATATTTCATTTGACTTGATTGCATGGCAAGTGTTTGATGGAATGTGTCAATGGGGATGTCTAGCAATCTGAGACCAATCCATATGACAACACACTAGATGGAGTTGGGGGTTGGGCTCCGGATGCTTGTCCTGTCAAGATCTGTTTTGATGTATTGCTAGAAATCACATTAGACCTATTTGGCCATTAGGGTTACGCTAGGGCGTTTTATTGTCATTGGCGGGATAAAGACCGCCTTTGACTGTCGGGCCAAGGAGAAATAAAACGGGAGTTTGATCCTCTAGCCATAGCTCACGTCCTAGCGTTGACATCGAGTCCTTGCACGTGGGAACGGCTTGGACGAAATGTTGGGAGCTATCATTGTGGCCTTAATGCTCTCGGTTGCGGAGGGTGTTGGACATGGGAATGCCCACCGTCCGAAATCGGGTAAACCTAGCGATCATACTGGGCTTTGACCGGAATATCGGGCCCATGGGGTACTAGGTTCCACCTTTTGGGGCAATGTCTCACCCTGGGTCGAGTCAAATACCAAGTGTCATGAGTGCTCTGGCCCGTGTTAGCGGGGATTCATTTCTTGTCTTTTTCATTTCTTTCCTTTATTCCTACAATACCCGCTCATATTATCTGCGTAGCTCTCACACAACCTAGGCGAGGCTAGTAGCCTTCAAGCCATCCACCTCCCTATGTTCGATATACCCACACCCTACACTAACCGTGCACTTGCGGTAAAACGACACCGCGCCCTATTCATAAACTGGTCGCCGGTCAAGCATCTTGATCATATCTTTTTTCTAGCATTGTCATGATCAGCTTGGGGGACATCTGTTTTCTGTGATTATCGTCATGTGTCTTGTTTATTGTGTATTTGATTTGTGCGTGTTCGTGTCTACGTCTTTTGTATAGTTCGTTTTGTTATTCATTTTCTTTAGTTTTCTATTTTTCTTCTTGTGTGTTTTTAATGTTTTTCCCGTTTCTATGTCGGTGCGTGCTTCCCTCCCATCTTTTGTTGCCCTCCCGCATTTACTCCTTTTGCATTGAGGGCAATGCAATGTTCATCTTGGGTGAGTCGCACTTCGTGCGTCAGTCTTGTCTTTTTCCCGTTTTTGAGTCGTTTTCATCGGGTTTTTTCTTTTTCTGTCCCCTCTTTTTTTTATTCTCACTCTCCTAGAGATGACCCCACATGATGAACTGCCACGGAACCGCACACACACTTAGCTTAGCTATGATAATCACTCTCACTAACCCTAGGAAGCCGAGTCCTATTGCATTTTATGCTCCGTGGGTTCACTTTGCTTTTGTGTGAGTTATGTGTCGTAACTAGCTAGTTGGTGTGCTTCTACGTTGTGATTTTGTTTTATATACATGTCCTTGGATGACCCCTAGACTATCATGATTCAATTTCGAATATGCGGTATTTTACATCCACTGTCTGCTTCTTTAAGCATGAGTTATTTATATATTTACTCTTCAATTCGTGTCACGCCCCACTTCCCATTAGGCTTGAGAGCGAGGACGCGAACGGGCCCCCTTATGCAAGTAAGGAGGAGGTACTTTTGCTTTTCTTTCCTCCTTGACTTAACACAATAAGAGTATATGTGAATTACCGCAGATTCTTGCTTGCATTACTTAAAACAACGCAGATAAAAAAAACATTATTACAATCTCAAATGTCTCAACGGAATTGCAACAATGTAGAAAAGAAGAGCGGGTCTTATGACCCGTACAATAAGTGAAAAGAAGTGCAATGAAAGTTCTCTAGTTTGACAGTTCTTAGTCCACTGGTTCAGCTATCTCAGCTAGTCCTCCTGGTGCTAAAGCTCGGGATCTGACATACATCCAAAAACATGAATGTATATCAGCAAGGGTCTGCAAGTAGAAGTTAGAACCCAAGGCAAGGTATAAACAAATTTATACTGAATTTAAGAGGCATTAATAATTTAAATGAGATGGCGACAACAAGATTTAAACAAGTAATTTATAAAATGGAATAAAGTAAAAGACATCCTATCATGCAATTCTAAGAAGTTTAACAATTGGAGAAATCCTTCCTTTGGTTCATTAGCATAGCAATTTAACTGAGATAACAATTCCAAGTTTGTAAGTTTCATGTTAGCATTTCTCGTATGTTAGCATTTCATGTATGTTAGCATTTCATGTCTAAAGAGGATTCACGCCTTTAGGTCGTGATGAGCGAGTCGTCCTTCTCACGGGGGTTTATCGTGATTGGCGCTAACCCACCGCCCACGGGTGGTACCCTTGAAGAGAGTACTCTTTCATACGCCTAGTGGCCGCCCAATCCAACCCCACCCAAGATTTGTGCTGGAACACGAGCCAACCTAATTCACGAATTACAAACACGAATTTGTCAACTCAATGACATCACGAAGTCATGATTTCGCCTTCGAGGCGCACGATCTCACGATGTCACACGCTAGTTAATTATTTCAAGGCATGCAGCAATTAAATAACATGATCAATTATTTCCCCGCAGCATTTTCTATGTTACAAGAGTATCGAAAACATCATTAGCAATAATTTAGCAAAAAGAGTAAACATGCGATTTGAACGAAAACGAACAGAAACTTGATTTTTCTTGTTATTGTTCTAAATTAAGCTATATCAAGTTACATGCTGTTGGATTACATTTTTAGTCACGGATCTCATGGTGGTAATATGACACGTCATCTCACGTGTAGATTCTAAGTTATGCAAATTTACATTCAAAAGACTAATTGTATATCCAACTTCAAAAATGCACTATAAATTGTATACTTGCCTGATTTTGGTGATTTTGGTGTCGTTGGGTTCGTCTTGATGGGTACTATGTAACGGTACTTCCGATTCTTTGTTTCGGTTAAAGAATTCATAGAATTAGATTCTTCGTGAATAAACACAATATTAAAATAATATCTAAATTGGGTTTGTCTAATTTTATTGGGTTCTTTGACTAGGGTGATGTTTATACTGTGTTAAACTAACCCGATACACCTCATTTTATGTCATGTTATTACCCAACATCAGTTATAACTACTAATCAGCTTAAATTATTTAACGAATTATCATTTAAAATTAATTAACACTAATTAACACTTACCCATTAGTTAATTCAATTAAACTAATTACGATGGTAACATGTCAAACAATAGGTTTACCTACTCCTACATATATTCTGATATTATTTATCTAATCTTATCTAAACCTTTCTCGATTCTTTCTTTATTCCTTTTTTAAACTGCCACCTATGTCTCTTACTACATTAACTTGGCTGACATCCTTCATATCACTCTCTCATTTGAAACTCTCTTTCATTTATTTATTATAACCCTAAGAGCCTTGAGTAAGGCTGTTACTCATCATTCATTCAGCCTTGAGTAAGGCTGTTACTTACTTATCAATACTTTATTCCTAAGGTGACACTCTTTAATAATCTTTATAACTTATACTAGGCTTTCATATATCCTGTCACCTACTCACCCTTTTACTCATGTAATTAATAATATATTAAACCCTCTCTTTTAATACTTCTTTCCCCCTGTCACTCTCTGTCTCTTCTTCTCTGTTCTCGTTTCTCTTTTTTTTTCTTTTCGTTTTGCAGCAACGATGAAAGGACGCAAGGGGAAGGGGCTTACACGTGCGGACGGGGAGGAGGGGCGCCGGCGCTCCGGCGTCGACCGCCAGCCAGGCCCTGCTCCGGCCAGGCCGTCCTCCAGCGGTGGCGGTCACCAGCGCGCGCGCAAGCGGCAGCTGAGCGGCGGCTTCTTCGGGCGGCGCGCGCAACCTCCGGCAACAGGCAGGTGGTGGGTGATGCGACCATGGAAAGGAGAGGAGGGAGGAAGGAGATGGAGGGTTTGTAGGGTTGAATCTGAAATTATTTTCAGATTTGTTTGGTTGTTTAGAAACTGAAGTTTGGTTTCTGAAATCGGGTTTGATTTTTGTAGGAATCTGAAGTTGTTTCAGATTGTGTTTTATCCCACTTTCAATTTGAATTGTGCAGGGAAAGTGGGTTGATTTTTGGGGAAGGATTTGATGAGAATTGGTTTGATTTATTGTTTCTGGTTTGAGGATTTGGGTTCTGTTTTTGGGTGTAAAATTTTGGGTTGATTGTTTGATCAGAAATTGTTTTGGGAAAATTTGTTTGAGGGCTAAATTTGACGGGAGATTAGGGTTTGATTGTTTCTGGTTTGGGAAGAACTGTGGGGATTTGGGTTTGATGAAGTTGTTTAGGAAACTGATTGTTGAGGTTTGTGATGGTGGATTTTTTTTTTCGCAGAAGATTTGCAGAGGAGAACGTCCTTAAGAAATGTTTGGCAGGGGACAAGGATGCATCTTTTGTCAAGGATTAGGCCTTGGATTTAGACAGAATTAATGTCTAACTTTTGACGAATTGAAGAAACGTGTTGGGTGTGTGTGTTGATTTAATCGAGAAATTAATGCTAACTTGACTAATTGTTTTAGGGAAGATGAACCTGATATAGCAACATGTTGGTTGTTTGTAGTGATAGGTAAGAGGTTAGGGTAATTAAGTATTTAATTAAAATAATTAGATGTATAAAGTAATTAGTAACTTAATTAAAATGGTGAAACAATTAAAGTAATTAGTAAAATATTTAAAGTGATCTGTTAAACTTTGATAGTTAATTAATGATGACACGGTAAGAATGAAATCAGAGACGTGCTCGCGTCGGCACGTAACAGAGAACGTACGGACTAAAAATATTATCCGGATGACAAAAGTAAAATACTGGTACGCGCGTTTGAAAACTCGTCTAAAAATACTGGCCGTTACATTCTACCCACCTTAAGAAAAATTCCGTCCTCGGAATTCTTATCAACTAATGAGCAGGAAACAAGTATGGATAACGTTCTTGTATTTCTATGAGGTAAATTATGACCTGAAATACTTCGAGATAAAGAAATGAAATTGGTTAGGAAAATTCACAAGTGATGCGGTTAAGACTGAGTTTAAAAAAAGTTCGGATGACTACGTACCATCAATGGCCTCAACCGTCAATAGGCAACCAAAATAGCTAACGACTGCTACCATCGATGTGCAGGGACAATGGTGAAAAAAATAATAAAACATTCCCAACTGCAATCCCCAATGCTCTAACACCCTGGTGTTTAAACCTATATCCTCAAATAAGTGTTCCTAAAATAAATCATTGCTTCTCGTCTTGTCACTGAATAAGTATATTCTGAACTCAAATACATGTCCAATACTTTCCTTTTCTTGTTGACTTCTATTTCATAATTCTTGCCTTAAACAATTAATACTTTAAACAAGGCAACCTCGGAAAGGGAAAAATATCAATTATCCTCAACCAATGCTTCTTACAAATTTCCCGTTCAATCATTATTGCTATTAAGACAGTGACATTTTCTCGGAAAAACTTTAACGTACTATATCCTCTACGCCTAAATTCTCCAAAAAGCTGTACATTCTCATAGGTTACCCATCCGTAGTGTATCATCCCTTGTTCATGGTATATCCTAACTTGTATTACTAAAATTGTAACATCACCTAACTCCAACATGCTCCCAACTCATTCTTCATCGTGACAACTCATAAGTTTAAACACCTAAATTAACAAACTGTAAAATCATGTCTCATCATTTCTTATCCGTTCGTATCAACATATATTGTTTCCAACGTCTCCATCACTCTATCCGTACAATGAAGTCTTGTTACTTTAAATATTCTACTCATTATCACGATCACCATAGATCATACTATAGCTTCATATTTACTCTTATCCATTACTCGTCTGAATTTCAAATCTGTAACATACTCATCTTCCTCAGCACCATTCATAGTATAGAATCCTATTGAAGCCATTAAGTATGGGTACCTCTAAATGCGAAATGTAACTCTTGAACAAATCATTCTATCCATCATATTGTAAACAATTAATACAACTACACCCTACATCATCTCAAACTACTCCTATCCGTAATTATAATCACTTTAATAACAATAATCATTTCTAACATTCTATCAACATAATGCATAACAAAAATTCAACACTGCTGATGGTAGAAATAAAAGTAGAAGTTAACATTTTAAAAGAGAAGGTTATAACGCAAAATTATAACTAATCTCGCTAAAGTGGTGATAAATAAATAGATGCACTAATGTGGTAATCAAGAGGTACTGTAGGAGACAGAGTTGTTTGATGTAATGAATCAAGTTTGCGACAAATGGGTTTCAGGTGATGTAAGGATATGAAGTTAGCTTGATTAGAAAGATGATCTTACAGGAGTAAAAGTAAGAACAGACATACAAATATAAGTGGAAGGTAAAGCACTGGCGGCTGCTCAAGTGTGGTAAGTAAAATGCGTGTAATGTATAAAGTAAAGGTGACTGTGCAAGTGTAAAAGTAATGACGATGGCATGGCAAATGGTAGCGACAATGTTTTAACCAACAGGTAATGTGATGACAATAGTAAGACGACCAGGTAGTTGCAGTAACACTGAAAAGGAAAAGTAACGAGTGAGCATTAGGAAAACAAACGTCGCTTGACTATCTAATAGCGTAGGCTGGCCTAATAATAAGAAGTCTAGCTTAGCTTCCAAACCAGCCAGGTAGTCAGGGCTTGAAGGCACAGGTCACTTCTATGACCGCAGGACAAGTCCTTTGGTTGACCAACCCCCTTCCCATTCCTTTCTAGACATTGATCCAGTAGTAATTTAAGACCGCTCATTATTATACCGTTCCATCACTAGAGTAGTCTTGACTTAGACCGTGGAACAGTGATATCAAATCGGTAGTCGTAACACGAGTTAGCTTGATCAGGTGGCATAGGGATGGTTATGTATAATTAAATGGGAGAATGGGAGGTATGTGTAAAAAATGTGACAATATCTTAATAACGTATATAAAGATAGTGAATAGGTGGTATGAGTTAAAATGGTAGATAAGCAATAGACGAAAGAGTCATGGGCGTAGTGTTTATTTCGGAGGTAGATATTTTTTTTTACAAAAATTTTAAAGTATAAATACGATGAATACAGAACTAATACACTGAAATAGTTGAAGTTTTATTTAGCATGAAAAGTATTCAAAATTAGTATATGGTCGGTTGTTTTGATATCTGTTGTAATATAGTAATGCTATACATAATCATGAATCACGTCCTTGCGGTCCAGCGGACACGGTCAGGGAAGTGACTAAACCAGAATCACTTACCCCAAGTCTAGCAAGGGTGATCCAACAAACTTAGCCAAGCACATTGACCGTATCATGGTCTATTGAAGGAAGCTTATCATTTATATGCGTGTCATCAACAAAAGGTTTTAAGGATAAAGATCTCTATATGTAGGAAGTAAAATAGGAAGTAAAGTAGGTTATAAAAATTTAGCGACTAAAATTTTCAGCGAAGGAAACTTAAAATCAAATAATAATTTTAAGTCAGTTGAAAAATATAAGGCATATGTAAAAGATTTTTAAAGAAGTTAAACTGGGCGAGAAATTCCATAAAAGGAATATCGACAATAGAATCAATATAGTAATGTGGATGAATCAAAAGAATAATGTTGGCTGTCAGAAAGATCACGTGAATCGAAAGTAATGATTAGAATAGGATGATCAATTGTGAGTACGGGCAGGAAGTGACTTGTGAAAAGTCTACGATAGATTTCTAATGTCAAAAAAATGGAATGTAAAATGAAGGGAGATTTAAAAACCAAGGATATACTGTTTTGGTTAACTAAGGATCAGGAAATTTAGGACGCGAATTTTCTAATGAAGTTGATCGGGGTAGAAAATTCTTAGGAAGGTGTTGTTTGAGAGTCAAGATTGTAATATTATCCATGTTGTTTTAAAGTATTTTGCATGAGCATTGACCTGCATGGGCCACCACTAAAACCTGTCACGCCCCGCTTCCCATTAGGCTTGAGAGCGAGGACGCGAACGGGCCCGCTTATGCAAGTAAGGATGAGGTACTTTTGCTTTTCTTTCCTCGTTGACTTAACACAATAAGCGTCTGTGTGAATTACCGCAGGTTCTTGCTTGCATTACTTAAAAACAACGCAGATAAAAAAACATTATTACAATCTCAAATGTCTCAACGGAATTGCAACAATGTAGAAAAGAAGAGCGGGTCATATGACCCGTACAATAAGTGAAAAGAAGTGCAATGAAAGTTCTCTAGTTTGACAGTTCTTGGTCCACTGGTTCAGCTATCTCAACTAGTCCTCCTGGTGCTAAAGCTCGGGATCTGACATACATCCAAACACATGAATGTATGTCAGCAAGGGTCTGCAAGTAGAGGTTAGAACCCAAGGCAAGGTATATACAAATTTATAGTGAATTTAAGAGGCGTTAATAATTTAAATGAGATGGCGACAACAAGATTTAAACAAGTAATTTATAAAATGGAATAAAGTAAAAGACATACTATCATGCAATTCTAAGCAGTTTAACAATTGGAGAAATCCTTCCTTTGGTTCATTAGCATAGCAATTTAACTGAGATAACAATTCCAAGTTTGTAAGTTTCATGTTAGCATTTCTCGTATGTTAGCATTTCATGTCTGTTAGCATTTCATGTCTAAAGAGGATTCACGCCTTTAGGTCGTGATGAGCGAGTCGTCCTTCTCACGGGGGTTTACCGTGATTGGCGCTAACCCACCGCCCACGGGTGGTGCCCTTGAAGAGAGTACTCTTTCATACGCCTAGTGGCCGCCCAATCCAACCCCACCCAAGATTTGTGCTGGAACACAAGCCAACCTAATTCACGAATTACAAACACGAATTTGTCAACTCAATGACATCACGAAGTCACGATTTCGCCTTCGAGGCGCACGATCTCACGATGTCACACGCTAGTTAATTATTTCAAGGCATGCAGTAATTAAATAATATGATCAATTATTTCCACGCAGCATTTTCTATGTTACAAGAGTATCGAAAACATCATTTGCAATAATTTAGCAAAAAGAGTAAACATGCGATTTTAACGAAAACGAACAGAAACTTGATTTTTCTTGTTATTGTTCTAAATTAAGCTATATCAAGTTACATGCTATTGGATTACATTTTTAGTCACGGATCTCATGGTGGTAATATGACACGTCATCTCACGTGTAGATTCTAAGTTATGCAAATTTACATTCAAAAGACTAATTCTATATCCAACTTCAAAAATGCACAATAAATTGTATACTTGCCTGATTTTGGTGATTTTGGTGTCGTTGGGTCCGTCTTGATGGGTACTACGTAACGGTACTTCCGATTCTCTGTTTCGGTTAAAGAATTCATCGAATTAGATTCTTCGTGAATAAACACAATATTAAACTAATATCTAAATTGGGTTTGTCTAATTTTATTGGGTTCTTTGACTAGGGTGAAGTTTATACTGTGTTAAACTAACCAGATACCCCTCATTTTATGTCATGTTATTACCCAACATCAGTTATAACTACTAATCTGCTTAAATTATTTAACGAATTATCATTTAAAATTAATTAACACTAATTAACACTAACCCATTAGTTAATTCTATTAAACTAATTACGATGGTAACATGTCAAACAATAGGTTTACCTACTCCTACACATATTCTGATATTATTTATCTAATCTTATCTAAACCTTTCTCTATTCTTTCTTTATTCCTTTATTAAACTGCCACCTATATCTCTTACTACATTAACTTGGCTGACATCCTTCATATCACTCTCTCATTTGAAACTCTCTTTCATTTATTTATTATAACCCTAAGAGCCTTGAGTAAGGCTGTTACTCATCATTCATTCAGCCTTGAGTAAGGCTGTTACTTACTTATCAATACTTTATTCCTAAGGTGACACTCTTTAATAATCTTTATAACTTATACTATGCTTTCATATATCCCGTCAACTACTCACCCTTATACTCATGTAATTAATAATATATTAAACCCCTCTCTTTTAATACTTCTTTCCCCCTGTCACTCTCTGTCTCTTCTTCTCTGTTCTCGTTTCTCTTTTTTTTTCTTTTCGTTTTGCAGCAACGAGGAAAGGACGCAAGGGGAAGGGGCTTACACGTGCGGACGGGGAGGAGGGGCGCCGGCACTCCGGCGTTGACCGCCGACCAGGCGTTGCTCCGGCCAGGCCGTCCTCCGGCGGCGGCGGTCACCAGCGCGCGCGCAAGCGGCAGCTGAGCGGCGGCTTCTTCGGGCGGCGCGCGCAACCTCCGGCAACGGGCAGGTGGTGGGTGATGCGACCATGGAGAGGAGAGGAGGGAGGAAGGAGATGGAGAGTTTGTAGGGTTGAATCTGAAATTATTTTCAGATTTGTTTGGTTGTTTAGAAACTGAAGTTTGGTTTCTGAAATTGGGTTTGATTTTTGTAGGAATCTGACGTTGTTTAAGATTGTGTTTTATCCCTCTTTCAATTTGAATTTTGTAGGGAAAGTGGGTTGATTTTTGGGGAAGGATTTTATGAGAATTGGTTTGATTTATTGTTTCTGGTTTGAGGATTTGGGTTCTGTTTTTGGGTGGAAAATTTTGGGTTGATTGTTTGATCAGAAATTGTTTTGGGAAAATTTGTTTGAGGGCAAAATTTGACGGGAGATTAGGGTTTGATTGTTTCTGGTTTGGGAAGAACTGTGGGGATTTGGGTTTGATGAAGTTGTTTAGGAAACTGATTGTTGAGGTTTATGATGGTGGATTTTTTTTTCGCATAAGATTTGCAGAGGAGAACGTCCTTAAGAAATGTTTGGCAGGGGACAAGGATGCATCTTTTGTCAAGGATTAGGCCTTGGATTTAGACAGAATTAATGTCTAACTTTTGACGAATTGAAGAAACGTGTTGGGTGTGTGTGTTGATTTAATCGAGAAATTAATGCTAACTTGACTAATTGTTTTAGGGAAGATGAACCTGATATAGCAACGTGTTGGTTGTTTGTAGTGATAGGTAAGAGATTAGGGTAATTAAGTATTTAAGTAAAATAATTAGATGTATAAAGTAATTAGTAACTTAATTAAAATGGTGAAACAATTAAAGTAATTAGTAAAATATTTAAAATGATCTGTTAAACTTTGATAGTTAATTAATGATGACACTGTAAGAATCAAATTAGAGACGTGCTCGCGTCGGCACGTAACAGAGAACGTACGGACTAAAAATATTATCCGGATGACAAAAGTAAAATACTGGTACGCGCGTTTGAAAACTCGTCTAAAAATACTGGCCGTTACAATTCGCATGTGTCAGGACTCTACCAATAGGACTAGGATAACCCATTTTGCTTATGCTCTGATCCGCGAAATATTTTCCTTTTGCCCAAGTGTTTAGAATTCGAATTATTTTTTGTTTTACTTGGTGCAAATCCACTCGTCGTGTACCGTTCTTCCACTTGGGAGAGTACACATTTTTGCCAAAAATCCAAAAAATCCACAAATTCAAAAAAAGAGAAAAGAAAGAACATGTATAGCCCAAAATCCAAAAATATATACAAATACCCAAAACCCAAAAAAAATCCCGTTGTGAATATTACTCTTATCCGCCGAGAATAAAGGGAAGGCGAGAATTTGCACCAAGTGCTCTCCTCCACACCTACTCAACCCCCTTCGTTTTCGAACACACTTGACATAGGAGCTTTCTGTTGGATATGGACGACATTAATACACCCATGAGGGGATGTATGAGGGTATACGGACCTCAGATGTCGCGTGCACAAAAGCGTCCGCGGAGGGAATCTTTTCTCGTGTGAAAAGGACCACTCGATAAGTGGAAAAAGCCACTCGATAAGTGGAAAAAGTCACTTTATAAGTGCATAAAGGCACTTGATAAGTGAATGAAGAAGAGGATAAATGAATGTGCTAATATAGGCTAATAAGCTTATATTTAGTTATTTCCTACAATAACTACCCCTAAAGCCTATAAATAGGACCCAAGGGTAAGGCCTTCATACTACACTTTACAAGCCATAAGTTTGCAAAAGGCATCTTATGTTCTTCTTCTCCCTTCCATTAAAATCCTCTTCTAAATAGAGATTTAGACGGTGAAACTCTGCTTCGATCCTCCGTGACGAAGTATCGACCGTTGTGGCGAATCCGAGGGCAAAGTTCAGAGATTACGGTGCCGCATACGCGAACGTAAGTCTCTACTTTATTATTCGATCCTAACATCGTTGTTTTGACAGGATCCAACATTGGTATCAGAGCCATACAGGTTCGCCCCGGTCAAACCGTCGCCCCGTCGAACCGATGAACGAGACGTTGTCTTTTTCACGAATGGGTATCCTACCATTATGGATATGGTAGGAACGCTTCATGACGGAGAGAACGCGGCGGTTGTTCTTTTCACGTTAGGGTCTTCTGTCATTACGGATATGGCAGGAACTCTCCATGACGGGAAGAACCGACCGTTCATATCGCCAAGCTCGCACTCTTCATGGATGATGAGTCTCCATTCAAAAGGGAATGTGAACTCTCTTCATGTGGAGCGTGTAGTTTGCGAACTTTAGAGTATGTTATTTTTTTCATTTTGGCATACGGCCATTAGAGAATAACTACTTCCTCGACGAACGGGTGCTTCATCGGAGAAGACGATGGTGGTTATTCTCAACGGAGAAGATGAAATTTTTGGTGCACCATGGCCATATGGGCTAGGAGGCAATGCATCCCCCCTCCTCATGCGGAGGGGGTTGGCTACGGCCAATAACTACCACGGCCACCCCTCCGGCGGGGGTGTGCGGCCAACCCCATGCAAGGGGGTGGCCGGCCATGCCCATATGGGCCATGGCCGGCCAAGGCCAAAGGGCCATGGCCGACATTGGCCATGACCGGCATTGGCCATGGCCGGCCCTGGCCGGCCCCGGCCAGGCCCCGGCAAGCTCTGGCCGGCCAGAGGGCCCTGGCCGTGGCCCGGGCCAGGCCTGGCCGAGGCCAGACCAGGGCCAGGAGACCCTGGCCGGCCTCGGCCAGAGCCAGGGGCCGGCCTGGCCGGCCCTGGCAGGGGCAAGGGCCGGCGCCCTAGCCTCTGCCAGGGCCGGCCTGGCCGGCGCCGGCCCTGGCAGGGGCCAGGGCCGACGCACTGGCCTCAGGCCAGGGCCTGGCCGGCCCTGGCAGAGGCCAGGCCCTGGCAGAGGCCAGCCCTGGCCACTGCCAGGGCCACGGCCGGCCTTGGCAGTGGCCAGGGCCATGCCACGGCCTGCCGGCCCTGGCCGAGGCCGGTGTCCGGCACTGTCGGCCCCAGTCTCGGCCAGTGCCGAGCCTCGGTTGACCCTGTTTTGGGAGGGGGCTTGCATGAATGTGACATGCATGGCTAGCCCATACGGGGCCGACGGCAGTCGTCTGTGGCAAAATTCTCATATAGGGGGGAAGCGCCTGGATCCATATGGGAGCCGGCGACGATGGCTTGCAGAAAAATCCCCTCAGGGGGGATCCGGCCTTGGCACGGCTACGGCTCAATCCCGGAAAATGGCCAGGGATTACCATACATTTCGCTAGTATCATAAGGGTACTAAGTTGAAATATCGTTTTTGCTTTTGAAAAATACGTTTTCAAAAAAAAATGCTTTTCTGCTGCAAAGTACTATAAGAGTACTATTATTTGATAAAGTGATGGGGAAATATTGAAAGTTACTCTAGATGGTGATTGGAAACATAGTGACCTTTCCGATTCTAGAATAACATCTTCAACATTTTTCGAAAGTAACTTATCAAATTATAAATATCATTCCAAGTGGGAGTTGAAATTAGAACTATCCAAATGGGATATTCTATTATCATTTCAAGTGGGAATTATATTTTAAGAATTTTTAATGCAATGTTTTTTGATCAAACCTTCGGTTTTGTGTCTTTTGCAGCATTTTAAAATTAAAATGTCTTCCGCTTCAAAGAATATCGTCGCTGAGTTAAACAGAGGTGAAAAACTCAACGGCGATAATAACAAACTATGGTCCATCAAGATACAATACGTTCTAGAGGAGCAAGAAGTGCTCGAAACTCTAAAGAACGTAATGATTGAACCCGAGTTGGGCACTACGGCCCAACACAGACGAGACAAGGAAGCTTTTGATACTTGGTCTCGAAAGAATAAGATAGCTCGCATTACGTTATTGAGCAGTATGGCCGATGACATAATGCGCATCTTCCGAGAGCATGACCTAGCCATGGACATATGGTCCAAGCTAGAGGAGAAGTTTGGTGGCACATCGGTGTCCAAACTTCACGCCTTAACTATAAGATTCGATTCATACAAGAAACGTCCAGATCATTCCATGGGGAAACATCTGCGACATATGACGAATCTTATCTCAGAGTTAAAGGATGTAGGTCATGTGCTCACTGATGAGCAACAAATCCAAGCAGTCATATGTTCCCTACCAAATGGGTGGGACCAAATGAAGATGCATCTCACTCATAATGAGATCATCAAGACCTTCAGTGATGTTTCCAAGCACCTCGAGTTAGAGGAAGAGCGGCTTGCGGCTGCCAAGCTAAGTGCAGAAGTGCACATGGTTACTAGTTCCTCACACGGGGGAAAGAAACGTAAAGATCGTTCGAAGTCTACTAATGAACGTAATAAGCAACCTGAGTCTACCAAGAAACCCAAACATAAGGGTGGACACAAGAAATGGAACAAGAAGAAAGACTTGAAGAGGATCAAGTGCTTCAAGTGCAACAAGCTCGGTCACTATGCTTGTTCGTGTACAAGTGGAAGCGACGAGGTAACTTGTAATTATGCTAGTTACATATGTGTTTCTAGTTCAATATTTCTTGTGGAATCTAATCCATTTTGGATAATTGATTCAGGTGCCACCGACCACATAGCAAGGGACAGACGGTCCTTCGTGGAGTGTCACCGGATACCCCAAGGAACGAAGTGGATCTATGTAGGAAACAACACACGTGTTGAAGTGAAATGCGTTGGGACTTGCAAGCTAGTCTTGGACAACGGTCGCACTCTCCTACTTCATGATGTTCTCTTCGCTCCAGATATTCGAAGGAATATAATATCTGTGGCCGTGTTAATGGGTCTTAGTTATAGCTGGTTTTTTCATAATTGTAAAGTGGACTTGTTTTGTAATAATTCCTTAATTGGTACTGGGTATGTATTCAAAGGATTTATTGTATTAAATACAATGTATGACTCTTCATTTTGTAATGAAAATTTCCTTGTTACAAATTCTTCGACTTATGAGTCTGATATAATTTGTTGGCATGCAAGGCTTGGTCACATTGGACCAACACAAATGGATAGACTTGCCAAACGTGGCCTTCTATCCAATGTTTCAAAGGTTGAAATGTCGACCTGCGAACATTGCCTTGTAGGGAAATCTTGTCGCAAGCCGTTTGGAACCGGCACAAGGGCCGAGGTTCCATTACAGCTCATCCATTTGGACATATGTGGTCCGATGAATGTCAAGACAAGATGCGGGAAGTCCTATTTCATCACTTTTATTGATGACTTCACCCGATTCGGACATATCTATTTGATATCCCACAAAAGTGAAGCATTAACCTACTTTAAAAACTATGAGTTTGGTGGAAAATCAATTAGATCGCAAGATTAAGGTCTTGCGAACCGATAGGGGCGGTAAATATCAATCAGCAAGTTTTAAGGAACTTTGTGATGAAAAGGGAATAGTTCATCAGGTAACTATGCCGTATACTCCTCAACAAAATGGTGTTGCAGAAAGGAGGAATAGGACTTTAATGGAAATGGTCCGTTCAATGATGGCGCAAGCTAACTTGCCAATCACCTTTTGGGGTGATGCATTATTGACAGCCACTTTCATTTTAAACCGCGTACCCTCGAAATCAGTTAGCTCCACTCCTTATGAATTGTGGAACCAGAGGTCTCTTGATTTAAACATTTTAAAACCTTGGGGATGTGCATCCTACGCACATATTTCCACCCATAAGTATGGCAAACTTGGGCCACGGGGAAGGAAATGTATCTTTATACGATACACGGAAAACTCCAAAGGTTATGTTTTTATTAGTCAGGAAGACAATGGAGGTCTAATTGAATTTGAGTCGAGGGATGTCACTTTCTTGGAAAACGAGTTTCCAAGACAGGGCGAGATAAGTCAGGACTTATCTTTATTTGAGATTAATGATCAAGAAGGATTACCTCATTCGAGTGTGAGAATTCTTGGTGAAGACGAAAATACGTTTCAAACTTCACCAATGGATGATACGAATGAAGCAAATCTTATTCCATACGGGAGTAATGATCCAAGTGGGAGCATTTCTAACGACATTCCAAGTGGGAGTGATATTAGAATTGATCTAAATTCGAGTCAACAAGGACTTGAAGAATCTCAAATACGACGTAGTAGTCGTACAAGGTTGACTCCTCTGAGATTTGAGGATGAATTTCCGCAAACCTTTATGACTTTACTACAAGATGATGACGAGCCTGCTACTTTCAAACAGGCCGTATCATGCCCTGCGAAAGACAAATGGATGAAAGCAATGAAGGAAGAGTTGGAATCCATGAAAGTTAACCAAGTCTGGGACTTAGTTGACTTACCCAGAGGACGTAGAGCTATTGGGAACAAAAGGGTTCTCAAGATCAAGCATAAGGATGATGGCTCTATTGACAGATATAAAGTTCGCCTTGTCGCGAAAGGTTTTACGCAACAGGAAGGGATAGACTACGAAGAGACCTTCTCACCTGTTGTCCATTTTACCTCGATTCGCCTGATTCTGGCTATGGTAGCTTGCTTAGACCTCGAATTACATCAGATGGATGTAAAGACTGCCTTTCTCAATGGAGAATTGGACGAGTAGATCTATATGGAACAACCAACAGGGTTTGTAAAAGAAGGAAACGAACATAAGGTTTGTAAACTTCGTAAGTCCATATATGGTCTTAAACAATCCTCAAGGCAATGGTATATACGATTTCAAGAAGTTGTCTTATCAAATGGGTTTTCCATGCTTGATGAAGATAACTGTGTATATATCAAGAGG
The DNA here is from genome assembly GCA_030789695.1 of Scilla litardierei. Taxonomy (NCBI): domain Eukaryota; kingdom Viridiplantae; phylum Streptophyta; class Magnoliopsida; order Asparagales; family Asparagaceae; genus Scilla; species Scilla litardierei. The sequence continues at coordinate 81,356,259 of CM061135.1, read as the reverse complement.
ATTAAGAGCAAGTACGTTATTATGTCTCTATATGTAGATGACATTTTAATAGCCGTAAATGACAATGGCTTTGTGATGGTTATCAAGGCTTGGCTTTCATCAGTTTTTGAGATGAAAGACATGGGAGAAGCCGCATATATCCTTGGAGTTAAGATTTCAAGGAATCGTTCGAAGAAACATCTTTCTCTTTCACAAGAGACTTATATAAAGAAGGTTTTAGAATGTTTTAATATGCAGGACTGCAAGTCCATTGATACTCCTATAAGCAAATGCGATAATTTATGTCTGAAATCGTGTCCAAAGAACCAAAAAGAGAAGGAAATTATGGAAAAAGTTCCATATTCCAGTGCAGTTGGTAGTCTTATGTACGCTATGATGTGTACAAGACCGGACATCTGTTTTGCCGTTGGAATGGTAAGTCGTTACCAATCCAACCCAGGGCAAGTACACTAGAAAGCGGTTAAGAGGATAATGCGATATCTTAAAGGAACTGTAGACTATGCTTTATGCTATCAAGGAGATGCCTTGAGGCTCGAAGGCTACACTGATGCTGATTGGGCGGGTGATCTTGATGAGCGACGATCGACCTCAGGATATGTTTTTCTACTCGGATCTGGTGCAATATCCTGGAGTAGCAAGAAACAATCCTGCATCGTACTTTCAACTATGGAAGCCGAGTTTGTAGCATTTAGCATGGTAGTCCAAGAGGCTGTTTGGCTTAGGAAGTTCTTAGACAGTCTAATTGATGCAAGTGACTCAGGTGTTGTACCTATACACAGCGATAGTCAAGCATCTATGGCCTATGTCAAAGATCCTAAATTCCATTGTAAGACCAAACACATAGATATTCACTACAAATTCGCAAAAGACTATGACAAGACCAAGAAGGTAGACATAAGGTACATATCTACGCATGAGATGATAGCGGATCCGCTTACGAAAGCTATCCCCAGAGATGTGTTTTACAAACACTTATCATCTCAAGGATTGCATAAGAGCTGAGTTGTACCAATGTAGATTCCCATGTCTGTAAAAGATCAAATTTAATAAAAGAATAAGTTCTTTTCAACATTGCATATGACTTTCTTGAAAATGTTTGTGTACATTTTAAATCTCAGCTGGTTTTCTAGTATGTCGGATAGATTGAGGTTGGCTCTCTCACATGAGCAACCGCCTTTATTCTATCAGACGGATAAAATAAAGATGAGACCTGTTTAAAGTCAAAATCGTCAGACGGACGATTTAGAGTCATGACTTAAAACAAAATGGTCGTATAAAAGATCTGCATCATATGGATGCTTTCAAAAGATCTAAGAGGATTTTTGAAATCCTATCTGTCTTATGCGGGATGTGGGTCCAGAAGATTATTTTGAGTAGTAAAAGGGACTCAAAGTCAGACATTGTGGTGTCTGGTTATCATCCTTAAAACATCATTAAGACATACGCTCCCTGGGAAATGATTGATGTTGTAATACGCATTCATACTACGTATGCATTTTGACCATTGGGTTAGAATAGTAATTGTGTTTACTATTATGTGAGACCCAAAGACCACATGGGTCTTAACTCATTACCCTTATGGACTCTAATTAGTTCCTTTAGATTGACTGGGTGATTGCTATCTTAGCATGTTGCTTATGGACTATGGTTAATTCGGTCCGGCGGGGCATGTTAGAAAAGCAAGTCAAGTCAAGATCAAAAGGATCGCAAGAAGAGGAAGATTAATTTCATATTCATATTTGGACTTTAAAGATTCAAAGCTGGCCAGCCAATTGTAATCCAGATGGGATTCGATTGTTGAATATAAAGTATAAGAAATGTGAAGAAATAATCTAGGGTAAAGCATGCGTTGATCTACTCAACTTTGCACCTCGAGGAGTGTTGTGTATCTCTAACAAGTGCACAACATCGGACTCTATGCGCATGACGGTCACACGGTCTATTTCTCGGTATGATAAACAGAAGAGTTAAAGGAAAAGATGTTTCCTTACAATCCCCTCAAGTGTGAGTGGGAGATGTTGGATATGGACGACATGAATACACCCATGAGGGGATGTATGAGGGTATACGGACCTCAGATGTCGCGTGCACGAAAGCGTGCACGGAGGGAACCTTTTCTCGTGTGAAAAGGACCACTCTATAAGTGGAAAAAGCCACTCGATAAGTGGAAAAAGTCACTTTATAAGTGCATAAAGGCACTTGATAAGTGAATGAAGAAGAGGATAAATGAATGTGCTAATATAGGCTAATAAGCTTATATTTAGTTATTTCCTACAATAACTACCCCTAAAGCCTATAAATAGGACCCAAGGGTAAGGCCTTCATACTACACTTTCCATGCCATAAGTTTGCAAAAGGCATCTTATGTTCTTCTTCTCCCTTCCATTAAAATCCTCTTCTAAATAGAGATTTAGACGGTGAAGCTCTGCTTCGATCCTCCGTGACGAAGTATCGACCGTTGTGGCGACTCCGAGGGCAAAGTTCAGAGATTACGGTGCCGCATACGCGAACGTAAGTCTCTACTTTATTATTCGATCCTAACATCGTTGTTTTGACAGGATCCAACACTTTCTAGAGATTTTCTAGGCAATCATGTGGTGATTCCCTAGTTCCTAGCAGTAGAGTCCCTGACACATGATATGTTTCTATTCTTACTCTACTATCATGCATGCTTGAGCTAAATATTCGCCGCTAACTTGAATTGATTTGATATTTGGGTCATTCCTTGGGTATGTGCATATGGATCTATATTGCACAGTCTATATAGTTACACCGTCTGCTAGCTCACGACCTCACTCACTCGTGCTTCACCGCGTGTACCCACGACACTTGTATGGACTCATATTCCTGGGTTTAGTAATATGCTTATCGCATGCTTGCTTAGTGTGGCGTGTTGGTTTTCGTTGGCTCTGACAGGTGATCTAGGATTTCGCTTTCTTTTTCTGTTTCTTTCATTCCATTTTCCACTCCGAGCTCCTATTCTCACTCGTCTTCCTCAAGGACGAGGAAGAGTTCAGCTTGGGGGATTTTGACGTGCGTATGTATTTTATATATTCATGCACGTCTTCTCCGTGATTTCTCGTCATTTTTCGTTATTTTGAGTCCGTCTTTTTGTGATTTTTAGTTCCTTTTCACTTTCGTTGTGTTTTTGTGTTTTTTGCAGGATTGCTGGCGCAGGGGACATACAACGCTAACATCAAGAGTCCCCGGAGCAACAGGAGGAGTCGCACGAGATCCTGAGGGCCATACGTCACTTCAGATCATGAATCAGCCCTCAACCAATCGGGTGGATCTGTCCACCCGATCGGTTGAAGCTCCAAAACTTCAAATCCTCATCTTTGGCCATCAGATCTTTGCCGTATAAGCGCGCTTTGGTCCCGACTTACAAGGTTGACTCCAGAAGACACCGAAATGCTGACATTTACCTGAAATACAAACAATACACCCAATAGTCAATATGAACCAAAATGTGATAACATGGAATGAGATGAAACGCATATGAAAACACGATGAAGAGCGTGTGCAAAAGGTGAAATATGAACACGATTCAACAGCCAGAGCCTCCATCAAACTTCCCACCTCCGAGGTGAGCTCTGCAACTCTCAGTTTGAACTGGTGGACCTTCTTGGCTGATTGCTCAGTTGCCTTTGCCCTCAGGCGCTCCTGCGCCAAGGCCGCCTCATGACCATCTACCTTCTCTGAGAAGCGATGCGCCTCTACAGCAACCGTGGCCACCTGCGAGACCGAAGGGGCGAATGTCACCCTCAACAAAATAGAAGTAGAAGAAGAAAGGGACCGACATGCTAGATATGACATACCAGAGAGTCTGCCAGTTTCTCCTAATAAGGAACCCCCTCTAATAAGGAGCAGTCACTCGGTTGGACAGATCTCTGCGCCAGCTGGACGGCCACGCCAGCTGGACCACTCTCACTCTTCTTCTTCCCCTCGGTACCTTCATACCATGAGTGAGAGCGTCTCTTCCTCACCCCCTGATTCCCGGTTAAAACACGGGAACCCTGCTCGCCGGCTGCCACGGCCCCCTCTCTGAGGTCGAGACCAGCGGGAGCATCAATCTGGTCCACCATGAAGGGAGAAGGTTAGGCCGTACCCAAGGGCAGAGGAGGAGGAACACCCACCTGCCTTGACACCCCAATCGGTGGGTCGCCTGCAAGAATGTCCTCCCCCACAGTGCGACCAGGCCCATGGCCAGAGGAACTCCCCTGACCACCCTAATATCCTCGTCGCTGAGGGTTGAGTTGTTGCACGTCTTGACTGAAATCCCGACCCGCCATCTGAGCAAAAAAGATGAAAATCAGGGTAACAAGCAATGGAGAAAGCAGAATTTAAAAGGCAAAATATTTTATATGGAAGGTCACTTCGAATCCAAGTCGTCAGAAGGGGACGCGTGTCAAAGTCTCACAGAAGGCGGCACTTCGAATCCCACTCCCTAAGGGCGGGAGGATTCCAACTTCGTGCTACTGGCATTCATTCAATGTGATTGCCTAAACTGAAGTGTACGTTAAATACACACAAATCACATTCCCTCGGACCGAGTCGTCAAAACCTGAACGGCCCCGAACGATGGCGGGCAGTTGATCCAACACACACAAATTGGGCTAAGACGGAACGGATCAATTCCCTGATCCAAGCCCATGGGCATGGTCAGAATTGGTAATGAGCCCAAATTGTACCATAAAACCCCAAATTTTTATGCACGTTGTGCGCGTTGATGGCCCATTGTGTGCTGATTAGGAAGTTTTGCTCCTGGGTAATTGTAGAAAGGTTCGCTCAGCACGCACAACTTTCCTTTCTGTTGCCCGTTGTACGCGCGGAGCAATTTTGTGTGGTGAATAATTAGTGTCTAGATGTAAATGCAAGCTGATATAAATAAAAGTATCACTTCTACAGAATAAAGAAATGAAATTGCATAGTGATACATTTGTTTTATTATATCATAATTGCAACCAATAGTACATTAAACCCCACGTTTTCAGGAAAGCATGGATAAATCATAAACACTAAACTAGTATCGACAAAGAAGCTTATAAACCCTATGAAGCGAATAAACCATATGTCTGTACCTTTTCGATCTTTTGTACTGGTTCTGGATCGCAATCACGCACTGAGTAAAATAAAGACAGTGTTAACAATTACTCAACGCGCACAACGGCTAATAAATTTACCCGTGCACATGTGAAAGTGGAATGGAAAAAAATAGATGTGTGTGGTGAGAAATTGTGAGTTTTGAGTAGTTGTGTGCGGTGAGCAATTCTGAGTTTTGAGTGGTTATGTGCGATGAGCAATTCTACGGTATGATTCGTTGTATGCAATGAGCAATTACCCCATGCAGTTTCGGGGGCCGTACCCAAGTATCCACATTGGCCCCCATGATTCGTTCTCGAGGACTAACGCGGATCGAGGCCGAATGATGAGTACTTTCATTTAATGTGGCATGGCATTCGATGCATCTAATTTGATTCATGCAGGCAAAACTTCTCGCCTTCAGTTGATCTCAACCGTTGTTTTTGTCAAATTTCCGACACGTATCGATCATCACTACAAAACACAGGACAGTTTCCAGCAGTTTTGTTTGTGGCGGTTTGGAAAACCGCCACAAATCCTTCTATTTGTATCGGTTACGACCCGCCGGTGCCAAATGAATATTTTGTAGCGGTTCGAAACCGTAACAATATTAAAAAAATAAATAAACGCAAAGCGGGAACAAAAAGCGGGAAGGAGGGAAAGAAATTTTCGTTGCAAGTGGATTTGATATCGAGGGTACATTTGTGTTTCGCGGCAACGAACAGCAACAAAATTCAACCGATTGCCAAAGTAAATGATTTAATAATAAAGCTATGTGTCGCCCTTCATTCTTTTCGTTATAATATAGGGCTTGTCAACTGCTACAAGCCTAGAACCCTATTCTCCTCCATATACCCTACCCGAGGCGTCGTCGTTTCGTCGAGCGATCGCCTTCGAGTGATCGCCTTCGAGTTTCTACGGCTGCTTCTCGGAATTTCGTTGAATTCTTCAAGCAATCACCGTCTATTTTCTTCGATTTTGTCGATTGCCCAGGATTTCTTCCAGCGATCGCTGCCCAGTTTTGATTTCTTCGAGCGATCGCTGCCCAGTTTCGTTTTCTTCGAGCGATCGTCGTCGATCGTCCAGGATTTCGTCAATCGTCTATTTCCTTCGATTTTGTCCATATCACAGTTCATCGATCGCTGCCCAGTTCGTCGATCGCTGCCCAGGTTTCGTCGATTACTGACCAGTTCGTCGATCGCTGCCCAGGATTTTGTCGATTGCTGCACAGTTCGTTGATTGCTGCCCAGGATTTCGAGTTCGTCGATTGCTGCCCAGGATTTCATCGATTGCGCTTTATTCAGGTATTTTTTAGATAAATTTCAGATATTTAATCTTGATTTCTAATGTAAACTGGGTTCATTTTGATTGCCTATTACATGATTGCTCAATTTAATCATGTACAATGTCACCGCAGGGTATAAAGCACGCGCAATGCCTCTATGTCCCGATATTTATAATAAGGGAAAGTTAGGAAAACGGATGGATGCGGTATTACATAGAATATATGCTCTATATCCTGCATAAATTTTTTATATTTTGTATGGTAGCATCGATTAGGTTATGAGCCGGCCATCATTTTATAAAAGTAGATTGATTCTTATTTGTTTGCTTATATGAATATTTATTGTTTTTGTTTGTATTGAGAAAATAAGATTTTTGTTAACCCTATAACACTAATTAGTTTTTTTTCCTGTATGAAGGATGGATAAGTCTTGGATTCAATAACCAAAAGGTTCTCATGAATACGTAGCAGGAGTGAATGCATTCTTAGATTTTGCTTTTGAGCGCAAGGCTATTCGTGGTAAAATTTTGTGCCCTTGTGAACATTGCAAATTTTTAAAGTCTGGCACTAGGGACGAATGTTTCGAACATTTACTCTTCACACATTTTCCAAGAAATTACACCTTTTGGGATTCACATGGAGAGGTGGTTTCATCTAGTACTGTCGAACGAGTGGCTCTAGGATCGCATCTTAGAAGGGATCCAGCTCCCTAATTTGGAGATACGATACATGAAATGGTATATGATGCATTTACCAGGGGATTGAATAGTCAAGAGATGACTGAATCGGGTGTTGATGGAGACGTAGGGATGTCAAACACGAATAGAGAATCAAGTGGTGGTAATGCCAAAGAGTTTTATGACTTGCTGAAAGATAATAAACAACCATTATACGATGGATTCACCAAGTTCTCGAAACTCTCATTTATAATCAAGTTATATCACATTAAGTGTTTGTGTGGTGTTAGTGATAAGGCTAAGGATATGATTTTTAAATTGTTGCATGATGCATTTCCATATGCAAATATCCCTCCATCTAATTACGATGCTAAGAAGATCATTAACAAACTTGGTCTTAAGTATGAAAAAATTCATGTGTGTCCTAATGATTGCATGCTATATTGGGGGCCGGATGTGGATAGAGAACAATGCAAAGAATGTGAAGTGTCTAGGTGGAAGAAAAAATCGAAGAAGACGAAACAACCTGCAAAGGTATTACGCTACTTTCCCCTGAAATCAAGATTACAAAGATTGTTTATGTCTTCTAAAACTGTTGAGAGTATGAGGTGGCACTCAAGTGAACCTAGGGTTGATGATATGATGAGACACCCAAGGAATTCTGAAGCTTGGAAACATTTTGATTCCATGCATACTGAATTTGCTTCTGAGGAACGTAACGTTCGACTTGCATTAGCTTCTGACGGTTTCAATCCCTTCGGAAATTTAAGCACAAGTTAGAGTATTTGGCCAGTTTTGTTGATCACATACAATAGTCCTCCATGGATGTGTATGAGATCAACTGAATTCATTGTTTCTATGTTGATTCCTGGGAAGAAAATGCCGGGAAACAATATTGATATCTATTTGAAACCTTTAATTACCGAGTTGAAAGAATTGTGGGGAAAAGGGGTTGAGACATATGATTCGTCTAGAAAAGAGGTGTTTGTGATGAAGGCAGCTCTATTGTGGACTATTAGTGACCTCCCAGGGCTTGGAAATCTTTCGGGTTAGAATACACATACTGGTTATGCTTGTCCCTCATGTAATTTTGATCAAATTCCTCTCTATTTGGGTTGTAGTAGGAAGTGGTGTTTCATGGGTCATCGTCGGTTTTTACGGCAAGGCCACAAGTTTCGGTTGAATCATCTTTGTTTTGATGGACGTATGGAAGATAGGGACCGACCTAAATTGTTATCTGGGTCAGAGATTTTGAATCAAATGGAGAATATAGAGTTTTTCTTTGGAAAACGTTCTTCAACAACTAAGAGTACTACTGAAAGCAGAACGCGGAAGAGAGCAAATGTTGATCAATTTGCAAAGATATGGAAAAAGAGAAGTATATTTTTCCAACTTCCATATTGGGAGTCTAATTTATTACGTCACAATCTTGATGTGATGCATATAGAGAAGAATGTGTGTGATAATGTGTTGTTTACATTAATAAATGACAGAGACAAAAGGAAAGATCATTTAGAGGCTCGAAAAGACTGGCAAAATTTGGGTATTAAAAAGGAACTCTGGCCAAAGGATGATGGAAAATCTTGTCCAGCAGCGTTGTTCACAATGAAAAGGCAAGAAATTGACACATTACTTGAGACTTTGAAATGTGTCATTGTGCCAGATGGTTACTCAAGTGATTTTACTAGATGCATAGACAGTGTGCATCGTAGAGTATTTGGATTGAAGAGCCATGATTCACACATCGTTATGCAGGAGTTATTGCCTTTGGCTATAAGGAACATTTTACCTCGTGCGGTGTCTTTTGTGTTGGTCGATTTAGGTTACTTCTTCAAACAATTGTGTTCTAAGGTTGTCAATCCTGCTAAATTGAGCAAACATCAAGAACGAATTGCACTGACCTTGTGCCATATGGAGATGTTGTTTCCACCGTCATTCTTCACTGTTATGGTGCATCTAACAATTCATTTGCTTGATGAAGTTAGACTTGGACGGCCTGTACATTATCGATGGATGTATCCTATAGAAAGGTATTTTTCATATTCAAACCATTGATTTTTTGGTTTAATTACTTGTTTAAACACTTATCCATTCATGTGAATGTAGGTTTTTAGGAAAACTGAAACAATTTGTTCGGAATAGAGCCCAACCAGAAGGCTCGATTGCTGAGGGGTGGCTATCTGAAGAATGTATGACCTTTTGTTCGAGGTACTTGGAGGATGAAATTGAAACTAGATTCAATAGCACGGAGCGCGTGGATGATGACCCGATGCTGTTTGAAGTAATTTCAACCATGTTTCCTCCGGTGGGTAAACTAGTTGGAGACGGTACACTTGTTAGATTAAGTGACATAGAACTCATGCAAGCACATCGCGACATATTGATTAATTGTCCTCAAGTAGAAGATTTTATTAAGTAAGTTAGGTATTGATAAAATTAAATTTTATTTGAGTCGATTGTGAGAAATTGTAATGATGTTTTTTATCTTTGAATGTGTAGTCGGTTTCAACGCATCAGGACGATGAAAGTGAGGAATCGTAGAAGGAATGTGAGTTCCAATGAAACAGAAAAGAAAGTCCATCGCAAAGTTGTCAAGGCGTTTAAGATCCACGTGAGTACGACTTTCTGTCTCATTTGAGTTTATTATCGGAAGTTTTTGCAAGCTATTGATGTTGTCTGTAATGTATTCATTGATTAACGATAATACCAGAGATCAAACTTCAAAGGAAATTGTTGCACTTGCGCAAGGGCCATTGAGACAAGCAAGGAAATTTACTGCTTATAATGTGAATGTGTTCAAGTTTCGAACCATTGAGCGAGAGAAGAAATTGAAAACTCAAAATAGTGGTGTGTTTTGTAACTTTGGAACTAAGAGCTATGCAAGCACACGTGACAATAGACCAAGAGAGGGTGCAGTACCATATTATGGTAAACTGGTTGATATTATCGAGCTTAATTACCATGATGTTTTTCATGTAACCGTATTTAAGTGTGCATGGGCCAATACCATGAACCAAAGGTTTATTAGAGTAGACGATTTTGGGTTCACTTCAGTAAACTTCTCTCACTTGATTCATTCTGGTGAGCACGAGGATGATGAACCATTCATTCAAGCTGCTGAGGCTCAATTGGTATTTTATGTGGAGCATAAAGCAGATAAGGGGTGGAGTATTCCTATTCATGTAAATCCAAGAGACTTATATGATATGGGTAAAGAGGATGCAAGCTTGCCTTATGATAACCTGATTAATCAAGCTCAAATTTCAGATGTGGTATTTCCAGATGATGATTCACTATTTGTTGCGAGGGCCGATGTTAATGCAGAGTTTGAGTAGGGTCGATGTTATTTGTATGCGTTTGCATTAATTTTTTTTGTTATATGTTACAACTCCGTATCTACAGTATCTGATGTTGTATCAACGTATATTCCAACGTATTTGAATTCTTAATCTCCATTTTATGGTTTTGTTATTTTGTTATTTTACATAAATAGGAATACTCCGATGGGTAAACCATGATGTCTTAATTCTATAAAAAGGTATGAATTCTTAATTCTCCAGTGGTTAAACCATGATTTTGTTAGTTTGTTATTTTCTATGTTAGTTTGTTCTTTTTGCTAACTAAATGAATATCCTATAATACTAAATCTGACCGAAAATACCTTGTTGATTTTACATGTGGCTTACCGAATCCACCAGTTTACCATCATAAAGATATACAATAGAAAGTAAATATCATCACTGTTGTATCCCTTGAAATCATTGTTCATAAGAGACTTATAACTACAGTCACCAGGATGTCGAAACATGCTTTATGTTGTTGGTATTGCCAATATACTCTTAATGTCGAAACATGCTAAATGAATATCCTATAATACTAAAACTGTCATGAATAATGTTGTGCTAATGTCTTTTTTGAGCCATTAAATGCTAGTCAATTTTTTCCCCATAACATCATTTATGTTGTTGGTATTGCCAATATACTCTGGAGTCAATTTTAGCTCCATGTGGATTTATGATCCATCTAGTTCCTATAAATGGTCTATATGCATCGACAATGAGCGCTTCTGGTCTAGGAAAGCCATTATTGTATTAGTTGATTTATTGTGGACTGAACCCCATTAGTGAACATAACTTTGCTATGTCAGAAAACAGATTATATAGTGAACATAACACTGGTTTATGAAACCGCTTGCAGTACAATTTGAATTACAGAAGTTTCCATTTACATTCAATCTAAGAAGCTCTATTCTAATTTTTCTGAAAGCCGACCATTCTAATTTGCAATCATCCATATATTGGAGAGCATAACTTTGCTATGTCAGTAAACAGATTATATAATGCAGACTTCCAAGATCTCAAGAGGAACTATGACACATGGCTAATGCCCAATTTACTCTTCTTTGGCTCACTGGATTATACTTTACAATGTATCAGTCTCTAGTTTTTCTTCATTTTAAGATATACAGTCGTTGGATTATTGCTACATTTTGTCTCAAAAGCGATATACAAATTTTCGCTAGCAATGGGATTGCTTTATTGGATTAAATCAAGTGATTATAGTGAATTATTGTATTACTACATTTTATATTCTGTGACCCAACCTGTTCTTGATTGACCGATTAATGTATTCTTGCAAGGCATGTGGATTTGTTGAAATCATTCTTGCTAAGGTTGATGTGTGGGATTGACCGATTAACTTCAATTTTTCCTAATAATATCTAAGCATCAGCCTTTCATGTTGATGGAAGCCATGTTGTCTATGGAAGGAGATGAATATAACTGGAGTTAGTTCAAAATTTCTTATGTATGTAAAAGATAATTTTAGATTTTTCTTCTATATACGGATATGGATATCGTTATGCCAAAAAAATACCATGTTTATGACACATTGTATATGATTACACTCATACAGGATCATATATCTATATATGTATTAGACAATTATTCCAAAGTCAATAACAAAATAAAGTTATTTGTATATGATTTTATTTTTTACTTCCATCACTTGTTGTTTATTTTCAATTAGGTCAATTCTCCCAAGATTCCTATTCCTAAATCAATAAGAACTTCATGCCCAAGTAACACAAACACTTCTATTATAAGGTCGATACAAGTGCGGCATAAAACTGCTATTCACAAAGTATTTTTTATAGTTGAATTTTCTCTGTCAGTATGTTATGACATATCTCTATAAGCTTAGCCGTGTCCATGAAATATAGGCTGCATGCATTTAGTCATCAATGTTAATAACATCAGCTAACATCCTCCCTAAACTTTTCCCTCAAACTTCGTTATTATTGCTGGACAGAAAACATTATAGAAAATTAGACAGTAATGCTAGAGCAATCACATTCAGAGTAGGGAGTAATGCAGGCTTTCATTGGGATACACCAGATAGCATCAGGCTCATCATCAGAATTGCATAAAGGAGGCTGTGTAGCTGGCTCTCTCCAGATAACAATCTCATTTGTAATAGGTTTGACCCAAATAATAGTGTGGTTCTTCTTTGCAGCAACATTAACCATCATTACATTTGCAATTCAAACATTAACCACCAGTTTTTTATTTACAAAAATCAAAGCTGACTATATTAACATGAAACGAATTAAAACATCAAAATCAACATGAAATTTAAGTAAATACTTACTCTCAGCATATAATTCTCACATATCATCATACACAGCTTATCGAGAATTGTACAATAAAAAAGCTATAAGCATAAGATAGATGGTATTCAAAGATGAGTGCAAACCCCTTTAGGTCGGGTGTAATAAAAACCAAAATTTTAAACTTTAATTCCTAAATATAAATGAAGGAAAGATAGATGGTATTCAAATAAATTCCAGCAAAGAGAAATACAAACATTTCAATGAGTATTAAATGATTAAAGTATTGGAGGAACCATTTTATGCATGGAAAGAATTTTAAGCATCACAGAACTACAATGAGGTAAGATTTATTTCAAGCGCAATAATAGGACATTTACCTACTGAGTTATTCAGAATAAAGCACAACATTGAACTAATAGCTAAAATTTCAAAGGAATCATTGCACTAGAATTACAAAATTTTGATTGTGTTAACCATCCAAAATGACAACTAAATGTTTATGCACAAAATGCATTCTTGCACATCCTTTTCAACCCTTTCCTCATCTGTTATACAAAAGTATTTAGTAACACAATCTTCTTTGAACTGAATTTTGAACTGTTATCAAGTTGAGATGAAAACTTAAAAGTCCAGTTTGACAGTTTCTTGTTTTATTTTTCCCTTATTGAAGCATTTTTTTTAAATGTTTACCACCTTTGCAAGGTCATTTGCAAGACGTTACAAGCTATAAAAATTTTCATTTTCAAACTTGAAAAAGTTTCTTACTTAATATCTAAAAGAGTCACATGATAAAAAGATTACTTTGCCAGATTTGTTTGCTAGGCACCATTGATAGGGAGGACACATGGCTAGGGCAATAGGAGATGATACCTCTTATTGTTGGTAGGTACAAGGATTGAGCTAAATGCAAAATTGTCGATTTCTATATCATCCTCCTTACTTTTTTGGTTTACAATTTCTTTGTGAACATGCAGACTTGAAGTTTAATTGTTATAATGTGAATGCAAGCTTTATGCTGACTGTTGGCCTGAGGGAGAGGAAGAGGAGATGAATATAGCACTAGGAACCTGGCATCTCCTTTTTATGTGATCGAACTACACATATACTGGCTCTAGCTCTACTTGCCCCTTGTGCATTTTTGTACTTTTGGAGTCACTGTTTTCACTGTGCTTTGGCATTTGTGTGAAATTCCATTTATCTTTTGCTATATTGATTAATGCTTACCTTTGCAGTTACATATGGCATCAGAGGGTGAGGGTAGCAGCGTAAGACGCCAGCGCAAGAAAGGAGCGTCGTTAGTGTACAAGTCTGCTAGGATCTGTGAGCTGATAGGTTGGTTTAAATTCCAGTCATGATTATAAAGGAATTGCATCTTGAATATAATTTAATGATCTTAATTATGCAGATGTTTCAGATCCTGCAAACCCCCAAATGTGTGGGACAAAGATTTTGAAAAATGATAGTTACATTCATGATAAGGTCCCCTTCCAGAAAAGAGTAATACTCACATTTCAACCAAGGGTCCTGGCATTGTAGGAGAGGCTGTTAAGCCAATCCACTCTATTTTAAAGGAGGTGATATTAGATAATGAAAAGTATCTTGTGGGCATAAAGAATTGGAAGTCAATACCAATGGAGATCAAGGATAATGCGATCCTAACTCAAGTTCTAGTATGATTACTTTCACCAAAATTATATAATACACTTATTTTTTTTTTCAATTTCAATCTTACCCTCAATCTAACTTATTGACTTTCATTTATTTGCAGACTAAGTTTTACATTGAATCACGTGAGTGCGAAGAAGTTGCTTGCCACGAAATAAATAAAGCAATGGGCATGCAATGGAAAACTAGAAGGAACACCTTATGGAACAAATATTACGATGAAACAAAAAGTTAGAAAGATAATGAGGAAACACCACCTGAAAGGATTACTAAAGATGATTGTGCATCTTTCATTGCTCTAAGATTTTCTGAAAAGTGGTTGGTAAGTTTATAAATTGTTATACTTTAAGTAATTTATTTCATTTTATATTTTCCAAGATTTTAACATTGTGCCAAATCTTATCTTTATTGAAGTATAATCGTGAAAGGAATATGGAGAATGCTTTTAAGCAAGACTATCATCCAACTACTGGGTCACGTCCAGTGGCTCAACTTTATGGTTTAATGGTAACAAAAACTTATCATAGAATTAATTAAGATTAAGATATTTTGTTTTTCGATTCCATGTAGTTTTAGATATTGCTGTAATTAGTGAAGTGGGTGCATTAGGCTGCGAAAACAGGAGTGGACCCCACCTGGACAAATATGGTGTTGTTGACACGTTCCAGAGATGACGGATCTTATCCAAACGAATATACGAGGGAGATCATTGTAAGTATAAATATGTCCTTTTTGTTATAAATTTCATAGTACAATAAACCGTTGATAATTCGTGTTCACTTCCCAACTCGTGTGTTGAGCAGCATTCTGTATGCTCAATAGAAAGCCGAGAAGAAGTTGTTTGCTGGAAACTCTTGTTTGCTGTGTACATCTTGACACTTGATCAGTTTCTCTTCATATTGCATATATTTTTAGTCCGTTTTGAAAATTTTCAATGATTTTTATTCTTCAGATTTATACAACTTAAAATCCAAAGGCTGGATGTACTATTTTGGTGCTAAAGGACATTTGACTTGATCATTTCGTGATTAAATGTACTGTTGGCTGTTAATTTGCTCAGCACAGCGCCAAATATTATGGAGTATGCCAAAATGTTACTGTAACTCATGAATTATGGTAGATAAAATCTTTCTGATCCATGAAGCCCTTTTGGACGAAAATTGGAGATATTTATTACTGCTTTTATGTTGTTTAAACCATTATCATCCCAAATTTACCTTTCTTCTGAATGCGTATACATGCAAACATTTACATGCTTATACTTTTTTTTGTCGAAATGGTTCATATACCCTTTGCAAATAAGCTGCTCCTAAAATGGCAAATCCAGAGACAAGCTTTTTGACTTCACAGAAAACTTTTTCATTCACTTATACATGTTTGCACTAGAACACCTCATGAATGAATCCAATTTTTGGTCATCACTGTCATCATCTGACACAATGGTATCGCTGCCGACTCAAGGTGTCATATTGGCCCGGCCGGGCCGGCCCGGCCCGGGCCCGGCCGGGCCCATCAAAAATCCGGGCCGGGACGGCCCGGGCCCGGCCGGGCCGGCCCGGGCCCGGCCGGGGAGAAACCCGGCCCAGCCCGGCCCGGCGGCCCGGGCCCAGCCGGGCCGGGCCGGGCCGGCCCGGCTCCCCCACCCAGTTTTAAATGCCTCTTTGAGGCAAATTAAACAAAAACCCCGGGCCGGGCCGGCCCGGCCCGGCCCATGGGCTGGGTACCCCAGCCCGGCCCGGGGGCCGGGCCCGGGCCGCAGCCTGGCCCGGGTTTAGGAACCCGGGCCCGGGCCGGGCCGGCCCGGACCCCGGGCCGGGCCGCCAGGCCTGGCGGGCCCCGGGCCGCTTTAACACCCTGACTGCCGACTGACGAAACACCAATTAAGCCATATCGATAAAGATTTGCCTCTATTTCTTTGAGGATATACTTTTCCTGGATCAAATGATGAAGATGAGACAACCAAGAGGATTCTTCTCTTCTCCAAAGTAGAAAAAATAATATGTTTGATTGGTGTTTACAAATCTGCACCAGCATAACAAAACATGTTAGCATTCTTCTCTTTAATGCAAAATTTCTTTTCAAAGCATTCATTACATCTTGAGTATAGATTGCCTACAGATCTGCACCAGAATTTAGTTTGATTAATCATTAGTTTCTTTAATAGCTAATAGGGACATTCCACTGATGAGAAATTAGTATTAATCTTTTGATGATATTGATTGACATGTTGAATTGAAATTTACTGTTTGGCTTGTTTTTGTTGCATAGATGCTAAAAAATAATATGTTTGATTGGTGTTTACAAATCTGCACCAGCATAACAAATGATGAATTTTAAAATTACTTGTTTGGCATAGAAACAATATTTCATTTGTTTACAAATCCCGCTTTTTGTTTCTATTGTTGCATAGAAACAATATTTCATTTAGATCATCATCATCAATGACAAGGGAGAGACCCACATGAACATAGAGTATGATAGCAAGGAAAGACATTATTATGGTAATTTAACACAGGAGATGTCAATATAGGTTCTTGACAGAAAAGAGTGGACAAATTAAATAGATGTATGCATGTCATTAATCCAAATATCTGGGGAAAGGTTTCAAATCATTTCCCTTCTCAGAATTGGAGAGCCATGTGAGATGAGCTAAGCAATGGACTGTCAACTGAACTAGGCTCCTATGAATCAGTACTAGGCTCCTAGGATCTGTGCATGGCATCAGATCATAGGATCATAGGATCAGTACTAGGCTCACCATTCTATGAATCAGTACTAGGCTCCTAGGATCTGGGCATGGCATCAGCATCTGAGAAAGAAGATAGCTATAAATCCAACACAACCAGGGGCAAGGTCGGGGATACCTAGAGACCTAGGCTCGTAGCTTATTGGATAAGTAGTAAATGCTCATGCCACAGAGGATCAACCCTTAATTTGCAGTGTATACAAAGTGTACACAAAGAGGTCCCCTTTAATTGTAAAGAAGGGTGGCAATAATAAAGCCTAGGCATATTTGCAAGACATTCTCAGCAATGATGTAGCTTCCGACGAAACCTATAAATGACTTGATAAGATAAATCAGTGACTGCAATTCCCTTTCTCCTTGACATGGGCTGCTATAGTTATTCTTGCTTAACATATTTTACATTTAGTTAGAAAGAAGTACAGATGGTGAAAGAGATTGATGAGAGATTTTTGTATAGAGTCTATAGACAACAGAAATATGAAAAAATATCTGAAGATAGTAAAATTTAATACCATCAATGTCCCTTGTGAATTGTTGGACCTAAAAGAGTCCAATAATACCTGAGAGATGGCAGCATATCGATCAAGACCCCAGGCAGCCTCTTTAACAGCCAAGGCAGAAGGACCACAAGGAATGCTAACCATAGTTTGCCTGAAGAATTTGGTGATTGCACAGTTTAAGAATGAATAAATAATTCATAATAGAATAAAGAGATGCAGGTAAGATACCAAGTTGGGACTCACCACTTAGTAAGCGTGCACCCTGCTTGTAATACTCAGCACTTCTTGATGCCAATCCATCCAACCCTTGGCACCATGATTCATTGTTCGATCCAGGTAGGGGTACCAAGCCCTTGTGAGAAAGAAAGGAAAGAATGTGATACCAATTAGCATAACTTCTTGAAAATTCACGCAAATAATAAGCACAGCCAGCAAAATGGAACATAGCAGAAACATAGCAGAAGCAACCCAAGATATTATTGTTCAGTTTGAGATATATGCAACAAAACAAGCAAACGAAATAAACATTCAAAAAGTGTACATGCTAGTGAAAAATTTAAAAGATACGTAGTTGATGAATCATTCTTAAAAGATATCATTTTAAAGAAAACTAAAAAAGACTTATATGTGAAAATTTTACATGTTGATTGTAACAAATCATGTTTGGCTTGTTGCATTAAAATTCATTTAGTTGGGTCGATGATATTGATTGACTTGTTGAATTGAAATTACATGTTTGGCTTGTTTTTGTTGCATAGATGCTAAAAAATAATATGTTTGATTGGTGTTTACAAATTTGCACCAGCATAACAAATCATGTTAGCATTCTTCTCTTTAATGCAAAATTTCTTTTCAAAGCATTCATTACAGCTTGACTACAGAGTGCCTGCAGATCTGCACCAGCATTCAGTTTGATTAATCATTAGTTTCTTTAGTAGCTAATAGGGACATTCCACTGATAAGAAATTAATATTAATCTTTTGATGATATTGATTGACTTGTTGCATTGAAATTACCTGTTTGGCTTGTTTTTGTTGCATAGATGCTAAAGAACTTGGTTAAAATTTAACTTACCTCTATCTTCTTCCTATCGAATCTTATCAGTGAATATTTGGATTTTTTGTGTCATGATTGTTTGTGGATGGCATTTACCGAATGTTTTGTATGTGTGAGCTTTTGACATCAATTTTCTGTTGACAATAGTCAATTTCCAACAATTTTTTAAAGATATGGAGTGGAAAATCAAGAGTGGAATATATTTGGTGGCCGGAAGATTATTGCATTTTTATTGTATAAGTTATTTTAATATTTTATTGTAGAATATGTTAAGTTTTGTTAGACTGAAATGTCTGGAACTAGAATGACAGTAACTAATCACTTTTTCTTTTTTTTCATTGTATAGGAGAGCATTCGGTTACACTCACAACATGAAGGAGTTGAGAGGCAAGGAAGGGATGATACTATGGCTCGTGTTTTAGGAGAAGACCACCCAGGTCGGGTGTTTGGTCTTGGTTCAAGTGGGTCTCCATATCGGATCTTCGTTACATATAGAAGATTTGTCCCTTCTCCTTCCTTCGATTCTGACGGTGCATCACGTCCCAGTTCAAATATGGTGACGCGGAAGGAGTTTGAGAGGCAGCAACAACAGCTTGATCAGTGTAGGTCTCTCTTGAACTTCTTCGTGACACAGCACCATACTTCAGAACAACTGCAGAAATTACAGGAAGACCCTCAAGTTCGAAACCTCTTCTCGTCGTCACAGCCTTAGTTTCTTTTTTCCTTAGTTTCTTTTTTGTTAAAGACTATCGTTTTTATTAAATATCATCATGTGGTGAATGGTGTGTTGAACACTTAAGTTTTTATTAAATATCATCATGTGGTGTATGTTGTGTTGAACACTTAATTTTTTATTAAATATCATCATGTGGTGTATGCTCAAGTGGTGTATGCTGTGTTGTGTTGAAGACTTACGGTTTTTATTAAATATTATAATGTGGTTTATGTTGTGTTGAAGACTTACTTTTTTGTATTAAATATTACCAAGTGGTTATGTGGTTATATTTTGTGTTTTTATGCCAGTTTTTATTTTTTTGTTAATTATTTTTGTTATCGGCGGTTTAGAACCGCATTCAAACAGATCATTTTTAATTTTTTTTAAAAAAATTTAATTTCATTTTTAGCGGTGAGTAACCGCCATAAACACAACAATTTTTCGCAATAAAAGCCAACCAAAACATATATTGTGGCGGTTCGAAACCGTTGCAAAACGATTTCGTTTTGGCGGTTTAGAACCGGCGTACATACGTTTTGTGGCGGTTCTTAACCACCAATGACGAATGGAATTAATTCAATTTTTTGTAATGAACAACCCGCCAAAAATGTAGATTGTGGCAGTTCGAAACCGCCACAAAATTGTGGTGCAGGCGGTTTAGTAGTGGCTGGTTGTAACCACCAGTAATGACGTTTCTCTTGGCCATTTCAGTGGCGGTTTCCAGAACCGCTTGAAACGGGAATAGTGGCGGTTACGACATGCTAGTAACGGATTTTGGAACCGCTTCTACTATTCGTCCTTCTTGTAGTGCATTTTGTACTATTCCTTCGCGTAATAAAAGAAACTGGAGTTGTGGAGCCAATGGCTTTTACGCTCTGGTCTTTGGTTAACTCGAGGAAATCTCATCTTCTTCTTATTGCTTCCAGCAAACAAAAATGGCGGGAAGCGCATCCAGAGATTTTACTTCAGAGATGGAGCGGGCCAAGGAAGAAGGCCGTAAGAGGAAGAGGGCTGAGGAGGAAGAGGAGGAATCGGAGGAATCGGGGCACCTCATTCTGGAGTTTGGGGAGGCTGGATGCTCCTCAAGTCAAGCTGCTGGGTATTTGAAGGCAGCTTCTTATGATCCTCGAGTTGGGGCCGAATCGTCCGCCATACTGCCACACGACGGGTGGCCATACGAGGACATTGTTCCTCCGGTCCCTTCCGTCGGCCCCATATCTCCAGAGTTCGGCCACCTTCTGCTGTCGAACCGCATTTCATCTGGCCATCATGGGGAGATTCAGGGGGAGACCTATCGGCCCCCGTTCATCGTGGGGATGGATGAGTCGGCCCTCCTGGACTTTGGGACGGGGGCTCGTCTGGCGGAGAATATCACTCTGCCAATGGATTTAGAATTCCTGAAGGGGGTCGACCTTGAGACGATGGCCAACTGCTTCGTTCGTAGTGGCCTTCAGGTTCGTTGCCACTGGGCCTTCCTTATTTGCTTCCCCTTCTAGTTTTACTGATTTTCGCCATCTACAGGTGACCATTTTCGGTGCATGTCTGCACCGTAGGGCCCTCGACCTGATCAAGGGGCAGCACCGGCTGGCTGCTGCCGAGAACCAGGCTTCTGAGTTCAGAGCTCAGGTGACGAAGCTGGAGGCAGACTTGGGGATGACCATGGCGGTCAAGGCCGCGTCGGATTGGGCGGCCTCTGAGGCGAAAAACAGCTTTGCCTCCGTGTCAAGCGCCAGGAAGCAGGCGGAAGCTCAGTGGGGTAGAGAGCGATCTCAACTCCTTGCTGAGGTTGAGGCATCGAGGAAGGCGGTTGATAGTCTTCAGGTCAAGCTTCTCAAGAAGGGGTAAGAGGTCGATGCTTTCAAGGCTCGGGGCACTGCCAAGATGGATAGGGTGGCGAGAGCGATAAAGGGCCTGTTTACAGCCGACCATGCGTCGTCTTCCTAAATTTTACGATTCGTTACTTTTGTAAGACTGCTCTTGAGTGAGTCCTATAATTGTCCAGAATTTAATGAAGGGAATTTTTAGAACAGAGCCGGAGCGAGAGCATTTCTTCCTCTCCCCCTGATTCCAAGTCGACACACGGGAATCCTGATCGACGGCCGACACGGCCCCGTCACCGAGGACGAGACTGGCGGGAGAATGACCTTCTGTATATTATCGCGATGAGTAATTGTGTGTAATTGTATACAGTTTTGCTCCGAGCGCACGATGGATTGTTAAATAACACTGTTGTGCGCGATAAGCAAAACTTGTAATTATAGAAAGCTTTGCTTAGCGCGCACAACGTTCATTTTTGTTGCACGTTGTGCGTGCTGAGCAATTATGTGGGGTGATTAATTAGTGTCCAGGGGTAAATGGAAGCTGGTATAAATAAAAGTATTACTTCTACTAAATAAAAGTTAACAGACGAGGTCTCGGGAATATACAGAAGAGTCATCTTGTACCTCGGGTATTTATTGTATATATTAGACAGATGTTGTTCCCAATAATGATCTACAGACG
Source organism: Scilla litardierei (assembly GCA_030789695.1). NCBI lineage: Eukaryota > Viridiplantae > Streptophyta > Magnoliopsida > Asparagales > Asparagaceae > Scilla > Scilla litardierei. Next base: position 81,334,420 of record CM061135.1, on the reverse strand, counting down.
TGGTGAGCGATGAGCAAAATTTTCGCCTCGATCAAAATTTCTAAACGCGTACTACATTCATGCCTTTTGCCCTTTGTGCATGCTGTGTAAATGTAATGTATATTACTTTCAATAATTTTTACTAAGAAATTTCAATGTTGTAATTTGATTTAAGTTAGCATCAATGTATATATCACCGATCACAATTTTGTAATGTGCTGTAATTGTATCAAATTAATTGACATTGTATTAAGGTCTGAATTCCAACATACAACAACATTTATGCATTCCAATGTACAAAACACAACAAAGTTGAAACTACGTCTAAACATTATTTAACTTCACATTATGCAACTTCACATTTTACATGGATTCTGAATACGAGAAACTAATCAAAGTCAGTATGAACCGCTCTTGCAAAATGGCATCAATCAACAGCTCCATTTGCGCTGACCATCGTTACTTGCCACTAGTATCTTGGCCTTTTGTCCCCTGTATGCGTTGAAGAATAAGTAGTGATGAAAAGAAAAAATTCATAATTAAGTAAATATATTGTATAATGAGATAGATCAGTTAGTATCGTAAATAATATTGTAACATCACATTTTGGCAGGGGTATGAAATTTACTCACGGGTTCCTTCGTCTGAGCACAGAGAGAAATGTGTCTGTACAGATTCTGAGCAGCTTGAGAAAAGTGAGAAAAGTAGCAAGTGACTTCAGATGCCAGTTTGAGTGCTTCTAGATGGAAACTGGAACGGCTGGCAATGTAATGAAGCATTCGATCTTCTGAAGGAGCAAAGAACATCTTCTAGTCCGTGTATATGTGATGTCTCCAATTTATGCATCACGTCAATTGCATGAATTGATTGATTGAATTCTACGTGAGGTAAGAACAAAACTGGATAAATTTTTAATGGTTTTGGTTGATTTCCACCACAACTGCCAAATGACAGTGTATAAATACAAAAGCCTAAACAAATTTTCCAAATCCTACGGACTTCAACAACTTGTGGCAACTAATTACAAACAATAATTCAAATAAAAGAATGTAAAAGACTAGCTATCAACTTGACCTCTTCTTACTGAAAGCATGCATAAGCCACTTGCGCAGGTGAGCAGTACTTCCTTTAAGTAATGAACTTGGGATCTTCTTGGCTTATCATGCCACTACTCACTAGTATATTGGCCTTATGTCACCTGTAGGTTGTATGCGTTGAAGAAGAATCAGTGATGAACACATACAAAACATAAATAAGTAATTATATTGTTTCATAATGAATATTGCAACATTACCATGTGGCACTGGTATGAAACACAATAATGACGAACGGGTATGAAATTCTTCAGAGCATAGAGCGCCAGGTGGCTGAACAGTGTCCGAGCAGCCAGGGGAAGGTGTCTGCACAGTTTGAGAGACGATCCCAACATGGAACCTTCAGGCAACTGGAAATGTAATGAAGCATTCGATAACCTCAGGTGCTTCTGAAGGAGCAAAGAACATCTTCGAGTTCAAATATAAGTGATGTATTCAATTTCTGCATCATGTCACTTGCCTCTAGTATATTGGCCATCTTTTGTGTTGTAGAGGAAGCATTCATGAACAACAACATAATAGCAAGTTGAAGAAAAAATATTTTATAAATAGAATCAGATAGAATCAGATAATAAAACTATCATCACGAAGTGTAGTGGTTGATGAGATCTTGTGGGTAGGGAAGCCATTTTTATAGCTACTTGGACAGGCACATAGATGAGTATGAGACTATAAAAGAGCTACTGTGAGCCTTTTTGAGTATTGATTCCCCGAATTTGGTTTTGGATGATGAGCAAACATAAATATTATGATCTAACTATTTGTGAGCGCAGTTATGGAGATCGTCACCAAAAGAATACGTATATCAAAAGCGACGTCTCAAGACTTCTCAATACGCGTGATCGTGTGCCTGAAGCTTCGTTGAAGCTCTAGGAGCATTATTGAAGTCAATAAGAATGAAGATTGAAGCTTCGAAGATGGTTCGTCATATATTATTTATTGTCTTCTAGATTCATAGATTAGAATGTTAAGCCTTGAGTAGGACTTACATTAATATCTTCATTTCGCTCATATCTTAGAGCTAGGACTATCATAGAATCCATTAGAAACTTTCCCGAAGCTTCGCGCTTCGATTCGCGGCTTCTAGTGCATGTTAGTTGGTTCAAGTAGAAGAACCAACCGACTAGATGACGATCTAGTCGGTCGGCAATTCCTCTTGAACCGACTAGAATGCCTTGCTCATTTCAGCCCAGATCTGTTGATCAATTAGTCGGTCAAAGAAGAGTCACCGACCGACTAGATGACAATCTAGTCGGTTAGGAATCCTTATTAGACCGACTAGTTGAGCTTTCCCTGTACATGCCTAGTTACTGTTTATCGTTAGTCGGTCAAAGAACGTTTGTCGACCGACTAGTTGATGAACTAGTCGGTCAACATTTGTTCTTAGACCGACTAAATCAACTTGAAGACAGCCTTCTCTATTTCGACTGTTAGTCAGTCAAAGAGCATTCACCGACTGACTAGTTGTGAAACTAGTCGGTCAGCAAGTCTTCTTAGACCGACTAGTTGTCATCTCCTGTACTTCGACCTTTTGGCTGTTCAACCATTAGTCGGTCTACGTTGTATCACCAATCGACTAGTTGATGAACTAGTCGGTCAGTGATCCTTCTTTGACCAACTAGTCTGGTTCAGAATAGAGACGTTGGAGCTTTAATTGAAACGATTTTTCCTCTCTCTTTCCTCTATCCTATATATACTTGGAGGGGTTCTTTCCTAGTATTCAAGGCTGCCATTTTAGAGATTTAGAGAAATCAAAGAGAAGCTATTCAACTCCATTCTAAAGCTTTCTCTTCCTCACAAGAATCTCTCCCTCAACTCTTTGAGCCATTTCCTCAAGAGAGATTCTCTCCATTGTGAGCCTTCCAAGCCAAGAGCTTGATCCAAAGTCACCATCCTCCATCCTAGCCTTCGATCGCTGATCTTATTGGTGGAGATTCGATTTGGTGACATTCTCTCCTCAAAATCCATCATTGCCCTAATTTGGTAAGTTATACTCAAGGCATAGGATTTTGTGTTAAGTGTTTCATTATTTCATTTCAATTGATATTGCAATTGTGTCTCTCGGTTGTGAGAGAGGGTGTGATCCCGGTTTGTGAGAGTCACATGTCATTTGTATGATTTGGTCTTGTGAAGGTTTTTCACAAGAATTTCATAGTGCTAAATCTTGAGTTAGGGTTTCTAACTCAAGTATCCGGAGGGGATCCAGGTTGTTGGGACGTAGGATCACCGGGAACAATTCGGGGAGACTTGGGTGGATCCGAACCCGTTACATGCTTTGTTTGCGTTTGATAATTCTTGTTGATTGTTGTTTATTCCGCATTGTCATTTGTTTCTTGCACAATAGTTAGGAATAACTCTCTTAATTATTTTAAGTACTATTCACCCCCCTCTAGTACATGTGCATTAGCTTCACAGGGCACTACAATTGGTATCAGAGCCAAGTTCAAAGCTACAGAGGTCAAAGCTATGACAAACAACGACTACAACGTCTTCAAGGATCGTCACGGAGCTTCTTCAGTTTTGGAAGGGCAATCCTCATCTAGGCCTCCCTCATTCAATGGTACCAACTATGGGTACTGGAAATGCCGGATGGAAACCTTCCTCCGGAGCGCTTCACTTTGGAGAGCCACGATGAAGGAGTATGTCGAGCCCGAAGAAGAAGATTTCGCGAAGTGGACTCCCGCGAAGGTCGCCGTGGAGGTAAGCAATGCCAAGGCAATGAACGCCTTGCAATGCGCTTTGGAGCCCGAAGACTTCAATAAGATATGCACATGTAAGAGTGCATATCAAGTATGGAACTCTCTCCTCATCTTGCATGAAGGAACGAGTCAGGTAAGAGACTCCAAACTCGTAGTTGTAAATAAAGATTTCGAATTATTTCATATGCAACAGGGTGAGAAGATGAAGGAGTATTATGCTCGCTTCGTCGACATTACCAGCGAGTTGGAGGCCCTTGGAAAAACTTACACCCAAAAGGAGAAAGTCTCGAAGATCATCGATGGACTTCCTTCTTGTTGGGAGAAACGTACCTTCGCCATCGAGGAAGGTAATGATATGAAAACATATACTGTCGTACAACAAATGGGTACCTTGATGTCCTATGAGGTACGCAAGGATAGTAAGCTCATGATGAAAGAAAAGATGAAGTCGTACTTGAAGCAAGACGAGCCAAAGAAAAAGGCGATTGCATATAAGGCCGCTCCATCTACCGATGATGAAGAATCGGAAGAAGAATCGGAAGAAGAGTTGGACATGGAAGCTTTGGCCGATATGGCAAAGAAGTTCGACCGATTCTTCCGACAAGGTAAGTTGAAGAGTAAATCAAAATTTATTTCGACTAATGCTTCTACTCCCGTGTGTTATAAATGCAACAAGGCAGGACATATCAAGCCGGATTGTCCTCTAAACAAACACAAGGAGAAGTGGAAGGCTTCCAAACACGACAAGTCGAGAAGGCACAAGAAAGGACTTGTAGGCACTTTCACCGACTCCGACTCCTCAAGTGGAGAGTCGGATGATGAAAGAGTGGAGAAAGCACACACGTGCTTCATGGGAAAAGAGGAACATGATCAAGATACCTCCTCCGATGAAAGCGAGGATGGAAGCGAGGATGAAGGCGATGAGGTAACCATGGATGAACTTAGAATAGCTAATGAACAACTTTGGAGTAAGTTTTCTAATTTATCTACTAGATTTATTAAGACTAAAAATGAGTTAGAAAGTCTTAAAACCTCGCCTAAACCTTTCATCGTCAACAACGACACCGTTGTTGAAGATTTGAGAAATGAGATTATAAATCTCAAGTCTCAACTTGAGCATGTTCATATCGAGGATTCGGATGAACATGTGATAGCAGATTTGACGTCTCAAAACTCAACTTTGAGTATTGAGAATAAAAATCTCAAATCACGTGTTTATGCACTCATATCGCAAGTGTCCACCTTGGATGCTTACATGCATTCTCTCATCGAGAAGTATGAGTGCACATTGGGCCGAATTCATGAATTCAATAAGGGTAAGGGCCATTTGGATAATATCCTAAATGACTTACTTCCGGCCAATCACCACATTAGCTTGGGGTGTAAGATGGGAGACTCATCCAAATCGGCCACGACCTTTTTTAGGCCATCTTCCGAAGCTTCTACTAGTGGGAGTAAACACTTCATGGGTAGTTCTTCTACCAATGGTGCTTCCGCTAGGTACACACCCCCATTTGGAAAGAAACCCACTTTGGGTGGACCTCCAAAGAAGGGTCATGCTTTCATGTATGCCATGCCACGTAGGAACACACATCCTACTCCACATGTTAGCACATATGATGATTTTTATGCTCCGCATCCACGAGCACGTGCACACCATGTGAGACACACTCATGCACGTGTCCCACCACATGCATATGTTCATTCACCTTCTCATGTGAATAATTATCATCATGCACCCTTGCATCATATGCCATATGCTTATCCATGACATGCATCACATAGACATCAACAACGTATGCATGTTCCCAATAGGATTAGGACTCCCAAGATATACACTATTTGGGATCCGAAGAACACAAGCATGTACAATAAGGGTATGTATGTGCAATCGTTTATTAATGATGTTATTTTAAATAATGATTATGTTGGGAAATCACGGTCCTCGTGGACTTGGTTTCCGAAGGGTTAGTTTCCTTTGACCCTTCATTGCTTGGTGCCATAAGTTTAATTTCATTTTTATGGGTACCAACGCAATTGTGGTAAGAATTGGTTTATTTTTATTTGCATATTAATCGTGGATGTGCATGTTAATTTGAATTTAGTTAGGATATGGGTTACATTTAATTTCGTTAAATTTATTGCCTAACCAATAGGATCCAAAAAGATTTTTGGATACCAAAAGGATATGTTCACTAGGTTCAATTCATCATGAGATACCAACCCTACCAACTCATTGTTTTGCAAAGAATTTTCATTCAAATGGAGTTGTTGGTGCTTAAGTGATGCACCAAAGTAGGGGGAGAGTAATGGTAGAAGTATATTCTTCCATTTAATATACATTTGGTATCCATGTAGGTTGAATGCATGCATTGTTAGAATATTTACATTGGTATAATTTTGTTTCAATGTGTATGCTAGAATTGTGTATGCCATAATTTTATGATGTTCTATCTATTTTTGGCATAACACTTTTGCTTGTTACTTTTGGTATCAATTTGCTACTTTTGGTATTCACATTGGATTTATTCGTCTCTGATGTTGACTTTCGTCGTTCGACGATTTTATTGGATTAAATAGATTTTCTTTTATGAAAACATAGAATTGTTTTCCATGCACTATTTAACTAAGAATGTTGATATTGGAGAGCATGTTCCAAAACTCAATAAGTGAAATTGATTTGAGTTTTGATGATTTCGTATTTCGATTTTCGCCTGTGGCTTGATGATTTCGTTTTTCGATTTTCGCCTATGGTTTGATGATTTCGTATTTCGATTTTCGCCTATGGCTTGATGATTTCGTATTTCGATTTTCGCCTATGGCTTGATGGTTTCGTTTTTCGATTTTCGACTATGGTCAAGTTGGCACGCTTTGATTTTCTTCGGTATTTTACATTTGGTATTTTACTTTGGTGTTATTTGGACCGTGGTCGTATTCTTAGACTCTCTTCCTTTAATTTCTTAGCCATTGAAATCTTGTCGTTGGTCTCCTCTCGCTCTTTTTGCTAATGCCAAAGGGGGAGAGAATTAATAATGACAATGTGCTAATTGATATCAAGGCAATTTACCATGAATCTAAGTTGATATGTTAGATTTAGGGGGAGTTAAGATATAAAATGGATTTAGATCCTAAATTGCGATAATAGGATTCATATTTTATATTTCCCTCGTCTGCTTGATGCGTATGAATATTATTGAATACGGAACTAACGTGTCATCAATACAGGGGGAGTAAGTAAATTTCTATTGAATCATTATTATTGATTATTATTTATGTTGGTTTTGTCATCACCAAAAAGGGGGAGAATGTTGAGTATTGATTCCCCAGATTTGGTTTTGGATGATGAGCAAACATAAATATTGTGATCTAACTGTTTGTGAGCGCAGTTATGGAGATCGTCGCCAAAAGAATACGTATATCAAAAGCGACGTCTCAAGACTTCTCAATATACGTGATCGTGTGCCTGAAGCTTCGTTGAAGCTCTAGGAGTATTATTGGAGTCAAGAAGAATGAAGAATGAAGATTGAAGCTTTGAAGACGGTTCGTCATGTATTATTTTTTGTCTTCTAGCTTCATAGATTAGAATGTTAAGCCTTGAGTAGGACTTACATTAATATCTTCATTTCGCTCATATCTTAGAGCTAGGACTATCATAGAAGCCATTAGAAACTTTCCTGAAGCTTCGCGCTTCGATTCGCGGCTTCTAGTGCATGTTAGTTGGTTCAAGTGGAAGAACCAACCGACTAGATGACGATCTTGTCGGTCGGCAATTCCTCTTGAACCGACTAGAATGCCTTGCTCATTTCAGCCCAGATCTGTTGATCAATTAGTCAGTCAAAGAAGAGTCACCGACCGACTAGATGACGATCTAGTCAGTTAGGAATCCTTCTTAGACCGACTAGTTGAGCTTTCCCTGTACATGCCTAGTTGCTGTTTATCGTTAGTCGGTCAAAGAACGTTTGTCGACCGACTAGTTGATTAACTAGTCGGTCAACATTTGTTCTTAGACCGACTAAATCAACTTGAAGACATCCTTCTCTATTTCGACTGTTAGTCGATCAAAAAGCATTCACCGACCGACTAGTTGTGAAACTAGTCGATCGACAAGTCTTCTTAGATCGACTAGTTGTTATCTCCTGTACTTCGACCTTTTGGCTGTTCTACCATTAGTCGGTCTACGTTGTATCACCAACCGATTAGTTGATGAACTAGTCGGTCAGTGATCCTTCTTTGACCGACTAGTCTGGTTCAGAATAGAGCCGTTGGAGCTTTAATTGAAACGATTTTTCCTCTCTCTTTCCTCTATCTTATATATACTTGGAGGGGTTCTTTCCTTGTATTCAAGGCTGCCATTTTAGAGATTTAAAGAAATCAAAGAGAAGCTATTCAACTCCATTCTAAAGCTTTCTCTTCCTCACAAGAATCTCTCCCTCAACTCTTTGAGCCATTTCCTCAAGAGAGATTCTCTCCATTGTGAGCCTTCCAAGCCAAGAGCTTGATCCAAAGTCACCATCCTCCATCCCAGCCTTCGATCGCTGATCTTATTGGTGGAGATTCGGTTTGGTGACATTCTCTCCTCAAAATCCATCATTGCCCTAATTTGGTAAGTTATACTCAAGGCATAGGATTTTGTGGTAAATGTTTCATTATTTCATTTCAATTGATATTGCAATTGTGTCTCTCGGATGTGAGAGATGGTGTGATCCCGGTTTGTGGGAGTCACATGTCATTTGTATGATTTGGTCTTGTGAAGGTTTTTCACAAGAATTTCATAGTGCTAAATCTTGAGTTAGGGTTTCTAACTCAAGTATCCGGAGGGGATCCGGGTTGTTGGGACGTAGGATCACCGGGAACAAGTCGGGGAGACTTGGGTGGATCCGAACCCGTTACATGCTTTGTTTGCGTTTGATAATTCTTGTTGATTTTTGTTTATTTCGCATTGTCGTTTGTTTCTTGCACAATAGTTAGGAATAACTCTCTTAATTATTTTAAGTACTATTCACACCCCCTCTAGTACATGTGCAGTAGCTTCACAGGGCACTACAAGCCAGTGAGGCTACAGAAGAGAACCAGTATGTCAACAGTAGAGTGCTCGTGTATCTGCAGAAAGTAGAATAGTGCTCGTGAATCTACAGCCGATTGATATCAGCCAGTTGATGTTCCCAAGAATGGTTGACCTTTATGGTGCGAGCTGGGAAAAATTGTTATTAGCCCCTAAAATAATTTCTCAACGCGCAGAACAGTCAAAAATACATTTGGTTGGAAAACTCCTAATAAATAATACTGTATGGAAAAACACAGTTGACCCTATTTTACCTCGGCCCGAGGGCTCGTTTAATGCTTTTGCATGCAGTAGTCACCCTCATACATTTGCACTTAATGCAGCAAAGTAGGTTCACTTGCATTTAATGCATTAGACCAATTGGGTTTGCCCAACGCGCACTACGGTCCAAATTTAAGCTCGTCGTGCGTGTTGAGAAAAATTGGGTGATGGGTAATTAGCGTCCTGTTGTAAATCCAAGATGCTATGTATACTTTTGCCAGTTGTGTGCATTGAGTTATTGTGGTAATTGTAGACAGTTTTGATCAACGCCTACAACATTCACTAATTGGGCCAGTTTTGCGCGTTGAGTAATTATGGTTACTTTTAAGTTAGCATCACGCAATCTTGTAATGTGCTGCAATAGTATCTAATTTAATGACATTGTCTTAAGGTATGTATTCCATCAAACTATAACATTTATGCATTCAAATGTACATAACACAACAAAGTAGATACTACATCTAATCATTTTTCACCATCACATTTTGGAACTGGTATGTAATTCATGCAAGAGACTATCGTATGGATACATAGATTCCCAGAAATAAAAAAATGTCAAGCACGATTCCATGTTTGAGCAGCTCAATCAGATCCATTAGGTCACTTGCAGGAAGTATCTAGGCCATTTGGCATCTATGTTGGCCTTTATGCGTCGAAGAAGAATCAGTGATCAACAAAAAAATAGCCTAAATAAGTAAAAGTTTTGTATAATTAGACTTAGATAGATTTAAAATAGAACAGTTGTTATCATCAAGCAGTTATGTATGCAATGAATCTGAACAGAACATACGAAGGTCAAAGAATATCTGCAAGATGGGATGGACGAGAATGAAGCTGTTGTGGTTGCAAGAACATCTTTGCCTCCAATGTGATAGTTGCAATGGGGTTGAACAGATCAGGCAAAGAGGAACATAGAACATCTTCGCCTCCATATAAATGTGATGTATTCAATTTCTGCATCACGGCACTTGCCGCTAGTATATTGGCCATCTTTGCGTGTTATAGACAAAGCACTCATGAACAACAACAAAATACAAGTTTGAAGGAAAAACATTGTATAAGAAGAATCAGAGCGAATCAGATAAAGGAACTATCATCACGTAGGGTAGTGGTTGATGAGGTCTTGTGGGTATGGAAGCCATTTACAGACGAGTTGGACTGACCATGGATGAGGATGAGACCACCGTAGAGTAACTGTGAGGCTACAGAAGAGAGCCCGTGAGTGCTCGTGAATATATAGCAGATGGATACCAGCCAAATGTTGTTCCAAATAGTATTTGACTGCAGTGGTGCACGATGAGAAAAATAGCTTGAACGTATACCTTTTTAATCAACGTGCACAACGGGCAAAAAACATCTGGTTACGATTAGCAAAGAGCAAAATCTATATCATCAAATAGTAATATTTCTCAAACGTATATCTTTTTGTTCACCACGCACAACGGGTCATACTGTAACAAATCACAGTATTGTAAATATTTTTGCTTAGTGCTCACAAAGGTCGCTACTTTTGCTGCTTTGCACGTAGGGCGAGCTGATTAACTTTGAGTAATAGAATACAGTTTTGCTCATACGACAAGTTCTCATGTCGTGAACCTTTTCTCCACAAACATTGCAGTTATGAGTAGCTCCATTAGCGATCACCATCGTCACTTGCCTCATGTATCTTGGACATCTGTCCACTGTATTCATTGAACAATAGTCAGTGACGAACACAAAAAAACATAATAGAAACGAATATATTTTATAATTAGAATCAGAAATAATCAGATAGAGCAATTAGTATCAATGAATATTGCAACTTCACATTTTTGCACTGGTATGAATTCAATAATGGCACTCGTAAGAAATTCTTCTGAGTATATAGAGAAATAAGGCCGCACAGTTTCCGAGCAGATTGCTCAGTTTGAGAGATGATTCCTTGTTGGCACCTTTAGGCTAATGGCAATGTTATAAAACATTCCATAACCTCGGGTGCTTCTTCTGAAGGAGCAAACAACATCTTCGATTCCATATAAATGGGATGTATTCAATTTCAGCATCACATCAATTGCCGCAAGTATATTGGATGGCCATCTTTGTGTGTCGTAGACGAAGCATTCATTAAGAACAAAAATTTAGCATGTTAAAGAAAAAATATTGTATAGGTAGAATCATATAGAATCATATAGAACACTATCATCAAGAAGTGTAGTGGTTGACGATGTCTAGTGGGTAGGGAATCAATTTATATTGACGAATTGGACTGGGTATGGTCCGTATGGATGAGGCTGAGACTATAGTAGAGTTACTGTATGCTACAGAGATGAGAGCTTGTGGATATACAGAAGATTGCTCGTGAATCTACAGCCGGGTGATACCAGCCAGATGTTATACCCAATAATGGTTTGCCGTTGCGGTGCGCGTTAGGCAAAATTGGTAGCATATAAAAATTATCTCAACTCGCAGAACGGGCAAAATTACATTTGGTTGGGATTAGAAAAGAGCAAAATCTATAGTTTACATTTGTCAACTGATTTGAATTCTATGGCTGATTAGGACTAGCAAAGAGTGGCTCGGATTTTTTGATTTTGGGGAATAGAGGGATGAGATGTGGTTTGAGAGAGTATAGAGGGGGAAATACATTTGGTTGGAAACCTCTTAATAAATAATCCTATATGGAAAAATGCAGCTGATCATACTTAAATGTAGAAGACATTTGCAGTTAAATGCAGAAGAGTAGTATCACTTGCGTTTAATGCATTAGACCATTTGTGTTTGCTCAATGCGCACACCGGAACAAATATATGCCCCTTTTGCACGTTGAGCAATTTTGGTTGGTGATAAATCAGTGACCAGTTGTAAATACAGGCTGATATATATATAATTACTAAAAATAACCAGATTTGACCCATTTTCCACACGTTGCGAATGAAGTGTAAAGTTGTAAATACAGCCTAATATATATACATCGTAGCCTATTAGGCAGTCTTATTCTGTAAACAGTAAGTTTTGTGTTGTCTTTTCACTTATCTTTCTTGGAAGTTGGACTTTTGACTGACAAACAAAAGATAATTCAAGAAATGGACGTGTATTGTAAACTTTGTATTTTTGGTTACAGCCTTTACAGGCTTTCTTGATCTTGTCTTGTGTGTCTTGGAACTGCCGAATCGAAGATATGGACAAAAGTAAGCAGATTTTCTTGCCAACTGAAAACCCATCAAGAGTCCCGTCACCGTCATCGCATTATATTTGCTGCAATTGTTGAATTATTTATTTCGCATGTCTGACTATTTATTTTCACCCTGACTTGGTGTTTTTTCTTAATTATTGTGATTTTTTATTGAACGTTGTGCGCGCTGAGTAATTATTCGTTATGACAGTTTTGCTCAACGTGCACAGCTGGATGTAATTTGATCAGTTGTGCGCGCTGAATTATATTTCCAAAGGTATACCATTTTACACACCGCGCACAACGGGTCATATTTTAACAAATCAAAGAAATGTAGATATTTTTATTCAGTGCTCGCAACGGTCACTACTGTTGTCCATAGGACGGGATGATTAATTGTGGGTAATGGATCATGTAATACAGTTTTGCTCAGCATGCACAACGGTCATGGCATCTGACTGCTGTGTGCGATGATCTTTGTGTTTAATTGTATATAGTTTGGCTCTGCGCGCAAAAGGGTCACACCTACGTGACTATGTCCAGTTGTGTGATCTGAGTAATTGTGGATAACAAGATACGGTTTTGCTCAGCGCGCACAGTGGTCAAACAAATCGATGTGACCGTTGTGCATGCTGAGTAATTTTGTGCACACGTAAATAGTTTATCACAACGTATAGCATGACGGTCACAACTTTTGCTCGTTGTGCGCGCTGGGTAATTTATAGGTCGGTGAACAGTTTTTGCTCAGTAATATCAATGTCAGACATTGATTCAAGTAAGCATCAATGTATATATCACCTATATCAATTTTGTATTGTCCTGTAATCATATCAAATTAAATGACATTATATTAAGGTCTGAATTCTAACATACTACAACATTATGCATTATAATGTACATAATGCATAAATGTAATTTATAGTTCGGTAAACAGTTTTTGCTCAGTAATATCAATGTCGGACATTGATTCAAGTAAGCATCAATGTATATATCACCTATATCAATTTTGTATTGTCTTGCAATTGTATCAAATTAAATGACATTGTATTAGGGTCTGAATTCTAACATACTACAATATTTATGCATTATAATGTACATAACACAACAAAGTTGAAACTACAGCTAAACATTTTGCAACTTCACATTTTGGAACATGTATGAAATTCAATAACGGGAATATCCTAAGGATACATTGATTCCCTATATGAAAAACTTTTCAAAGTAATGCTGAACAGCTCAAGCAAGATGGCATTTATGATCAGCTCCAATAGCACGCACCATCATCAATTGCCGCACGTATCATGGCCATCTGTGTCACGCCCCGCTGCCCCAAATAGGGAGTGTCGGTGCGACAAGCCGCGGTATTGAATACTAAGCGTAAATGTGTACACTAAACACACTGCATCGCTGAGGAAACACATGCAATAATAATATGTTCTAAAAGTAACCTCTCATGCCCTCCCACCAATCTATGGCCTGATGGGTCAACTGGCGCCTCACCAACTCCACCCAACCGTCTCGGAGAAACCGACACATCGTCATATCATCCTCAGTATGACGTAGCCACTCATCTACCTCGAGGCTACTATCCTTGCCCGAGAAATATTGCGGCCGCAGTGCTCTGAACTCCTTGTCCCGCCGGAAGTCCCATCCCCCGGAAGTCACATTCCCACCATCCATATGCGGGTGAAGAATAGAACAACTGAATTAGTACCAAGTTTTGTAAGAGTAAGAGTCAGTCCCATGGGGGGGGGGGGGCTTTTACCAAAATGTGGGGTGGGGGGATTTTGGCCAAAATCCCCCCTCAAAATGCGCTTCATACCCAGCGGGTGGCTTTTCCCAAAATGCAGGGGTGGTGATTTTGGCCGAATTTTCCAAAAAAAACCATTGTTTCAATAATTGGTCACTACACCTCTTGATTCATTGTAGAATACATGGGCGTAACTACCTTAGGCTTGCCCTGGGCAGCTGCCCAGGGCAAGAAAAGGGGAAATCTTTATTTAATATACTTCATAGCATTGAAACATAATGGTGTAGTTGTTTTGTTGGTTGTCACAACCATTTAACAAACCAAATGGCTTCGTTTCAACCCTTGGCCACATCAATGTTTACAGCAATTTAAATTTCCTATTTACTTTCTAGAACTTTTATTTAATATTTTACATATTTAACCTTGATAACATTCAAATTGCAAGCTGATGCTTGCAAGGTTAATAATTTACATATTTGACCACCTCAATATTCTAATTGCAGGATGTTACTTGCACTTTTATTCCCTTTGTATATTTTACACATATTTTAGTTTATTAGGCATCCAAACTAGGTTTTGAAGTGAATTTGATATTTATTTTAATATAAAATGTTTTTTGATATCTTATTTGATTTTTAATAGAGATTTCATGTCTTTATTTATATTTTGATCTTAGTAAAACATTTATGTAGGGAAAATTTTTCAACTCAACATCCAAAATAAGTATGATTATTTTTTAGATTAGTTACATAATTAACTCTAAGTCCATTCTTAAATGTGATAAACTTCCATCATTACTGAAACTACAACATAGTGGCTTTGGTTTGACATGAAGCAAGGCAATAGTATTTTCATATATTAATATTTGTATCATCTTTATCTATGCCCAGGGCGAAAAAAAATTTCTGGTTACGCCCCTGGTAGAATACATAACAAAACATACTTAATAATAAAATCACATTCTCAGGCATAGATTGAATTACAAACTAGGGTAAATTGCCTTCCATTGACCAGATGTGCTCAATTTGGTCGTTTTTTAATTGAGCGTTTCTGTGCCTGTCCCAACGTCTACATCAAATTAGGGTAAAAAAATATCCCCTTCAAATTTGGCCAAAATCCCAACGGGTACATCAATAAAAAAATTAATTTAAACCCAAAATCCCGCATTTTAAGAGGGGCTTCTCGTTGGAATGCTTTTGGGGGGCATTTTGGGCGGGGGGTTTTTTTTGCAAAAAACCCTCAAAATCCCCCCCCAAATGCGACCAGTGGACATGCTCACCAACAATTTTGTAAACTTGTTTTATCAGCGTAACTAGAAAATGCCCCGTGCACGGGTGCACGGGAAAAAATTTCGAAGGGGGTACAAAAACAATTCGAAGAAACACTACAGGGGAAAGTGAGAAGAGTGGGTGTGTGTGTTGGGAGTGTCCAGGGGTAAATAGGAGCAAGTGGGGGGGGGGGCTTTCTTGCAAAAGGAAAAAGGTGTGATGAGGTGGCCAAATCCCCACAACGCCCTTACCAAGATTAAATCCTAGCCATCCTCCTATCAACCCCTTTATACGTCATGCTGACATCATCTTGTCCCAGTCAGCCCTAGTTATCTTTGTCATATAGATTTCGCTATATCGAGCATTACGCTGATAAAACAAGTTTACAATATTGTTTTATCAGCGTAATGCTCGATATAGAGAAATACATTGATATCACAGATAGATCGTCCATCACGGTATACGTAACCACTCCTTTAACGAAGTTGGTTGATCTGCATTGTTTGACGTTGTTCGTCTAACTACGAGCAGATACAGAAGTGCACCACCATCAGCGCGTGTCCCTGTATGCATTGAAGAAGCATCAGTTATGAATGCAAAAAAAGCATAATTAAGTAAAAATAGGGTATAAAGACTTGCAACTTTACATTTAGGCACTGATATAAAAATAAATCACGGTTACTTCTTCTCAGAAGTATCCCTCTTCTATAAAACATATGAAGGAGCAAATAACATCTTCCAGAACATTTACATGCGATGGCTTCAATTTCTTCATCATGTCAATTGCCAGTAGTATATTGGACATCTTTGTGTGTTGAAGACGATGCAGTGATGAACAACATGATAAATTTAGCATGTTGAAGAAAAAATATTGTATAAAGTTGAAACAGAAAGAATCAGATTGAATACTATCATCAAGAAGTGTAGTGGTTGATGAGGTCTAGTGGGAAGTGATGCCATTTATAGCCGAAATTGGCCTGGCACATTGATGAGGATGAGACTATAGAGAAGTGATATTGAATATACAGACGAGTGAATCTACAACAGATTGTTACCAGACAGATGTTGTTCCCAAGAATGTTTGACCTTTGTGGTGAGCGTTGAGCAAAATTGATTGCCTCTAACAAAATTGCTCAACGCGCACAACGGGTAAAAATATGGCAGTTAGGCGAGTTGAGCAAATTATTTATGTTTATACAATATAACTCATAATTTCATATAGAGTGATGTTCAAAATGGGACACCATCAACTCCAACAGCGTGACACATGAGTATCATTCACATAGATATATACTGTTTTATTCTGTAAATAGTAAGATATGTGTTGACTTTTCACGTATATGTCTTAGAAGTTGGAATTTTGACTGACAAAAAAAAGATAATTCAAGAAATGGACGTGTATTGTAAACTTTGTATTAATTGTGGGCAATGGATTATGTAATACAGTTTTGCTCAGCGCACACAACGGTCATGGCATCTGAAGTTTGGTTGCGATGAATTATTGTCGTTTTAATTGCATATAGTTTGGCTCCGCGTGCAAAACGGTCACAATTACGTGCAGTTGTGTGATCTGAGTAATTGTGGATAACCAGATACGGTTATGCTCACAGCCCGCACATCGGTCAAACAAATGATGTGACAGTTGTGTGCGCTGAGTAATTGTGTGCAAATGTAAATGTTTTATCACACAGTATAGCATGACGATCACAACTTATGCCCGTTGTGCTCGCTGGGAAATTTATATTTCGGTAAACAGTTGTTTACTTGGTAATTTCAATGTCGGACATTGATTCAAGTAAGCATCAATGTATATATCACATATATCAATTTCGTAATGTCATGCAATTGTATCAAATTAAATGACATTGTATTAAGGTCTGAATTCTATCATACTACAACATTTATACATTATATAATGTACATAACACAACAAATTTGAAACTACATTTCGTACATTATGACATTTTGTACATTATGACATAAGTTGGGACTCTATTGCCCTTTGTACTCATATTTGATGATTTTGTAACAACCATATTCTTCATTTTCACACCGACCGCTTTTACCCATTTATCAAGCTCTTCTATGCTGGCGAAAATTTTATTTGTTATGAACTGAGTTGTATAATCTTCATTAACCTCTGATCCTTCGACAATACACTGAATTATTTTGCCCGTCATGCACGCAGATGGATATTGCTTCAGACTAGGCCTTTTAACCCCCGCGTACGACGCGTATAACGGGGCGTAATTTTGCTCTTCATGCGCGCAGATGGATATTGCTTTAGACTAGGCCTTTTAACCCCCGCGCACGACGTGCATGACGGGGCATAATTTTTCCAGTCGTGCGTGCGGATGGATATTGCATCCGACTAGGCCTTTTAACCCCCGTGCACGACGTGCACAACAGGGCGTAATTTTGCCCATCGTGCGCGTGGATGGATATTGCTTCAGACTAGGCCTTTTAACCCCTGCGCACGACACGCACAACTGGGCGTAATTTTGTCGGTCGTGCACATGGATGGATATTGCTTCAAACTAGGGCTTTTATCCCCCGCGCACGATGCGCACGACAGGGCAAAATTTTGCCGGTCGTGCACGCGGATGGATATTGCTTCAGACTAGGCCTTTTAACCCCTGCACACGACGTGCACTACGGGGCGTAATTTTGCCGGTCGTGCGTGCGGATGCATATTGCTTCAGACTAGGCCTTTTAACCCCCCACGCACGACGAGCACAACGTGGCGTAATTTTGCCCTTCGTGCGCGCGGATGGATATTGCTTCTGACAGGGCCTTTTAACCCCCGCGCACGACACGCCGTTGTTTTAATTGCTGTTTAATCTCGAAACAGTAACTTTCTGTATTAAAGCTCATTAAGTTTTCCAACAGCCATCCTCCATTAAATCGCATTTTAATTTCGCAACGGCCATATTCTCTTTTAATGGCTGAATTATTATTTTTCATTCATGGCTGAATTCCAACGGTCACGTCTTTCCTATATATAAACTCAGCTTGTCAATAGATTTTGTGCTGCAGAAATCATTTTCCTCCATCCACAACATTGCCTTTATTGATGTTGTTCCCCTGATGTTCGCATCTTCCCTTGCGACTAGCTATTCCTCCTTCGGTGCGATCGAAGAACTGTTGCTGCTCGCTTGAGCCTTGTACTGTGAGTTCACACTTACAAGGCTGTTGCCATTGAATCCTGGAGGGTAGCCGCTGACCTGCCTTACCCCGAGTATTCACTCTGAGGGGCGGAAATCTATTCTTAAGGACAGTGCCTATTACGCCTCGGCTTACTGATAAGTCCATTCCTTTCTCTACATTTTAATGGCGCCATCCGCTTATCTCTGCAATATTTACAACAATCTTAAGAGTAGATCTATGGATTTTGATGGACCCGCATGGCATGTGATTGTTACCATGTCGACGAGTTTGAGTAAAACTTCCAATAGGATTCCTGCTGTTTACTTTGCAAGTGAAAGAAGCGGGGTTTATAGGGGACACCGAAAGGAAAAAAAGACCGACAGGCCAGTTAAAACCAAGAAGTGTCAACGTACATTCTCATTGCGTGGTAATATGGTGGGCGTCGACGTTGGCGTTGAGGAGTGGAGGTTAACAGTCGTTGATGGCAGGCACAACCATCAAGCTGCTAATTATGTCGAGGGCCATTCCGATGAAATGAAGTTGCAGGGAATGGAGATGGAATCATTGAGAGATTTGGCAAATAGCACGCTGAGGCCGGCTGAAATTTTGAAAGTCCTGAAGGAAAATCCAACCTTCAATGCAACCTCCATCAAATCAATTTATAATGACCATCACCGATGAAAAAGGGACAAGAATGTTGATATTGAAAAAAAGTTGAAGGAGTTAGCATCGCCGTTGAATCCTTGAGGGTAGCCGCTGGTCCTGTCCCTCCGACTTCAGTTATTTGGCAAAGAAGCCATTACGCTGTGGCAGCAGGATGGTCTGCTGGGTATGAGATAAGGATGCAGAAATTGAAAGAAATGTTAGTAGGTATTGATGACATTGTTTTATTGTAAGAAATTAAAAGATAAGTTACCCATATTGCTACCATTGATGACATTGATTTATTGTAAGCTATAACGTTGTATCAATGTAGTATGATTTTTTGTATCATATTTTCCACATGGTAGCATAAAGTTTTATCATGTCTGTCGAAATGTGCACATGTATCATCTGAATGGCTTGATGTTGTTTATCAAAAAAATTACCCATCGTGCGCACGACGCGCACAACGGGGCGTAATTTTGCCAGTCGTGCGCCAGGATGGATATTGCTTCAGACTAGGCCTTTTAACCCACGTGCACGACACGCACAACGGGGCGTAAAACTCCCTGTCGTGTGCACGGATGGATATTGCTTCAGACTAGGCCTTTTAACCCACGTGCACGACGCGCTTCACACTAGGCCTTTTAAACCCCGCGCACGACGCGCACAACGGGGCGTAATTTTGCCGGTCGTGTGCATGGATGGATATTGCTTCAGACTAGGCCTTTTAACACCCGTGCATGATACGCACGACGACGAGTTATTTTGCCCGTCGTGAGCGCAGATGGATATTGTTCCAGACTAGGCATTTTAAGCCCCGCGCACAACACGTAAAACGGGGAGTAATTTTGCACGTCGTGCACGCGGATGGATATTGCTTCAGACTAGGCCTTTTAACCCCCACGCATGAAGCCCACGACGGGGCGTACTTTTTCCAGTCGTGCGTGCAGATGGATATTGCTTTAGACTAGGCCTTTCAACCTCCACACACGACACGTAGAACTGGGCGTAATTTTGACAGTCGTGCGCATGGATGGATATTGCTTCAGACTAGGCCTTTTAAATCCCGTGCAAGACGCGCACGACGGGGCAAAATTTTGCCGGTCGTGCACGCGGATGCTTATTGCTTCAGATTAGGCCTTTTATCCCCCGTGCACGACGCGCACAACTGGGCATAATTTTGCAGGTCGTGCGCACTGATGGATATTGCTCTAGACTAGGCCTTTTATCACCTGTGCATGACACACACAACTGGGCGTAATTTTGTCGGTCGTGCGTACTGATGCATATTGCTTCAGACTATGCCTTTTAACCCCCGCGCACGACGCAGACGACGGGGCGTAATTTTGCACGTCGTGCACACGGATGGATATTGCTTCAGACTAGGCCTTTTAACCCCCGCGCACGACGCGCACAACGGGGCGTAATTTTGCCCGTCGTGCGCATGGATGGATATTGCTTCAGACTAGGCCTTTTAACCCCCGTGCATGACGCGCACGACGGGGCGTAATTTTTCCGATCGTGCGCGCTGATGGATATTGATTCAGACTAGGCCTTTTAACCCCCGCGCACGACGTGCACAACTGGACGTAATTTTGTCGGTCGTGCGCGCAGATGGATATTGCTTCAGACTAGGCCTTTTATCTCTAGCGCACGACGCGCACAATGGGGCGTAATTTTACCGGTCGTGCACGCGGATGCTTATTGCTTCATACTAGGCCTTTTAACCCCGGTGCACGACGCTCACGACACACACAACGGGGTGAAATTTTGCCCGTCGTGCGTGCGGATGCTTATTGCTTCAGACTAGGCTGTTTATCCCCCGCGCACGATGCGCACAACTGGGCGTAATTTTGCCGGTTGTGCATGTGGATGGATATTGCTCCAGACTAGGCCTTTTATCCCCCGCGCTTGACGCGCACAACTGATCGTAATTTTGTCGGCCGTGCGCACGGATGCATATTGCTTTAGACTAGGCCTTTTAACCCCCGTGCACGACGCGCACGACGGGGCGTAATTTTGTCTGTCGTGTGCACGGATGGATATTGCTTCAGACTAGGCTTTTTAACCCCCGCGCACGACGTGCACAACAGGGCGTAATTTTGCCCGTCGTGTGACCGGCGCCCCATTTACGGTTTAGGTGCGGTGTCGTTTTACCGCAAGTGCACGATTAGTGTAGGGTGCAGGTATATCGAACTCATGGAGGTAGATGGCTTGAATGGGTACTAGCCTCGCCTTGGTTGTGTGAGAGCTACGCGGATAATATGAGTGGAAGTATAGAAATAAAGGAAAGAAACAAAAAAGACAAGAAATGAATCCCCGCTAACACGGGCTAGAGCACTCATGACACTTGGCATTCGACTTGACCCAGTGTGAGACATTGCCCCAAAAGGTGGTACCTAGTGCCCCATGGGCCCGATATACTGGTCGATGCCCAGGATGATACGCCAGGTCTACCCGGTTTTGGACGGTGGGCATTCCCATGTCCATTAACACCGACCGTAACCGGGAGAATTAAGGCCACAATGATAACTCCCAACATTTCATCCAAGCCGTTCCCACGCGCGAGGACTCGATGTCAATGCTAGGGGTGTGAACTGTGGCTAGGAGATCAAACGACAGTTTTATTTCCCCTTGGCCCGACGGTCAGATGCGGTCTTTCTCCCGCCAATGACAATAAAACACCCCAGCGTAACCCTAATGGCCTAATAGGTCGAATGTGATTTCTAGCAATACATCAAAGCAGATCTTGACAGGACAAGCATCCAGACCCCAACCCCCAACTTATCTAGTGTGTTGCCATACGAATTGAACTCAGATTGCTAGAAATCCACATTGACACATTCCATCAAACACTTGCCATGCAGTTAAGTCAAATGAAATAACCCAAGCATCAATCCTACTCTAACCCATATTAGGGTTCATCAAACACTACTCAATGGTGAAGAACATAAAAGCAAGCAACAAAAAAGACAAACAAACATTCACCATCAAGCAAAATGAAAATAACACAAAACAATGGAAATAAGTGAATAAATACTTATCTTGCATTCGAATCCATCAATCCATTACAAGAATTATTGGAAGATAAAACCCTAATCTAAATTAACCTAAGATCCCATGAAAGGGGCTGAAAACTACTTGAAAAATAGGGGAGAACACCCCACAAGTCGTGCATAATCTCCTATTAATAAGCCCCCACAAACCCTTAACAGTTCGGGGTCCAAAAATCCACTAAAACTGCTAAACCAAGGCCACCCGATGGGGTGGAAGTTCACCCGATCAGGTGGAAGAAAACAGAAACTCTAAACTTCTGAAAATGACCAGAACCAATCGGGTGGATAGCCCACCCGATCGGGTGAAGTTCAAATTTCAGACAGCTTCCAATTTCAGCACCCAGCTGCGCTCAGGAAATTCCAGAAAAATGTAGAAAAATCAGATTTAGGCATGCGACCTATCGTTGGAAAGCTAACGACGATGCCCACGCTAGAAAATTAAGAGATCACCCAAACTCCCACTGAAATGATAGCATATCTTCAATGAATGAGCAGTAGTACATGAAAGGGGAAGAAAAGGCCACCCGATCGGTTGAAGTGTCAACCGATTGGGTGGGTTCTTCCCCAAGATGACCCAGGGGATGAATCGATCGGTTGGGATGCTCTCTCAAAAACATAGAGCACTGCCATGACCACCCGATCACTGAACCGATCGGGTGGGATTTTCTCTTCCTTGCTTTCTGGTCGGGTCGGATACATGTGCACGAACTGATCGGGTGGGTCTGTCCACCCGATCGGTTGAAGCTCCAAATCATCAAATCCTCATCTTTGGCCATCGGATCTTCGCCGTATAAGCGCGTCCTGGTCCCGACATGCAAGGTTGATCCCAGAAGACACCGAAATGCTGACATTTTCCTGAAATACAAACAATACACCCAATAGTCAATATGAACCAAAAAAGTGATATATACAACATGGAATGAGATGAAATGCATATGAAAACACGATAAAGAGCGTGTGCAAAAGGTGAAATATGAACACGCGTCAAGCCCCCAAGCTAAACTCTTCCTCGTCCCGAGGAAAACGAGTTGGAATGAAGTTCGGGTGCGAGAGCAAGAAGGGAAAGCGAAGAATACTTGATCGCCCTCTCCAAACCACAAATGTAATCACCAACACAATCAAGCACAAGGGAAAAGCATATCACAATCTAAATCAAGAATTCAATCTCATAATATAGCATCATGGGTTCATATCAATAGAGCACAAAAGAGATAGAAGCATAACATTGGCAAAAGCATAGCTATCATAGCATGTTATAGTAGATAATATGCCCAAATATGAGGACGCTCAAAATTCTTATCAAATCTTCCAAACGGTGAATACGAGTTACCCATACATGCATGAAGAAGTAAGAAAGAATAGATATGAATCGTGTGAATACCTATCAATCTCTAGGATGTAAGGAATCACCACACACACTTGTCGTTTTTGATATTTGAAACACTTTCTTCCCTTGCTTGTATTTTCAAAAGGAGATGGAGAAAATGCAGAAGATCACTTTGTACAAACTCTCGCCTTCCCTATATACAATGATTTTTTTTTGTTTTTTTTTGTTTTTTTGTTGTTTTTGTTTTGATTTTAATATTTTTGTCTTGCAAACTTGCGGGATCGAAATGTAATGCAAGGGTGGCCTACGCATCCCAAGCCAGCTGGCTTCAGGGCGTCGGGTTAAGAAGAACCCTGAAGGACCAATTTACAAAAATATGTACAAAAGTGTGCACTCCCCCAAATGGGAGAACGATGCACGACGAGGGGGAATGTACAAAGTAAAATAAAAGAGAATTTTTGAGAAACCCAAGCATGGCAAGAAAATCCTCTATGAATTAAAGCACAGAACAAATGTGTGGTTATCATAATCCCGTTGAAAGGTATCTAACACATGCGATGAGAGTACACATATAGTATTTCATGTAAGAGTTAGAAGCACGGGGGAAGGATGGTATAATAACCGTTCTTTGGAAATGAAGCGTGAAAATCTAGGAACTTCAAATAGAGGGGCATATTAAAATATGATATATAGCTAGAAGCATGCCTTAAACACAATCACAACCAACAATCTCGAAATATAGCAAATAAACCCAAAAGATGGAAAAAAACACATATATGAGCATCGAATAATCAAAGAAATAGCGTGATGGAAAAATGTGCTCAAATGCGAAAAGTGAAGCATGAGTGGCAAAATATCATTGAGGGTTCATCTCTAGAAAGAGGCAAGAATGAAATGGAGAAAGAAAAATGCATGATGGGAATGATGCATAAAAATGAAAAGAAAAATTTTTGATGCATGAAAAAGGTGAAAAATGGAAAAAAATAAAGGAAACATGCATGAAATGCGACTCCCCCAAGCTAAAGCTTGCATTGACCTCAATGCAATAAGATCACTCATGAGAGGACCAAGATAAAATGGGAGGGGAAACGCATCAAAAATAACAAAGATGACTATGTGTGATACTCTCCCCCAAGCTAACATAAGATATCCCCAAAAGATATGAAAATCTGATACGGGGCATAGAAGATAAAGGGGAGAGTGAACAATAGGCAAAACAGGCATCACCACCCTTTGGAGGTGGTAATGGTCTCATGGAGAAAAAAGACAACAGGGCCAAGAAAAGTGCCAAAAGAACAAGGATATGGTGATGGGGGTAAAATGATAGAAGGGCACGACATGATGGGTTATTATGATGCAAAAGCAAACCCTAAATACGCTCTACTCGCTAATGAGAGGAGACGACATTATTCTAATCTAAACTAGAAAGCTGTAAATTTCTACACTACTAGATTAGGAAACACCTGAGCATAGGCGGATCCAGAATCTCGCGTGGGGCAGGTAGATGCTCTAACTGATCCTGCTGTGGCTCCGTCAGAAGCGCTGTGCCACGTGTGCCAATGGACCCAAGCAATGCACCTCCATGCATCCCTCGTAGGTGTCCACCTGTAACCTGCAAAGGATGAGGTGCATTAGTCCATGGTAAGAAATCATTTCCCGAAATAAATGTATCCCAGAGATAATCGCCGGTATATGATGCGAAAATATATGAATTGTGGCGAATACTCCCTGGAAATGGTATGCTATCCTCTGTGCTAGTGACGACCGAATCCTCGCTCTCCATGAGAAGTGGCTGTCCAGGTGGTGATACACCGCAGCATACCTCAAGGGAAGTAAATCCTGTGTCCTGCGAGCGATATGGTGTGTCAAAAATATATGAGTCTAAAGAAATAGGAAGTGAAAAGAAAGACTTAAATGTGGAGTGAGAGTGAGTATGAAAATCTCCCTGAATAGGGGCAGTATGCTCAAGTAGATGCTCAGCCACAGAAGAAGTGGAGAGTGACGGTAGAGGTAGATGTGATTCGGGCTCCATGAAGTGGACCATCGTACTCAAGCCCTCATGCACATTCTCCTCGGCGACATGCTCATGCTCCAACATCTGCCCGATGTCTTGAATGACTTCATAGTGGTTGACCACAGACCAAGGAAGAAGCTACAACATAGATGACTTTGGAGGTGGATGTGGAGCGGACCACACGTATATGGTCGTGGCATCCTCGTCCTCACGTACATCCTCCTCGCAGGTATGCATAAGCTCTGTAGTCTCCTCGGCGTCAGTGGAAGAATGAGGTGGCTGTGGAAGCTCTAATAGAGGAGTGCAGTGCTCGGGATCATCATGAATGGTTGTGTCCCCGTCTCGATGCACGACCTCCTCGTCGATAAGCTCTGGCTCCGCGTGTAAGGCCTCCTCAAAAACTATCAATGCGGGCTCTCTCTGGAATGGCGATGCCGGCTGCTCATGTGTGTCAACTTGTGGGGACGTATAAAGTGGAGGAGAATGCCAGCAAGCAACCCAAAAAAGTAGTCTACTCCCCAAAAAATCAAAACTGACATGAACGTCTCCCCTAATTGTTCCTGCAGCTGAAACACATTTCATAACAAAATCTGCAAAGCGTAGCTCAAACGCATCGCCTACAGTGACGCTGACTGAACCGGTGAACCTCACTGACTCCAAGATGCCCACTAATATGCTCCGAAATGTGTCCTCCTCTGGCGGCGCATATGACTCAATTTCCACTTCCCCCACTGCCCCTTCGTCCATCCAACCTTCATATGCAATAGCTGTATCGTAGGATGTGGGATCGACGATGGCACATTCTGGCTCTGGCAATATGACTGGCGATGATTCTTGCCCATAAGATGAAGAAGCAGAACTGATATCCTTGGAAATCATTACAGCCATAGGTATGAGCGCATTGGTTTCAAGGTCACTTTTCACCGATTCCAATAGAAAATCACCCCTTTCAATTCTGGCTTGCATTTCAATCTGATGTGCAAGCATCTCATCGATCGTCTGAGCACTCTCATCATGATAGTATTGTCCCATCTGAGTACTCTGATCGAAATAATATTCTCCCATCTGAGCGTCGAAATTGGGTCTCCACATGGTAATATCAAAGATACCTGGACAACAAAAATAAGAAAACTAGAGAAGAGCGTCAATAGTACAAGAGAATAACAAAAAGATAATATAATGGTGGGAGAAAAATTTCTTGTGTATTGTATTTGTTTTTTTTGCGTAGTCTAACGAACCCAAGCTAAGCTAATATCAAACCGAACACCTCCCTGGCAACGTCACCAAAAACTTGACCGGCACCCCGTTTACGGTTTGGGCGTGGTGTTGTTTTACCGCAAGGGCACGGTTAGTATAGGGTGCGGGTATATCGAACTCAGGGAGGTGGATGGCTTGAATGGCTACTAGCCTCGCCTAGGTTGTGTGAGAGCTACACGGATAATATGAGTGGAAGTGTAGAAATAAAGGAAAGAAACAAAAAAGACAAGAAATGAATCCCCGCTAACACGTGATAGAGCACTCATGACACTTGGCATTCGACTTGACCCAGGGGAAGACATTGCACCAAAAGGTGGTACCTAGTGCCCCATGTGCCCGATATTCTGGTCGATGCCCAGGATGATACGCCAGGTCTACCCGATTTCAGACGGTGGGCATTCCCATGTCCATTAACACCGACCGCAACCGAGAGCATTAAGGCCACAATGATAACTCTCAACATTTCGTCCAAGCCATTCCTACGCGCGAGGACTCGATGTCAACGCTAGGGGTGTGAGCTGTGGTTAGGGGATCAAATGCCAGTTTTATTTCCCCTTGGCCCGACGGTCAGAGGCGGTCTTTCTCCCGCCAATGACAATAAAACACCCCCGCGGAACCCTAATGGCCTAATAGGTCGAATGGGATTTCTAGCAATACATCAAAGCGGATCTTGACAGAACAAGCATCCAGACCCCAACCCCCAACACATCTAGTGTGTTGCCATACGAATTGAACTCAGATTGCTAGAAATCCACATTGACACATTCCATCAAACACTTGCCTTGCAGTTAAGTCAAATGAAATAACCCAAGCATCAATCCTACTCTAACCCATATTAGGGTTCATCAAACACTACTCAATGGTGAAGAACATAAAAGCAAGCAACAAAAAAGACAAACAAACATTCACCATCAAGCAAAATGAAAATAACACAAAACAATGGAAATAAGTGAAGAAATACTTATCTTGCATTCGAATCCATCAATCCATTACAAGAATTATTGGAAGATAAAACCCTAATCTAAACTAACCTAAGCTCCCATGAAAGGGGCTGAAAACGACTGGAAAAATAGGGGAGAACACCCCCACAAGTCGTGCACAATCTCCTATTAATAAGCCCCCACAAACCCTTAACAGTTCGGGTCCAAAAACCCACTAAAACTGCTAAACCAGGGCCAGCCGATCGGGTGTAAGTTCACCCGATCAGGTGGAAGCAAACAGAAACTCTAAACTTCTGAAAATGACCAGAACCAATCGGGTGGATAGCCCACCCGATCGGGGGAAGTTCAAATTTCAGACAGCTTCCAATTTCAGCACCCAGCTGCGCTCAGGAAATTCCAGAAAAATGTAGAAAAATCGGATTTGGGCATGCGACCTATCGTTGGAAAGCTAACAATGATGACGATGCTAGAAAAATAAGAGATCACCCAAACTCCCACTGGAATAATAAAAGATCTTCAATGAATGAGCAGCAATACACGAAAGGGGAAGAAAAGGCCACCCGATCGGTTGAAGTGTCAACCGATCGGGTGGGTTCTTCCCCAAGATGACCCGGGGGGCGAACCGATCGGTTGGGAAGCTCTCTCAAAAATAGAGAGCACTGCCGTGACCACCCGATCACTGAACCGATCGGGTCGGATTTGCTCTTCCTTGCTTTCTGGTCGGGTCGGATACATGTGCACGAACTGATCGGGTGGGTCTGTCCACCCGATCGGTTGAAGCTCCAAATCATCAAATCCTCATCTTTGGCCATCGGATCTTCGCCGTATAAGCGCGTCCTGGTCCCGACATGCAAGGTTGATCCCAGAAGACACCGAAATGCTGACATTTGCCTTAAATACAAACAATACACCCAATAGTCAATATGAACCAAAAAAGTGATATATACTGTAGGGAACGTCAAACCCTTGCAATACTAACAACACACACTAGAGGGGGGGTGAATAGTGTAATGGAAATAAAATTGTCCAAATAAAATTTAACTTGCAAATGCGGAATTATAAATGCAAGAGGAATTAAATGGCACAATCAATCCAAACGCAAACACAAAGTTTTACCCTGGTTCCCCAAACTTGGGTACATCCAGCTACACCAATATTCACTATATTCCCACACAGAGAAGTGAATACAAATCTCACAAGGAGATACCCCACAAAGAGGATTTATGCCCTACACAAGGACCCAACCAATCCTACACAAGGATCAAGACTCCCACACAGAGAATCACTAACTCCCACTCAGAGAAGTAGGGTTAGCCCTACACTAGGACACTAGAACTCCCACACAAAGAGTTAATTCCCACAAAGATAATTCCCTAGTCCCATAAAGAGACAACCTCTCACAAAGAGAGAAACCCCCACAAAGAGAGTATCCTAATCCCACAAAGAGAAATAGGAAAACAAATTACACCCTGTAAAGTAAATACTCTTACCTATGCCTTGAGATGCTTACTCATGAATGAATGCAAGGCATGGAAGAGGATCTCCAAGTGTTAGAATATGCTTGAGAGCACTTGGATGATTTCCCTTGAGCTGGATTTCAATGCATGAAGGAAGATGAATGCTCAACAGAGGGAAATGAGGGAGCTTGAGAGTGGCTTAAAGATCTCTTGGAATTTTCAATAGAATCAAGAGTAATCAAGAATCAATCAAGAAGTTTAAGCATAGGCAGCACACACATATATATAGGAATCCTATATCAAGCCCAAAAACCCAAAGAAACAGCCAAATAATCAAATCTGCAACTGCTAGAAACTGGGTGAAAACGACAGGAACAGTCGACTGATGATCATAAGACAGTCGACTGATCAACGGCTAGAAAATATCCAACGGCTATAATATGAGCCAGGACAATCGACTGACGAAGTCAATACAGTCGACTGACAAACAGGACAGGCGCATGTTAATCCTTCAGCAGACGACTACTGCAGGGGATGGATCGAAACAGAGAGCTGCACTCTTTCTCGAATTCTTCGCACAGGCGACTGATGTTAATACTACAGTCGACTGTCAAATAGTCAGGCGACTATACATTCTTCATCAGTCGACTACTATAAAGTATGGAGAGAAGACAGAGAGATGTAGAGATTGCACTTACGCTAGACAGGCGACTGTTGGCCAATATCCAGGTGACTGTAAATATACAGGCGACTGGAAACCGATCGACAGACGACTGTGCGTAAAGCTCAAGTTTGAGTCAATAGAAATATTGACTTGAGCAGTGCATATCAGGCAACTGTAGAAGGATCTACAGGCGACTGGAAACTGTAGAAGGATCTACAGGCGACTGGAAATCACCCAGTCGGCTGTGTTTCCCTCAACAGGCGACTGACGGAAAGAGTGAACCTATTGGGTTGGATTCTATGATAATCCTAAGGTTCACTAAGATGGTTAAATGCATGTGCATGAATGAGCAAACCATCTAGCAAGGCATGACATCAACCCTAGACTCAAAAGAGAGAGAAAGTAATAAAGTAAATTACATGGATTATAATGCTTTCTTAAGAGTCTAAGTCTTCAATCTTGATGCCTTGATAGCTCTCCATCATCTCCAAGCTTTGGCACTCCTTGAGTCCAAACTTTGGCCCTTCTTCACATGATGTCCATCCTTACACCAAGTGATTAGTCTCCAAGAAAGATATCCTTGAAATAAACTGAGAGACTAAGACATGAGATTCATTAGCAACAACATAATGTTGTGATCATCATCAAAATAAGATTGGTATGAAATATCAATACTCAACATATACAACATGGAATGAGATGAAATGTATATGAAAACACGATAAAGAGCGTGTGCAAAAGGTGAAATATGAACAAGCTGTAGGGATTTTCAAGGTCCCTTAGAGCTAATATATTGCTATTCGTCCTAGGTCGGATGAACAAAATAAATAAAACAGCAGAAGAAATAATTTATTAAACTATTTAATAAATAAAGCCCTAAGGAAAAATTCCCTAAGCCAGGAAATCTACTGACTCGAGTTGGGTCTGACCAACTCGAGAAAGTTCTAACTACTAATTAAACTAATTGCATATAAAATTGACTCACCCGGAATCTTGCCCTGGAGCAGGCAAGATGTTCCGCATCGTCTTGCGCTCCATGATCTGAGCCGCCTTCCGAGCCGTGTTGCGTCGCTCCTCGGCGCAGACTTGATCAGCTCCTGTAGCGCACTTCCAAGCTGTGTTGCGTCACTCCTCGCCGCAGACTTGATCAGCTCCCATAGCGCACCTTGCCTCCGAAGCCATCACTAGCCGTAGAAGATTTCACTTGAGTAAACCCGCGTCGTAGACTTCCGAATCAGATTCGGACCTCGTCGTTGTCTTGCTAGGACTCGATTGGAGGACAGGAAAATTTATAGATGAAGAGAATAAATTTAGTCTAGATTAAGTTTGCTCAAAATATTCGTGAGCTCCTTAATCAGAGACTTGGTGCAAGGAACAAAGAAGGGAGTGCCCACCTATTTATATAGGAGGCCGGCTCCCCTTCTTTTGTCATGAGCAATGTGGGACTAATGTTAGGAAGAGGGATTTGGATTAATTCAATTTTGGTTAGTGTAGCTTACACAAAGCCTTAACCTTCAACCAATTAATCCTCACTCATTGTTGAGCTCTAGAGACAATACAAGTTATCATTTCGAAGAGCTAGTGATGGTGAACGCGTAGGAACAAACGGCGACGAAATCCGAGTTCGTTTGACCCTTCAAACAATTGCTCAAAGTTGAGCAAAAACCCAAATTTCGTAGCCGTCAAGGGTTTCAACAAAAAACCCTAAAATAACTTAAGTGGCGGGCGACCCGCTAAGCTTAGCGGGCGCGCCCGCCTAAGACTACTGGGCGCGCCCGCTAGGGCACGCCCGCGCGGGCTCAGCCCGCTGTCACCAGCGGGCCCCGCCCGCTGCACCCAGCGGGCGGGCCCGCTGGGTCAGCGGGCCCCACCCGTTTTGCTAAGTGGGTTTTATCCCACTTCCCCTTTCGCCTTTCTTGCGTTTCTGGGCTCATCCGAGCTCCGATTCCTACACGGTTTGATCCTCTGGATTCCATACGAAATTTCCTCCATTCCCAAATGCTCCAATTTCACAACCAACTTGTGAATTTAATATTCTCTTTACATCTAATGATATCCTCTATACATTCTATCTGTTACTACGACGTGAATGTTACTCGGTGTGAGACCCTACAGCCTGACCCTTACTACAGGCCGAGACTCGAAGTCTCAAGACGACAGTGACCACTAGCAGTAGGTGTCGTCCCTGTTTCGGGATCATCGATTACGTGATTGGTTCGTTTAGGCAAAAAGTGCCGACGAAATCACTCTGACTGTGACTGTGATAATTTCCGCAGTTTTAGCCCCTTCGTCATGACTATGTCATTCGGCTAGTCTAGGGTATGGTATACTATCAACCCCATTGGCTAGCAGTGGTCAGTATACATCGGTCTCTGGTACATACAGGTTGTACAAGTTACAACATACCTTGGCCAAGGTTTTACCGAGAGCCGTACTGACCTGTGACACTAACTTCCCATTAACGGAAGAGACGAATCCTCTGTTGATCACTACTTAGCTCAAATGTTTCGAGTGTCACCCAGCCTAAGATCTTTCATCAGGCCTAGCCTCGAAGTTAGATCTTTAGACCTAAGTGACACTGTCCACACATAGCTTCATACAATGATCTCAAGTCCTAAGGACCAACTTACCTATTATCACTTAGAGTTATTAATGATAGTTTAGTTAATGTGTAACCATTTAATAACTCCCTGTTTGGGTCGTTCAGTGAACTCAGCTTTTACTGAGCACATGCGTCCCGTTTCCGACTTCACCAAGTCGCTTGGTTATGAGACCAACCAGACGGGGACGCAATGGTCTGTCTGATGCATTGATATCCCTTGTCTCGACACATCTATGACCATGAACACTTTTAAGATTCAAGCTATTAGAGGTCAGACATTTCTCATAATCGTAATCTACATTTCGAAACATGTGTGACCTAACTATGAATCTAAGGGAATAATCCGAGTAATGAACAACTCAGACAATACTTTACCAGAAAGAATACTTTCATTTATTGAACAAGATGTTTTATCATGATAAATAGCCACGAGGGCATACATTTCTCTACACAAGCGTCATCGTGCACGCGGATGCATATTGCTTCACACTAGGCCTTTTAACCCCCGCACACGATGCACACCACGGGGCCTAATTTTGCAGGTCGTGCACGGAGATGCATATTGCTTCAGAATAGGCCTTTTAACACTCACGCACGATGTGCACGACGGGGAGTTATATTGCCTATCGTGCGTGCGGATGGATATTGCTTCCGACAAAGCCTTTTAACGCATGCGCACGACATGCACAACAGGGCGTAATTTTGTATATCGTGCGCGCGGATGGATATTGCTTCGGACTAGGCCTTTTAACCCCCGCGCATGACGCGTCCGACGGGGCGTAACTTTTTCGGTCGTGTGCACGGATGGATATTGCTTCTGACTAGGCCTTTTATCCTCCGCGCACGACACGCACGACCTGGCGTAATTTTGCCGGTCGTGCGCGCAGATGGATATTGCTTCAGACTAGGCCTTTTAACCCCGCACATGACGCGCACAACGGGATGAAATTTTGCCGGTCGTGCGTGCGGATGCTTATTGCTTCAGACTAGGCCTTTTATCCCATGCGCATGACGCACACAACCAGGCGTAATTTTGCCCGTCATGCACGCGGATGGATATTTCTCCAGACTAGGCCTTTTAACCCCCCGCGCACGACGTGCACAACGGGGCATAATTTTACCTGTCGTGCACGCGGATGCATATTGCTTCACACTAGGCGGGGCCTTTTAACCCCCGCGCACGATGCGCACGACGTGGCATAATTTTGCCGGTCGTGTGCGCGGATGCATATTGCTCCAGACTAGGCCTTTTAACACCTGCACACGACGCGCACGACGGGGAGTTATTTTGCCCGTCGTATATGCAGATGGATACTGCTTCAGACTAGGCCTTTTAACCCTCACGCACTACGCGCACAACGTGGTGTAATTTTGCCCG
Source organism: Scilla litardierei (assembly GCA_030789695.1). Lineage (NCBI taxonomy): Eukaryota > Viridiplantae > Streptophyta > Magnoliopsida > Asparagales > Asparagaceae > Scilla > Scilla litardierei. Next base: position 81,300,668 of record CM061135.1, on the reverse strand, counting down.
TCGTGCGCGCGGATGGATATTGCTTCAGACTAGACCTTTTAACCCCCGCGCACAATGCGCACGACGTGGCTAAATTTTTTCGGTCGTGCACGCGGATGGATATTGCTTCCGACTAGGCCTTTTATCCCCCGCGCACGACGCACACAACCGGGCATAATTTTGCCCGTCGTGCGCATGGATGGATATTGCTTCAGACTAGGCCTTTTAACCCCCGTGCACGATGTGCTCGACGGGGCGTAATTTTGCCGATCGTACGCGTGGATGCATATTGCTTCAGACTAGGCCTTTTAACCGCTGTGCACGATGTGTACGAAGGTGCAAAAATTTTTCGGTCGTGCGCGCAGATGGATACTGCTTCATACTAAGCCTTTTAAACCCCGCGCACGACGCGCACAATGGGGCGTAATTTTACCGGTCGTGCATGCAGATGGATATTGCTTCAGACTAGGCCTTTTAATCCCCCGCGCACGACAAGCACAACGGGACGTATTTTTTCCCGTCGTGCGCGCGGATGCATATTGCTTCACACTAGGCCTTTTAACCCTCGTGCACGATGCGCACGACGGGGTGTAATTTTACCGGTCGTGCACGCGGATGCATATTGCTTCAGACTAGGCATTAAAACACCCGGACACGACGCGCACGCCGAGGATTTATTTTGCCTGTCGTGCGCGCTGATGGATATTGCTTCAGACTAGGCTTTTTAACCCCCGCGCACGATGCGCACTACCTGGAATAATTTTGCCCGTCGTGCGCGCGGATGGATATTACTTCAGACTTGGCCTTTTAACACCCGCGCACGATGCGCACGACGGGACATAATTTTTCAGGTCGTGCGCGCGGATGTATATTGTTTCCGACTAGGCCTTTTATCCCCCGCGCACGACACGCACCACCTGGCGTAATTTTTCCCGTCGTACGCGCGGATGGATATTACTTCAGACTAGGCTTTTTATCCCCAATGCACGACGCGTACGACGGGGTGTAATTTTGCCGATCGTGCACGTGGATGCTAATTGCTTCATACTATGCCTTTTAACCCCTGCGCATGATGTGCACGACGTGGCAAAATTTTGCTGGTCGTGTGCGCAAATGGATATTGCTTCAGACTAGGCATTTTAAACCCCACACACGACACGCACAACGGGGCGTAATTTTCCGGTCATGCACGTGGATGGATATTGCTTCAGACTAGGCCTTTTAACACCCGCGCACGACACGCACTACGGGGCGTAATTTTGCTCGTCGTGCGTGTGGATGGATATTGCTTCAGACTAGACCTTTTAACCCCCGCGCACGATGCGCACAACGGTGCATAATTTTACACTTCGTGCGTGTGGATGTATATTGCTTTAGACTAGGCCTTTTAACCCCCGCGCATGACGCGCACGACTGGGCATAATTTTTTCGGTCGTGCGCACAGATGGATATTGCTTCAGACTAGGCCTTTTAACACCCGTGAACGATGCGCACGACTGGGAGTTGTTTTGCACGTCGTGCACGTGGATGGATATTGCTTCAGACTAGGCCTTTTAACCCCCGCATATGACGTGCACAACCTGGAGTAATTTTGCCCGTCGTGCGCGCGGATGGATTTTGCTTTAGACTAGGCCTTTTAACCCCACCGCACGACGAGCACGGGACGTAATTTTTCCGGTCATGCGCACAGATGGATATTGCTTCCGACTAGGCCTTTTATCCCACGCACATGACGCGCACAACCTTGCGTAATTTTGCCCATCGTACGCGCAGATGGATATTGCTTCAAACTAGGCCTTTTATCCCCCGCGCACGATGTGCACGACGGGGCGTAATTTTTCCGGTCGTGCTCACGGATGCATATTGCTTCAGACTAGGCCTTTTCACCCATGCGCACGACGCGCACGACGGGGTCAAATTTTGTCGGTCGTGGGCGCGGATGGATATTGCTTCAGACTAGGCCTTTTGCACCCGCGCACGACACGCACGACGGGTAGTTATTTTACCCGTCGTGCGCATGGATGGATATTGTCTCAGACTAGGCCTTTTAACACCCGCGAACGACACGCACAACGGGGCATAATTTTTGCCCGTCGTGTGCTTGGATAGATATTGCTTCAGACTAGGCCATTTAACCACCGCGCACGATGCTCACGACGGGGCGTAATTTTTTCGGTCGTACGACCGGATGGATATTGCTTCCGATTAGGCCTTTTATCCCCCCCCACCACGTGCACAACGGGACGTAATTTTTTCGGTCGTACGCGTGGATGGATATTGCTTCAGACTAGGCCTTTTAACCCCCACGCACGACGCGCACAACGGGACGAAATTTTTCCGGTCGTGCGTGCGGATGCTTATTGCTTCTGACTAGGCCTTTTATCCCCCGCGCACGACGCGTACAACTGGGCGTAATTTTTCCAGTCATGCACGTGGATGGATATTGCTCCAGACTAGGCCTTTTATGCCCAGCGCACGACGCGCACAACTGGGCGTAATTTTGCCGGTCATACGCGCGGATGCATATTGCTTCAGAATAGGCCTTTTAACCCCCGCGCACGATGCGCACGACGGGGCGTAATGTTGTTCGTCATGCGCGTGGATGGAAATTGCTTCAGACTAGGCCTTTTAACCCGCGCGCACGACGCACACGATGCGGCGTAATGTGACGATCGTGCGCGCGGATGGATATTGCTTCAGACTAGGCCTTTTAACCCCCGTGCACAACACACACAACTGGGCGTAATTTTGCCGGTCGTGCGCGCGGATGGATATTGCTTCAGAGTAGGCCTTTTAACCCCCGTGCAGAATGCGCACGACGGGGCTAAATTTTTCCGGTCGTGTGCACGTATGGATATTGCTTCTGACTAGGCCTTTTATCCCCCGCGCACGACGCGCACAACCGGGCGTAATTTTGCCCGTCGTGTGCGAGGATGGATATTGCTTCAGACTAGGCCTTTTAACCCCCGTGCACAACGTGCTCATCGGGGCATAATTTTGCCAGTCGTACGCACGGATGCATATTGCTTCAGACTAGGCCTTTTAACCCCTGCGCATGACGCGCACGACGGGGTGAAATTTTGCCGGTCGTGCACGCAGATGGATACTGCTTCAGACTAGGCCTTTTAAACCCCATGCACGACGTGTACAGCTGGGCGTAATTTTACCGGTCGTGCGCACAGATGGATATTGCTTCAGACTAGGCCTTTTAACCCCCCATGCACGACGAGCACAACGGGGCGTAATTTTTCCCATCGTGCGCACGGATGCATATTGCTTCACACTAGGCCTTTTAACCCCTACGCACGATGCACATGACGGGGTGTAATTTTGCCGATCGTGCACACGGATGCATATTGCTTCAGACTAGGCCTTTTAACACCCGTGCACGATGTGCACGACGGGGAGTTATTTTGCCTGTCGTGCACGCGAATGGATATTGCTTCAGACTAGGCCTTTTAACCCCAGCGCACGACGCGTACAACCTGGAGTAATTTTGCCCGTCGTGCGCGCAGATGGATATTACTTCAGACTAGGCCTTTTAACCCCTGCGCACGACGCGCATGACAGGGAGTAACTTTTCCGGTCGTGCGCGCGGATGGATATTACTTCCGACTAGGCCTTTTATCCTATCGCGCATGACGCGCACCACCTGGCGTAATTTTTTCCGTCGTACGCGCGGATGGATATTGCTTCAGACTAGGCCTTTTATCCCACGTGCACGACGCGCACGATGGGGTGTAATTTTGCCGATCGTGCACGCGGATGCATATTGCTTCAGACCAGGCCTTTTAACCCCTGCGCACAATGTGCACGACGGGGCGAAATTTTGTCGGTCGTGCGCGCAGATGGATATTGCTTCAGACTAGGCCTTTTAAACCCCACGCACGACGCGCACAACGGGACGTAATTTTGCCGGTCGTGAGCGTGGATGGATATTTCTTTAGACTATGCCTTTTAACACCCGCGCACGATGCGCACGACGAAGAGTTATTTTGCCCGTCGTGCGCACGGATGGGTATTGTTTCTGACTGGCCTTTTAACCCCCGTGCACGACGCGCACGACGGGGCATAATTTTTCCCGTCGTGCGTGTGGATGGATATTGCTTTAGACTAGGCATTTTAACCCCCACACATGACGCGCACAACTGTGCGTAATTTTGCTCGTCGTGCGTGCGGATGGATATTGCTTCAGACTAGGCCATTTAACCCCCGCGCATGACGCGCACGACGGGGCGTAATTTTTTCGGTCGTGCGCACGAATGGATATTGCTTCAGACTAGGCCTTTTAACACCCGCGCACGACGCATACAACTGGGCGTAATTTTACCGGTCGTGTGTGCAGATGGATATTGCTTCAGACTAGGGCTTTTATCCCCTGCGCACGACGCGCACAACAGGGCGTAATTTTGTCGGTCGTGCATGTGGATGCTTCTTGCTTCAGACTAGGCCTTTTAACCCCCGTGCACGACGTGTACAACGGGGCGAAATTTTACCCGTCGTGCGCGCGGATGCTTATTGCTTCAGACTAGGCCTTTTATCCCCGCGCACAACGCGCACAACTGGGCGTAATTTTTCCGGTCGTGCGCGCGGATGGATTTTGCTCCAGACTAGGCCTTTTATCCCCCGCGTACGACGCGTACAACTGGGCGTAATTTTATCGGTCATGCGCGCGGATGCATATTGCTTCAGACTAGGCCTTTTAACCCCCGCGCACGACGTGCACGATGGGGCGTAATTTTGCCCGTCGTTCGCGCGGATGGATATTGCTTCACACTTAGCCATTTAACCCCCGCGCACGAGGTGCACGACGGGGCGTAATTTTGCTGGTCGTGCGCACGTATGCAGATTGCTTCAGACTAGGCCTTTTAACACCCGTGCACGACGCGCACGACGGGGAGTTATATTGCCCGTCGTGCGCGCAGATGGATATTGCTTCAGAATAGGCCTTTTAACCCCCGTGCACGATGCGCACAACGTGGCGTAATTTTGCCCTTCGTGCACACTGATGGATATTGCTTCGGACTAGGCCTTTTAACCCCCGCGCATGACGCACACGAAGGGGCATAATTTTTTCGGTCGTGCACGCAGATGGATATTGCTTCCGACTAGGCCTTTTATCCTCCGCGCACGACGCGCACGACCTGGCATAATTTTGTCAGTCGTGCACGCGGATGGATATTATTTCAGACTAGGCCTTTTAACCCCCGCGCAGGACGTGCACAACGGGGCGAAATTTTTCCGGTCATGCGTGCGGAAACTTATTGCTCAGACTAGGACTTTTATCCTCGCGCACGATGCGCACAACTGGGCGTAATTTTTCCCGTCGTGCACGCAGATAGATATTGCTCCAGACTACGCCTTTTAACCCCACGCGCACGACGTGCACAACGGGGCGTAATTTTTCCCATCGTGCGCACGGATGCATATTGCTTCACACTAGGCAGTGCCTTTTAACCCCCGCGTATGACGCGCACGACGGGGCGTAATTTTGCCGGTCGTGCGCGCGGATGCATATTGCTTCAGACTAGGCCTTTTAACACCCGCGCACGACATGCACGATGGGGAGTTATTTTGCCCGTCGTGCGCCCAGATGGATATTGCTTTAGACTAGGCCTTTTAACCCCCGTGCACGACACGCACCACGGGGCATAATTTTACCCGTCGTGCGCACGGATGGATATTGCTTCAGACTAGGCCTTTTTACCCCGGCGCACGATGCACACGACTGGGTGTAATTTTTTCGATCCTGCACGCGGATGGATATTACTTCTGACTAGGCCTTTTATCCCCCGCGCACGACGCGCACAACCTGGCTTAATTTTGCCCGTCGTGTGCGCAGATGCATATTGCTTCAGACTAGGCCTTTTATCCCTGCGCACGACGCGCACGACGGGACGTAATTTTTCCAATCGTGTGCGCGGATGCATATTGCTTCAGACTAGGCCTTTTAACCTCGGCGCATGACGCGCACGACAGGGCAAAATTTTGCCGGTCGTGTGCACGGATGGATACTGATTCAGAGTAGGCCTTTTAAACCTCACGTACGATGTGCACAACGGGGCGTAATTTTGCCGTCGTGCATGCGGATGCATATTGCTTTACACTAGGCCCTTTAACCCCCGTGCACGACGCGCACGACGGGACGTAATTTTGCCGGTCGTGCGTGCGGATGCATATTGCTTCAGACTAGGCCTTTTAACGCCCACGCACGACGTGCACGACTGGGCGTTGTTTTGCACGTCGTGCGCATGGATGGATATTGCTTCAGACTAGGCCTTTTAACTCCCGCGCATGACGTGCACAACCTAGAGTAATTTTGCCCGTCGTTTACGCGGATGGATATTGCTTTAGACTAGGCCTTTTAACCACTGCGCACGATGCGCACGACGGGGCGTAATTTTTCCAGTCGTGCGCGCAGATGGATATTACTTCCGACTAGGCCTTTTATCCCCCGCGCATGACACGCACAACCTGGCGTAATTTTGCCCGTCGTACACGCGGATGGATATTGCTTCAGACTAGGCCTTTTATCACCCGCGCACGATGCGCACGATGGGGCGTAATTTTGCCGGTTGTGCGCGCGGATGCATATTGCTTCAGACTAGGCCTTTTAACCCCTGCGCACGATGCGCACGACGGGGCGAAATTTTGTCGGTCGTGCGCGGGGATGTATATTGCTTCAGACTAGGCCTTTTGCACCCGCGCACAACGCGCACGACGGGTAGTTATTTTGCCCTTCATGCACGCGGCTGGATATTTTTTCAGACTAGGCCTTTTAAACCCCGCAAACGACGAGCACGACGGGGCGTAATTTTTCCCGTCGTGCGCGCGGATAGATATTGCTTCAGACTTGGCATTTTAACCACCGCGCACGATGCTCACGACGGGGCGTAATTTTTTTGGTCGTGCGCACGGATGGATATTGCTTCCGACTAGGCCTTTTATCCCCTGCGCACCACGTGCACAACGGGGCGTAATTTTGCCGGTCATGCGCGTGGATAGATATTGCTTCAGACTAGGCCTTTTAACCCCCGCGCACGACGCGCACAACGGGGCAAAATTTTCCCGGTCGTGCGTGTGAATGCTTATTACTTCTGACTAGTCCTTTTATCATCCGTGCATGACGCACACAACTGAGCGTAATTTTGCCAGTCGTGTACGCGGATGGATATTGCTCCAGACTAGGCCTTTTATCCCCCGCGCACGACGCGCACAACTGGGCGTAATTTTTCCGGTCGTGCGTGTAGAAGCATATTGTTTCAGACTATGCCTTTTAACCCCCGTACACGATGCGCTCGACGGGGAGTAATTTTGCTCGTCGTACGCGCGGATGGATATTGCTTCAGACTAGGCCTTTTAACCCCTGCGCACGACGCACACAACGGGGCGTAATTTTGATCGTCGTGTGCGTGGATGTATATTGTTTCAGACTAGGCCTTTTAACCCGTACGCACGATGCACACGACGCGGCGTAATTTTGACGGTCGTGCGCGCGGATGGATATTGCTTCAGACTAGGCCTTTTAACCCCCGCACACAACTGGGCGTAATTTTAACAGTCGTGCGCGTGGATGGATATTGCTTTAGACTAGTCTTTTTAACCCCTGCGCACGACGCGCACGACGGGGCGAAAGTTTTCCGGTCGTGCGCGCGGATGCTTATTGCTTCAGACTTGTCCTTTTATCCCTCGCGCATGACGCGCACAACTAGACGGTAGGGAGGGGTCGAGCGCAGGAATCCCATCTGAGCTTGAGCGCAGGCGCATTTTGCCCATATATATATATAAGATTATTACAATTTCGACCTTCGACTGGATGCCATCCAGAAATTATATGGAAAATACCGAATCGATCGTAGCGTCGTGCAGATCGTGAATACGGGGTCCGATCGCAAGTCCAAGCTAAGGAAATAATAACAAAAAAATCAAACGCAAATATACACATAATGCGATGCATTAAGAAAGTACGAACGAAATACGTACGACAGAAATGTGGCTGTTACACACATTATCCTTATATGTATGCTCATCCATATGCACCACACCATATGCATACAACTTATGTTTCACATGACCATTACATGTCTCATGCATATCCTCCACCATTTTCATATGCTAGACCACATGCTCATAAGCATCACACACCACATAGAAAACCAACTCATATGCATGCAACTAGGAAAAGGACTTCCAAAACTTACACCATTTGGGGGTCCTAAGGACACTAGCATACATGATAGGAATTCTTATATGAAATCCTATTTTAAGACTGTAATAAATTGTGATTATTATGTTTGTAAGCCAAAGTCCACTTGGACTTGGTTTCCAAAGGGCTAATCCCCTTGGACCCAACAAGCTTGAGTACCATGATCTTATGACATACTATGTAGGTACCCAAGAAAAATAAAAAGAGCAACAAAAGCAAAATTAGCTCTAAGAAGAAAGGATGGATTCTCGATAGTGGTTGTTCCAAGCACATGACGGGAGATCCCTCTTTGCTCTCCGAAGTCATCCGCCTCAAGAACGGTGCAACGGTGACCTTTGGAGGCGATAAAAAGAGCCCCATCATTGGAGTAGGAAAAGTCGATAATCCATCTAAACCCTTAATTGAAAATGTATATCTTTTAGATGGTTTATTTTATAACCTCATTTCCATATGTCTACTTTGTGACAAATGTTACAATGTTAACTTTAGAGATGGTATGTGTAGTATTGTAGATAATGCATCTAATATTTTATTTTTCGGCATTAGACATAAATATATTTATATTTTAAGTATGCCACAATCTATATAACATTGCTTAGTTGTACCTTCAAATGAACTACTATTATGGCATCGTCATTTTGGGCATGTTCATTTTAAGCATCTTTATAAATTAGCTAAGCATGATTTAGTTAAAGGATTTCCGAAATTTTCGTTTAACAAGAAAAGCTTTTGTGAGTCATGTCAACGTGGAAAACTCCGTAAATCGTCATTTAAACTTAAAGGTGTCATTACTTCTAAGAGGGCCCTAGAGTTGCATCTTTATGTAATGCACATTATGGATTAGTAATTGTTAATGACTTTTCTAGATTTACTTTGGTATATTTTCTTACTAATAAAAATGAATCTTTTGAAGAATTTACTAAGTTTGCGAAGAAAACTCAAAATCTCTTAGGAACCACATTATCATTATTCGTAGTGATCATGCAGGGGAATTTGAGAGTGAGCTTTTCTCTAAGTTTTGTGATGAACACAAAATAACTCACAATTTTTCATTCCCTCGCGCACCACCACAAAATGGTGTTGTTGAGAGAAAGAATAGGACACTTATTGAGTGTGCACGCACAATGCTCCATGATAGTCATCTTGGACTTCAATTTTGGGCGAAGGCGGTGCACACGGCATGTTATGTGCTTAATAGGATCCTAGTGAGGCCTCGTACGAACAAAACTTGTTTTGAACTATTTTATGATAAAAGGCCTCAAGTAAAACATTTTCAAGTTTTCGGTTCAAAATGGTTTGTTAAGAAAATATTTGGTAATCTTGATAAATTTAAGCCAAGATCCGATAAAGGGACATTTGTTCGATATTCCACACATAGCAAAGCCTACCGGATATACAACAAGAACACTTCAACTGTTGAGGAATCACTTCACGTTTCTTTTAATGAAGATTTTGGTTTGCCTCTTGTTAATGATGATAGTTTAGATGTTTTATGTGATTCTATTAATAATGTTAAAATTGATGATGTTATTGAGACTAACAATACTAATGAAGATGTTGAGATTGTTCCTAGTGATACAGGTGTTCCCAAAGCTTATCCAACCGTTCGTGACCGCCAACTTGACCAAATTATTGGAGATATTGGAGTGGTTTTCCGTACAAGGTTAAGATTTGACGAATTCTCTTATTGCACCTTGTCTCCATGACGTGTGTTTATATTTCATATATTCACGCACGTCTTCTTTTGTGTTTTTCCGTTATTTTCTGCTGTCTCGTATCCGTTTTCTCGTATTTTCTTGTTTTCTTTCACTTCTCCATGTTTTTACGTGTTAACAGGAGTTTGACAGCATAGGGGACACATAACAAAGATATCACACGTCCTTGGAGCAACGGGAGGAGTCACGCGTGATCCAGGGGGTCAAACGACCAAGATTGCCACTTCTCAGCCCCCCACCCGATCGGTTGGACACAATCAACCGATCGGGTGATGCACGCGTGCACCACCCAGACAGCCGCTGAAGCAACACGGACATCAAGAGACCGGGTCACTGATCGGTTTAGCCTGACTGATCTCTCAAAAATTTGAAGCTGAACTCCAACGGATAGGGTGACCATCACCCGATCGGTTCACCTGTAGCCAATTTCCCCAAAGAGATGGCCCGGACAGATCACCCGATGGCCAGCCGACCGTGCCAAAATGTCCGAAGTTTCTGTCTTTTTGGACGATAATTCCAACTGATCGGTTTATTTATCAACCGATCGGTTCACCCGACGACACCAAGATCCAAACGACGATGCAACGGTCAGTTTTCGATAGTACTTCTTCGTGCACGTGCTTTTGAACGTGCACGTATTTATTTTAGACTTTGTTTGTTTTTGAACACTTTGGTGTGATATATCGTTGTGATCGTCTCTGAGAGTATTAAATTGTGGCACTAATTTGGAACGACATTTCTCGGGCCGTTCTCCCACGATTTGATCTTATTCGAAGAGACGTTGTGATTTTCACTTTTGACGTGAGACGTTTCTATTTTTTGTTTCGTCACTCGACGTTGAAATTGAGATCCATCTTTTTAGTTTTCTTTCTCCCGTCGTCCCGATCACCCCAATATTTATTTCATAATTTTTGGATTTCATTTGACCTATTTTACATTTTTAGCAAAGCTTATAATATTTTTAACTACTAAGTTTTCAAGTATTTTTAGCCAAATATAATTTCTATTATATTATTACACTTCAAATTAATTTTGACCCAAGCCCCTAGCCTTGGCCGTACCCACACATGCTTGGGAGTTAGAGAGGGTGAATATTTGGGTTTACAATTGATTTTAAATCAATTTTAATTCAAATAAAACCCTAGACCAAGTCAAACCCATCTACACTATATATAGGAGGCTTAGGATACCCATTTCCCTCAAGCAATCAACCCTAGACGTCACAAATCATCCCCCAACTTTCGCATCCACACTTGTGACGTTCGTCGCAACCGCAGCTTGCAGCCGCCTAGTGCCCGACCGACGGAATTCCTAATTTTCCCTCGGTCTGACTGATCGCGCCCGGGCGTACACCCTAAAGAGCGACCGTGTAGTTTTACCACAAGCGCACGGTGTAGCGGGGAGCGGGTATCAAACACAGGGAGGACGTATGACAGTGCCTTCTCCGAACAACCTGGCTATAGGGACAGAAAAGTAGGAAATTGCCTTTTGGCGATGTTGTCACAATCGTCAAACAAAGTAAAGAGATATAAAATCAAATAAAGACGCCTAGGGAATAGGGAATCCCCGCTACTCACCGTATCTCGTCATTGTGATTCATCGGTTTCACAATTGCTAGGGTAAAATGTCGGGTGGACTAGTTGCAACTGAATGTAAAACCTAGCTCACGCTCTCGCGCTTTTGCCGGTCTATAGCAAACCTAGGCTCGGGTCCAATCTCTTGCAAACCCTAGCCTAGGCAAGCTAGCATTAGGATCAACGTCATTATTCAATCGCATCCCGAGCCCACTCTCGTGCAAACTCGGGCTACGACCTAGGTTGGGATAGTTCTTACCCGTCCAATCTCTTGCAAACGGGTATCGGTATAGAATTGCAACCGAGAATCCTAGTATCGGTCCAATCTCTTGCAAACCGATACTTCGGAAACTCGATTTCAACCCAATTCGGATTTCTAGGGTTTCCTATCGAATTGGGATCCAATCTCTTGCAAATCCCAATCGATACGAACACCTAGCTATCCATCTTATATCAATCCCAAACTAACCCTAATCAATTCTAGCAATAGTTCTACCAAATCGTCACAAATCGGAAATTGGGCTCGTAGGGTTCATCCACACGCCCTAAGATGTTAAGACTACTCACAAATCATATCACAAATGGAAGAATAATCAATTGAAATAGCAATAGAATTCATGGCAATATTCAAAATAGCAATAAAAATAGGATTTTTAATGAAGAGGGAGACAAACCAATGTAGCTTTCCAAGAATCCAACAAAATAGCACTTTACTCTCCTCTCCAATCACAAGAATTAAACTCTAAAAAGTCTAATCTAAAAAGGCTGCCAAAAGCAATAAAAAAGCTCTCTAAACTAGGTTAGAATCTGGGGTTAAATACCCCCCAAAACTGCCCAAAAATTCATGACCAAACTGCCCCTGCGCCTCTTCAAAATCGTGTTTTCCGCTACAGGCGCTCGGCTCACTCGGCTGAGTGACAAAAGTCGCTCGGCCGAGTGGCTTTTGGAACTCGGCCGAGTCGGAGCTCGTAGTCGACTGACGGATTACAGAGAGTTGGACATTTTGGCTTGCCGTCGTCTGGGTGCCACTCGGGCGGACGGAGTCTCCGCACTCGGCCGAGTGGGCGTGCGATGCTCGGCCAAGTGCACGTTGATACATCTCTGTTGCGTGTCCGATCTGGCCGGCCGAGCGGGGTCTCAATGCTCGGCCGAGTGACTCCTTCACTCGGCCGAGTGGCATGCTGAAAATGCCCAATCTCCATCTTTTCGCTTCCTCGTCGCTCCTACGACGTTCTTTCTTCTTCCACTCGTCTTCCATTGCAGAATAACCCTCAAAAGGGCCATGGTTGACACTCCGGAGTGGGTGCAAATCCTTTAAGCTCATTTTTGCTCCCGATCGCTCCATATTTCCTGAAATCTGACAAAAACAAGAAATAGTGAAAAACATCGCAATATTGTCGAATAATCTTGAAAACCGCAATATGAGCAATCGAAATGGCGTGAAAACATGCGGAAAAAATGTGTAAAATATGGAGTGATCAAAATCCCCCAAGCTTACCTCTTACTCGTCCTCGAGGAAGATAAGTAAAAGGCGAACCCGGTGAATTTAGAAAATGAAAACGACGGAAAAACGGAAAACGAAAAACGAAGAAGAAAGAAGAAAGCGAAGAGGGAAGCTGCTAGATCATTTTTCTCAGGACATGGGTTTTGCTTACTCATATAGCATGCACCGAATGTAAAACACATGTCAAAGACTTTTATTTCGATATCATAGTATAATGGTGCAAATAGAGATAGAAAACCCAAGAATATTGATATAGCATGAAAAATGGAATAATTCTAAGATTAACATCGTCTGAATCATTTAAAGCGGTATACAATATCGCAGATCACATACTTTTCAATTGAATGCTTTCTATGAGGAGTATAAGAATATCACGCAATAGAATAGAAAGAATAGAAAAGCGTGGATTTCATGAAATGAGTGCTAGGCATAGATTTCGGGATTTCGTGAAGCTAAAACAATCTCACCGAGTATAGAATATTACTTAGCCTAGGTTGTCATGCACCGTCAAGTAGTCACTCTCTCTCACATCATTGGATTCTCTCCCCCAAGCTTATCTATAAGCGTGGTGGCAAATACAAAACTATACTTACATTCCCCATTTCTTTTGAAGCTCCAGATGCAAAAGAAAATAAAAATAAAAACAAAAAGTGGGAAGAAAGAGAGAGTATATGAGATGGGATCGTTTATTGAGATTCGTTTCTCTATTCTTTTCTTTTTTTCAAATCTTTTTCTTTTTTCTCTTTCTCTTTTTATTTTATTTTATTTATAGCACATATACTCAATGATCCCAAATCAAAAGAGAGAGAAGGATATATAAGAATTTTTCTTTATCTTTTTTGGTTTTGGGAAATTTGGAGCATGGAATTTAATAACGGGGGAAATGCCAAATACTAGAATCGCTAAGGGGAGATTCACCAATGATTTTAAAATAGAGAATTGATGTTCAAGATATGTGGAGAAAGAAATAAATGTATCTCTCAGTTCACTCTATAAGACGTGCATGACAACTTCAGCCGGGTAATCTAATCTACTCAGTTTCGATCACAAAAAAGCAAACTAATCCAGATTTATCATAGCTAACATCATTCAATCATCCTGAAGTGAAGTGTACAAGTCATGCAAATAGAAGTGATATAGGAAAAGAAAACGGTACTCCAGATATAAGCATTCAATGCGTGAATCTTGGTGTGTTTTCTACGATAGCATACATATGAATATTCAGACTCAGCTAATAATAGAATTTCATCCATTTTCATACGGAAAAAGTGTGGGTTACTATCTCTAAATGCCAGGCAGATCATAGCATATGATATCAGAAATAAAAGCTAAGACATGACAAATATAGCATGCATATAGAGAAAGCTAACTCCACGTCATCATCATCACAGAAAAATCATCTCTAGCATGAGATGAAAGAAGTAAAGATAAAAAGGGAAAATAAAACTATTTACAATGTGGCACACAAAGAAAATAAGAAAAACGTGATGCATGGTAAAAAAAGAAAAAGTGATGAAAGTGAGTGCAAATGCGGAAAATGGCGTGAAAAAAACTAAAAATAAAGGTGGTAAATCGAAAAGCGTGAGAACTCACTCCCCCAAGCTAAAGTGCACAGTGTCCTCAATGTGCGAAGTGTGGCACACCGAGAGACATGTAGTGTGAGGGGTAGGTGAGGATGCATGCATGATGAAGAAGAAATAAAAATAACAAAATGAAAATATGATGCAGACATGATGCATGCAGATATAGGAGTGAATCAGATATAAGAGTGTCACACCAAAAAGTCTCTCCCTCTCTCCCAAAAATGATATAGAAAGATATGATCAAAATGTGGACCCAAAACAGTGAGGGGAGGGGTGGTGGGCAAAAATCATCAGGACCAAGCAGAGACGGGCAGCAAGACGGCAAAAAGGATCAGTGGCATCAAGGGTGCCTAAGAGGGTGGTGCTGCGCCGTCTCCGTCCTGAGGCGGAGGTGGAGGAGGAGGTGGTGGTGGCTGGGGAACAGTCTGCTGGGTGGGTGTGGGTATGGGTGTGGAAGCAGGCTGGGTGTGTGTAGGAGTGGGGGTGGGTACCTGCTGGGTGGGTGTGGGTATGGTCGGTACGCGAGGAAGCCGCTCGAGAATCTGAGTGAGGCAATAGTGAATGCCCGGAAGTAGGTCGAAGCGGCTGGCCATAGCGGTGACGGTGGCAGACATGGTCTTGAGGTCACCTCTGAGGGCACTCACCGCCCCCTCAAGAGCACGAATGCTCTAAAGTACAGTGTCAGGGGGAGGTGGTGTATAGGGACGCACGTGTCTGTGCTGTGCAGGACGGGGCTGGCGGACTCGGGTGGTGTAGTGGATGGGCTCAGCAGGCATGTGGAGGAAAGGTGTTGTGCTCACAAGTGGGGGCCCAGTCTCAGTGCGAGGCTGGGGCGCAGGCTGGTGTGAGGTGGAAGCAGCAGCAGCGGAAGTGGAATATAAAAGTGGGGACGAGGCGGCAAGAGAGGTCAGTGACACAGACGTGGGAACAGACGTCACGACACTCTCAGAAAGTACGGCTGCGGTGGAGACAGAAGTGACAACCGCTGGGGAGGCAGTGTGGGGTCCAAAAGGCGAAATCCCAGCAGAGATCATACTGGCCATGGTCTCCACGACGGCAGCGAAAGAGGGCTCTCCGCTCTCAACAAAAGTAGGTGGGCGCTCGGGTAGTGCGGAGCAAAGGGGCTCCACGGACAGAGGGCCAGCTGTGGTGGGAGTGGTGGTGGTGGTGGTGGTCTTAGCAAGTGTACTCCCGACACCGGCAGAAGTGTGGACAGAGGTGTCGGGAGCAGTAGAAATATCAGGCTGCTGAGGGGCCACGGGGTCAACGGGTGCAGCGTGTGTAGCGTGGGCCTGCTCAGCCTCCTCGGCCTCAAGCACGTAGGCGGCAGGGATCAGGAGATCCATCGCCGGAAGCCAGTCCACCTGTGCTGGTGCTATCTGTGTCCGAGCTGGGCTCGGAAGGACCATGTAGTCAGCATCGTAGGGACCATGCAACCAAACCCAGTGCCGCTGGCCGTGCGGACGAAGCATCTTCATCCGGGCCATGACGTCTATAGACAGTGAAGTGGGGCCCGGAGAACTACGCAAATCGACTGGTAGGTCCTCGCCGGTCATCAGTGCGAGCAGGGTGATCAGACCGCCGCAACATATCGGTGAGCGAGCGCCCACCGATACGATGATGCGGTCCAAAAACTAGCTCGCGATATCAATCACGACGGCGGGGACCAACTCGTCACTCCCCCTATCTAGAACTCTGGGGCGCGTCATCGCATAGAGCATATAAAGCTCCGGCGTGGACATCGTCCCAGGCTCATACCTCACCAAAAAGGTAGTAGCCATAAGGCGCTGAGCTATGCGGAGGCAGGGGTGGACGATGGCTGAGGCCTTGGCCCTACTAGGGTCAAAGGCAGCTGGTAAACCCGTGTCCGGGCCCAGAAAGCGTGGGAATCGAAGGAAGGTGGGGGGATGTGAGTGGGGGCGTAACCACAGTCGGTCTCGGGGATATCGGGCCATGAAAAGAATGCTCTCATCATACCGAGAGTGACCTGGCACTCTCGGTCCATAAACCTAAACGAGCATACCTCGTCGGTCCGGGCTATAGAACTCAGCACCTCAAGTGTCGGACGGACGAAGGTGTCCGCCGACACTTGGAAAAAATCTCACCAACCCACGTTGTCATACAACGTGAGCATCCCCTCAAGTACCCCCCAGGCGTCCTAGGTCTGCAAGGTGTGCGAACCTGGAGGGTACAATCGAGCGCTGGGAAAAGCGCTCGAAAACGACTCGGTGTGCGTCGTCTCGAAACGTAATCCCCAGCGGCCCGACAAGTGGAGCCGGTGGTGGCAGTGGGTCGGTAAGGAGTGGCTGTGCGGGGTGAACGGGGACTGCAGGCTGTGGCTGTGCGGGGTGAACGGGGTCTGCATGCTGTGGCTGTGCGGGGTGAGGTGGTGTAGGCGGAGGAGAGTCCTCCATCTCGTGGGAGGGGCCGGGCTCATCCGGCCGCTTCCGCTTGGCGGAAGCTCTCCCAGACCGCGGCCGTGTCTAGGGCGGCATGTGGGCCCCGGGTGCTCACCAAAAATAGAAAAACACGCGGCGTGCAAAAGTAAGTGGAACGAGTATATCGTAACACGCCGTGAGAGCAAAATAGTGGATGCGTGCGAAGACGCCGCCTCCACGAAGCCAAAAACGCTCCCCGGAAGCTCCCCTAGGCTCCCCTAAGCTCCCCAATATACCTTCCCTCGTTGGTACGCCACTCGGGCGGACGAACTTATGTGCTCGGCCGAGTGGATATTCTACTCGGCCGAGTGACCCCTGTTTTCTGCTGTTTGGCTCCGTTTGGGCTCTAATCTCTGTTTTTCTTCCTCCAGTTGATTTCTTCCTCCTCCTAAGCATCGAGCACATTCCTGGAGTGCTCTTTGTCGCCTTGTTCATCCTCCTAATGAGAGATATCCCTTTCTCCTCTCCTGTCAAAGAAAAATAGGACCCGTTATCACGAATTTTTCAGGTAAACGACTCAAAACACTAATAATATCTAAAACAAAAATAAAGAACAAAGTAAAATTAAAGCTACAACCGTTGGGTTGCCTCCCGACAAGCGCTCATTTAAGGTCTTGAGCTCGACCCCCTTGGATTTTCAGTTTAGTGGGGGATATTGGGTGCATATGAGATGCACCCGTCGAATTTATCGGGAAGAACGCTTGGATTTGGATGTTGTGGCGGCGTGTTCTTCCTCGGTGATCTTTCGTCTCGGGTAGTGTTGGGGGGTGGCTCCCCCAAGCTAGTGCTTGCTCCAGGCCTCGGCTTCACCGGTGACACCGATTTTCATATCGGCGGAGCTTTCTTCGGAGTCCTCATTCTTGAGAGCTTGCAGAGCTCTCGTATTCTTGCGACATCAGTGTCGCCTTCATCAATTTCCATGGAGAGATCGGGGGAGTCATTCATCTTTTCTTCTTGGCCCAAATCCGGCCCTTCCTCAAAATCATCCTTGAATAGTGCGCCGATGGAATGGGGGATCGCCTCCTCAATGACCTCGTCAAGGAGGTCCATATAGTCCAGCTCCTCATGATAAGGCATGTGTTTCATTGCCTTGGGTATATGAAGCTCCACCTCGATGTTGCCAACGTTCAATGTTAGAGTCCCTTCACGTACGTCAACAATGACACCGACGGTGGCGAGGAACGGGCGTCCAAGTAGTAGTGATGTATCTCCCTCCTCCTTGACATCCATGATCACAAAGTCGCATGGAAAACATATGCCTCCCGGGACTTGTAGCGGGATGTCCTCTGCGATCCCTACCGGCCTTGTGATCCGACCATCTGCTAGTTGTATCTGCATGTCGGTAGGCTTCAATTATGTGCCGGTGTTTAGTCTTCGGAACATAGAGAGAGGCATGAGGCTAACACTAGCCCCTAAGTCTACTAACGCCTTTTGCAGAGGGACGTCGCCTAAGGTGCAAGGAATTCGAAAACTCCCCGGGTCTTTGAATTTGGCGGGCTCCTTCTCTCTCTTGGTGAACCAAGTCCCCTCCTCATCGAGCATGATTTTCTCCTTCCTCTTTCTTCCCGTAATCAAATCTTTTAAGAACTTGGCGTATGTCGGGATTTCCACGATAGCGTCGAGGAAGGGGATATTGAGGCTTACCCCCCTCAAATATTCGAGAAACTTGGCTAGACGTTTCTCCATCTTTGCTCTAGCAAGCCTCTGAGGGAATGGGATCGGTGGCATAAAACGCCTCTCTTCAATCAGCTGCTCCGCTCTGGACTTTTCTTCCCCTTGCGGCTCTTTCTCTCTCTCAACTTCAATGATCGGCTTACTTGGCTCCACTCTCTCCACCACGGGCTCCTTGGTTGGAATCATGACGGGGGTGGTATCCTTCCCGCCTCTCGTAGTAACTGCAACCACGGAGTTGATATGTCCGGTGGTGCCCCGTGGATTTTGCTCGGGTTGAGCCGGCAACTGTTGACTATTTCAATTGAGCAACGCAAGTTGCTCCGAGATTTGGCCTACAACAGTTGCAAGGGAATATTGGCTCGCTTTCAAGGAAGCATTAGTCTTCTTCTGCTCGACCATAAACTCCTCCACTCTAGCTTCAAAATCGGATCGTTGTTGAGCTTGTGGAGGGTTTGGATTTCTCCACCCTTGATTGTACCTGGGCGGCCTATAGGGCCCCACTTGTTGCTTTGGTGGGAAATTTTGTTGCGGAGGCCCCCTCGGTGGATAATGTTGTTGTTGTTGTTGTTGTTGTCGAGCTTGGTAAGGTGGTTGTTACGGGGGGTTCAATGCTCCATCATTGTTTGCATAGGAGAAACCGGGATGGTTTCTAGAGGCCGGATTGGCCCAATATCCTTGGTTCCCCGCGACGTATTGAACTTGCTCCAAAGATCCCTCTCCTTGTTCTCCTCCCAAATACATAGCTTGGGATTGGTCTTGCCAATCGCACATTTGACTTGTTGGTGTGGGTGTAGAAGGGGCTCCTTGGGGCTCCGTGATATATTTCTCCAGTCTCTCCACCACCTTGTGGAGAGAATCGAACTTGTTGGTCAGCTCCGCCACGGCCTTGGCCTCATAGATGCTAGATGGCTTCAAGGAGGACGAAGAGTGTCCTCGCTCGTCGCCCCATTGTTGATTATTCGAGGCCATCTCCTCAATTAAGGCCGTAGCTTCGTCGGGAGTCTTCGATAGGATGGCACCATTTGTCGCGGCATCAATAATCTGCTTGGTCCCCGGTTGGAGACCATTGTAGAAGCTATGGGCTAGCTCCCAATCTTCAATGCTGTGGTGGGGGCACTGATGCTGCAGGTCTTTGAAGCGCTCCCATGCCTCGTAGAGTGTCTCTTGAGGTCCTTGCTTGAAGGACATGAGAGCACTCCTAATCTTTACCGTCTTGGAGGGCGGATAGAACTTGTCAATAAACGCGCTCGCCAACTCATCCCATGTGGTAAAGACTCCTTCAGCTTGCGTCCTCAACCAATAAAGAGCTTTATCCTTTAGTGTGAAGGGGAAGAGGCGCAGTCTGATGGCATCTAGGGTGACGCCCGGCATCTGGAAGGTGGCACACTTCGACAGAAATAGCTGGATGTGGTAGTGAGGATTTTCATGGGCGTTCCCATGAAATGGATCTTGTTGCATAAGGACCACCAATCCGGTCTTCAGCTCAAAATTCTTGTCGGCCGCCAACTCCGGCATGGCTATGGACGAGGTAGTGGAGGAAGTCTTAGGCCGGAGCCTATCTCGAATGGAAATAATCCTCGCCATTCTTTCCGCTAACTCTTCAGTCGTCTCCCGAACGTTCATAAACCTCCCTTCCGTATCGGGTCTCCTCTCCGCTCTGATTCTCCGCAATGTACGCTCGATCTCAGGATCAAACAATATATCTATGGGGTCCGCTGTGGATCTCGTGTACATGCACGTGAAAACAAAGTTTCAAAGAAGTGATTAGCACAATAGAAGGGTTAGATAAAAAATGAAGAAATAAAATAAAAAGAAAGAAATAGCTAGGGTGGTAGGATCAAACACAATCGCCTCCCCGGTAACGGCGCCAAAAACTTGATCGCGCCCGGGCGTACACCCTAAAGAGCAACCGTGTAGTTTTACCGCAAGCGCACGGTGTAGCGGCGAGCGGGTATCGAACACAGGGAGGACGTATGATAGTGCCTTCTCCGAACAACCTGGCTATATGGACAGAAAAGTAGGAAATTGCCTTTCGGCGATGTTGTCACAATCGTCAAACAAAGTAAAGAGATATAAAATCAAATAAAGACGCCTAGGGAATAGGGAATCCCCGCTACTCACCGTATCTCGTCATTGTGATTCATCGGTTTCACAATTGCTAGAGTAAAATGTCGGGTGGACTAGTTGCAACTGAATGTAAAACCTAGCTCACGCTCTCGCGCTGTTGCCGGTCTATAGCAAACCTAGGCTCGGGTCCAATCTCTTGGAAACCCTAGCCTAGGCAAGCTAGCATTAGGATCAACGTCATTGTTCAATCGCATCCCGAGCCCACTCTCGTGCAAACTCAGGCTACGACCTAGGTTGGGATAGTTCTTACCCGTCCAATCTCTTGCAAACGGGTATCGGTATAGAATTGCAACCGAGAATCCTAGTATCGGTCCAATCTCTTGCAAACCGATACTTCGGAAACTTCATTTCAACACAATTCGGATTTCTAGGGTTTCCTATCGAATTGGGATCCAATCTCTTGCAAATCCCAATCGATACGAACACCTAGCTATCCGTCTTATATCAATCCCAAACTAACCCTAATCAATTCTAGCAATAGTTCTACCAAATCGTCACAAATCGGAAATTGGGCTCGTAGGGTTCATCCCCATGCCCTAAGACGTTAAGACTACTCACAAATCATATCACAAATGGAAGAATAATCAATTGAAATAGCAATAGAATTCATGGCAATATTCAAAATAGCAATAAAAATAGGATTTTTAATGAAGAGGGAGACAAACCAATGTAGATTTCCAAGAATCCAACAAAATAGCACTTTACTCTCCTCTCCAATCACAAGAATTAAACTCTAAAAAGTCTAATCTAAAAAGGCTGCCAAAAGCAATAAAAAAAGCTCTCTAAACTAGGTTAGAATCTGGGGTTAAATACCCCCCAAAACTGCCCAAAAATTCGTGACCAAACTGCCCATGCGCCTCTTCAAAATCGTGTTTTCCGCTACAGGCGCTCGGCTCACTCGGCCGAGTGACAAAATTCGCTCGGCCGAGGGGCTTTTGGAACTCGGCCGAGTCGGAGCTCGTAGTCGACTGACGGATTACAGAGAGTTGGACATTTTGGCTTGCCGTCGTCTGGGTGCCACTCGGGCGGACGGAGTCTCCGCACTCGGCCGAGTGGGCGTGCGATGCTCGGCCGAGTGCACGCTGATACATCTCTGTTGCGTGTCCGATCTGGCCGGCCGAGCGGGGTCTCAATGCTCAGCCGAGTGACTCCTTCACTCGGCCGAGTGGCATGCTGAAAATACCCAATCTCCATCTTTTCGCTTCCTCGTCGCTCCTACGACGTTCTTTCTTCTTCCACTCGTCTTCCATTGCAGAATAACCCTCAAAAGGGCCATGGTTGACAATCCGGAGTGGGTGCAAATCCTTTAAGCTCATTTTTGCTCTCGATCGCTCCATATTTCCTGAAATCCGACAAAAACAAGAAATAGTGAAAAGCATCGCAATATTGTCGAATAATCTTGAAAAACGCAATATGAGCAATCGAAATGGCGTGAAAACATGCGGAAAAAAGGTGTAAAATATGGAGTGATCACTGATCGAGGCCCCGCCCCGCATCGCTGCTCCGCTCCGCACCAAGCGCCCGCTCCCCGCTACGACCGAGAACATCTCTCGGTCTGACCGAGAGATTTCCCCGCACCACCGCTCCGCTCCGCACGTTGCAACTGCAACGTGCCCCGCTCCCCGCTGCGACCGAGAGATTCTCTCGGTCTGACCGACCTGCTCCCCCGCTCCGTACCAACCCCCGCTCCGCACCAACCCCCGCTCCGTTGCAACCCCACGCGTTGCAACCCCCGCTCCCAAGCGCCCGACCGACGTTTTCTCTCGCAGCGGCTCGGTCTGACCGAGCGAAGTTCGTCGCAACCCTGCATCCGTCGCACCGCTTGCAACCGTGGGCCCCCCAAGTTCTCCAAAGTTGTTGTGGGTCCCCCATTGACCCCTAGAACTGCTGTGGGTCCCACCCAAGGGTTTCCTCTTCGTTGTTTTGCCTATTACGACGTTGCGACACGTCGTAGCCCTTCGTCGCACGTGCTAGCATTGGAATCTTGGTTCATTGATCTGGTTGCTACCTAGACTATTCGAACGAGGAATCTGATCTGGAATTGGGACTAGGAGCACGTTCTTATATTCCAACCCCTGGAGTCGCTACCCGACGCCAGTGTAGCTCTCGCGTCGTGTTAAGGTAACGTTTTACACCCCTAGGACCCCCAACCACAGCATGTTAATCAAGATTAAAATTGATGTTTTTAAATGTTTTAGAATCACTAATTAAGATAATTTAAATTGGGAATGTAGGCTGGTGGACTTGTGCACGTATGTTGTTTGTGACTTTGGACTCTTTGGACGGTGTTTTTCAGACGTTTGAATTCAGGCAAGTGAAACTTGCCCGTTGCTTGTTTAGGCCATGTTTTAGGCCACTTTTGTAACGTAGCGTAAAAGAGACTAGGCAGTGAAATGATAGCTGCCTAGACGCCTATTTGATCTAGTTTGACAACGAAACTAGATCCGTCACCTCATTTGATCTAGCTTGACAACGAAGCTAGATCCAACCCCTTTTACCAGTTTTGTTCATGTTGCCATGTCATCCATGCATTTGTAACTGCCATGTTTAAGTTCTTTAACTGTACGCATTTAAATTACAGCTTGCCATGTTATGCCATCCATGTCTAATTGTTGCATTCGTAGCACACGCTACTATACTTGTACTTGCTTGTTGAGGCTAGGTGCACCCCTATGCCATATTGAAAAACACTTCCTGGCTCGTGATCCAGAAGCAAGCATTCATGTTCGGGGGTAAAGCCCTGGCTCGATACACGTGGAGGGGTAGGGTTGAGCGACCACTCAGCGTAGGAGTGTGCCCGTACAGCCACTTCAGCTGTAAGGCGTGAACTCTGTGCACGACATGAAAACGTGACTCGTGATTGTTAGTAGTTTGCTACTCTTGCCATGCCATGCTAGATGCTTGTTGTACTTTACTTTACCTGTTGCACTCGTACTTTAACTGCCATGTCATTGCATCATGCTAGAACTGCTAGGTTGTTTTGCTTTACTTTTAGTTTCCTTGCACAAGTCTTGTAGACTTGCTGACATGTGCCCCTCTCTCTTTTGGGTGTCACATGTTAGACCCTGAGACAGAGACCGTTGCTGAGGATGAGGTGTTCACTGACGCTGAGCCTGAGCCTACGTTTGACGAGGAGTTTGTGGACACCGGTGACCAGTCTTAGAGACTGTTCTGAGTTACTTCTATTTTAGGTTGCTGTTAGTTGTCGGTGCGTAGCACATTTGCTTTCCGTACGTTGTACTTTTGTTGGCCATGCTTGGGCCTTTAGACTCTTTTTCTTTCCAGCGTGGTGGCTTTTCTGTGATGTTGAAACTTATTTTTGGACATTCTGAGATTGGTTATTTATGTCTCTTTCTTTTTTATTATTTTTGTTCCATATCGCACTTGCAGGGACCTCTACTCGGTTTAAATCCAGACGCTTTACAGACTGGAGTCTCACAGCTCCAAGTCTGAGCGGACCTTCTCACGTCTCGCCTCCATTTTAGGGAAGCGGGGCGTGACAGGTTTTGTTGGTGGCCCATGCAGGTCCTCTTGCAACTGCGAATTATCAAAACAACGATAATAATTATAGGACGTCCAATAAATAAACTTCGACATCCAAGTCATAAGCTTTAAGTCTAATTTAATTCGTTTTCTATGTCATTAGATGGCTGGAAGACGACAGACCCGAGCTGGTGGTGGGCCCGCCCGTGATGTGGTGCCAGATAGAGAGCCCACCAATGCTGAGATCATGAGGATGATTCATTAGATGATGCAGGTGCAGCAGGGTATGCTTCAGAATACCCAGAATGCCTCTCGCTTCGAGCCGGGAGCGAAGCAGTTTCGGGAGCTGGGCCCGACTTACTTTGATGGATCTGAAGGACCGTTGGCTGCTGAGGAGTGGATCAGGAATACTGAGGATAATATGAAGATGTCGAAGAACAACCCGGCTGGATGGGTTGAGTTGGTGAAGAAGCAGCTCAGGGATAATGCCCACAACGGTGGGATGTAGAGGAGGAGCTGTTGACGAAGCCGATACCTTGGGCTACTTTCAAGTCCAGGTTCGATGAGGAGTACTTTCTGAAGGCTGCCATGAGGGAGATGTTGCAGCGATTCATTGAGCTGAAGCAGGGAAATCTGACGGTGGACCAGGACCATCAGGAGTTCACTAGGCTGAGTCGCTTCGCACCGAAGATGGTGGAGGATGCTTAGGAGAAGGCTCAGATGTTTCTGCAGGGTCTTTCCCTAGACTTGCAAAGCCTGATGTCTTCGTCAGATCTGGAGTCGTATCAGAAGTTGCTGGTAGCTGCGAGGAGGCAGGAGCTGATTGTGAGGCAGAAGAGAGGACAGACTTCTGGAGCTGGGTAGAGGCCTATGGAGCAGGCCAGAGCAGTGGTTAGGCCTGGGTTCAAGCCTAACCAGCCAGTGCAGTTCAAGAGGCCAGGTGGGCCCACTCTGAAGACTTGCCATTTCTGCAGCAAGACTGGCCATATCAAGGAGCAGTGCAGGAGATTTCTGGGGCAGTGCCTGATCTGTGGAGACGCTACTCATGTAGCGAAGGATTGTCGACATGCGAACCAGATGAGGAGAGCACCTGATGGAGCACAGCTACAGAGGGGACCAGTTGCAGCTCAGCCGTTGCAGCAGAGAACACCTGTGCCTGCTGGACTTGTAGCGCCTCTCATTCCACAGAAGCATGCGTTTTGACCGGCGCCCCGCTTGCGTTGCGGCGGCGCGGTGTCGTTTACCGCAAGTTTCACGGTTAGTGTAGGGTGCGGGAATATCGAACTCAGGGAGGCGAGGTTGTGCTTGGGTCAGGTAGGACCTAAATCACCCCGAGGGGCGAGCTAGCCCGAATCGGTGGTTGGTTGTCACGAAAGGGAATAAAAGCGTAAGAACGAAAAGAAAGTAAACCCGGGACTTTGGTTTCCAACCCGACGAGAGACTCTCGCCGATACGGCCTACGGGTATGGATAGCGATCGGGATTAGGGTCTAATAGTGAGACGTTGCCTCTGAAAGTGGTACCGGCGTCCCATGGGCCCGAAATTCCGGTCGGTGCCCAGGATGATACACCGGACTTCCCGGATTCGATCAGTGGGCACTCCCGTGTCCATTAACACTGATCGATCCCGGGAGCACTAAGTCCACAACGATATCTCCCAACGTCTCATCCTGCCGCTCCCGCGTGCTAGGATTTGGCGTCTACGCTAAGGGCGTGAGCTATGGCTAGGGAGTCAACAGCCAAGTTTATTCCCCCTTGGCCCGACGGTCAAAGGCGGTCTTTTTCCCGCCGATGACAATGAAACACCCCGCGTAACCGTTAGATTCCTACTCCCTATCGATTTCCTAACCCTATGGACGCATCGGGAAGAGCCCCCGAAGGGGTTTCCACCAAAATCCCAGATTTGGGAACTACTCACAAAAATTCATGAAAAAGCAATCTAAATGAAATTTAACCGTTGAAATCATAATCGGACAATTGCAATGCAGAAGTAAAGGAGTAATAAAGACAATACTAAAATTTTAGAAAGATCTGAAACTTACAAAAGAGTAACAATTACAGCCGTCACAAGGAAATAGAACAGTAGAAAAACAGCCACTCTCGTTTCTGGAACCCTAGGGGTTCTATATATAGGCCGTCGCATCAACCGATCGGTTGATCCGTTACAAATAAATATCAGAAAACGGCGAGTTTTCACCCGATCACATGAACCGATCGGGTGAGTTCTTGAGCGACCGGTTGGATCTTGGAGCGGTCGGGTGAATCGGCCG
The DNA here is from genome assembly GCA_030789695.1 of Scilla litardierei. Taxonomy (NCBI): domain Eukaryota; kingdom Viridiplantae; phylum Streptophyta; class Magnoliopsida; order Asparagales; family Asparagaceae; genus Scilla; species Scilla litardierei. The sequence continues at coordinate 81,274,116 of CM061135.1, read as the reverse complement.
GTTCGACGTCCGTGTCTTCAGCTCATCTTTCTCAGCTACAGATGAACCGATCAGGTGAGAGTCACCTGATCGGTTGGCGCTTTGCTTCGAGAAAACAGAGAATAGCCCCCGCTGAACCGGTCTGTGAACCGGTCGGGTGACTTCGTTGTGAGCTGCGGCAGAGACCGGTTGGTGCACGCGTGCATCACCCGATCGGTTGGAGATGACCAACCGACCGGGTGAGGGGCTGAAAGATGAATACTTCGCCGTTTGACCCCCTGGATCACGCGTGACTTCTCCCGTTGCTCCGGGGACTTGGGATATCATCGTAAAAGGTCCCCTACGTGGTCAAACTCCTGCAATCATGGACAAACAAAGAAAAGTGAAAGAAAACGGGAAAATATACGAAAACGAATAAGAGACGGCGGAAAACACGGAGAAACACAAAAGAAAACATGCGTGAATATATAAAATATAAGCGCACGTCAAAATCCCCCAAGCTGAACTCTTCCTCGTCCTCGAGGAAGACGAGTGAGAGTAGGAGCTCGGAAGAAAGAAATAGAGAGGAAGAAAGAAAAAGAAAACTCTAAGCCCTAGATCGCCCATCAGAGCCAACAAAATCAAAAACCACTCACCTAGCAAGCAAACGCCAAATCACACCACTAAACCTAGGAAAGCGAGTCCAAATAAGTGTCGTGGGTCCACGCAGTGAAGCGCGAGTGAGCGTGGTCGTGTACTAGCAAATGGTGATGCTTTCTACGATGTGCTACGAGGCTCGATATACACAAATCCAAGATATGACCCAAATATCGAATTGAATTGAATTAAGCGGCGAATATAAGTTCAAGCATGCATGAGAATAGAGAGAATAGAAGCGTATCATACATCGGGGACTCCACAACTAGGGTTAAGGAAGTCACGCCACTATAGCCTAGATACTAGCTAAAAAGTTCCCAAGCCAAGTGTTTTCGATAACGACGGGGGTTGAGATGATGTGGAGAAGAACACTCGGTGCAGATTCTCGCCTTCCCTTTATTCCTGGCAAGTATGAAAATATTCACACGGGAATTTTTTTGGGTTTTGGGTATTTGCATATTTTTTTGGCTTTTTGGCTATACAATCTTTTTCTTTTCTTTTCTTGTTGGGTTTTTCTTTTCTTTTCTCCTTTTTTTTGGATTTTTGGGATATTGGCTATACACATGTGTACTCTCCCAAGTGGGAGAACGGTACACGACGAGGGGATTTGCACCAAGTAAAACAAAAAAGAAGTCGAAATCTAAACACTCGGGCGAAGGAGACTATTCTTGCTAAATAGAGCTTAGACTAAATGGGTTATCCTAGTCCTTAGTTGTGGAATCCCGACGCATGCAAATTGAAGTATACGATATAAATAGCATGCATATAGAAGCAGACATTAGAAGCAAGTACCGCATATTCAATATCGAAACATGATAATCTAGGGGTCATTCCTGAACCGGTATATAAAGTAAAACCACAAAGCAGAAGCACACAAAATGCTAGTCACGACACACGACTCACAAAAAGCTAAGTGGACCCACGATGCGTGAAATGCAAGAGGACTCGAAATCCTAGGGTTAGTGAGTGTGATTATCGATGCAATGCTAGGTGTGTGTGACTTTGTGGCGATTCATCATAGGATTCATTTCTAGGAGAAAGAGCTAAAGAAAGAAGGAAAGAGAAAAAAGAAAAACACGATGGAAAACGACTCAAATAACGTAGAAAAACAACACAAATGACGCACGAAGTGCGACTCCCCCAAGCTGAAACTTGCATTGCCCTCAATGCAATAAGAGTGAGTACGGGAGGGCAATGAAAATGGGGGGGATACGCACAGACACGAAAAGAAATGAAAACGAGGAAACACATAGATAAAACTGAAAAAGAAAGAAAAAAAAACAAGATCAAAATCAAACAATACGAAAATAAAAATAAAATAAAATCACACGACACGACACTCAAAAAGTGAAAAGCAAGCACACACAAAAATGAGAAAAACAAACAAGACACGATAGCACACCAAAGTAGACTTCCCCCAAGCTAGACCAGAAAGTGCTAGCGAAATGATATGATCAATAAAATCCAGATATGTGCAAGGGGGAGTCAAAAACAAAAGGGGTGAATCTAGAAAGCAGGAGGAGCTGAGTCCTCGTCCTCCTCGGAAGAGGGTGTGGATGGGTGGTCGGGGGAGGCTGGGGGTGTGCTGAGAAGTGGGGGAAGAGGCGAATTAGTAGGGGCAGTGGTGGTGTGAACAATGGGACGAGTGTCGGTGGTGGTGGGTGGTGGTGGTAGGAAGGCGATCAAGGCGGTGGTGAGAGGAATAGAAGTGGAGGAAGTAGGTGCGGTGGAAGTGATCGGGAGGGGTGAAGTGGATGCTGGGATGGGATGTGAAGAGGGAGGGGAGGAATGTGGTGAGGGGGTGATGGATGTGGAGAAGTGTGGGTGGGTGGAGGAGAAGATCGCCTGGGTGGTGAAGGTGGGGTGGTGAAGGTGGAGATGGTCCGTGGATATGGGTAAGAAGGCGGAGAATGGCCGCCACGTTCCTCTCAAGTGCGAGGAAACGTGGGTGAGTAAGAAAGGAGGATGGCGATGGGTCCGAGGAAACAGAGGACATGGCGAGCTCACGAAGGGCAGCGACCTCCCTCTCAAGTCCTAGACGGGCAGATACCTGACGGTGACCAAAAGACGTAGACTGACGCGAGGCAGAGGTGGTGCCGCCAGGTAAGGTCGAAGAGGTGCTGGCGACAGTGGTCATGCCAGCACAGGAGACAAGGCCAGAAATGGCCGCAAGGAGGTGCTCAGACGTGATCGGTCCCGGAGCAGAAACGGGACGACTTGGGCCAGCCCCTAAATCTCCCACAGACGCAGGGATATCCTGCTCGCCTAAGTGGGCGGCAGGGGACGGTGATCTGCTGGCGTCTGCGGGAAAGAAAGGAAGATTCAACCCAGCTAAGAAATCGGGATCAGGAGGGAAAGTCCAATCTCCCACGAGAGCAAGGGTCATGCGAGCGGGGTTGGGCAGAATGGTGTAAGGGGCTGGGGGGTGGCCATAATGAAATATGAAGCGGCCATCCGAGCGGGGTTTGATCATGTGGATGTGCCGCAGGACATCAATATCAAGATGTGAGGGTCCTGCGGCAGCAGGAAGATTACCGGGGATGGTAATATTGAATTGGGCGTGAGAGCAGATGATCGTGATGATGCCCCCGCAACAAAACTTCCCCTTACCGGCCTGGCTGATTTCGAGTAGCTTGTAAACAAGCCAATCGCCGCCATGGATGGGGACGGTAGGGGCCCTGAAGCTAACTCCATCATCATCCCGGACATAAGGAAAAGTCATGGCCCAAAGGATAAAAAGGTCAGGGATAGTCACAGTGCCTGACTCGTCCCTAGGAAAGAATGCAGATGAAATGATTCTGTGGGCCAATCTAAACACGGGATGAATGATGGAGGAGGCCTTGGCCCTTCCTCGGGGGTAGTCGCGGATCAGCATGAGGCGGAACCAGAATTGATCGACATCAAACTCGGGCGTGTGCCCGTAGTGTCGGATGGAATCATCCCCGAGATTGGGGAAACCAAATATATCGTTAATCGTGTTCAGGTTCGTGGTGACACTACGGTTACGCACCCGGAATCGAATGATCGACCCGGACTCCCAGACAAGTGTAGAGAGGAATTCGAGCGTGAGGGCCGGGTAGGATATGGCATGTGTATTAAGAAAGGCTAACCACCCTAAGTTAGCGAAAAGAGATTCGACCTCGGTGAAGACACCGAGATCGACAAGTGTACGTGCGTGCGGGAACTTGGTGGATAGATGCCCTCGAGCATCAAGCCTACGGTAAAAATCTTTGTGCTCCTGGTTCCGAAAAATATACCCGTGTGGGCCCAACATTGGGTCCACAGGGGGAATAACAGGTGGAGGAGGGCCAAGTGTAAGTGCTCGTGTACGGGAAGGGGGGCGTGTTTGTTTTCGTCTCTTTCGAGACGGCTCCTCTTCCCTCATGATACCCTTCCCCTTATCCTTATCTTTAGCCATGTGTGTGTGCGAGCAAGAATTAGTGCAAAAATCGTGGATGCACACCAACACAAGCAAACGAGCAAGCACAATAAATAGGGCAAATGTATAAAATAAGCTTAGGAGCGAGTTTACCCAAGCGGAGTGGCGGAGCTTGCTCGTTGATGCCCCACACTGTTCAGCGAGAGTAGCGTGGAGCCGCGGCGAACTCCTTCGGCAATAATTTTCGAAATGGGGGTGGTTCGGGGTAAAATTAGGTCAAAATCTCGGAATGGGAGGAGAGAGATGGTGTAGATGATTGAGGGGTTGATGAAGGAGGTGGAGAGTGGGAGTAATGGAGGAGTAGAGGGCGTGGGGGAGTGAAGATCGGTTGTTGGCGAAGAGGGGAAGGCGAAACGACGGTGGATTTTGGGGGTTTTTGCGATCGGGCGAGATGGAAACGAGCGGGTGTCGGGGGGGGGTTTATATAGGGTTTTAAGTCGTACCGATCGGGTGACTTGTCACCCGATCGGTTGACTGTTAGGTCAAAAATCTTGCCGAAGAAATGCTACAGGCGAACCGATCGGTTGAATTGTCAACCGATCGGTTGGCCGCTCCACTCAATTTCCCGAGAACTTAGGGCTGCTCACCCGGTCAGGTCAACCGATCGCGCTCGAACTCAACCGATCGGTTGATATTCCCCAAAATTTTCCGAGAGTTCTCCCCAGCTCACCCGGTCTGCCACCCGGTCTCTTCATTACTCAACCGATCGGGTCATATGGGGACAGATCTCAGCATGTATCAGATACATCCCAACCGATCGGGTGAGTTGTCACCCGATCGGTTGGGGCTTGTTTTCTGCAAAAACCAATAGATTTGCTTAAGTCCCCGAACGGATGTTCTCGCGGCTGATTTTATTTATAAAAAGTAGATAAAATAAAGTAAAAATTAACGCTAAAAAGTGGGAAAAAGTTTAGAACATGGGTTGCCTCCCATGAAGCGCACTTGTTTAACGTCGTTGGCTCGACGCCCGCAAGAGATGCTCATGGTGGCTGATACGGGTGATGCCCAAACTTCGGCATCTCTTCCTCGTTGGAGCTGAAGGCACTTGGAGTAGTCAGCGGCTGGAAAAATACTTGCTCGACTACTCTTCCCTTGTCCTTGGGGTCCGGGGGCTTTTCCTTGGTGTTGGCGCTTCCCGCCATCTTTTTCAGGATCCGGACCTCGTCTTTAGTCAGGTCCGTGAGCTCTTTCCCCGTTCTCCTCGCAGGAGGAGTCTTGGGGAACCCGGGAGGGGTCGTTCTCGCTGCACTTGGTTTTCCAGCAGCTTCTTTGTCTTCGGGGCCTTCTTCATCTTCTAAATCCCCCAAGTCATCTGGGGGGTTTCTCAGGAGAATCTCCCAGGAGCCCTCCTCTACAGCTTTTTCTTCTTCTATCTCAAGCAAATTGCATCCAGGGTCATCAGGGGGATCGGGGTGCTTCATAGATAATCCCAGGTCAAACTCAACTTTCTCTCCGCCGACGTTCAAAGATAGTTTTCCGTTCTTCACATCTATTAGAACGCCAGCAGTGGCCATGAAAGGCCGTCCCAGGATAATGGGGGTGTGTGCGTCTTCGGGCATGTCCATGACCACAAAGTCCACAGGCACATGCACCCCTCTCACATTTACCGGTAGGTCATCAACAATTCCCACCGGGTATTTGACCGACCGGTCAGCTAGTTGCAGGGTCATCCCGGTGGGCTCCAAATCACCCATTCATATTCTCTTGTACATCGACAAGGGCATCAAGCTAACACTCGCTCCTAGATCGACGAGTGCACGATGAATCTTCACTGCCCCGATCGTGCAAGGAATGGAAAAGCTCCCCGGGTCCTTGAGTTTCGGCGGGTTCTCCCTCTGGATAAGAGCGCTACACTCCGCCGTCAACACTACTTTCTCCTTTCTGGACCCTCTAGTCACCAAATCTTTCAAGAATTTTGCATAGGAGGGGATTGTTTCGATTGCTTCTAGGAAGGGGATCTGCAAACTCAGGTCCTTGACCATGGCGAAGAACTTGCCATATTTCTCATCAATTTTTGCCTGAGCCAACCGTTGGGGAAATGGCACAACGGGTTTGTACACTTTAGGGCTCTCTTCCTCCTTCTTCTCTTTCTCTTCTTCAGAGACTCCCTCCGGAGTCATAGGATTTGATGAGGAAGCACCGGCGTCGTTTGATTTTTCGATCGGTTTCTCAACGACCGACGGTGCTTCCGGGTTGCTAGGGGGCACTCTAGTAGGGATTTGTGTCCCGCTTCTCAGAACGATAGCAGACACATTCGCGTGCTCGTGCACGAGTGCCAATGTCTGGGGTGCTCCCCTCGGGTTCACCTCCGGTTGTGGCGGTAATCGGTTTTGTGACCTTGCAAGGTTCGCCACTTGTAACCCCAGCTGGGTTACTTGGTCCGTGAGGGTCCGCTGACCCATTTCCAGCTTCTGGTTGATCCTCTCCTGGTTGGTAATATATTGAGTCAAGAGAGACTCAACCGGAGAGACGGCCCTTTGTTGGCCATACTGCTGCTGCTGCTGGAACGGCTGCTGATTCCTGGGGGCGTAGGATTGTTGCTGAGATGGTTGCTGCTGATATTGTTGCTGTTGAAACTGACTCTGCTGTGGCCTAGCCGGCTGATATGCTTGTTGCTGCGGCTGCTGAGGCGGCGAGGGCTGAAATGGTGGCCGGTAGCTGAAATTCGGGTGGTTCCGGTTGTTGGGAGAGTAGGCCGGGTTGGAATTTGTCCTTGGTGGATATGGTGCATTCCCCGTGGGGTTGTAAAATAGTGCGCTCGCCTGATCCAACGGTGGTGATATGTCACCACCGTCGAATTCCCCAAGGAATTCGGACTCTGCCGCAGAAACTTGCTGTGTACCGGCCCCACCGGCTCCTACCATCAGTGCGGAGATCTGGGTCGAAAGCAAGTCAAACTTGCTCGAAAGTTTGTCGACGTCCTCAACTCTGTGTATACCCCCAGTTCTTGGTGTGGCTCTCTCGTCACACCACCGCTCATTGTTGGATGCCATATTTTCCAGAATATTCCCGGCATCTTCCTCGCTTCTAGACATGAAGGAACCCCCAGCCGCGGCGTCCATAGAAGATTTCAGGTCATCCCTCAACCCATTGTAGAACAGATTGATAATCTGCCACTTCGGAAGCTCATGGTGAGGGCATCTTCTTTGCATCTCTTTATATCTCGTCCAAGCTTCATGCAAGGACTCGTGGCTGGCCTGGGAGAAGGAGGAGATTTCACTCCTCAACTTCATGGTCTTCCCCGGAGGAAAGAACTTTGTCAGAAAAGCGTTGGAGAGCTTCTCCCAGGTGTTGAAAGTGTTGGGGTCCTTCCCCCTTAGCCATTGCTTTGCTTTGTCTCGCAAGGAGAAGGGGAACAGCTTCAGACGGATAGCCTCTGTCGTGACACCATTAATCCGGAAGGTGTCACACTTCTCCAAGAAGGAGTCCAGGTGCTCTATCGGGCTCTCCATGGGTGCACCCGCAAACTGATCCTGCTGGATCCACGTCACCAATGACGGCTTTAGCTCAAAGCTTTGGGCCGTGATAGCTGGAGGACGGATGGCGGAAGTGGACTCGATAGATGGCATTGAGTATTCCAGCAGAGACTTCTGAGGTGGGGTGTTCTCCTCCATGGATTTGGGATCTTCCCTTCTCCGCTTCTCGGCGGCCAAGCGCCTAAGGGTGGCGTTAATCTCTGGATCGAGGGGGATCAAGTCGTCAAGACTCCTTGAACTCCTGCGCATGAAAAACAACAAACACCCGTGAAGCGACAAGTGGGAAAGAGACAGATAAAATAAGAAATAAAAATAAGAAAAATAAAAAGAAAAAGGAGAATGCGAAAATTATCGCGAGGTAGGGATGTGAGCTAGACACGAGGGTTCATGAGATCCTAAAATAACAAGCACGTTGCCTCCCCGGCAACGGCGCCATAAACTTGACCGGCGCCCCGCTTGCGGCGCGGCGGCGCGGTGTCGTTTACCGCAAGTTTCACAGTTAGTGTAGGGTGCGGGAATATCGAACTCAGGGAGGCGAGGTTGTGCTTGGGTCAGGTAGGACATAAATCACCCCGAGGGGCGAGCTAGCCCGAATCGGTGGTTGGTTGTCATGAAAGGGAATAAAAGCATAAGAACGAAAAGAAAGTAAACCCGGGACTTTGGTTTCCAACCCGACGAGAGACTCTCGCCGATACGGCCTACGGGTATGGATAGCGATCGGGATTAGGGTCTAATGGTGAGACCTTGCCTCTGAAAGTGGTACCGGCGTCCCATGGGCCCGATATTCCGGTCGGTGCCCAGGATGATACACCGGACTTCCCGGATTCGATCAGTGGGCACTCCCGTGTCCATTAACACTGATCGATCCCGGGAGCACTAAGTCCGCAACGATATCTCCCAACGTCTCATCCTGCCGCTCCCGCGTGCTAGGATTTGGCGTCTACGCTAAGGGCGTGAGCTATGGCTAGGGAGTCAACCGCCAAGTTTATTCCCCCTTGGCCCGACGGTCAAAGGCGGTCTTTTTCCCGCCGATGACAATGAAACACCCCGCGTAACCGTTAGATTCCTACTCCCTATCGATTTCCTAACCCTATGGACGCATCGGTAAGAGCCCCCGAAGGGGTTTCCACCAAAATCCCAGATTTGGGAACTACTCACAAAAATTCATGAAAAAGCAATCTAAATGAAATTTAACCGTTGAAATCATAATCGGACAATTGCAATGCGGAAGTAAAGGAGTAATAAAGACAATACTAAAATTTTAGAAAGATCTGAAAACTTACAAAAGAGTAACAATTACAGCCGTCACAAGGAAATAGAATAGTAGAAAAACAGCCACTCTCGTTTCTGGAACCCTAGGGGTTCTATATATAGGCCGTCGCATCAACCGATCGGTTGACAAGTCAACCGATCGGTTGATCCGTTACAAATAAATATCAGAAAACGGCGAGTTTTCACCCGATCACATGAACCGATCGGGTGAGTTCTTGAGCGACCGGTTGGATCTTGGAGCGGTCGGGTGAATCGGCCGGTTCGACGTCCGTGTCTTCAGCTCATCTTTCTCAGCTACAGATGAACCGATCGGGTGAGAGTCACCTGATCGGTTGGCGCTTTGCTTCGAGAAAACAGAGAATAGCCCCCGTTGAACCGGTCTGTGAACCGGTCGGGTGACTTCGTTGTGAGCTGCGGCAGAGACCGGTTGGTGCACGCGTGCATCACCCGATCGGTTGGAGATGACCAACCGACCGGGTGAGGGGCTGAAAGATGAATACTTCGCTGTTTGACCCCCTGGATCACGCGTGACTTCTCCCGTTGCTCCGGGGACTTGGGATATCATCGTAAAAGGTCCCCTACGTGGTCGAACTCCTGCAATCATGGACAAACAAAGAAAAGTGAAAGAAAATGGGAAAATATACGAAAACGAATAAGAGACGGCGGAAAACACGGAGAAACACAAAAGAAAACGTGCGTGAATATATAAAATATAAGCGCACGTCACGTTCCAGCAGGTTGTTCAGCCGATGAGGCAGGCTTTCCTGATGACTGAAGTGGAGAGCGAGGCTGTGGATGAGGTAATCGCAGGTAACCCTCTGTCTAGTTGTTTCCTTCTTTAGTTAGTTTTGGTTGTTAGCTATGTTTGGTTGCTTGCATATGATTGTTTGTTAGAATAGGGTTTGATTGTTAGATTGTCAGTTAGGTGTGATTTTGGTTTGCACATTTCCTGCACGAGTCCTCTTTGACTCTGGTGCATCGATGTGCATTATATCCTGGAGCTTCGTGGAGAAGCATTCCTTGATGACATCCCCTCTTCCCAAGAGTTGGAACATCGTTACAGGAAATGGCGTGATATCGGTGCATCGTGGTTGCAATTCTTGCCCTTTGGTGGTCTGTGGACATGAGCTTTACGCTGATTTCATTGTTCACGACATTATCAACTATGATGATGTCCTCGGGATGGATTGGCTTGCAAGTTTTTATGCTACGATCGATTGTCGGAGAAAGAAGGTGGTGTTCGAGATCCCAGGACATCCAGTGTTTGAGTTCAGTCGAGGTAGCAGTTCGCTTGGCCCTGTCAGATTTCGGTTCAGACCGGTGGAGATCGTTGCTATGCAGATGGAGCAGAGTATACCAGCTGTGGTGTGTGAATTCGACAACGTCTTCTCCGAGGAGATGTCTGGACTGCCGCCCGATCGAGCTCTCGAGTTTTCGATCGATCTTATTCCGGGAGCGCAGCTGTAACGACCACTTCTCGTGGTACGTTGTTCGTGCACGTGCTTTTGACCGTGCACGTGTTTGTTTTAGACTTTGTTTGTTTGTGAACACTTTAGTGTGATATGCCGTTGTGAACGTCCCTGAGAGTATTAAATAGTGGCACTATTTTGGAACGACGTTTCTCGAGTCGTTTTCCCACAATTTAAACTTACTCGATGAGACGTGACGATTCTCACTCTTGACGGGAGACGTTTCTATTTTTAGTTTCGTCGTCCGACGTCAAAATTGAGTTCCGTCTTCTTAGTTAGCTCACATTCGTCATCACGATCACCACGATATTTATTTTATAATTTTTGGAGTTTATTTGACCACTTTTATAATTTTTACAAGTTTTATATTATTTTTAATAATTAATTTATAAATTATTTTCGGCCAAATAAAATTTATTTAAGTTTTAAACGTTTTAAAGAATTTTTGAGCCAATTTCCAGCTCATTTGGACCAGGTCAAACCCTTGGATGAGATGGAGTAATTGAATTTCAAATTTTAAATCTTTTTAAACTTCTAATCCTATTAGATTTGGCCCTAGACCAAGTCAACCCATCTATACTATATAAGCAACCCCTAGCAAGACCTATTTTCCAAAGAAATTAGCCCTAGCCTCTTCCAAACTTGAAATTGGACGTTGCGACGAATCGTCGCAACGTTGCGACGTTCAGCCCCCCGCACGACCGAGAAAACCCACCGCATCCGCCCGCTCCGACCGATAGCCGCCCCCGCATCCTCGCCGTCCGCACGCTGCAGCAGCCGCCCACGCCCGTTCCCCCGCTTGGCCGAGAGAGGCCCTCGGTCTGACCGAGGCCCCGCTCCGCACAAGCGCTCCGCATCGACCCGCCCCGTCGCCCCGCTCCGCTCCGTGTCTGACCGGTCGCCCCGCCCGCTGTGACCGAGCGCCCAAGCTTTGCACACCGCAGCCTCGCATCCCAAGCGCACGACCGACGGTCCCTATCGGTCTGACCGAAGGAAACGCCCGCACCCGCCGCTGTGACCGACCCCCGCTGCTGCACAGCCCCGTTCTCTCGCAGCGACCGAGGAATTCTCCCGCATTGGAGGGGTACGACCGAGAGTCACTCGTCGCAACCCCGCATCCGTCGCACCGCTTGCCACCGTGGCCCCCCCAAGTTCTCCAGAGTTATTGTGGGTCCCCCAAAGGCCCCTAGGAGTACTGTGGGCCCCACCTAGGTGCTTGCTCTTCGAGGATCCGTCGCGTACGACGTCGTCGCACGTCGTAGCCCGTCGTCGCACGTGCTAGCTTTGGAATCTGGAACCGTCGCCCCAGTCGAAGCTCTGAATTTTCCAGCAAGGAATATATATTGGAATCAGGACTTGGAGCGCGTTCTATTATTCCAACCCCCGGTGTCGCTACCCGACGCCGGTGTAGCTTTCGCGTCGTGTTGAGGTAACGCTTTGCACCCCTATGACCCCCAACCCAATGCATGCTAATCAAGACTAAAATCAGTATTTTCAAAGTATTTTAAATTTTTTAAATTCACTAATCAAGATTAATAATATGGACTTTAGGCCGGTGGACTTGTGCACGTAGGAATCGTGACTTTGGACTCGTTGGACGGTGTTTTCTTGACGTGATAGTTGCAGGCAAGTGAAACTTGCCAACTCTTGTGTAGGGCCATGTTTTTAGGCCACTTACTTGCTTTTAGCGTAAAAGAGACTAGTCAGTGAAAAGATAGCTGGCTAGACGCCTACTTGATCTAGTTTGACAACGAAACTAGATCCGTCACCTAAATGATCTAGCTTGACAACGAAGCTAGATCCAACCCTTAAACTTGTCATTCATGCATGCTAAACTGTCACGTTTACTTTTCTTACCTGTACGCTTTACTACTTGCCATGTCATGTCATCCATGCATTGAATGTTGCATTCGTAGCACACGCTACAATACTTGTCCTTGTACTACTTGTCCGGCTAGGTGCACCCCTACGCCATACTTGTTTACACACTTCCTGGCTCGTGGTCCAGAAGCGAGCATTCCGTGTTCGGGGGTAAGGCCCTGGCTCGACACACGTGGAGGGGTAGGGATAAACGGTTACTTGAGCTTAGGAGTGGCCTGATCCGCCCTCTAGCCAAAGGACGGAATCTCTGTGCACGAGGTGCTTACTTTTCTTGTCTTGTACTTTTCTTGTGAATGTCATGCCATGCTCGTACCTTACTTCGCTTTACTTTACCTGTTGCACTCATTACTTTAACTGCCATGTCATTGCATCATGCTAGAACTTTTAGGTTGCTCTTACTTGTACTTTCAGTTTCACTTGCACAAGTCTTCCAGACTTGCTGACATGTGCCCCTTGCTCTTTTGGGTGTCACATGTTAGACCTGAGCCAGAGATCGTTGCTGCGTACGTGATGTGTTGCTGACGCTGAGTCTGAGTCCATGATTGCACATGAGGATTTTGGTGGACACCGGTGACCATTCTTTGAGTCTTTGTTGAGCTTTATTTTGCTTTAGGCTTTTTGTTAGTTGTTGGTGCGTAGCACCGTTGTTTTGTACTTTGTACTTTTGTTGGCCATGTTTGGGCCTTTAGACTCTCTTTTATTTCAGCCTGGTGGCTTTTCTGCGATGTTGGAATTTATATTTATGGATATCCTGAGATTATTCTTTTGTCTCATTTCATTATTATTATCTTGTTTCGTTCGCGTTGCAAGGACCTGCAGTTTTAAATTTGATTGACGCTTATCGGACTTGCAGCTTTGTAGCTTCAAGTCTGAGCGGACCTTCTCACGCTTCGCCTCCATATTTTTGGGAAGCGGGGCGTGACAGGTTTTGTTGGTGGCCCATGCAGGTCCTATCATGCAATTGTGAATTAACGGAACAACGATAATAACAGAATGTCCATTAAATAAATTGCAACATCCGAATCAGAAGCCCTGAGTCTAGCCGTTTTTAGGACACTAGGTGATGAGAAGACTTAGTTAGACGTCTGTGCTTGCTAGTTAGAGGCCCTGACTGTAGTTAGACTCCCTTTTAGCAATGGATTTAATCGTCGTAGGAGTTACCTTAGTGGTCCTTGCCTAACCCTGACCATATTAGGCTTCTAGAATCCCCTTAGTCGTTCGCTTTTGGGTTCATCGATTTCGGACCAAGCTGAACGCATTTCTTTACCGTCTAACCCTTAGAAGTCTTAGCGCCTAGTTCCTAATCTTTAGTTGGTCGACCGTAGGAGTTTCTCCGTAGCCTCCTCTGGTTCATATCCTAGGCTTATGAATGTCTGACCTCCGACCAATTCCCTTGCCTCGATTCACGAGATCGCCTCATGACGATTGTCGTCAATTTTCAAACCTTTCCGTTACAATCTTGAATCTTCCAAAAGTATCTTTCGATTTCCTCTTTCCCTAGGTTTAAACTTGTTCAAAATTTTAATATACTTATACTTCATACTTCTTCATTGATTTAAATTTTAAAAATGTTTGTAGGAATTTTTGAATGCTAGTTTATAGTATTTTCCCAGTCTATGCTTTTCGTACTTGTGTAAGTGTGTTGTTCTTTCATATATTAATTTTATTCTGAACCGTACTTTTATTTTGCTCAATTCGATTTATAATTTCCCTTCTTATTTATGCCATTCGAATAACACATCGTGTTTACTTTTAATATACTTTTCAAGACACATGGAATTTCAGCTTTCAGCAAGTTGGTTTTTGCTCATTGTTTTCCCTGTTTCAGATTTTTGAAATTACTATTTTCATAACCACTTCCTGATTTAGACCCTCCGTGATTTGATTTTAAAGACTTACTATTCGACTTCGATAATTCTTATACTAAGTCAATATTATTATTTTTCCGTGCACCATACCTACTTTCAACTATTTTTATCCGTGCCAGACTTGTGTGCTCGTATATTAAGAACCTTATGTAAATCAGTTTCTGATTTTTGGCAAACACTGGTTCTCTAAAAGAATTTTCAAAATTGATTATTTTAAATTTTCCATAGCCTAAAAGTTTTGAAAGCATTTAACATGAGTTTAAATTCTTCCGTTACTCGAATTCATTCTTCGACTTTCCAAAACTTTTGACAACATTATATTAAATTACCGACGGATAGAATTTTCCAAACCATGTCTTTAATATTTGCGTAAATGATTTTAATTCCTTTTAAAAGGATTTTTAAAAACCAATAGGCCATTTTCTATTATTTTGAATATTCGACTCAGATTTATTTTGAACAACTCGTTTTATCGATCCCCAAACATTTCTTCTCAGATGAGGATTTTAAAGTACAACCGTTTTCAATTTTGCGTATTTTAGCTTATGCTATTTATCCTAGTTGCTTTTCTGTACTCTATTCAAGCATCACTACATCTCCTTTTTCCCTCAACCTAAACCTCACCTTTGAGTCAATGTTTCGTCCAACCAAGCCGTCTCCTCGTATTCGTCCTATCTGAACTCGTGCTTGTCGATCCTTCCCTCGTCTCGCCCTCGATCTCTCTTTATTGCTTAGGCCTTAGGGACCGTCAATGTCTGTGTCAACCCTTAGTTGTTAGTAGACCCTTGGACCCTTGTGAGGTGTCGTTGTGCACGTACCTAAGTTGTGTACGTGGGCTTGAATGAGTGTACCCCCATAGTATATTGATGCTTGCCTATTGTGTGATATATATATGTACTTGGAGTTATTCGTGATATTATGAAGTTGTTTGTGTGCTAGAATGTATAGACTTGTGAGTGGTTAGATATACTATACTAGGGATGCTTGTGTATATTTGAATTAGCGTTGGAATATCTAAGTTGTGTATGTAGTAAGAGATACTTATAATGGTTGAAATAAAATGATTGGTAAAGATATGTGTGTGCTAGGTGTGATAATAATAAGTGTACGTATAATTAAGTAAGTAGGCCTATTGAGTGACCGATATATTATTACGAGTGAGTATGTGCTCGTAGGTAGATATATATGGTGCCTATACGTAAGTATTTATGTTTTGTTGCATGGGTATATAGGTGATATACATATGGTAGTAAGATTATAATTTTGATTGGTATTGCTTGCTTTTGCGGGATGTTGCATGCGTGCATACCGTGAGGTATAAACGACTATTGCACATCTTAATTATGTATGTGTGAATGTGTTAGTATACTAATTATAGGTAGTAGGCTATGGTGTGAATATATATATTATTTATGTGTGACTATACGGTGAATGTTTGTACTAAGGAGTATATTATAATTATACGTGTGCTGATGTCTGTATTATTATTATGGTATATAGAGTGATTGAACTACGTAAGTATTGCCTGACTAAATATTAAGTGTGATTGATCTATGAAATGTATACGGTTGTATTGGTAGATGTATATATAGGGGAGTGGTATTGGTATAGGTATGAATGTCGTGTTACGTATATAGAATATTCTGATATGTGTATTGAGTCTCACCCAAGCTTGAGTGGGTATACTCTAAGTATATTGAATGAATGTTTGTAGTTTGAATATAGCAATGTTTGATGTATGTATAGTGATAGGAGTGGTTGTGCCTGGTCGTGCTACGCACATGACTGTGGGTCGCTACGCCAGTATATAGTTATAGGTGCTGGCCTTGTGGTATAGTTATTTACTAAGGACTTGTTATGTGAACGTATGTGTACTAGCTAAAACTAGGTGTGTGGATGTACTAGTAATATAATGGTATGATTGGTGTATGTAAATGAAATGTTAGCGTGTATGGGTGTGCACCATGCACGGGTAAGTATGTGCTTAGTTATAGGTTTTGATGACTATGGTATATGTGGCGTGTCGTAAATACAGTTATAGGACCGTGCGTGATGTGAATATATGGTGAACTATTTGCATGTATTTGAATGACTATATATTGTGAAATTATAGTAGCGGTGAATGTATATTAGATATAGTGAATTTGATTTAGTAATGGTATGGTGTGACTATAAGTGCTGAGATGTTGGTATTGGATGAATATTAGAGGGAAGTATACTCTTGATGTTTGTGCATAGGTAGCTATCTATATGTAGAGCAATGGTTGTATTTGCTAAGTGTGACACTATTCTTATGTGAGTACCTGAATTATTGTTTGTGAGTAGTAGTTATATAAGGGATGTATGTTTATATACCTGATTGAAATACATGTATGAATTTGACTGAATATAATAGGTATAAGTGTATACGTATGTGAAAGTATATACGTGTTGGTGGTATTAATGTTTGACTACTTAGTGCATATATAAGCACTTGCAATGACTATACTTGGTTTAAATTATAATGTGGCTTGACTGGGGTAGTTATTAGAGCGACTAGATATATTAGAAAGTCCGAGGACGGACTTTATTCTAAGGTGGGGAGGATGTAACGACCACTTCTCGTGGTACGTTGTTCGTGCACGTGCTTTTGACCGTGCACGTGTTTGTTTTAGACTTTGTTTGTTTGTGAACACTTTAGTGTGATATGCCGTTGTGAACGTCCCTGAGAGTATTAAATAGTGGCACTATTTTGGAACGACGTTTCTCGAGTCGTTTTCCCACAATTTAAACTTACTCGATGAGACGTGACGATTCTCACTCTTGACGGGAGACGTTTCTATTTTTAGTTTCGTCGTCCGACGTCAAAATTGAGTTCCGTCTTCTTAGTTAGCTCACATTCGTCATCACGATCACCACGATATTTATTTTATAATTTTTGGAGTTTATTTGACCACTTTTATAATTTTTACAAGTTTTATATTATTTTTAATAATTAATTTATAAATTATTTTCGGCCAAATAAAATTTATTTAAGTTTTAAACGTTTTAAAGAATTTTTGAGCCAATTTCCAGCTCATTTGGACCAGGTCAAACCCTTGGATGAGATGGAGTAATTGAATTTCAAATTTTAAATCTTTTTAAACTTCTAATCCTATTAGATTTAGCCCTAGACCAAGTCAACCCATCTATACTATATAAGCAACCCCTAGCAAGACCTATTTTCCAAAGAAATTAGCCCTAGCCTCTTCCAAACTTGAAATTGGACGTTGCGACGAATCGTCGCAACGTTGCGACGTTCAGCCCCCCGCACGACCGAGAAAACCCACCGCATCCGCCCGCTCCGACCGATAGCCGCCCCCGCATCCTCGCCGTCCGCACGCTGCAGCAGCCGCCCACGCCCGTTCCCCCGCTTGGCCGAGAGAGGCCCTCGGTCTGACCGAGGCCCCGCTCCACACAAGCGCTCCGCATCGACCCGCCCCGTCGCCCCGCTCCGCTCCGTGTCTGACCGGTCGCCCCGCCCGCTGTGACCGAGCGCCCAAGCTTTGCACACCGCAGCCTCGCATCCCAAGCGCACGACCGACGGTCCCTATCGGTCTGACCGAAGGAAACGCCCGCACCCGCCGCTTTGACCGACCCCCGCTGCTGCACAGCCCCGTTCTCTCGCAGCGACCGAGGAATTCTCCCGCATTGGAGGGGTACGACCGAGAGTCACTCGTCGCAACCCCGCATCCGTCGCACCGCTTGCCACCGTGGGCCCCCCAAGTTCTCCAGAGTTATTGTGGGTCCCCCAAAGGCCCCTAGGAGTACTGTGGGCCCCACCTAGGTGCTTGCTCTTCGAGGATCCGTCGCGTACGACGTCGTCGCACGTCGTAGCCCGTCGTCGCACGTGCTAGCTTTGGAATCTGGAACCGTCGCCCCGGTCGAAGCTCTGAATTTTCCAGCAAGGAATATATATTGGAATCAGGACTTGGAGCGCGTTCTATTATTCCAATCCCCGGTGTCGCTACCCGACGCCGGTGTAGCTTTCGCGTCGTGTTGAGGTAACGCTTTGCACCCCTAGGACCCCCAACCCAATGCATGCTAATCAAGACTAAAATCAGTATTTTCAAAGTATTTTAAATGTTTTAAATTCACTAATCAAGATTAATAATATGGACTTTAGGCCGGTGGACTTGTGCACGTAGGAATCGTGACTTTGGACTCGTTGGACGGTGTTTTCTTGACGTGATAGTTGCAGGCAAGTGAAACTTGCCAACTCTTGTGTAGGGCCATGTTTTTAGGCCACTTACTTGCTTTTAGCGTAAAAGAGACTAGTCAGTGAAAAGATAGCTGGCTAGACGCCTACTTGATCTAGTTTGACAACGAAACTAGATCCGTCACCTAAATGATCTAGCTTGACAACGAAGCTAGATCCAACCCTTAAACTTGTCATTCATGCATGCTAAACTGTCACGTTTACTTTTCTTACCTGTACGCTTTACTACTTGCCATGCCATGTCATCCATGCATTGAATGTTGCATTCGTAGCACACGCTACAATACTTGTCCTTGTACTACTTGTCCGGCTAGGTGCACCCCTACGCCATACTTGTTTACACACTTCCTGGCTCGTGGTCCAGAAGCGAGCATTCCGTGTTCGGGGGTAAGGCCCTGGCTCGACACACGTGGAGGGGTAGGGATAAACGGTTACTTGAGCTTAGGAGTGGCCTGATCCGCCCTCTAGCCAAAGGACGGAATCTCTGTGCACGAGGTGCTTACTTTTCTTGTCTTGTACTTGTCTTGTGAATGTCATGCCATGCTCGTACCTTACTTTGCTTTACTTTACCTGTTGCACTCATTACTTTAACTGCCATGTCATTGCATCATGCTAGAACTTTTAGGTTGCTCTTACTTGTACTTTCAGTTTCACTTGCACAAGTCTTCCAGACTTGCTGACATGTGCCCCTTGCTCTTTTGGGTGTCACATGTTAGACCTGAGCCAGAGATCGTTGCTGCGTACGTGATGTGTTGCTGACGCTGAGTCTGAGTCCATGATTGCACATGAGGATTTTGGTGGACACCGGTGACCATTCTTTGAGTCTTTGTTGAGCTTTATTTTGCTTTAGGCTTTTTGTTAGTTGTTGGTGCGTAGCACCGTTGTTTTGTACTTTGTACTTTTGTTGGCCATGTTTGGGCCTTTAGACTCTCTTTTATTTCAGCCTGGTGGCTTTTCTGCGATGTTGGAATTTATATTTATGGATATCCTGAGATTATTCTTTTGTCTCATTTCATTATTATTATCTTGTTTCGTTCGCGTTGCAAGGACCTGCAGTTTTAAATTTGATTGACGCTTATCGGACTTGCAGCTTTGTAGCTTCAAGTCTGAGCGGACCTTCTCACGCTTCGCCTCCATATTTTTGGGAAGCGGGGCGTGACAGCAGCCTATTTCGAAGGCGCCGTATCGTATGGCTCCAGCAGAGTTGGAGGAGTTGCGTAGGCAGCTGGATGAGCTTTTACAGAAGGGTTACATCAATCCCAGTGTGTCTCCGTGGGGAGCACCGGTGTTGCTGGTGAAGAAGAAGGATGGTTCGTGTCGCATGTGCGTGGACTACAGGGAGCTGAATGCTGTGACCATCAAGAATAAATACCCATTGCCTCGTATAGACGATATTTTTGATCAGCTTGGAGGTTCGGAATGTTCTCTAAGTTGGATCTGAGGAGTGGTTATCATCAGCTCAAGGTGAAGAAGGAAGATATTCAGAAGACAGTGTTCAGGACGAAGTATGGTCACTACGAGTTCGTGTTTATGCCCTTCAGTGTAACCAATACGCCCACAGTTTTTATGAACTTGATGAATCTGATCTTCTACGACTTGCTTGATAAGTTTTTCGTTATCTTTATTGACGACATCTTGATCTATTTAAAGTCGGAGGAAGCGCATGCATCGCACTTGAGGACAGTGTTGGAGATTTTGAGGAAGCATCGTTTGTATGCTAAGTATTCCAAGTGCGAGTTCTGGCTTGATAGGGTTGCTTTTCTTGGACACGTGGTATCAAAAGATGGTATTTCAGTGGATCCCGAGAAGATTAAGGCTATCAGAGAGTGGCATGTTCCGCAGTCAGCGTCTGAGATCAGGAGTTTCCTTGGGCTTGCAGGTTATTATCAGTGCTTCATTAAGGACTTCTCCTGTATTACTGAGCCGATGACCAGACTGACACGGAAGGATGTACCATTTGTTTGGTCTGATGATTGTGAGAAGGCTTTTGGTGTTTTGAAGGAGAGATTGACGACTGCCCATGTTCTTGTTGTGCCTGATCGGAGTGGAGGATTCGAGATCTTTTGCGATGCTTCTGACAAGGGTCTCGGTTGTGTGTTACACTAGCATGGGCACGTGGTTGCGTATGCTTCTCGTCAGCTTAAGGCTCATGAGAAGAATTACCCGACACACGATTTGGAATTGGCTGCAGTCGTGTTTGCACTGAAGATTTGGAGGCACTTCCTGCTGAGTGAGAAGGTGAAGATCTTCACCGATCACAAAAGCTTGAAGTATATCTTTACACAGAAGGAGCTCAACATGCGACAGCGTCGATGGTTGGAGCTTATGGCTGACTATGAGATTGACTTGCAGTATCACCCTGGCAAGGTGAATGTAGTTCCGGATGCGCTGAGCAGACTTCCAGCGGTGATGATGTTGACTTCGCAGTGGAGATTGCAGCAGGATTTTTGTGAGTCTGGTATTGAGATTATTCTTCCTAGAGAGGCTTCTTCGTTGATGTGTATGCAGATACAGTCGACGATCGTGGATAGGATCAAGGCTGGACATGCTGGAGATCCGAAGCTGGTGAAGATTCGGGAGCAGGTGGAAGCCGGTCTGCGGACTGACTTCTTGATTCTTGAAGATGGCTCGCAGAGGTTTGGAGCCAGGTTGTGTGAGCCAGCTGGGGATATCAGAGAGGAGTTATTGGTTGAGGCACACAGTTCGCCGTATTCTGTACATCCTGGTGGCACCAAGATGTATAAGAATCTCTGTCTGAACTATTGGTGGCATGGTATGAAGAGGAGTGTGGCCCAGAGTGTGGCCAAGTGTCTGGTTTGCCAGCAAGTTAAGGCGGAGCATCAGCGTACGGCAGGGTTGCTACAACCGCTTCTGATTCCAGAGTGGAAGTGGCAACACATCACGATGCATTTCGTGACTAGACTACCTCGGAGTCCGAAGCAGAATGACGCGATTTGGGTGATCGTAGACCGATTGACCAAATCCGCGCACTTTATTCCCTTCCGAGTAGGACAGTCCACTGAGACCCTAGCGAGGAGATATATGGAGGTAAGATTCTTTTACTCTCCGTTTTATTTCCTTTTCCTAGTTTAGTTAGTGATGTAACGTGAATCGTGCAGGAGATCGTACGACTTCACGGAGTCCCCGTGAGTATCGTGTCTGACAGAGACACGAGATTCACATCTCAGTTTTGGCAGAGTCTGCAGAAGAGCTTGGGTACAAGTCTGAGTTTCAGCACGCCGTACCACCCGCAGACGGATGGCCAGTCCGAGAGGACAATTCAGATTTTGGAGGACATACTGAGAGCGTGCATGTTGGACTTCAAGGGATCTTGGGAGGATCATCTCCATCACGTTGAGTTTGCCTACAATAACAGCTACCAGGCGAGTATTGGCATGGCGCCTTTCGCCCCGCTATATAGGAAGAAATGTTGATCGCCACTGAGCTGGGATGACATTGGAGATTGGGAGCTGTTAGGACCGGAGATGATCGTGGAGGCCGTGGATGTTGTGAGAAACATCCGGGAGAAGCTGAGGATTGCGCAGGACCGTTTCAAGCATTGGGCCGATGCTAAACGGAAGCCTTTGGAGTTTCGGCCAGGAGATCATGTCTTTCTGAAGATTTCTCCGAACCGCGGAGTTATCCGATTTGGAAAGAGAGGCAAGCTGAGTCCGAGGTACATTGGGCCGTTTGACGTCCTGGAGAGAGTTGGAGATGTGGCTTATCGCTTGGCGTTGCCACCGTCGCTGGAGGGAGTTCACGACGTATTTCACGTATCTCAGTTGCGCCGATACGTCAGTGATCCGTCCCATGCTGTGGATTTTTCGGAGATCTGGGTTCGTCCGGATCTGTCTTACGATCAGCAACCAGTTGAGATTTTGGATCGACGGCAGAAGCAGTTGAGGAATAAGACCGTCAACTTGGTTCGAGTGCAGTGGCGTCACGGTTCCCCTGGGGAGTCCACCTGGGAGCGTGAAGCCGATATGAGAGAGCGCTTCCCGCACTTGTTTCCGAGTAGTGATTGATGTTGATTCCGAGGACGAAATCATTCCTGTAACGACTGGTTTTCTTGTATGGATTATATATATATATATATATATATTTGGTTGCCTTCTCTTTGGTTGTGATTTCCATTTCCGTCTCGGTAGTTTTCATTTTCGTTCGTTTCGTTGTGATTCTTTAGATTCTTCCGTCGATCGTCGAGTTTGGAGTAAGTCATTCGTGACGGGCTTCATATCGGTCGTATCTTACTGTTAGATTGAGCCTAGGAGTCTTAGGAATCGATCCCGAAGCCTGGCGCTCCATTTCGGAACTTTCAGTGCACGTTAGCCGGTACAAGAAGGGGAACCGACCGACTAGATGACGATCCAGTCGGTCGGAAAACCTTCATGGACCGACTAGTGGGCTTTGATAATTATTCAGGAGTTACTGTTTATCGTTAGTTGGTCTAAGAACGTTTGTCGACCGACTAGGTTGCAAACTAGTCGGTCAGAAATCGTTCTTTAACCGACTAGCTCTATGATCATTTTTGATACCAAGTACTGTTCATTCTTAGTCGGTCTAAGAACGTTCGTCGACCGACTAGATGAGAAACTAGTCGGTCAGTATTTGTTCTTTGACCGACTAAATCTAAATCCTATTTTTCGTCAGGAGTTACTGTTTACACTTAGTCGGTCTGCGTTGGTCAACCGACCGACTAGTTCCCAAACTAGTCGGTCAGTGGTTGCTCTTTGACCGACTAATCAGTGTCGAAACCCTAATTTCTGGGCAGCCGCCGGATTCTTCCTATAAATAGACCCGATCACTTTCACTTTCTTTCTTTTCTCCTGAGCCATTGTCTTCCCCAAACCCTTCCTCCTTCATCTCAAGCCTATCTCCACCATCCCAAGCTCCATCTCACCTCCATTGGCCAAGCTTAAATCTCCTCTTCAAACCCCCCTTTAATCCATTTTTCTCCAGATTTTCCCCGTCATTTCAGATCTAAGCCGTGGTTTCCGGATCGTTCATCCGTTGCCGTGGTTGCTCGGCGTCGATCTTCCGCTTCTATACGGTAGTGTTCGATCCTTTAATGTTTTCACAACCCACATTGATATTGTGAAACCCTAATAAAAATGGTTATTAGACATCATAGGATTCAATCAAGAAACCGGTTCTAGATATCTTTTCTAATGTTGTTTCTCTATAACAGTGGTCCATTCACCGTAGATAACATTTGTGTGACGTGCTTGTCGACCGTCCTCGTCGGTATCAGGCAAGTGAAACTTGCATCTCTTGATTTGGGCCATGTCTTAGGCCATTGCCTTGCTTTAGCATAAAAGAGACTAGACGGTGAAAGGATAGCCGTCTGGACGCTATTGACCTAGCTTGACAACGAAGCTTGGTCTGTCACCTTCATCATGCTTGTATGTCACGTTTAATTTCACTTAACGGTACGCGTATTAACTGTTCATGTCATCCATGCATCTTTAACTGCCATGTTTAATTTAAATTAACGGTACGCGAATATCTGTTCATGTCATTGCATTTTGCCTGTCATGTTTAAATTCAATTAACAGTACGCGAATATCTGCTCATGTCATTGCATGCTTGAACACTCACCGTAATTGCGTAGCATCGCTACATACTAGTGCTACTTGTTCTGGCTAGGCACCCGTTTTGCGGGCACAACCCTTGGCCAAATACGATTCTGGCTCGTGGTCCAGAAAACGAGCTCAACACAGCCTGCGGGCAATAGGGCACTCACCTGTGTGTGAGTGATCCCGTGTACTTGAACATAGCCTGCGGGCAATAGGGTGCTCACCTGTGTGTGAGTGATCCCTTGTACTTGAACATAGCCTGCGGGCAATAGGGCGCTCACATGTGTGTGGGTGATCCCTTGTACTTGTTACTTGACAATACATGTCACACCTACCACTGGTTACTTGCTAATTGTACTTTACGTGTTACTTCCATACGATACTTGCCATGACATGCACCATACTATAACTGCTAGGTTGTTAGTTTACCTTTCTTTCAGTTTCCTTGCACAAGTCTTTCAACTTGCTGACATGTGCCCCTTTTCTCTTTTGGGTGACACATGTTAGATCCCGAGCCTGAGTTTGTCGCTGAGGACGTAGTGTTTGCTGACGCTGAGTCAGAACCCGCGTTGATCGATGACTTCGTGGACACTGGAGATCAGTCTTAGTGTCCTCGTTGAGCTTTCCCTTTTGTTTTAGACTGCTTTTAATTATCGGTGCGTAGCACCCTTTCTATGTAATGTTTGATTTGTTGGCCGTGTGTTAGGCCTTTAGACTCTTTCCTTTTAGCCTGGTGGCTTGTCTGTGATGTTGGATATTATTGTGGACGAATTCCTGAGATTGGTTATTTTATAACAGTCTCCTTTCTATATTATTATTATTTTTTTTGTTCCGTATGCATTTACAGGGACCTGCTTTCACTAGATTGACGCTTATCAGGCGTGCAGCTTCATGGCTCCACGTCTGAGCAAACCTTCTCACGTCTCGACTCCATTTTAGGGAAGCGGGGCGTGACAGGTTTGAGTGGTGGCCCATGCAAGTCTCTCTATAACTGCAAATTATCGGAATAACGATAATAATATAAGAATGTCCAACAAATAAAATTCGACATCCGAGCCCTACACTATTGAGTCTAATTATTTCGTTTCTGTGTCATTAGATGGCAGGAAGGCGAAATACCCGTGCTGGCGGTGGTGCGCTCCCTCATGTTGAGGAGCCTAATCGGGAGCCCACCAACGGGGAGATGATGCGAATGATGATGCAGATGATGCAGGTTCAGCAGGGCGTGCTTCTGCAAGTCCAGAATGCCCCGACGGCTAGAGCTGCTCGGGCGGTGGAAGCCCCTCGCCCCGAGCCTGGAGCGAAGCAGTTCCGGGAGCTGGGTCCCGCATATTTTGATGGTTCTGAAGGTCCTCTGGCTGCGGATGAGTGGATGAGGAATATTGAGGATAACCTGACAATGGCGAAGATTAACCCGGCTGGATGGGTTGATTTGGCTAAGAGGCAGCTGAAGGATAATGTCAGAAACTGGTGGGATGCTAAGGAGAAGATGTTGGAGGTGCCGATAGTTTGGGCTACCTTCAAGACCAGATTTGATGGAGAGTTCTTCCCGAAGGTTGCTAGGCAGGTGATGCTGCAGCGCTTCATAGATCTGAAGCAGGGGAGCTCGTCGGTGGATCAGTACCACCAAGAGTTCACGAGGCTTAGTCGGTTTGCACCAAAGATGGTGCAAGATGCCGATGAGAGAGCTCAGCGATTCCTTCAGGGACTTGCTTTGGAGCTTCAGAGTTTTGTGACCTCTTCTGACCTGGAATCATATCAGAAGGTTCTGATTGCTGCGAGGCGGCAGGAGTTGAATTTGAACCAGAGGAGGGGGCATGTTTCAGGAGCTGGGAAGAGGCATGTGGAGCATGTCAGAGCGGCGGTTAGACCTGGATTCAGGCCTATCCAGCCTGTTCAGTTCAAGAGGCCAGGATGGCCTATTCTGAAGACTTGCCATTTCTGCGGCAAGACCGGGC
Organism: Scilla litardierei; assembly: GCA_030789695.1. NCBI lineage: Eukaryota > Viridiplantae > Streptophyta > Magnoliopsida > Asparagales > Asparagaceae > Scilla > Scilla litardierei. Next base: position 81,248,325 of record CM061135.1, on the reverse strand, counting down.
ACCTCAGGGATCAGTGTAGGAGGTTCCTGGGGCAGTGTATTGTCTGCGGAGATCCTGCCCATACCATCAGGGAGTGCCCCAAGTCGAAGCAGCCTTGGCGGGCACCTATTACAGCACAGCCGTTACAGCAGCGAGCTCCTGTGCCCGCTGGACGTGGAGCACCCCTTGTTCCACAGAGACAGGCCTTTCAGCAGGCAGTTCCGCCGAGAGGGCAGGCTTTCCTGATGACTGAGGAGGAGAGCATGGCCGTGGATGAGGTTATCACAGGTAACTTCCCTCCTAGCTGTTTCTTCCTTAGTTATGTTTGATTGTTAGTTATGTTTGATTGTTTGCTCATGTTTGTTGCTAGAATAGGATTTGATTGTTAGACTGTTTGTTAGGTGTGGTTTTGGTTTGCACATTTTCTGCACGAGTCCTCTTTGACTCAGGTGCGTCGATGTGCATTTTGGCCCGGAGCTTCGTGGAGAAGCATTCCTTGTCGACGTCCTCTCTTCCCAAGAGTTGGAACATCGTTACAGGGAATGGGGTGGTCTCGTGCATCGTGGGTGTAATTCTTGCCCGTTGGTGGTTTGTGGACATGAGCTTTATGCTTATTTCATTGTCCACGACATCATCAACTACGATGCGGTCCTTGGGATTGATTGGCTGGCGAGCTTCTATGCTACGATTGACTGTCGGAGGAAGAAGGTGGTGTTCGAGATTCCCAGACATCCAGTATTTGAGTTCAGTCGTGGACGCAGTTCGCTTGGTCCGGTCAGATTTCGGGCCAGACCGGTGGAGGTTGTGGCTATGCAGATGGAGTTGGAGAGGCCAGCTGTGGTGCGAGATTTTGATGACGTCTTCCCCGAGGAGATGTCTGGACTGCCGCCCGATCGAGCTTTAGAATTTTCTATTGATCTTATTCCAGGAGCGCAGCCCATTTCGAAGGCACCATATCGTATGACGCCAGCAGAGTTGGAAGAGTTGCGTAGGCAGTTGGATGAGCTTATGCAGAAGGGTTATATCAACCCTAGTGTGTCTCCGTGGGGGGCACCGGTCTTGCTGGTGAAGAAGAAGGATGGTTCGTGTCGCATGTGCGTGGACTATCGGGAGCTGAATACGGTGACCATTAAGAATAAATACCTGTTGCCTCGCATCGATGATATCTTTGATCAGCTTGGAGGATCGAGGGTGTTTTCTAAATTGGATTTGAGAAGTGGTTACCATCAGTTGAAGGTGAAGAAGGATGATGTTCCGAAGACAGCTTTCAGGACGAAGTATGGACACTATGAGTTTGTGGTTATGCCCTTCGGCGTAACTAACGCACCCGCAGTTTTCATGAATTTGATGAACCTGATTTTCTATGACTTTTTAGACAAGTTTGTCGTTATCTTTATTGACGACATTCTGATCTATTCGAAGTCAGAGGAAGAGCATGCCTCGCACTTGAGGACAGTGTTGGAGATTTTGAGGAAGCATCGGTTGTATGCTAAGTTTTCGAAGTGTGAGTTTTGGCTGGACAGAGTTGCTTTTCTCGGGCATGTGGTTTCTGGTGATGGTATTTTGGTGGATCCCGAGAAGATTAGGGCCATCAGGGAGTGGCCTGTTCCGTTGTCAGTGTCTGAGATTCGGAGTTTCCTTGGTTTGGCGGGATATTATCGGCGCTTCATTAAGGATTTTTCCCGTATTACGGAGCCGATGACCAGATTGACGCGGAAGGATGTGCCTTTTGTTTGGTCGGGTGATTGTGAGAATGCCTTGGGTGTTCTGAGGGAAAGACTGACGACTGCCCCTGTTCTTGTTGTACCTGATCGCAGTGGAGGATTCGAGATCTTTTGTGATGCTTCTGGCAAGGGTCTCGGTTGTGTTTTGCATCAGCATGGACATGTGGTGGCTTATGCATCTCGTCAGCTCAATGTTCATGAGAAGAATTACCCGACGCATGATTTGGAGTTGGCTGCTGTTGTGTTTGCTCTTAAGATTTGGAGGTACTTCTTACTGAGTGAGAAAGTGAAGATCTTCACCGATCACAAAAGCTTGAAGTATATTTTTACTCAGAAGGAGCTCAACATGCGACAGCGTCGATAGTTGGAGCTCATGGCAGATTATGAGATTGATTTGCAGTATCACCCTGGCAATGTGAATGTGGTTCCAGATGCGCTGAGTAGGCTTCCGGCGGTGATGATGTTGACCTCGCAGTGGAGATTGCAGCAGGATTTTTGCGAGTCTGGCGCGGAGATTGTTCTACCTAGGGAGGATTCTTCGTTGATGTGTATGCATGTACAGTCGACGATTGTGGATCGGATTAAGGCTGGCCAGGCTAGAGATCCGAAGCTGGTGAAGATTCGAGAACAGGTTGGAGCCGGACTGAGGACTGACTTCTTGATTCATGATGATGGCTCGTTGAGGTATGGAGCTAGATTGTGTGTGCCAGCTGGGGATATCAAAGAAGAGTTGCTGGTGGATGCACACAGTTCGCCGTATTCTGTGCATCTGGTGGGACCAAGATGTACAAGGATCTTCGTCTGAACTTTTGGTGGCATGGCATGAAGAGGAGTGTGGCTCAGAGTGTAGCCAAGTGTTTGGTTTGCCAGCAAGTGAAGGTGGAGCATCAGCGTACGGCAGGGTTGCTGCAACCGCTTCCGATTCCGGAGTGGAAGTGGCAACACATCACTATGGACTTTGTGACTGGACTGCCTCGGAGTCCGAAGCAGAATGACGCGATTTGGGTGATCGTAGACCGATTGACCAAATCCACGCACTTTATTCCATTCCGAGTAGGACAGTCCACTGAGGCGCTAGCAAGGAGATACATGGAGGTAAATTCTTTTACTCTCCGTTTCTGTTTCCTTTTCCTAGCTTAGATAGTGATGTAACGTGAATCGTGCAGGAGATCGTACGACTTCACGGAGTCCCCGTGAGTATCGTGTCGGACAGAGACACGAGGTTCACATCTCAGTTCTGGCAGAGTTTGCAGAAGAGTTTGGGTACGCGTCTGAGTTTCAGCACGGCGTACCATCCGCAGACGGATGGCCAGTCCGAGAGGACGATTCAGATCTTGGAGGACATGCTGAGGGCGTGCATGTTGGATTTCAAGGGTTCGTGGGAGGACCATCTACACTTGGTAGAGTTCTCTTACAACAACAGCTACCAGGCGTCCATTGGCATGGCGCCTTTCACCGCATTGTATGGGAGGAAATGTCGATCGCCATTGAGTTGGGATGACATTGATGATAGGGAGCTGTTGGGACCTGAGATGATTGGGGAGGCTGTGGAGGTTGTCAGGAACATTCGGGAGAGGTTGAGAATTGCTCAGGACTGTTTTAAGCATTGGGCTGATGCTAAACGTCGTCCTTTGGAGTTTCAGCCTGGGGATCATGTGTTTCTGAGGATTTCCCTGAATCGTGGAGTGATTTGCTTTGGGAAGCGAGGGAAGTTGAGCCCGCGATACATTGGACCGTTTGACATTCTGGAGAGAGTTGGCGAGGTAGCTTACCGCTTAGCCTTGCCGCCATCTTTGGAAGGAGTTCACAATGTTTTCCATGTGTCGTAGTTTCGTCGATACATCAGCGATCCATCTCATGCTGTGGATTTCTCGGAGATCGCCGTTCGCCCGGATTTGACGTATGACCAGCATCCAGTGCTGATTTTGGACAGGCGTCAGAAGTCACTTCGGAATAAGGTTATTAATCTTGTTAGAGTGATGTGGAGACACGGTTCGCCGAGAGAGTCTACTTGGGAGAGAGAAGATGAGATGCGAGAGCGTTACCCACTTTTGTTCCCGGACACGTGAGTGTTGGGAAATTCCGAGGGCGGAATTTTTCTTAAGTTGGGGAGGATGTAACGACTGGTTTTCTTGTATGGATTATATATATATATATATATATATATATATATATATATATATATATATATATATATATATATATATATATATATATATGGTTGCCTTCTCTTTGGTTGTGATTTCCATTTCCGTCTCGGTAGTTTTCATTTTCGTTCGTTTCGTTGTGATTCTCTAGATTCTTCCGTCGATCGTCGAGTTTGGAGTAAGTCATTCGTGACGGGCTTCATATCGGTCGTATCTTACTGTTAGATTGAGCCTAGGAGTCTTAGGAATCGATCCCGGAGCCTCGCGCTCCATTTCGGAACTTTCAGTGCACGTTAGCTGGAACAAGAAGGGGAACCGACCAACTAGATGACGATCCAGTCGGTCAGAAAACCTTCATAGACCGACTAGTGGGCTTTGATAATTATTCAGGAGTTACTGTTTATCGTTAGTCGGTCTAAGAACGTTTGTCGACCGACTAGGTTGCAAACTAGTCGGTCAGAAATCGTTCTTTAACCGACTAGCTCTATGATCATTTTTGATACCAAGTACTGTTCATTCTTAGTCGGTCTAAGAACGTTCGTCGACCGACTAGATGAGAAACTAGTCGGTCAGTATTTGTTCTTTGACCGACTAAATCTAAATCCTATTTTTCGTCAGGAGTTACTGTTTACACTTAGTCGGTCTGCATTGGTCAACCGACCGACTAGTTCCCAAACTAGTCGGTCAGTGGTTGCTCTTTGACCGACTAATCAGTGTCGAAACCCTAATTTCTGGGCAGCCGCCGGATTCTTCCTATAAATAGACCCGATCACTTTCACTTTCTTTCTTTTCTCCTGAGCCATTGTCTTCCCCAAACCCTTCCTCCTTCATCTCAAGCCTATCTCCACCATCCCAAGCTCCATCTCACCTCCATTGGCCAAGCTTCAATCTCCTCTTCAAAACCCCCTTTAGTCCATTTTTCTCCAGATTTTCCCCGTCATTTCAGATCTGAGCCGTGGTTCCCGGATCGTTCATCTGTTACCGTGGTTACTCGGCGTCGATCTTCCGCTTCTATACGGTAGTGTTCGATCCTTTAATGTTTTCATAACCCACATTGATATTGTGAAACCCTAATAAAAATGGTTATTAGACATCATAGAATTCAATTAAGAAACCGGTTCTAGATATCTTTTCTAATGTTGTTTCTCTATAGCAGTGGTCCATTCACCGTAGATAACATTTGTGTGACATGCTTGTCGACCGTCCTCGTCGGTATCAGGCAAGTGAAACTTGCATCTCTTGATTTGGGCCATGTCTTAGGCCATTGCCTTGCTTTAGCGTAAAAGAGACTAGACGGTGAAAGGATAGCCGTCTGGACGCCATTGACCTAGCTTGACAACGAAGCTTGGTCTGTCACCTTCATCATGCTTGTATGTCACGTTTAATTTCACTTAACTGTACGCGTATTAACTGTTCATGTCATCCATGCATCTTTAACTTCCATGTTTAATTTAAATTAACGGTACGTGAATATCTGTTCATGTCATTGCATTTTGCCTGTCATGTTTAAATTCAATTAACGGTACGCGAATATCTGCTCATGTCATTGCATGCTTGAACACTCACCGTGATTGTGTAGCATCGCTACATACTAGTGCTACTTGTTCCGGCTAGGCACCCGTTTTGCGGGCACAACCCTAGGCCAAATACGATTCTGGCTCGTGGTCCAGAAAACGAGCTCAACACAGCCTGCGTGCAATAGGGCACTCACCTGTGTGTGAGTGATCCCTTGTACTTGAACATAGCCTGCAGGCAATAGGGCGCTCACCTGTGTGTGAGTGATCCCTTGTACTTGAACATAGCCTGCCGGCAATAGGGCACTCACATGTGTGTGGGTGATCCCTTGTACTTGTTACTTGACAATACATGTCACACCTACCACTGGTTACTTGCTAATTGTACTTTACGTGTTACTTCCATACGATACTTGCCATGCCATGCACCATACTATAACTGATAGGTTGTTAGTTTACCTTTCTTTCAGTTTCCTTGCACAAGTCTTTCGACTTGCTGACATGTGCCCCTTTTCTCTTTTGGGTGACACATGTTAGATCCCGAGCCTGAGTTTGTCGCTGAGGACGTGGTGTTTGCTGACGCTAAGTCAGAACCCGCGTTGATCGAGGACTTCGTGGACACTGGAGATCAGTCTTAGTGTCCTCGTTGAGCTTTCCCTTTTGTTTTAGACTGCTTTTAGTTATCGGTGCGTAGCACCCTTTCTATGTAATGTTTGATTTGTTGGCCGTGTGTTAGGCCTATAGACTCTTTCCTTTTAGCCTGGTGGCTTGTCTGTGATGTTGGATATTATTGTGGACGAATTCCTGAGATTGGTTATTTTATAACAGTCTCCTTTCTATATTATTATTTTTTTTGTTCCGTATGCATTTACAGGGACCTACTTTCACTAGATTGACGCTTATCAGGCGTGCAGCTTCACGGCTCCACGTCTGAGCGGACCTTCTCACGTCTCGACTCCATTTTAGGGAAGCGGGGCATGACAATTCCTAAGGTGGGGAGGATGTAACGGTCGGTTTTCAATCGTACTTCTTCGTGCACGTGCTTTTGATCGTGCACGTATTTATTTTAGACTTTGTTTGTTTTTGAACACTTTGGTGTGATATGTCGTTGTGATCGTCTTTGAGAGTATTAAATTGTGGCACTAATTTGGAACAACATTTCTCGGGTCGTTCTCCCACGATTTGATCTTATTCGAAGAGACGTTATGATTTTCACTTTTGACGTGAGACGTTTCTATTTTTAGTTTCGTCACTCGACGTCGAAATTGAGATCCGTCTTCTTAGTTTTCTTTCTCCCGTCGTCCCGATCACCCCAATATTTATTTCATAATTTTTTGTTTTCATTTGACCTATTATACATTTTTAGCAAAGCTTATAATATTTTTAACTACTAAGTTTTCAAGTATTTTTAGCCAAATATAATTTCTATTATATTATAACACTTCAAATTAATTTTGACCCAAGCCCCTAGCCTTGGCCGCACCCACACATGCTTGGGAGTTAGAGAGGGTGAATATTTGGGTTTACAATTGATTTTAAATCAATTTTAATTCAAATAAAACCCTAGACCAAGTCAAACCCGTCTACACTATATATAGGAGGCTTAGGATACCCATTTCCCTCAAGAAATCAACCCTAGCCGTCACAAATCATCCCCCAACTTTCGCATCCACACTTGCGACGTTCGTCGCAACCGCAGCTTGCAGCCGTCTAGTGCCCGACCGACGGAATTCCTCGTTTTCCCTCGGTCTGACCGAGGCCCCGCCCCGCATCGCCGCTCCGCTCCACACCAAGCGCCCATTCCCCGCTACGACCGAGAACATCTCTCGGTCTGACCGAGAGATTTCCCCGCATCGCCGCTCCGCTCCGCACATTGCAACTGCAACGTTGCAACGTGCCCCGCTCCCCGCTGCGACCGATAGATTCTCTCGGTCTGACCGACCCGCTCACCCGCTCCGTACCAACCCCCGCTCCGTTGCAACCCCGCGCGTTGCAACCCCCGCTCCCAAGCGCCCGACCGACGTTTTCTCTCGCAGCGGCTCGGTCTGACCGAGCGAAGTTCGTCACAACCCCGCATCCGTCGCACCGCTTACAACCGTGGGCCCCCCAAGTTCTCCAGATTTGTTGTGGGTCCCCCACTGACCCCTAGAACTGCTGTGGGTCCCACCCAAGGGTTTCATCTCCGTTGTTTTGCCGATTACGACGTTGCAACACGTCGTAACCCTTCGTCGCACGTGCTAGCATTGGAATTTTGGTTTGTTGATCCGGTTGCTGCCCAGACTATTCGAGCGAGGAATCTGATCTGGAATTGGGACTAGGAATCGTTCTTATATTCCAACCCCTGGCGTCACTACCCGACGCCAGTGTAGCTCTCGCGTCGTGTTGAGGTAACGTTTTACACCCCTAGGACCCCCAACCACTGTTGGATATGGAAGACGTTTGTACACCCTTGTGGGGGATGTACGAGGGAATACGGACCTCGAACGTCGCGCACACGAAGTCATGTGCAAAGGGAATCTGTTCCCTTGCGGAGAGGATCTCTGTATGAGCGGGAAAGTCGCATTATATATGCATAAGTGCATGCGACATATGGCTAATAAAGGGGGAATATCTTAAGCTTATGTTGTACCATGCATATGGTACAACTTAAGCTTATAATGTGCCATGTATCATGGTACACCTTAATTAAGTTGTTCCAAAGGAACAACTTACCCTAAAATAACTACCTTGGGGGCTATAAATAAGACCCAAGGGTAGCCATTTTCCTTACACATTTTGCATGAAATTCATGCATGCATCTTCTTCATAGCGAAGCTCTGCAGAAATATTTCCTCTCCCTCCATCCAAGTTCTTAATCTAAAATAGAGATTTAGATTGTGGGATTAGTAGCCTTACTCCGTTCGTGAGTAGACTCGATCCGTCGTGGCGAATCCGAAGGCGAAGTTCGTAGACTACCGTGCCGCGTACGCAAGCGTAAGTCTAAACTTCATGTTATCGATCCTAACTCTGTTTTGGACAGGATCCTACATTGGTATCAGAGCCATATGGGTTCGCCCCGGTCAAACCATCGCCCCGTCGAAACTACGAACGAGTCGTTGTCTTTTTCACGAATGGGTCTCCTACTATTACGGATATAGTAGGAACGCTTCATGACGGAGAGAACGCAGCGGTTGTTCTTTTCACGTTAGGGTCTCCTATCATTATGGATATGGTAGGAACTCTCCGTGACGGGAAGAACCGACCGTTCACGTAGTAAGTTATTCATTTTTGGCACACGGCCATTAGAAAATAACTAAATTCTCGACGAACGGGTGCTTCATCGACGAACGGGTGCTTCATCGAGGAAGATGATGGAAGTTATTTCCATCGGGTAAGAGGAAAATTTGGTGCATGTGCACCATGGCCAAATGGGCCATGAAGGCCATGCACCCCCTCTCCTCATGCGGAGGGGGTTGGCTACGGCCAATAACCACCGGCGACCACCCCATCAAGGGGGAGGAGAAAGTGCGGCAACCCCATTCAAAGGGGGTGGCCGGCCATGGCCAAAGGGGCCATGGCCGGCCAACGCCGAAAGGCCTTGACCATGGCCGGCCATGGCCAAGCCATGACCGGCCATGGCCAGGCCGGCAGTGGCCGGCCAAGGCCGGGCCGGCAGTGGCCGGCCTTGGCCAAGGGCCTGCCGGCCAGGCCGGCCCTGGCAGTGGCCAGGGCCGGCCCTGGCCGGCCTGCCGGCCCTGGCCTCTGCCAGGGCCGGCGCCCTGGCCTCAGGCCAGGGCCTGGCCGAGGCCAGGGCAGGAGCCCTGGCCCCGGCCAGCGGCCAGGCCGCCCTGGCAAGAGGCCAGGGCAGCGCCCTGGCCTCAGGCCAGGGCCTGGCCGAGGCCAGGGCAGGAGCCCTGGCCCCGGCCAGTGGCCTGGCTGGCCGGCCCTGGCAGAGGCCAGGGCCTGGCCGGCCCTGGCCGAGGGGGGCAGGCCCCCTGGCCGGCCAAGGCAGAGGCCCTGGCCGGCCATTGGCCAAGCCCCGGCCAGGGCAGAGGCCCTGGCCGGGAGAAGTTGCAGTTCGAATATTGGTCGACCAATTTTGTGTTTTTGGTCGACCAATCCGACAGATGGTCTGGGTCGATTGCAAACTTGCCAAATGACCCATACGGGGTGACAAAAGGCATTGGTCAAACTCGAATGTGTCGATTAGCCCATACGGGGCTAACCACAGTGCCGACTAGTTCATACGGGACTAACGTTTGAATGAAGTTTTTAACTTGGGCTCTACTCCTTGAAGATTAGCCATAGTGCTCTACTTCATGCGAGATTAGCCAAGTCATTGTGCTCTACTTTTCGGAGATTAGCCAATGTACTTATGAAATTGTGCTCTACTCCTTGAAGATTAGCCGTAATGCTCTACTTCATGCGAGATTAGCCATGTCATTGTGCTCTACTCTACGGAGATTAGCCAATGAACTTATGACGTTGTGCTCTACTCTACGGAGATTAGCCAATGTATTTTATATTCGTTTTGAAAAATACGTTTTCAAAAACGCTTTTCCGCTGCTAAGTACTATAAGAGTACTAACATTTGATAAAGTGAGGGAGAAATATTGAAAGTTACTCTAGATGGTGATTGGAAACATAGTGACCTTTCCGATTCTAGAGTAACATCTTCAATATTTTCGAAAGTAACTTATCAAATACTTATTTTCCGCTGCTAGTACTATAAGAGTACTATAGTTTGATAAGTGATAGGGGAATATTGAAAGTTGTTCTAGATGGTGATTGGAATCATAGAGACCTTTTCGATTCTAGAACAACACCTTCAATATTTTTCGAAAGTAACTTATCAAATATAATATAATTCCAAGTGGGATTTGAATTTTAGAACTATCCAAATGGGATATTCTATTATCATTTCAAGTGGGAGTTATATTTTAAGAATTTTTTATGCAATGTTTTTGATCGAACCTTCGGTTTTGTGTCTTTTGCAGCATTTTAAAAGTAAAATGTCTTCCGCTTCAAAGAATATCGTCGCTGAGTTAAACAAAGGTGAAAAACTCAACGGCGATAATTACAAACTTTGGTCCATTAAGATACAATACGTTTTAGAGGAGCAAGAAGTGCTCGAAACTCTAAAGAACGTAATGATTGAACCCGAGTTGGGCACTACGGCCCAACACCGAAGAGACAAGGAAGCTTTTGATGCTTGGTCTCGGAAGAATAAGATAGCGCGCATTACGTTATTAAGCAGTATGGCTGATGACATAATGTGCATCTTCCGAGAACATGACCTAGCTATGGACATATGGTCCAAGCTAGAGGAGAAGTTCGGTGGCACATCGGTGTCCAAACTTCGCGCCTTAACTATAAAGTTCGATACATATAAGAAACGTCCAGATCATTCCATAGGGAAACATCTGCGACATATGACGAACCTTATCTCGGAGTTAAAGGACGCAGGTCATGTGCTCACAGATGAGCAACAAATCCAAGCAGTCATACGTTCCCTACCAAATGGGTGGGATCAGATGAAGATGCATCTCACTCATAATGAGAGCATCAAGACCTTCAATGATGTTTCCAAGCACCTCGAATTAGAGGAAGAGCGGCTTGCGGCTGCCAAGCCAGGTGCAGAAGTGCACATGGTTGCTAGTTCCTCACACGGGGGAAAGAAACGTAAAGATCGTTCGAAGTCTTCTAATGAACGTAATAAGCAACCTGAGTCTACCAAGGAACCCAAACATAAGGGTGGACACAAGAAATGGCACAAGAAGAAAGACTTGAAAAGAATCAAGTGCTTCAAGTGCAACAAGCTCGGTCACTATGCTCGTTCGTGTACGAGTGGAAGTGACGAGGTGCCACCGACCACATAGCAAAGGACAGACGGTCCTTCGTGGAGTATCACCGGATACTCAAGGAATGAAGTGGATCAATGTAGGAAACAACACACGTGTTGAAGTGAAAGGCGTTGGGACTCGCAAGCTTGTCTTGGACAACGGCCGCACTATCCTACTTCATGATGTTCTCTTCATTCCATATATTCAAAGGAATATTAAAATTGTGGTCAATTTATTGGGTCTTGGTTAATGGTTGGTTCCTTCATGTTTGTAATATGGACCTATTTTTGTAATAATTCCTTTATTGGTTCTGGGTTATGTATTTAAAGGATTCATTGTAATAAGTACAATGTATGATTTCTCATTTCCTTATGACAAATTCTTTGACTAATGAGTCTAATATAATTTGTTGGCAATCAAGGCTTGGTCATATTGGACCAACGCGTATGGATAGACTTGCCAAACGTGGCCTTCTATCCAATGTTTCAAAGGTTGAATTGTCGACCTGCGAACATTGCCTTGAAAGGAAATCTTGTCGCAAGCCGTTTGGAACCGGCACAAGGGCCAAGGTTCCATTACCGCTTATCCATTCGGACATATATGGTCCGATGAATGTCAAGACAAGACGCGGGAAGTCCTATTTCATCACTTTTAATTGATGATTTCACCCGATTCGGTAATATCTATTTGATATCCCACAAAAGTGAAAGCACTAAACCTGCTTTAAAAACTATATGAGTTTAGTGGAGAATCAATTAGATCGCAAGATTAAGGTCATGCGAACCGATAGGGGCGGTGAATATCAATCAACAAGTTTAAAGGAACTTTGTGATGAAAAAGGCATAGTACATCAAGTAACTATGCCTTATACTCCTCAACAAATTGGTGTTGCAGAAAGGAGGTATATGACTTTAATGAAAAATGGTCTGTTCAATGATGGCGCAAGCTAACTTTCCAATCACCTTCTGGGGTGATGCATTATTGACAACCGTTTTCATTTTAAACCGCGTACCCTCGAAATCAGTTAGCTCCACTCCTTATGAGTTGTGGAACCAAAGGTCTCCTAACTTAAACATTTTACCTTGAGTTTGTGCATTCAACGCACATATTTCCTCCCATAAGTATGGCAAACTTGGGCCATGGGGAAGGAAATGTATCTTTAAACGATACGCATTAAACTCCAAAGGTTATGTTTTTGTTAGTCAGGAAGACAATGGTGTGCTAATTGAGTTTGAGTCGAGGGATGTCACTTTCTTGGAAAACGAGTTTCCAAGACAGGGCGAGATAAGTCAGGACTTATCTCTATTTGAGATTTGTGATCAAGAAGGATTACCTCATTCGAGTGGGAGAATTCTTGGTGAAAACGAAAATACTTTTCAACCTTCACCAATGGATTATACGAATGACGATTATCCTATTCCATACGGGAATAATGATCCAAGTGGGAGCAATTCTAACAACATTTCAAGTGGGAGTGATATTAGAATTGATCTAAATTCGAGTCAACAAGGACTTGAAGAATCTCAAATATGCCACATCATGCCCTGCAAAAGACAAATGGATGGAAGCGATGAAGAAGGAATTGAAATCCATAAAAGTTAACCAAGTCTGGGACTTAGTTAACTCACCCAGAGGACATAGAGCAATTGGGAACAAATGGGTTCTCGAGATCAAGCATAAGGCTGATGGCTCTATAGATAGATATAAAGCTCGCCTTGTCGCGAAAGGTTTTACGCAACAGGAAGGGATAGACTACAAAAAAAAACTTCTCACATGTTGTGCGTTTTACCTTGATTCGCATGATTCTGGCAATGGTAGCTTGCTTATACCTCGAATTACATCAGATGGATGTAAAGACTGCCTTTCTCAATGGAGAATTGGACGAGGAGATCTATATGGAACAACCACCAGGGTTTGTAAAAGAAGGAAACGAACATAAGGTTTGTAAACTTCGTAAGTCCATATATGGTCTTAAATAATCCTCGAGGCAATGGTATATACAATTTCAAGAAGTTGTCTTATCAAATGGATTTTTCATACTTGATAAAGATAACTACGTATATATCAAGAGGATTAAAAGCAAGCATGTTATTATGTCTCTATATGTAGATGACATTTTAATAGCCGGAAATGACAAGGGCTTTGTGATGAGTATCAAGGCTTAGCTTTCATCAGTATTTTAGATGAAAGGCATAGGAAAAGCCGCATATATCCTTAGAGTTAAGATTTCAAGGAATCGTTCGAAGAAACTTCTTTCTCTTTCACAGGAGACTTATATAAAGAAGGTTCTAGAACGATTTAATATGCAGGACTGCAAGTCCATTGATATTCATATAAGCATATGCGATAATTTATATCTGGAATCGTGTCCAAAAGAACCAAAAGGAAAAAGAAATTATGGAAAAAGTTCCATATTCCAGTGCAGTTGATAGTCTTATGTACACTATGGTGTGTACGAGACCGGACATCTGTTTTTTGCCGTTGGAAATGGTAAGCTGTTACCAATCCAACCCAGGGCAAGAACACTGGAAAGCGGTTAAGAGGATAATGCAGTATCTTAAAGGAACTGCAGATTTGCAAAAGACTGTGATAAAACCAAGAAGGTAGACATAAGGTACATATCTACGCATGAGATGATAGAGGATCAGCTTACGAAAGCGATCCCCAGAAATGTGTTTTATAAACACTTATCATCTCAAGGATTGCGTATGGGCTGAGTTGTACCAAATATATATTCCCATGTCTAAGAAATGATCAAAATTAATAAAAGAATAAGTTCTTTTTCCAACATTGCATATGAATTTCTTAAGAAATGTTTGTGTACATTTTTGAAATCTCAGCTGAATTGTGTGTATGTCGGACAGATTAAGGTTGGCTCTCTCACATGAGCAACCGCCTTATCTTATCAGATGGATAAGATAGAGATGAGACTAGTTTAAAGTCAAAATCATTAGACGAATGATTTAGAGTCATGACTTTAACAAGATAGTCGAATGAAAGATCTGCATCATATGGATGCTTACAAAAGATCTGAGATCTATATCACAAGGATATAAAGATCTCATTGGATTTTTTAAATCCTATCTGTCTTATGCAGGATGAGAGTCCGTGAATATTTCACGAGTAGTAAGGGGACTCAAAAAGATAGGCACTGTGGTGTCTGATCTTTTCATCCGTACAACATCATTAAGACATACTCTCCATGGGAAAGGAGTGATGTTGTAATACGTGTTCATACCACGTATGCATTTCGACCACTGAGTTAGTAGCAATAGTGTTTGCTATTATGTGAGACTCAAAGGCCATACGGGTCTTAACTCTTACCCTCAAGGACTCCAATTGGTTCCTTTAGATTTGACGAGATGATCGCTATCTTAGCGTGTTACTAATGGGCTATGGTAATTCGGCTCGGCGGGGCACGTTAGAAAAGCGAATCAAGTCAAGATCAAAAGGTTCGCAAGAAGAGGAAGATTGATTTCATATTCGCATTTGGACTTTAATGATTCAAAGCTGGCCAGCCAATTGTAATCCAGATGGGATTCAATTGTTGAATATAAAGTACAAGAAAATGTGAAGAAATAATCTAGGGTAAAGCATGCGTTGAACTACTCAACTTTGCACCTTCGAGGTCGTTGTGTATCTCTAACAAGTGCACAACAACAGACTCTACGCGCATGACGGTCGCACGGTCTATTTCTCGGTATGATAGATGAAAGAACTAAGGGAAAGACGTTCTCTTACAATCCCCTCAAGTGTGAGTGGGAGATGTTGGATATGGAAGACGATTGTACACCCTTGTGGGGGATGTACGAGGGAATACGGACCTCGAACGTCGCTCACACGAAGTCATGTGCAAAGGGAATCTGTTCCCTTGCGGAGAGGATCTCTGTATGAGCGGGAAAGTCGCATTATATATGCATAAGTGCATGCGACATATGGCTAATAAAGGGGGAATATCTTAAGCTTATGTTGTACCATGCATATGGTACAACTTAAGCTTATAATGTGCCATGTATCATGGTACACCTTAATTAAGTTGTTCCAAAGGAACAACTTACCCTAAAATAACTACCTTGGGGGCTATAAATAAGACCCAAGGGTAGCCATTTTCCTTACACATTTTGCATGAAATTCATGCATGCATCTTCTTCATAGCGAAGCTCTGCAGAAATATTTCCTCTCCCTCCATCCAAGTTCTTAATCTAAAATAGAGATTTAGATTGTGGGATTAGTAGCCTTACTCCGTTCGTGAGTAGACTCGATCCGTCGTGGCGAATCCGAAGGCGAAGTTCGTAGACTACCGTGCCGCGTACGCAAGCGTAAGTCTAAACTTCATGTTATCGATCCTAACTCTGTTTTGGACAGGATCCTACAACCACAGCCTGTTAATCAAGATTAAAATTGATGTTTTTAAATGTTTTAGAGTCACTAATTAAGATAATTTAAATTGGGAATGTAGGCTGGTGGACTTGTGCACGTAGGTTGTTTGTGACTTTGGACTCTTTGGACGGTGTTTTTCAGACGTTTGAATTCAGGCAAGTGAAACTTGCCCGTTGCTTGTTTAGGCCATGTTTTAGGCCACTTTTGTACCATAGCGTAAAAGAGACTAGGCAGTGAAATGATAGCTGCCTAGACGCCTATTTGATCTAGTTTGACAACGAAACTAGATCCGTCACCTCATTTGATCTAGCTTGACAACGAAGCTAGATCCAACCCCTTTTACCTGTTTTGTTCATGCTGCCATGTCATCCATGCATTTGTAACTGCCATGTTTAAGTTCCTTAACTGTACGCATTTAAATTACAGCTTGCCATGTCATGCCATCCATGTCTGATTCTTGCATTCGTAGCACACGCTACTATACTTGTACTTGCTTGTTGAGGCTGGGTGCACCCCTATGCCATATTGAAAAACACTTCCTGGCTCGTGATCCAGAAGCGAGCATTCATGTTCGGGGGTAAAGCCCTGGCTCGATACACATGGAGGGGTAGGGTTGAGAGACCACTCAGCGTAGGAGTGTGCCTGTAACGACTGGTTTTTATCTATTATATATATAATATGGTTGTTCTCTTCCTTGTGTGTTTTTCCCTGTTGGACGTTTTCTTTCAGTTCTTTCTGATCTTCTTCTTTGATGAACTTCATCTTGGCCGTATCTTAGAGCTAGAGTGATCTTAGAAGCCATAGGAATCTTTCCGAAGCTTCGCGCTTCGATTCGAGACTTTCGTGCATCTTAGTTGGTTCAAGAAGGAGAACCAACTGACTAGATTGCAATCTAGTCGATCGGCAACTCTTCAGGCACCGACTAGTTCATCTTGATTATTTCACCTGAGTTAATGTTTCCTCTTAGTCGGTCTAAGCACATTCATCGACCGACTAGTTTCCAAACTAGTCGGTTAGAACTTGTTCTCAAACCGACTAATTCTGAGTTCTTTCTGACAGCCGAGTTACTGTTTGCAGTTAGTCGGTCAAAGAATGACTATCGACCGACTAGTTCATCTTGTAAATTTCAGCTGAGTTACTGTTTACTCTTAGTCGGTCTAAGCAGATCCATCGACCGACTAGTTCCCAAACTAGTCGGTTAGAACTTGTTCTCAGACCGACTAATTCTGAGATCTTTCTGACAGCCGAGTTACTGTTTACCGTTAGTCGGTCAAAGAACGACTATCGACCGACTAGTTGATAAACTAGTCGGTTAGAGTTTCTTCTCAGACCGACTAACTCTCAGTACTTATTGTCTTTCATATTTTGTCCTAAGTCGGTCAATGAACATTCACCGACCGACTAGTTTCCAAACTAGTCGGTTGACGGACCTTCACAGACCGACTAAATCTGTCTACCTGTGTCGACCCAGTTCACTGTTTGCCTTTTAGTCGGTCTCAGTTGGACGACCGACCGACTAGTTCCCAAACTAGTCGGTCAACCACTCTTCTCTGACCGACTAATATGCCCAGGAACCCTAGGTTAAGTCGTAGCCGCCGCTTAATCTTTCTATTTAAACCATATACGTTTTAATTCATTTCTTCACTCTTCTTAGCCAATCTTCTTCCCCAATCATCCCCAACCTTCCTCATACCCTTCCTCATCCTCCCGTGCTCCCTCTCACCCTCCATTGCGTCGACAACTACATTCCAGTTTTCCCCTACATTCTCCCATCTCCAGATCTGTTGTATTTCAGCCGCGAGGAGTTCTTTTCAACCGTAGTTCCCGGGATCGCTTCCTCCGTTGCCGTGCTAGATCCGATTTGGCGACGGCAAATCCGGATACGTCGAGATCCTCTCCTACCTGCAGATTCGTAGGCGTCTTGGATCGTCGATTCTTCCGCGTCGTATACGGTTAGTGATCCACCTTTAAATCTTCCCATAACCCACACTATAATTTAGAAAACCTAATAAAAATGGATTGCTAGACGTTGTAGGATTCCAATACAAATCCGGATTAGAACATCAAATTCTGATTTTCTGTTTTGCCATAACAGTGACCCATCCCCGTAGAATAGCGATTTGTGTGACAACTCTCGTCGATCAACAACCTCGGTACCAGGCAAGTGAAACTTGCCTACTCTTGCGTAGGGCCATGTTTTAGGCCACTTCCTTGTTTTTAGCGTAAAAGAGACTAGGCAGTGAAATGATAGCTGCCTAGACGCCCATTTGATCTAGCTTGACAACGAAGCTAGATCCGTCCCCTTTTTCTTGTTAATGTCAATCGTGCATTGCTATCTGCCATGTTTAAATTCCTTACCTGTACGTTTTACTACTTGCCATGTCATGACATCCTTGTACGCTACATACTTGTACTTGCTTGTCTAGGCTAGGTGTACCCATATGCCATCATGAAAAACACTTTCTGGCTCGTGGTCCAGCAGCAAGCATTCATGTTCGGGGGTAATGCCCTGGCTCGATACACGTGGAGGGGTAGGGTTCAGCGACCACTCAGCGTAGAAGTGTGCCCGTACAGCCACTTCAACTGTAAGACGTGAACTCTGTGCACGACATGAACACGTGACTTGTGAATGATAGTAGTTTGCTATTCTTGCCATGCCATGCTAGACACATGTTGTAATTTACTTTACTTGCCGCACTCATACTTAAACTGCCATGCCATACATCATGCTAGAACTGCTAGGTTGTTTTTACTAGTACTTTCAGTTTCCATGCACAAGTCTCTTGTAGACTTGCTGACATGTGCCCCTTGCTCTTTTGGGTGTCACATGTTAGACCCTGAGCCAGAGACCGTAGCCAAGGACGAGGTGTTCGCTGACGCTGAGCCGGAGCCTACGTTTGACGAGGAGTTTGTGGACACCGGTGACCAGTCTTAGAGACTGATTGGAGTTTGTTTGGCTTTAGGTTGCTGTTAGTTGTCGGTGCGTAGCACCATTACCTTATTTTGTACTTTGTACTTTTGTTGGCCATGCTGGGGCCTCTTTTAGACTCTTTTCTTTTTAGCCTGGTGGCTTTTCTGCGATGTTGGAGTTTATTGTTATGGATATTTCTGAGATCTTTCTTTTGTCTCTTTTCCTTATTTATTATCTTTGTTTCGTTTCACGTTGCAAGGACCTGCCATATAATGTTATTTGACGCTTATCGGACTTACAGCTTTGTAGCTTCAAGTCTGAGCGGACCTTCTCACGCTTCGCTTCCACGTTTTTGGGAAGCGAGGCGTGACAGGTTTTGTTGGTGGCCCATGCAGGTCCTATCTTACGATTGCGAATTAACGGAACAACGATAATAACGGAATATCCAGTAAATAAATTACAACATCTAAGTCATTAAGCTATTTGAGTCTAATTTTGTTCGTTTTCCTATGTCATTAGATGGCTGGAAGATGGAATACCCGAGCTGCTGGTGGTGTGCCCCCTCGTGTCGAGGAGCCGGACAGAGAGCCTACCAACGGGGAGATGATGCGGATGATGCATCAGATGATGCAGGTGCAGCAGGGGATTCTTCAGAATGCCCGGAATGTTCCGCCTGCTCGAGCAGCGCAGCCAGTCCAGAATGTCCCTCGCTCCGAGCCAGGAGCGAAGCAGCTTCGGGAGCTGGGCCCCGCTTACTTTGATGGGACCGAAGGACCTCTAGCTACTGATGAGTGGACCAGGAATATGGAGGACAACCTGAAGATGTCGAAGGTCGACCCAGCTGGATGGGTCGACTTGGCGAAGGGACAACTCAGAGATAATGCTCGGAACTGATGGGATGCCGAGGAGGAGATGCTGGAGGAGCCGATATCTTGGGCTACCTTCAAGTCCAGATTTGATGAGGAGTACTTTTTGAAGGCTACCAGGAGGGAGATGGCGCAGCGCTTCATCGACCTGAAGCAGAGGAGCTTGACGGTGGACCAGTACCACCAGGAGTTCACCAGGCTGAGCCGTTTCGCACCGAAGATGGTGCAGGATACTGATGAGAGGGCACCGAGGTTTCTACAGGGGCTCTCTTTGGATCTTCAGAGCTTTGTGTCTTCTTCTGATTTGGAGTCCTATCAGAAGGTTCTGATTGCAGCGAGGAGGCAGGAGTTGATTGTGAACCAGAAGAGAGGATGTGCTTCTGGTGCTGGGAAGAGGCCTGTGGAGCAGATCAGAGGAGTGGTTAGGCCTGGATTCAAGCCTAATCAGCCAGTGCAGTTCAAGAGGCCAGGAGGGCCTACTCAGAAGACTTGCCATTTCTGCGGCAAGACTGGCCACACCAAGGAGCAATGCAGGAGATCTCTGGGGCAGTGCCTGATTTGTGGAGACGCTACTCATGTGGCGAAGGATTGTCAGCATGCGAACCAGATGAGGAGAGCATCTGATGGGGCACAGCTACAGAGGGGACCTGTTGCAGCTCAGCCGTTGCAGCAGAGGGCACATTGTAACGACTGGTTTTCGTGTAATTGGATTATCTATATTAAAATATATGCTTGGTGGATTTTCTCCTTGGATGTGTGGTTTTCGTCGCCATAGCTTTCACTTTCGATCGTTTCGTCGTGATTTTCTAGCTTCTTCCTTCGATCGTCGATTTCGGAGTAAGTCATTCGTGACGAGCTTCAAATCGCTCATATCTTAGAGTATAAATCGATCCTAGAAGCCATAGAAATCTTCCCGAAGCTTCGCGCTTCGAATCGACACTTTTCGTGCACGTTAGTTGGTTCAAGAAGGAGAACCAACCGACTAGATTTCAATCTAGTCGGTCGGCAATCCTTAATGGACCGACTAGTGGGCTTTGATTATAATTCAGGAGTTACTGAATCTGTTTAGTCGGTCTAAGTTCATCTTTTGACCGACTAGTTGTCAAACTAGTCGGTTAAGTTATGTACTCAGACCGACTAATTCTTCGTTCTTCTGAACAGTCGAGTATTGTTCACTCTTAGTCGGTCTAAGAACGTTCATCGACCGACTAGATGAGAAAATAGTCGGTCAGTATTTGTTCATCGACCGACTAAATCCAAATCCTATTTTCGTTCAGAAGTTACTGTTTACACTTAGTCGGTCTGCGTTGGTCGACCGACCGACTAGTTGCCAAACTAGTCGGTCAGTGGTTGCTCTTTGACCGACTAGTCTGTGTTAAAACCCTAATTTCTGGGCAGCCGCCAGCCCAACCTATTTATACCCCTCCCAAACGTTTTCTTCTTCCTCCACTCGACCCAAAACCCTAGTTTCTCCTCCATTGAGCCCCCATCTTCCTCCAAGCCTTATTCCTTCATTCCAAGCCCAAGATCCATCATCTAAACCCTCCATCAACTCATTACACCTCTCATCTTCCCCAAAATCTCACCAAATCCCCAATTTTCCCCCAAAAACCCTAACTCTCCAAACTTCTCCCTCCTTTCCAGATCTGATCCATAGGTTCTCCGGAGTGTTTCTTCCGCCACCTCTCGGTAAGAAATCGATCTCTCGATGTTTTCATAACCTATTTGTATTTTTATGAAAACCCTAATGAATGAATGTTGTTTTGATGGTTGTCTCCCCATAACAGCGATTTCCCCGTAGATTAGCATCCGCGAGACGAACCTTCATGATCATCATCCCCGGTGCTAGGCAAGTGAAACTTGCATCTCTTGATTTGGGCCATGTCTTAGGCCATTTCCTCGTTTTAGCGTAAAAGAGACTAGACGGTGAAAGGATAGCCGTCTAGACGCCATTGACCTAGCTTGACAACGAAGCTTGGTCCGTCACCCTTATCATGCTTGTATGTCATGTTTAATTACAATTAACGGTACGCGAATATTGTTCATGTCATTGCATTTTGCCTGTCATGTTTAATTACAATTAACGGTACGCGAATATCTGTTCATGACATTGCATACATCGATTGTTCATCGTGAATGTGTAGCTCACGCTACAAAACTGATAGTTCCTGGCTCGTGACCAGAAGCGAGCATAATGAGTTGCTAACCCCAACGCTCGATATTGAATTGTGAACTTGGAAAACAAGCTCCCGTGCGGGGCAACCCTGGCTCACTTGCTGGGCTCATGTACAGGGACCCTGGCTTGTTTACGTGTGGGATGGGGTAAGGGTTAAGCGGCCATTCAACTGGGAGTCTGCCCGATCAGCAACTGCAGTTGTAAGGCGTAAACTCTGGGGTGGGGTAGTGTTTAGTGCCGATCGGTGTGAATGATGTACCATTCAGCTGAAGGGCGTAAACATCTACAAACAACAGTGAAACGTGATTATTGTTTAGTGCCGATCGGTGTGAATGATGTACCATTCAGCTGAAGGGCGTAAACATCTACAAAACAACGTGAAATGATTGAGATTGTTAGTAGCTTGGCTACTCTTGTCTTGTCCCGATAATTGTCCCCTTGTACAAATTGTCTTGCCATGTTTTAAATTGTGCACTCATGTTATAACTGCCATGTCATGCATACTATAACTGCTAGGTTGCTAGTTTACCTTCCTTTCAGTTTCCTTGCTCAAGTCTTTTCAGACTTGCTGACATGTGCCCCTTTCTCTTTGGGTGTCGCATGTTAGTTGCCGAGCCAGAGCTTGTTGCAGAGGATGTTGTGTTTGCTGAGGAGGAGTCTTGTGGACACCGGTGACTTGTTGAGTTTCCCTTTATGTTTTAGGATTCCTGTTAGTTGTCGGTGCGTGGCACCCTTGTATGTATGTAATTCCTTGTTGGCCATGTTTGGGCCTTAGACTCTTTTTCCTTTAGCCTGGTGGCTTTTCTGCGATATTGTAATTTGTTTACGGACATTTGGAGATTCAATAAAATGTCGTCTCATTTCCTTATTATCATTGTTGTTTCGTTTCGATTTGCAAGGACTTGCCATAATAAGTGTTTTCTTTTACGCTTATCAGACTTGGAGCTTCACAGCTTCAAGTTTGTGCGGACCTTCTCACGTCTCGCCTCCACATTTTTGGGAAGCGGGGCGTGACAGGTTTTAGTGGTGGCCCATGTAGGTCCATTTGCAAATGCGAACTATCGGAACAACAATAATAATTATAGAATGTCCATTAAATAAATTAGAACATCCAAGTTATAAGCCCGGAGTCTAGGTTTTTAGCGTTCCTATGTCTTAGGTGGCTAGTAGGCGTGTTAGAGCACCTGTCCCAGCTTGATAGGAAATCCATTAGGTCAGGACTATAGTGAGACTTAGTTAGAAGTTTGTGCTTGCTAGTTAGGGATCCTTGATTGTTAGTTAGACTCCATGCTAGTGATCGCTATGATAGTCTTAAGAGTTACCTTAGTGGTTTCTGTCTAGCCCTGACCATGATTGATTCCTAGGATTTCTTTAGCCGTTCGCTTGGGTTCATCGATTTCGGACCCAGCTGGACTCATTTCATCGCGGTCTAGCCCTAGAGAGTCTTAGCGCTTAGTTCCAAAATCTTTGGTTGGTTGACCATAGGAGTTTCCGTAGATTTTCCTAAGTCATAACCTAGGCGTATTTATGTTTTGATCATCCGACCAAAATCCCTTGGCCTTTAGTTAACCCGATGATTAGAACCCCCCCTGATTCAATCTTTCCTGGTCACTACACTTTGGTGTTACTGACCGTAGATCTTCATCATGGTTTTCTTGCATTGTGATTTAGGTGCATGCCTCACACAACCACATTCATTGCCCTTGATTCACATGATCCCCTCCTTACTATTATCGTTGACCCTTCAAATCTTTCCCGTTGCAAATCTTGATTCTTCCAAAGTCGTTTTCAAATTTTCCCTTATTAAAAGTTCCCACTTGATTTTAAACTTTGTTTTAAACCTTCTTCCAATATATTTCCATTACTTCCATTTGAGCTAAAAGTCATTCTTAGATTTGAAGACTTTTTGGTCGTAATTTTAAATTACTATATGGTAACTATCCTTCTAACATATATCGTCCGCACTTGATTTTAAACTTTAGTACTATTTCGATAATTCGATATACCACCTTTTCTACTATTGCGAAATTCATTTTAGCTATTTACCGTACATACTTTAAAATACTTCTTTCAGGATAAATAGACCTCCAATTAATTTATAAATATATACTAATTACAAGTTTGTCGTACCCGTACTTCAAGTCTTTTACCAACCTATTCTTGCGGCAAATCCTTGTTTCCCCTAAAAGTATTTTCGATGTTCCTCTTTCGCTAAGTTTGAATTTGCTCGCGAACTTTTAATGCATATATTAGGTTTCGTACTCTTTCGCGACTTAAAATTTATTTGTTCTTTTCTGAACATTGAAACTTTTGTCGAGATTTTTGATTATTTGTTTATAATATTCTTCAGCCTATATTTTCATATCAATATAAATGACTTGCCTCCTTTCATATACCAATTTTCTTCTGAACCGTACTTTTGTTTTTCCTAACCTGAATTATAATTTTTTTTTCTTACTTATGCCATTAAAACTTATTCGAATACCGCATCATGTTTGCTTCTTACATACCTTTCAAGTCACATGGGACTTCAGCTTTCAGCGAGTCGATTTTATGCTCAACTTTTTCCCCAGTTCAGATTTTTGTAAAATTACTTTTCGAAACCCTTTCCTGATTTAGACCTCCAAAATTCGGTTTCAAATTTTATTACCAATTTAATAATCCTATATATGTATATATTTTTCCCCCCACTTACTTCCATACCACTAAGATGTTATTATCTTTCCATTCGCCATACATATTTCTAAAAATGATTTCTACAATAGAGCTTCAATTAATTTTTATATATCAGTACTACGACCGTTATGCTCCTCGTTTCCCCTATTTCAGATTTTTGTAAAAATCATTATTTCATAACCTTTTCTGATCTAGACCCTCCATAAATTTGATTTTAAAGTTTCACTACAAATTTTGATAATACTACTAGTAGCTAGTGTTATCTTTCTGTTCACCATACATGCCTTTAGAATAATCTCTAACCTAAATGGAATTTCAATTAATTTTTATATCAGCACCAGGCTCGTGGTGCTCGTATATTAAGAGCTTTGTGTAAAGCAGTCTCTTTTTGGCAAATCCTGATTCCTCTAAAAAGTAGTTTCAATATTGATTACTTTAAATTTTCCCTGGCTCAAGGATTTTGAAAGCATTCAATCTGAGTTTAAACATTTTTCAATTAATTTCATTTCCAACTTTACGAACGTTATTAAGTTACTACCGTGTGATATTTTCTAAACTACGACCTCAAAATTCGTGTGAATGATTCAGTTTCTTTTAATGACCTTACGTGAGCCAATGAACCGTTTTCTCCTATTATGTATATTCGACTCAAACTTATTTCAAACAATTTGTTTTGTCGACCTCTAAATATTTTTATACGGAAAAGGACTCCAACTTTGAAGTATAACGGTTTTCAAACTTTCCGTATTTTAGAATATGTTATTTACACTATTTTCCATGTGTCCTAATAGAGCATCATTACATCATTACACAACCGTTTTCATGCTTTTCGATCCTTCTATTCGTTACGCTCTTGATTTCTTTCCTTTTGTCTAGCCAATAGAGCTTGTCGTCGCCGTGTCGACCTTAATATAGTTTGGTGGGCCCCATTAGTGTAATTTGATGTGTCGTCGTAGTGTATTTAATTTCATGGTGCATATGAAGTTGTTTGTGGTTGGTATTGGTGTATCGTGTGTAGGTAGTTATGTATTAGCTACGTGAGTGTAAGTATGATATACATATGATAGGAGGATTATAATGTTTGATTGGTATTACTTGTTTTTATGAGATGTCGTATGCGTGTATACCATGAGGTATACCCGACTACTGCATATCTTAACTTATGTATGAAGTGAATGTGTATTGATGTATCAATGGATATGGTATGAATATATATACGATGCTTGGGTGTGACTATAGGTAAATACTTTTATTAGAGAGAGTATTGTAATTATAGGTGTGCTGATGTTTGTAATAATATCATGGTATATGAAGTGATTGAAATATGTGATATTACCTGGTTAGATATTAAGGGTGTTTGACATTTAGATATGTATGTGGTTATGTTGGTAGACGTGTATGCATTAGCTAGTATTGGCATATATATGGATGCTATGTTACGTATATGGAATTATTCCGCTATGATTTTGAGTCTCACTCAAGCTTGAGTGGGTACACTCTATGTACATTGGTGTATAGTGATAGATGATGTATGTATAATGTTTGGATCGTTTGTGCGTGGTTGTGTTACGCACACGACTGTGGGTGGCTATACCAATATATAGTTATGTGAGTTGGTCTTGTGGTATAGTTATTCACTAAGGATTTGGTTGCGTGAATATATGTGCGCTAGCTAAACTAGGTGCGTAGATGTGCTAAGCATATAGTGGTGTGATTGGTGTATATATGAATGAAATATTAGCGTGTGTGGGTGTGCACCATGCACAGGTAAGTATGTGATAGTTATAGGAATTGGTGACTATGGTATGTGTGGTGTGTCGTGATTATAGCTATAGGACTATATATGGAGTGATAATATGGTGAAATGTGTGCATGCATTTGAATGACTATAAATTGTGAAATTATAATGATTGTGAATGTATATTAGATATACTGAACTTGTTTTAACAATCGTATGGTGTGAGTTCGCATGTTGATTGTTTGGCGCATACTAGGAGATATAGGGACTAGTGTACCCTTATTGTCTTGTCCATAGGTAGTTACTTATACGTGTAGATTCCGATGGTATTTTCTAGTGTGAAATTATTTTCAAATAAGTAAGAGACTTGGTTATTTTCCTATAGTGTGTAATAAGTGTTTTATAGTTATATGGAATATACTTGCCTATATGAATGATTTGAATACGTGAATGGAGTTGTTTGATTATAATAAGTATAAGTGTACTATTTGCGTGAATATATATTTACTTCCGTGGTGTTAATAATTGACTACCTAGAGTATATATATAAGCACTTGAAATGAATGTACTTGGTTGAAATTTTGATGTGATATTGATTGAGGGAGTTACTAGGGTGACTAGATATAGCTATAGTTAGAAAGTCCGAGGACGGACTTTATTCTAAGGTGGGTAGGATGCAACGACTGGTTTTCGTGTAATTGGATTATCTATATTAAAATATATGCTTGGTGGATTTTCTCCTTGGATGTGTGGTTTTCGTCGCCATAGCTTTCACTTTCGATCGTTTCATCGTGATTTTCTAGCTTCTTCCTTCGATCGTCGATTTCGGAGTAAGTCATTCGTGACGAGCTTCAAATCGCTCATATCTTAGAGTATAAATCGATCCTAGAAGCCATAGAAATCTTCCCGAAGCTTCGCGCTTCGAATCGACACTTTTCGTGCACGTTAGTTGGTTCAAGAAGGAGAACCAACCGACTAGATTTCAATCTAGTCGGTCGGCAATCCTTAATGGACCGACTAGTGGGCTTTGATTATAATTCAGGAGTTACTGTATCTGTTTAGTCGGTCTAAGTTCATCTTTCGACCGACTAGTTGTCAAACTAGTCGGTTAAGTTATGTACTCAGACCGACTAATTCTTCGTTCTTCTGAACAGTCGAGTACTGTTCACTCTTAGTCGGTCTAAGAACGTTCATCGACCGACTAGATGAGAAACTAGTCGGTCAGCATTTGTTCATCGACCGACTAAATTCAAATCCTATTTTCATTCAGAAGTTACTGTTTACACTTAGTCGGTCTGCGTTGGTCGACCGACCGACTAGTTGCCAAACTAGTCGGTCGGTGGTTGCTCTTTGACCGACTAGTCTGTGTTAAAACCCTAATTTCTGGGCAGCCGCCAGCCCAACCTATTTATACCCCTCCCAAACGTTTTCTTCTTCCTCCACTCGACCCAAAACCCTAGTTTCTCCTCCATTGAGCCCCCATCTTCCTCCAAGCCTTATTCCTTCATTCCAAGCCCAAGATCCATCATCTAAACCCTCCATCAACTCATTACACCTCTCATCTTCCCCAAAATCTCACCAAATCCCCAATTTTCCCCCAAAAACCCTAACTCTCCAAACTTCTCCATCCTTTCCAGATCTGATCCATAGGTTCTCCGGAGTGTTTCTTCCGCCACCTCTCGGTAAGAAATCGATCTCTCGATGTTTTCATAACCTATTTGTATTTTTATGAAAACCCTAATGAATGAATGTTGTTTTGATGGTTGTCTCCCCATAACAGCGATTTCCCCGTAGATTAGCATCCGCGAGACGAACCTTCGTGATCATCATCCCCGGTGCTAGGCAAGTGAAACTTGCATCTCTTGATTTGGGCCATGTCTTAGGCCATTTCCTCGTTTTAGCGTAAAAGAGACTAGACGGTGAAAGGATAGCCGTCTAGACACCATTGACCTAGCTTGACAACGAAGCTTGGTCTGTCACCCTTATCATGCTTGTATGTCATGTTTAATTACAATTAACGGTACGCGAATATTGTTCATGTCATTGCATTTTGCCTGTCATGTTTAATTACAATTAACGGTACGCGAATATCTGTTCATGACATTGCATACATCGATTGTTCATCGTGAATGTGTAGCTCACGCTACAAAACTGATAGTTCCTGGCTCGTGACCAGAAGCGAGCATAATGAGTTGCTAACCCCAACGCTCGATATTGAATTGTGAACTTGGAAAACAAGCTCCCGTGCGGGGCAACCCTGGCTCACTTGCTGGGCTCATGTACAGGGACCCTGGCTTGTTTACGTGTGGGATGGGGTAAGGGTTAAGCGGACATTCAACTGGGAGTCTGCCCGATCAGCAACTGCAGTTGTAAGGCGTAAACTCTGGGGTGGGGTAGTGTTTAGTGCCGATCGGTGTGAATGATGTACCATTCAGCTGAAGGGCATAAACATCTACAAACAACAGTGAAACGTGATTAGTGTTTAGTGCCGATCGGTGTGAATGATGTACCATTCAGCTGAAGGGCGTAAACATCTACAAAACAACGTGAAATGATTGAGATTGTTAGTAGCTTGGCTACTCTTGTCTTGTCCCGATAATTGTCCCCTTGTACAAATTGTCTTGCCATGTTTTAAATTGTGCACTCATGTTATAACTGCCATGTCATGCATACTATAACTGCTAGGTTGCTAGTTTACCTTCCTTTCAGTTTCCTTGCTCAAGTCTTTTCAGACTTGCTGACATGTGCCCCTTTCTCTTTGGGTGTCGCATGTTAGTTGTCGAGCCAGAGCTTGTTGCAGAGGACGTTGTGTTTGCTGAGGAGGAGTCTTGTGGACACCGGTGACTTGTTGAGTTTCCCTTTATGTTTTAGGATTCCTGTTAGTTGTCGGTGCGTGGCACCCTTGTATGTATGTTATTCCTTGTTGGCCATGTTTGGGCCTTAGACTCTTTTTCCTTTAGCATGGTGGCTTTTCTGCGATATTGTAATTTGTTTACGGACATTTGGAGATTCAATAAAATGTCGTCTCATTTCCTTATTATCATTGTTGTTTCGTTTCGATTTGCAAGGACTTGCCATAATAAGTGTTTTCTTTTACGCTTATCAGACTTGGAGCTTCACAGCTTCAAGTTTGTGCGGACCTTCTCACGTCTCGCCTCCACATTTTTGGGAAGCGGGGCATGACACACATGTACCTGCTGGACGTGGAGCGCCTCTCATTTCACAGAGGCAGGCTTTTCAGCAGGCTGTTCAGCCGAGGAGGCAGGCTTTTTTGATGACGGCTGTGGAGAGCGAGGCTATGGATGAGGTTATCGCAGGTAACCCTCTGTCTAGTTGTTTCCTTTCTTAGTTAGTTTTGCTTGTTAGGCTATGTTGATTGCTTGCATATGATTGTTGGTTAGAATAGGGTTTGATTGTTTGTCTGTTAGGTGTGATTTTGGTTTGCACATTTCCCGCACGAGTCCTCTTTGACTCAGGTGCATCGATGTGCATTATTTCCCGGAGCTTCGTGGAGAAGCATTCCTTGACGACATCCCCTCTTCCCAAGAGTTGGAACATCGTTACAGGAAATGGCGTGATCTCGGTGCATCGTGGTTGTAATTCTTGCCCTTTGGTGGTTTGTGGACATTAGCTCTACGCTGATTTCATCGTCCACGACATCATCAACTATGATGCCGTCCTTGGGATGGACTAGCTTGGAAGTTTCTACGCCACGATCGATTGCCAGAGGAAGAAGGTGGTGTTTGAGATTCCAGGCCATCCGGTGTTCGAGTTCAGCCGTGGCAGCAGTTCGCTTGGTCCGGTCAGGTTTCGGGCCAAGCCGATGGAGATTGTTGCTTGTAGATGATGCAAAGTAGACCAGCGGTAGTGCGTGACTTCGACGACGTCTTCCCCGAGGAGATGTCTGGACTGCCACCCGATCGAGCGCTCGAGTTTACGATCGATCTTATTCCGGGAGTGTAACCTATTTCGAAGGCGCCGTATCGTATGGCTCCAGCAGAGTTGGATGAGTTGCGTAGGCAGCTGGATGAGCTTTTGCAGAAGGGCTACATTAATCCTAGCGTGTCTCCGTGGGGAGCACCGGTGTTGCTGGTGAAGAAGAAGGATGGTTCGCGTCGCATGTGCGTGGACTACCGGGAGCTGAATGCTGTGACCATCAAGAATAAGTATCCATTGCCTCGTATAGATGATATTTTTGATCAGCTTAGAGGTTCGAGGGTGTTCTCTAAGTTGGATCTGAGGAGTGGTTATCATCAGCTCAAGGTGAAGAAGGAAGATATCCCGAAGACAGCGTTCAGGACGAAGTATGGTCACTACGAGTTCGTGGTTATGCCTTTCGGTGTAACCAACGCACCCGCAGTTTTTATGAACCTGATGAATCTGATCTTCTGTGACTTTTTAGACAAGTTTGTCGTTATCTTCATTGACGACATTCTGATCTACTCAAAGTCAGAGGAGGAGCATGCTTCGCACTTGAGGACAGTGTTGGAGATTTTGAGGAAGCATCGTCTGTATGCTAAGTATTCCAAGTGCGAGTTTTGGCTGGATAGAGTTGCTTTTCTCGGGCATGTGGTGTCAGGCGATGGAATTTCGGTGGATCCTGAGAAGATTAAGGCCATCAGAGAGTGGCATGTTCCGTAGTCAGCGTCTGAGATCCGGAGTTTCCTTGGGCTTGCAGGTTATTATCGGCACTTCATTAAGGACTTTTCCCGGATTGCTGAGCCGATGACCAGACTGACGCGGAAGGATGTACCATTTGTTTGGTCTGATGATTGTGGGGAGGTGTTTGATGTTCTGAAGGAGAGGTTGACGACTGCCCCTGTTCTTGTTGTGCCTAATCGGAGTGGAGGATTCGAGATCTTTTGCGATGCTTCCGGCAAGGGTCTCGGTTGTGTATTGCATCAGCATGGGCACGTGGTTGCGTATGCTTCTTGTCAGCTCAAGGCTCATGAGAAGAATTACCCGACGCACGACTTGGAGTTGGCAGCAGTCGTGTTTGCGCT